>BSBK01001109.1:0-690000 GCA_027943335.1 Chamaecyparis obtusa | reverse complement strand
TCAAAATTTCTCCTTTATCATTCACTTTGATATACAAAGTAGGTTCATTGCCACACTTGTTAAACCCATTATTCACAAAATAGGAATCTATCCTATTGTACCATGCTCTAGGAGCTTATTTCAAACCATATAATACTTTTTTCAATCTGCATACTTTATGTTCTTCTCCTAAAACTTCATAACCAGGTGGTTGACTTACATACACTTCTTCCAAAATGTCATTTAAGAGTGCTGATTTGACATCCATTTGATAAACTTTCCATTTGTTTTGAGCTGCAATAGATAGGACCATTCTTATTGTATCCATTCTTGCCATGGGTGCAAATGTTTCATTGAAATCTATACCTAGCTTTTGTGTAAAACCTTTTGCCACTAGTCTTGCCTTGTGCTTTGCTACTTTTCCATCAACATCATACTTTGTCTTATAAATCCATTTTACTCCAATCACATCCTTGCCTTTTGGAGGTTCTACTAGATCCCAAGTCTCATTCTTTTCTATTGACTGAATCTCTTCATCCATGGCTGCAATCCATTTGTCTTCTTTTAAGGCTTCTTCAAAATAGATTGGATCAGCTTGTGTTAACAATGCAAAGTCACAACAAAAATCAGCATTTTCAGCTTCTTGAGTTTCATCATAAATCTCTCTAAGACTTCTTGTCTTCTTTGATGTGTTTATGGACCTAGACCTTAAAGATGCAAGTGTAGTATCAGAAGATTCGCTGCTGTTATTATTTGTTGTAATGGGATTTGGAGTGCTAGGAGCTCTTGAAGGTGTTCTAGGTGCATTTGCTTGTGTAGGAGGATTTGCAACCTGAATTTCATCCTCTTCGTTCTCTTGTAGAACATTAGGAGTGGTTGAATTTATTTTGTCTATGCTGCCATCCCATGCCTCTTCTTTAACAAATTCAACATCACGGCTTATTATCAGCTTCTTAGTAATAGGATTGTGCAACTTATATGTCTTTGAATGTTCACTATATCCCACAAATATACATTTCTCTCTTTTGTCATCTAATTTTTTTCTTAACTCTTGAGGTAACAATGAGTATGCCACACATCCAAAATTTTTTAAATGTGATATGTTATGTTTCCTTTTGCTCCAAGCTTCTTCTGGTGTTTTATTTATCACTGCTTTTGTTGGACAGCTATTCAAAATATATATTGAACATGCAACTGCTTCAACCCAATATTCATTTGGTAAATGTTTTGCCTTTATCATGCTACGTGCCATTTCCATGATTGTTCTATTCTTTCTCTCAGCTACCCCATTTTGTTGAGGTGTATACCTTGCTGTAAATTGTTTATGTATGCCATTTTCTTTGCAAAAGTTCTGAAATTCAGTTGAGACATACTCTCCACCTTGATCGGTTCTCAATGTCTTGATAGGATATCCACTTTCTTTTTCAACTTTTGCCTTGAACTCTTTGAAAACAACAAATGTATCAGATTTATACTTCAAGAAATAAACCTATGCTTTTCTGCTGAAATCATCAATAAATGTTATGAAATAAAGTTTTCCACTTATGGAAGGTGTTTGCATAGGTCCACAAATGTCTAAATGTACTATCTCTAATGGCTGTTTTGCTTTATATGACTCCCCAACTGGAAATGATTTTCTATGTTGTTTTGCCAATATGCAACTCTCACATGTGGTTTTAAGTGACTTTATTTGTGGCAACCCATACACCATTTTCTTCTTGTATAACAGCTGTAATCCTTTGAAGTTTAAATGTCCAAGCCTTAAATGCCATAGCCAAGATTCATTTTTGTATGAGGCTTTAAAAGCTGTTTTAGAAACCTTTTGCAAACCTTGTGGCTCTATCATTAATCCACTTTGAATTCTTAGTGGGAACATCCTGTTCTTTGTCATTTCTACTCTTGCAATCAGCCTATTGCTTGGTTTCTTGTCTAGAATCACACATTCACCATTCTCAAAGTGTACTCTATAACCTTTTTGCACTAATTGCCCAATGCTTACAAGGTTGTGTTGTAATCCGAGAACATAGTAAACATCTAAAATTTGTTTATCTTTGCCTTGTTTTGTTTTTATGTTAATTGACCCTTTGCCCATAACTGAAACTTTTTGATCATTTCCCAATTTAACTTCTGATTTTACTGAATCATCCATTGTTGCAAACATCTCTTTTTTACAACTCATTTGATTACTACATCCACTATCTAAGAACCATAGTTCTTTAGAACTTTCTTGTGCTACATTGCATGCTATGAATATTGTGTCCTGTCCACTAGTGTTTGACTGATTTTCATTTTGAAATGTGCCTTTTGCTTATTCAAATCATATTGCTTTTTCCTACATTCTGATGCATAATGCCCAAATTTGCTACATTAGTGACATTGGATGTTAGATTTGTCATACCTTTCTCCTTGATGATAGCTTTGAGAGTGACTACTCCCCCTTCCTCTTGTTGATGTAGAATGGGCATGTGGGCTTGATGGTGGTCTTCTACTTTCAAATTGTGTATTTTCTCTTCCTCCTCTTGATGAGAAACGTCCTCTGCCTCTGCTGTTGTTTGATCTCCCTCTTGACTTGCCAAATGAGAGCTGAGTCTTGAATGCATTCTCAAATGATGATGACCCTGTTCGGTTCAATCTTTGCTCATGGACTAAAAGTGACCCCATTAATTCATCTACTGATAATATAAAAAGATCTTTGGCCTCTTGAATAGCTATTACTACAGCATCACATTTAGCAGGCAGACTTCTAAGTATTTTTTCCACAATCTTTTGATCTTCAACAATGTCTTCATAGGTCCTTAACTGATTTACTATAGACATTGCATGAGTGAAGAAAACATCTATTGAATTTGAGTCTTTCATTTGTAAATTTTCAAAATCCCTTCTAAGTATCTATAATTTTGCCATTATTACCTTGCCTATGCTTTGGTATGTTGTCTGCAAACTGTCCCATGCTTGTTTTGATCTTGTGGCAGCTACAACCTTTGGAAAGATTGATTCTTCCATTGCTTGTTGAATGAAAAATAGTGCCTTTGCATCCTTCTTCTTATTTTCCTTCAATAAATCCTTATCTGCTTGTGAAAGGGCCTGATATGCCTGCTGATTTGGTGGTTCAGGAAACCCATTTTCCACTAAATCCCAAATATCTTGTGAACGAAAAAAAGTCTTCATTTTTATGCTCCAATAGTCATAATTTTTGCCATTAAAGATTGGAATCTGAGGCTGAGAAATACTCCCACTGGTTCCTGCCATGGTTTACCAGTAACGCTTTCTCCTTTTTTATAAAACCCCCTTTTTTTTTTGATTTTCTATTTACCCAGAATGAAATTCGTCCAGGAAACAATACCCAGATCCTTTTTGTGCTTCAATCTCCAGCAGACCTTTTCCCTTCAATAACCGGTGCTTCAATCTCCTACTTTGATACCAATTTGATGGAGGAAGATACACACATACAATGCTGAGAATAGAGTAAATAGACTAAACAAAGATTTTAAAAATATACTTTTATATTAATTTGAAATTTACAGATTGTGCCCAGAGCTGCCAATGCTCAGAATATCATTTTTTTATTTCTATCTCTAACTGAACATCAAAACATTCCTTTTGTTTTCAAAATATTCTTCCTGTAGAAAGTTCTCAAAATGCTTGGATTACATCCGAATGAGAGAAGTGTCAGAGAAAAATAGAATATAAGATATACTGCATTTAATACAGTAGTTGGCGGATGAAAACAGAGGCTGTCGCATGATCGCATGAATAAAATAATGCTCATGCGATCATGCGACAAGAGCATTAGAGGGGACCCACACACTTTGGAACATTAGCAAAAGTTTTAAGGTTGTCACATGATCGCATAAACCAAATAAGAATTATGCGATCATGCGAAAAGGTGAAAGGAGAGGGCCCCACACAAAATTATCGCAGGTTTGCATATAAAAATAAAATCGGGCAAGCTTTAGGCAGTCACATTTAAATCGGTGGTTGCAGTTCAAAAAGAGCTGGGCAAACAGAGAGGTCGCATGATCGCATGAGTGGGAATGAAGCCATGCGATCATGCGACAAGGCATTAGGCACAACAGGTGGTAGGTGCGAAAGGTGGACAAAAGTAGGGGCAGTTAATGCAGAGAGGCGAAAAGGAGTGTGGTCGCATGATCGCAAGAGAGGAGAGAGAAGCCTTGCGATCATGCGACAAGGCATTGAGAAAGCTTGCGGTAGGTAGAAAGAAGTACGGTGGACAGGGAAGATTAAAAACTGTCCTGCTGGCATCCACGTCCTTCAACAGTCATAAACCCTGTGTCAATGTTCTTTTTATTTATAAATGAGTCATTGAAAATGAGTAAATGGAAATAACAGCCTAAATCGTTTGATATGTTAAGCATTTATAGAAACAAAGAAAAATGTAAGGAAAACAAGTTGAAAGCAAAGTGAAAGAGTTTGTATAACAAAAATAAAAAATGAGAAAAATAAAATAAATAATACTTACCGTTCGATTCAGAACTATCAATGATCAATCTTCAACTCTGTTGAATGATAAATAAAAATGAATGTTCATCAATTGGGAGTGGTTTTTTATTTTTGCTATCAAAATGAGTTTAAATAAGTTAGTTTGTGTTTAAAATGCCTTAGTTGGCAGTTTTAGGGTTAGGAATCTATTTTAGGGTCTCCTAGTCAAAGTGAAGATGAAAAAATATATAAAAAGGAAAAACAAAAATTTTAAACAATGGCCATAAATGATGGATTTTGTGTCGGTTTGTAGCATGCAACTTGGGATCTCCCTTAGTTTGCTTGGAATGAACTCGTCCAAATCTTACATCTTGCTAGAGCCCACTAAGGGATCAGGTTTAAATTGGACCAAGATCTAGTTGGAAACCTGCCACATCCAGCAACATGGTCTTAAGGTTCATTTAGTGAAGGGCACATAGTAAAATTCTCTATATTTTCATGGTTTAGTCTTTAGCTTGCCGAGTCCAATTCTCGCAAAAAATCTGTGAGTTGACACTTTGGAATGTGGTACTGAGATTGGCCACAAATATTTTCTTTAAATACTTATTGCTCTTTTGGAATCTGACATTGGTTGTGAGGGTGGTTTGGTTAATAACTTCACTTTCTCTGTTTTCACATATTAGGGACTAGATTTTGTGGATCAGATATTAGATTGGTAAAATTCTTGTAATTTCATTACATTGAGAGGCATCTACAATGGTAGCAAGGCATGGAGTATCATGTCATGGCTCTCTACATAATAGTTAAAACTAAAGACAATTGATATATATTTAAAAAATAAAAGAGAAACAATAAAATAACTCAGGCAAAAAAAAAAATCTCAAGTAAGAAAAATAAATAAATTGTTAAATAGTTCTAAAGTAAAAGAAAATGACTCGAATCAAACAATTCTTAAAATAAAATAAAAATTGACAATGTAAATAAAATAAAATAATGTTTGAACAGTTCTTAGTAAATAAAATAACTGAAGACTGAATCTCTCAGCATTTTTTAGATAAATTTATTAAGATATTTATAATAGTCTTAAGTTCTTTATAATAAGCAAAAATATGAAATAGATTGAGAAGATGATATTTAATTACATATAGCTTCATTGTTGTGATAAGTGATGAACTCAAAATAAACTATAACCTAGCAATAAACTGCGATTTAGACCAAAGACAGGTGTTATGAAATACACTAGGAGAAAACAAGCCAAGTGTTGGACACTTAACCAGATTCGTAAGTATAAATGTTTTTGGTGTCTCATTGGCCTTGGGTTTTGAGTCTTTTGGCTGCAATCAGGGTTATGGGACCAATGCCTGCTCTGATAGTGATGTAATCCTAGATTGGGTCTGCAACAGATATCTTAACAATTTTCCTTGTGATAAAGATATTGTTGTTTCAGATGTTTAGCCCAAAGTACACAAGATTGTGCCAGATGGTTCGATCCAGCTATGTGAGATTGAGGCAAGTTGTGTCTATCAATTTATCAGTATCAGACTATTAGTGGCATACGTGAACTTGGTTTTTGAGTGTAGAGACATACATTTGATTCTGAAAATTTAAGCAGACATTTTTTTATAGATAGTTTAACACAGCTGCCTACAAATACTGAAAAGCTGCTCTAATACCCAATAATATTTATGATTGCACCAATTCGAACTTTTGACATATGATTTTGATTTTTAATTATATGATTGTAAAACAAAAAAGGAAGAAGAAACATTACTAGAAAAACTGAATGCTAGCAAGGGCACAGCTGCCTCTAGTAATTTTTATTTTTCTATGAGTTTACGATTTATTTGGTTTCAATTTTTTTTCTTAGCTTTACATGTGAAAGGGGTGTGCCCATCTTTGCATATAGAAACAACATACAGGTTAGTGATGCTTATGAATATGGAGCTCAAATACATGTTTATCTTATGCAGAAAATAATGCAAAGAAAACGAAAAATAGCCAGGCACCATAAACTGTTTATCTACACACTATTTGGCATGAAATAACAGTTTTAGTTTTAGTTTTGGCATGTTTTTATGAAAATTTAGCGTCTTTAAATTTTCTATGTTTTTCCCATTTAAATTTGTTTAATTGAAAAGCATTTATATTTTTGGTTTACTGCATTGTTGCTGTGCTGTGCACATATATACTGCAAGTGGTGTAGAGGCTCTGGTACATGATTAACCAAGTTAAAATGGTAAATCATGTGGTAGTCCAGTTAAACTTGTGTCACTTTTATAAATCTTTATGTAATAACCTTAGTCCAGATCGACATACTTCGTACACCTCTCTAAATTTAGTGTTTTGAGATTTTGACGAGCAGTTTGCTTGCAATGTATGGTTTCAGTTTTTAGATTTACAATGTGCGGATTCCTGAATGATATTTATGCTTAATGGGTAGAAAAAATCACCAAAATAAGAACATATAATATTCAACAGAGAAGATTTCAAATAACAAGTCCTTGACCTTTATTGATGTCTGATAATCAAAAATGATTACTGCATCCTTGCTTGACAGAAATACTGCAATCTATTTTATCAAAATAGTCATTATTGGAGTCATAGATAATATTCACAAAATCAGCAAAGATATCCAGCATCTCCAATCTTTTCCTGAGAATTTCTGAAGAACATTATGAAGGAATTGTAAGAAAATTAAAATATTCGAGAATGAACGACTGCACATGAATCAAGGGCCCACTTTCCACGTGTCTCCTTCTCGCTCAATCTCGGAACAGATTCAACATATTCCATTTTCTTTAGAGATTGAGAGAGACACTACATTTACCTTTAGTCGGGCATTCTCTTAACCAAAATGAATATTCCACTATCTTTTAGAGAATGAGCGACAAGCTACTTCCATACCCTTCAGTCGAGCAATCTCTCAATGTATGAAGCCTGATCATGAAACCTTTGAAAATTGAAACATAATCACATCCGTCCTCTTGGCCTCATCCCGTGAAATCTCACAATCGTTAAAGAATACTCCATTTTATTTGGCGAATGAGAGATGACGCAAATTTACCTTTAGTTGGGCAATCTCCAAAGAAAACATATAATTCCTCCTTCCTTATCCGAATGAACGACGACCACCCATCTTTAAACTGATCTTAATACGTGGCAACATCTCGTTCATTCTCTGAATCCTAGAGGCATACTCCCTTTCATTCTAAGAATGCGAGACACAAAAATTCTTAAGTCAGACAATCTCTCAATCAGAACAGATAATTCTTTCCCCTTTCCCGAATGAACGACAACCACAGAAAACAAAGCCAGTCTTAAAACAAATCCAGGACACGTGTCTTCCATTCATGATCTCTCTCAATAGAAATAGTAGTTACATATTAATTAGAGAATGAGCGAGAATCGTTTGACAAACCGCTAACCTTCTAGTCGGACATTCTCATAATAAAAATACTTAACTGCCAGGATTGAGAGAATGAGTGATCTTGAATCCAGGATCTGAGGTCGGTGAGGTGATTGTTTATTATGTTTTCAAAGCCAATTCTGAAGGCAATTTCATTTAGTGTCCTGCTTGTCCACTTTGTACCTCTGCAAGTAGCCCCTTTCAGAATGATTTACTTTATGGCATTTTGGTGCTCGGGTCAAACCAATTGTTGATCCATACTAAGGACATCTTAATGTACTGTTCTGCCAACTCTTAGCCTTCCAAGTTCCCATTTGATATTTTTAACAGGTTGATATGAAATGCAGATTATTATCTTTCAACCTGTTCGGATGCAGGATAAAATGAAAGAGATGATTTTGGAGATTGATATATTTTGCCCCGTTCACTTTCAAGAAGCGTCACTTTGCAGGCTAATTCTTTGTATGAAAAATGGTGTATTCCTTAGCTATCAGGGTCAGATCATGTGTTTCAATCAATTTTTGAGGCCGCTTGTGGGAGCCATTTGGACATTTCTGGCATTTTGTGGGAAGGTTGAATTTCTAAGTTTTATTTATCAATCGCTGATCGAATTCCGATTCAAAGTATAATAAGGGTCCCAGATCAGTTCGAAGAGGTTCAGTTGTTTGAAATCGATTTTTTTTTTTAGGGCGGGCCCACTTTGGGACCTGACCTACCCTGACAGATTGTCGCTTTTTGGAATTGGATTTTAGTGTTTTAATTGATTACATCCCTTGATTTGAACAATGATTAAATGATATATTTGAGGCTAAATCCATATGGTCAGTATTAAAGCCAGTTTTTAATGTTGATGGAGACAGAGAAACAGAACAAACACACACAACTGCAAATATGAAAGCCAATAAATAGAATTGAATAGAAACCCTTTTCACTTTTAAAAATAAAACTTTATATCAATGCCCAGTTTTCAGATTTTTACAGAGAGCTACCAAAATGCTCACACTATCATATATTTTTCTGCAAAAAAAGTATCTTTTTTGTTTTAAACATTCAACCCCAAGAAGCATTTAGAATACCCTAGAATTAACCGACAAAAAGAAATGTTAGAAGGAAAAGAATAAAATAAAACTGAATTAAATGCTGCAGGTGTGGAAGATGTCTGTTCGCATGATCGCATGAATGGAAAGAAGGCTTTGAGATCATGCGACAAAGCATAAAAAATAAAGCTAAAGTAAATGCGGTAGTTGCGGAAGGTGAGAAGTTGCATGATCGCAAGAGTAAAAAGCAAGCCATGAGATCATGCGACAAAGCATGAATTGAATGCCCGGGTAGGTAAGGAAGCTCTACGGAGGACGGGGAAGATTAACGTGAGACAACTGGCATCCACATATTTCAACACTCCCCCTTAATCTTCACTGCTGCAGTCTTTGATGCCCAATCGATCTTTTTGATAAACAAAACTTTCTTTTCCCAGTGCCTTAGTGAAGATGTCCGCTAATTAATCTTCAGACTTGCAATGTTCCAAGTAGATTTTTCCATTGTTGATCAGCTCTCTGATGAAATGATACCTCGTGTCTATATGTTTACTCCTTTTGTGAAAAATTGGATTTTTTGATAATGCTATGGCTGAATTGTTGTCACAATAAATCTTTGTTGGCTCTTCTTGTTCTTCTCTGAGATCTTTCAAAATTTTTCTCATCCAAACCGCTTGACATGATGCACTTGTGGCTGCTACATACTCTGCTTCAGCAGATGAAAGAGTGACAATTGGTTGTTTCTTTGAGGCCCATGATACTACACCTGATCCAAAATGAAAAACATAACCTGAAGTGCTCTTTCTATCATCTATGCTTCCTGCACAGTCACTGTCTATATATCCTATGAGTTTGAATCCATTTGAGCTTGAGTATTGAATCCCATAGTTCTTTGTTCCACTCACATATCTTAAAATTCTTTTTCTAGCATTCCAATGTGTAACTTTTGGAGTCTCCATGAACCTTGAAATCAAATTTACAGAAAATATTATGTCTGGCCTTGTGGCTGTTATATACATGAGGCTGCCAACAAGTCTTTTATATGATATTGGATTTACATCATCTCCTTTGTCATCTTTACTCAATTTCAGACCTGTGACCATAGGTGTTGGAGCTGATTTGCAATTCATCATATTAAACCTTTTCAAGATGTCATTTGCATACTTAGATTGAGAGATGAAAATACCTTTTTCATTCTAATTTACTTCAATGCCAAAAAAATACTTCATTAATTCTAAATCAGTCATCTCAAATTCTTTCTTCATTGCTGATTTGAACATATCAATTGATAAATCACCGGTGAAGATCAAGTCATCAACATATAAACAAACAATTATAACCTCACCATTCTTATTCATCTTGGTATACAATGTGGGCTCACTACTGCACCTATTGAATCCATTTTGCAAAAAATAAGAGTCAATTTTACTATACCACGCTCTTGGGGCTTGTTTGAGTCCATAAAGAGCCTTCTTGAGCTTGTAAACCTTGTTTTCATGACCCAAAATCTCATACCCAGGTGGCTGCTCCACATAAACTTCTTTTTCTAAAATGCCATTAAAAAAAGCTAATTTCACATCCATTTGATATACTGCCCACTTGTTTTGAGCTGCTATGACTAATATTGTTCTCACGGTGTCCAAACGAGCCACTGGTGCAAATGTCTCATTGTAATCAACCCCAGGCTGTTGTGAGTATCCTTTTGCTATGAGTCTTGCCTTGTGTCTTTGCACATCACCATTTGCATTTAATTTAGTTTTGTAAACCCACTTTACTCCTATGACTTCTTTTCCTTTTAGAAGACTAACCAACTCCCATGTTTCATTCTTTTCAATTGTATCAATTTCTTCATCCATTGCATTTATCCATTTTTCTTCTTTAACTGCTTCTTCAAAATGAATTGGACCATCAACATGTGAATACAATGCAAAAAGAAAATTCTGTTCTGTGTTATTCTCACCATCATTTTGCTCATAAATTTTTCTTAAACTTTTGATTTTATGTCTTCTCATGCTTGCCAATGTGGGATTGGACATGTCACTTGAATTTGTTGAATGTGGGCTTGATGGACCTGCACTATGTGTTCCTTGTGATATTGGTGTTTGTTGTCCACTTGAAGGTGTGATTGGTTGAATATGTGAGGCTATCCTTGTGCTTGTTGAAGGTGTCATTTGAGCACTACTTTCTTGTCCTTGATTAGGAGTGGGAGGAGTCACATTTGGAGGAATACTTGCTAGCATAGTTTTTTCATTTTCTTCTTGTGGTATGTTGGTTACTATGTTGATTGTTTTGTCCTCCATCCCATGCTTCATCTTCTATGAATTGCACATCTCTACTGATTATGGCTTTCTTGCTGATTGGATTGTATAGCTTGTATGCCTTAGATTCATCATTATATCCCATAAAAATACATTTTTCTCCTTTGTTGTCCAATTTTCTTCTCAATTCATCCGGCACATGTGCATATGCCACACATTCAAATACTATCATATGAGAAACACTATATTTTCTTCCACTCCATGCTTCTTCCGGAATCATATTCTTGACACTTTTTGTTGGACATCTATTCATAATATATGCTGCACATGATATGGCTTCAGCCCAATACTCATTTGGCAAATGTTTGGCTTTCAACATACTTCTAGCCATTTCCATTATTGTCCTATTCTTCCGTTCAGCTATGCCATTTTGTTGAGGGGTATATCTTGTGGTAAATTGCTTATGAATTCCATGCTCTTTGCAAAATCTTAAAAGATCATTTGAGATATACTCACCACCTCTATCCGTTCTCAATACTTTGATGTAATGACCACTCTATTTTTTAGCAAGTGCTTTGAATTGACAAAAGTATTCAAACACCTCACTCTTATGCTTTAAAAAATAGACCCATGTTTTCTTTGTATAGTCATCAATGAATGTCAAAAAATAGAATCTTCCACCTATTGAAGGTGTTTGCATCGGCCCACACAAATCTGAATGAATTATCTCTAAAGGTGCCTTAGCTCTCATTGACATACCGACTGGAAATGATTCTCTATGTTGCTTTCCTAAGATGTGTATGTACCCAAAAATGGTCACCTAGACTTTGGGCCCCATTTATTCGATTTATTTATCTCTGAATCAGTTTTATCAATAATCAATATTTTCAACACTATCAATTTCTTTAATCAAGTCATATTTCATCATTTTCAATTATTTGCCTTGGGCTAACCATTTTATCCTAAGTCTTTATTTAAATAAAAAAAATATTTCCTCCTTTTTTATTAAATAAAAAGCCCCCACTTTCCTCTTATCCTAAGTTGCACAAATAAAATATTATTCCTATTTTATAAAAAGGAGAAAAATATTTTTTGTCTCATATGGACATAAAGTCAACTCTTATTTTCTCATTGGAGGATACTTGTGCACATGGATTGCTCCTCTTTCAAGCTCCACTGTTGATTGAGACTTTTGCCTCTTAATCTCCATGGTCCATTCCTTTGCATTTCTTATAAAAGGAGAGCTCTCTCCTTCATTTGCATATCCATCTCTTTCATGATATTATTATGTTGCAGGTTTTCTAGGTGCATTTGGAGTTTTTGGAGATCATTGCTACATCAAGCTTTTCTTAGAGTTCTTCATTAGCTTCATAGTTTAGTTTTCATTCTTGCATAGTAGTTCATGTTTATGCTTTCATAGCTTATATTTCACTTTCAAGCTTTATAATAACTCATCTAGCTCAATAGGAAGGGTTGTAACACATTGCTATTTCCATTTCATAGCTTAGTTTGTACTTCCATTTTCATAGCATAGCTTGCACATTTGCATTCTCATTCTTACCTTGCATTGCATTGCATTTCCATTTGATTCTTTGGAGATATTGGCACTCTTGCCCTTGTCCTCATTCGAATCTCTCATTGTATGGTTGACTAGCAAGGTCACAAGTTCAATAGCTCTAGCTGAGAGCAAATTCATAATCTTGCAACTCCATGCATAAAGAGCTATGGATCGATTTGTGAGGGCTCATTATTGAGTTTCCTTGCATGTAAGGATTCATAGAAGTGCACTACTTTTATATGTATATTTTTGGCACCCACCGTGGGGCAGAGTAGATTAACTTTGTCTTTTATTTTCTACATTTTCACAAAATTTTTTGTCAATTTTCAGCTTTATTTTCGGTCTTTGGTTTTTTTATCTCAGAGTGTCGCGTGACACTCTACTAGTGTTGGTGCCAGTGAAGGTTCATTCTTGAGTTTCCTTGCATGTAAGGATTCATAGAAGTGCACTACTTTTGTGTGTATATTTTTTGCGCCCACTGTGGGGCAGAGTAGATTAACTTTGTCCTTTATTTTCTACATTTTCACAAAAAATTTTATCAATTTTCGGCTTTATTTTTGGTCTCTGGTTTTTCTATCTCAGAGTGTCGCACGACACTTTACCAGTGTCGTGCGATAGTTCTCTGTATAGCGGCATGACACTTTACTAGCTAAAAGTGTCACCCCCTTTGACAGGAAGTGTCACACTATTTGAGAAGTTCTGTCACCCGTGTATAGTGTGAACTATCGCTCAGAAATAAAGTGTCACATTCGTATACAGAAAAGTGTCACATGACATTTCTGGTGACTGTACTATCACCTATACCCCATGGTGGGCGCCAAAAATGTACACACAAAAGTAGTGCACTTTTATGAATCCTTACATGTAAGGAAACTCAAGAATGAGCCCTCACAAATCGATCCATAGCTCTCTATGCATGGAGTTGTAAGATTATGAATTTGCTCTCAGCTAGAGCTATTGAGCTTGTGACCTTGCTAGTCAACCATATAATGAGATTCGAATGAGGACAAGGGCAAGAGTGCCAATATTCTCAAAGAATCAAATAGAAATACAATGCAATGCAAGCTAAGAATGAGAATGAGAATGCAAATGTGCAAGCTATGCTATGAAAATGAAAGTACAAACTAAGCTATGAAATGGAAATAGCAATGTGTTACAACCCTTCTTATTAAGCTAGATGAGTTATTCTAAAGCTTGAAAGTGAAATCTAAACTATGAAAGCATAAACATGAACTACCGTGCAAGAATGGAAACTAAACTATGAAGCTAATGAAGAACTCTAAGAAAAGCTTGATGTAGCAATGATCTCTAAAAACTTCAAATGCACCTAGAAAATCTGCAGCATAACAATATCATGAAAGAGATGAATATGCAAATGAAGGAGAGAGTTCTCCTTTTATAAGAAATGCAAAGGAATGGACCATGGAGATTAAGAGGCAAAAGTCTCAATCAATAGTGGAGCTTGAAAGAGGAGCAATCCATGTGCACAAGTATCCTCCAATGAGAAAATAAGAGTTGACTTTATGTCCATATGAGACAAAAAGTGATTTTCTCCTTTTTATAAAATAAGAATAATGCTTTATTTGTGCAACTTAAGATAAGAGGAAAGTGGGGGCTTTTTATTTAATAAAAGGGGAGGAAATATTCCTTTTAATTAAATAAAGACTTAGGATAAAATGGTTAGCCCAAGGCAAATAATAAAAAATGATGAAATATGACTTGATCAAGGAAATTGATAGTGTTGAAAAATATTGATTATTGATAAAACTGATTCAGAGATAAATAAATTGAATAAATGGGGCCCAAAGTCTAGGCGACCATTTTTGGGCACACACATTTGCCCCTCTTTGACTAATGTGTGATCGATTTGGGAACACATGTAGTCAAAGAATGAAGTTGCAATGTGAGATCGATCTGGGATCACAAAACAACTTAGATGTGAGGTCGATTCGAGATCACACCCAGACAAAACATAAACAAAGGCCTTTGAACATGAGGTTGATTCGGGATCACATTCAAAGTAAGAGATAAGAATCTCAAATTTGAGCAAAAGCTCACAAAAGATGTCTGAATCAGGAAAATCAAGAGAATCAGGGATGAGAATCCCATAGGTACTGCCCCCTCGGAGTCAAAATTGATATTAGATAGAGGAGAACAACAAATTGATAAAATATTTGATCAAATCAAAATAAAATCATAATCGAAGATAAAGATCAATAGGATAACCATTGAGCAGTGAAAACATGCCCCAACGATGAGTTAGAAGAAAAGAAATAGGGTGAATGAAATACTAGAAAATTGAGAGACATGAAAAGGAAGAAATTCCATCAAAGATTGAAGAAATATGCCTCAAAAGGGTTTGTCAACTGCGTAGAAGAGGAAGAAGATTTGAAATGTGATTTTGATTAGCAAGATGACCTCAGATTTTGATTTTGAATCCAAAAATGGATCCAGGACGTCGATATTAGCTAGGGGTGCAATTTTTGCGCAATTTTGAAGTGTTTTAAAAATTGGTCAAAAAGTCAAAATGCTATAAAAAGGGTGAAAATGCCATTTTCAAAAATCATGTCTTTTATTGATTTAAAAATTTTGAGAGCTCTGAGAGATAGCGATGGCTCAATCAGTAGGAGTTCCCGTCCATAGACACCGATTTGAGCGCGCCCGGTTGCACAGCCGACCTCCACATTACGGTGCCCTAGTATGTATCCGAAAACTAGCCGTTGTTTGAGTCATTTATTACATGTAATATATTAAAACATGTCAAATTTCTAGACTAGGGTGACATGTCGCATGACACTTTACATGTGTCACACCTTTTGAAGGAAAATATCGTGCGACACTTCACAGGTAAAAATGTGTCGCGCGAACATGGAAACCAGTGTTGCGCGACATTGGGTGAAATGTCACATAACATAACGCAAAGTGTCGCCCAAACAAATTGTGTCGCACTGCTTTAAGAGAAAGTGTCGTGCAACACTTAGTCAAAAAATAGTGTCGCCTAAGTAAAATTTTGACATGCTTTAAAATTTTCGAGCCAAAATGACATGAGTCCTGACAATGTTTGATTTTAAGATGCTTTGTACTGATACATCCTTCATGATCTATTTTGACATCTGGTATGGGTTGTAACACAGTGCTATTTCCATTTCATAGCTTAGTTTGTACTTCTATTTTCATAGCACAACTTGCACATTTACATTCTCATTCTTAGCTTGCATTGCATTGCATTTCTATTTGATTCTTTGGGGATATTGGCACTCTTACCCTTGTCCTCATTCGAATCTCTCATTGTATGGTTGACTAGCAAGGTCACAAGCTCAATAGCTCTAGCTGAGAGCAAATTCATAATCTTGCAACTCTATGCATAGAGAGCTATGGATCGATTTGTGAGGGCTCATTCTTGAGTTTCCTTGCATGTAAGGATTCATAGAAGTGCACTACTTTTGTGTGTACATTTTTGGCGCCCACTGTGGGGTAGAGTAGATTAACTTTGTCCTTTATTTTTTGTATTTTCATAAAAATTTTTGTCAATTTTTGGCTTTATTTTTGGTCTTTGGTTTTTCTGTCTCAAAGTGTCGCGTGACACTTTGCTAGTGTCATGCGACAGTTCTCTGTATAGCAGCACGACACTTTACTAGTTAAAAGTGTCACCCCTTTTGACATGAAGTGTTGCATTGTTTGAGAAGTTCTGTCACTAGTGTATAGCGCGAATTGTCACCCAAAAATAAAGTGTCACACCTGTATACAGAAAAGTGTCGCATGACATTTCTGGTGACTGTACTGTCACCTGTACCTGACAATGAGTTTTTTTAGCCCCTTTTAGCCAAATTTAGATTGATTTGTTTGATTTGCTGTGGCTAAATAGATTGCATTTCCAGATTTCAGTTGGTTTACTTGCTTTCATAGACACATCTCTTTTGGGTTAATAAAAGGACACAGATTTGCTGTTGATAGTTTGTAAATACTCTTTGGTTTCCAATATCAAACATCTCATTTGAGTGATTGAGGGCATGGATTCATTCCTTGTTTACATAGGGAGTTAAATGCACCACTTTGTGGACTCACTCTATGTTTACTTGGAAAGTTAAATATTCCATTGTTCAACCCCTTTTTTATTTGTGAGTAGTATTGATTAGTAGTCTTAGATTGCTTATGATTGATCTAGATTGCTATCTTGGGTTATTGGACTCGCTAATCCACCGGCCCCTCATTTTCACCTCATGGTTGCAAGATCATCGCCACATTAAAGGGGAGGGGTCTACAGGAAAGAAGCGTTAATTGCTCCACTAGGCAACCTTTTTGTGCTTTTTGGAACTCACTTGTTTTCTAAAGTGTGGACTCACTTTGAGTTGATGTGAGGAGTTAAATGTTCTACTTTTGGGCTCACTTTGAGTTGATATGAGGAGTTAAATATTCCAACTTTGGACTCACTTTGAATTGATGTGAGGAGTTAAATGTTCCACCTTTGGACTCACTTTGAGTTGGTATGGAGAGTTAAATGTTCCACTTTTGGGCTCACTTTGAGTTGATGTGAGGATTTAAATGTTCCACTTTTGGACTCATTTTGAATTGATGTGAGGAGTTAAATGTTCCACCTTTGGACTCACTTTGAGTTGGTATGAAGAGTTAAATGTCTTACTTTTGGACTCACTTTGAGTTGGTGTGAAGAGTTAAATGTTTCACTTTTGGACTCACTTTGAGTTTGTGTGAAGGGTTAAGTGTTCCACTTTTTGGACTCACTTCACATTTTATTGAAGGGTTAAATGTTTCACTTTTGGATTCGCTTCACATTCTCTTAAAGGGTTAAATGTTCCACTTTTGGACTCACTTCATATTTTCTTGAAGGGTTGAATGTTCCACTTTTGGACTCACTTCACATTATCTTAAAGGGTTAAATGTTCCACTCTTGGACTCGCTTCGCATTCACTTGAAGGGTTAAGTGTCCCACTTTTGGACTCGCTTCACATTTACTTGAAGAGTTAAGTGTTCCACCTTTAGTGCTTTAAATACTTGTTGATAGTGGATTGCTTGGAGCTAATTGGATTTTAGGATTGTTGTAACCATCGTGGAGATAACAAATTGTGCTTGTAGGTGATCTCATTGCTTGAAAATTTGCAAAAAAAAAATACATGTCAAAGAGGGCTACTAATGGTTTTTGCAGGGCTGCCCTAAGCATAAAAACTAAACCAAATACTTGTTTAATTGCTTTCTTTATTGAGTGCGGCATATACTACTTGTTTCATTTCATAGGCACTTAATACCTTGTCATAAGAATTTTGAGGTGGTAGGAGAGTATGCTCTTCACCCTTGTGGTGAAACAGAAATCTTGACCCATCTTAGGATTTTGAAAGCAAGGCGGTAATTGAATTTGCTTGGTGTGTTTGGGAGAAGTTTTGAGATAGGGGATTATGATCTTCACCCTTGTGGTGAACCAAAAACCTTGAACTTAAAAAATTATCCACTCTTTGTTTAGTACAGGAATCTTTTAGCGGGCCTGCCCTTGAGCAATCAAGGGGAACGACCCAAGTGGGGACAAGCCTTTTGCCAGCTATTCTGACCCACTATAATCTCAAGGCTATCAAGGACACAAAACTTTGGTAGACATAACACTTGTCTTCACTTGATGTGAGTAACTCATGGGATTGTGACCATGGGGAAAGCATTGAGCAAGAATACATAAGGTACTCTTGAGGCTGCGAGGTCCTAGTCTTTTATGAGGAGCAAGAGGAGTGTTATGAATGAAAGCCCTTACTAAGAACCATAGGTTAGAAGCCACCTTTATTTAGCTGCTTATCTTCTTAGTGCAAGGATTGATCCAAGTGGACTAACCCAGATCACCTCAAGATACTCACCATATGTGTCACTTTGGTTGTGTTGTTTAACACTTCCACGACAAAGCCAATATCTCTTGTGGGCAACCACTTGGTGTGAGGCAAGGGGACATCAAGTTGTGAGCTAAGTTGATAAGTATTGAGCCTTGTCTTGTAGGTAGATATTGCTTGAAGTGTCCTTGATTATGTGATACTAGTGTAAACATTCTCAACATACAAACAATCGGTAGCATGCATAGGGTACTTTTTTCAATTTTGATATCACAATCGTTTGTCTTGGCAAGGTTGCTTTTGCCCTTGTTCCAAGTGTTTGAAGACACGTTTGATCTCGTATTGTTTGCAAACCTGTCAATTTGCTGCTATCATTGTGATTACATTAAAAAAATTAACCCTCAGACTAAAAATATCAAACGAACAAGCTTTAAAATTGAGATTTTGACACTCACTGGTCATAGAGTCGTACGACACTGAACAAGTGGCATGCCCTGTTGTGAGAATTTTCACGCGCCAGTTTTCCCCTGAAAGACTGTCGTCCTGTTTGACGAGAAGTGGCGCGTGGATAGCCTGGCAACTGTCACCTAGATTAAGGTGAAGTGTCGCCTAAACATAAACTGTCACCCTCCTTGCCTGGAAAGTGTCGCCTGGGCAGTTTTTGCTAGTTTTTTTAGTTTTAGTTGTTTCAGTTGCTGCTAGTCAAATTGAGTCTTGGAGTGGGTTTCTTGCTCTGTTATTGGAGACCTATTTTGGCTTTAAATCTCTAATTTTTTGCCCTCTAGGAATAACATCAATTGGTTTACAAGGCCACTTTGGAAATAGTTGTCAAGTTAGAAGGTATTCTTGGTGAGAAAGTTTATCGCTAGGGTTGTTAGCTACATTCTTGGAGAATTTTAGTGCTCTTATTGTCCAAATCACTTTCATTTAATCAATTTCGGTTATGTTTTGGCCTAGTCCAATCTCTTGGTTCAAAAGTGCAATCGTAGTCACCCTTTGATTTGAAGCACCTCTTTGACAGTGTTGGTAAAGCCCTTTTTTTTTCTATCTTTTCATTCCACTTTGGACAATAGAGAACTTTGATTATCCTAGTTTGGTGTTGACATTTTGGGAGGTCATCCTATCATTAAGAATCCTTTTCTTTCATGTCAGTTACAACAAGGTACCAAGTCAATCAAGGGAAGCGACCCCCTATTGTCTTTAGCCAGTTACCACCAGTTAAGACTCGTCAACAACGCAAGGGAAAATAACCCCTTTTTGACCAATCTCCTAAAAGTGAATCTAAGGTTTGTTTTGATCCAAAAGGTAATCCTAGTGAAGTGAGCACCTCTTTAGCACCACTTTCATCAAGTATGGACATGAGTTACACTTTCAATCGACAATAAAGAGAAGCCATGAATCAAACTCTTGAGGATATCTTCCAACGACATAGGAGAGAGTATGGTGGTTCTTCTCATGCTGGTCCACCTGAGTCACCTCCCAACAACACAAGATATTTTGATGCTCACCAATGAGCTGAGAGATATTATAAGCAAACTCACTCAGATTCAGGGTCACAACACGAGGACCAGATCAACGAATCTAGTGACTATCACATCAACGCAGCCAATGCAATAAGGCATTCGAGACAATCTTCTCCACTTAAAGATACCTCTCAATATGCAAATACAAGGTTGAAAAGTATTGAAAGGGAGAAGCAAGCCTATCTGAATGAACAAGATGCCAAAAAGAAGAAATTTAGACAACTAGAAAAAAAGGAACGTGCATTATTGGACATAAGAAAAAGAGTTGCCCAAGAAGAAGAAGATAGGCTCTATGCACAACAACTCCAAAATCAATTTAATGGAAGGGGTACCAATAGTGGGACCAACTCACCCCCATCTACACCTTCACCAAGTCCTAAAAGAAGGTCAAGGATGCCCTCAAGATCCCCAAGTCCTAGAGGTAGAAGGACTTCAAGATATGATCACCATAGGAGACAATCATCTCCTAGACTTTCAAAGCAACCCTCTCAATGAGCACATCATGGTTCACAACATGGAGGAAGTTATGCCGACTTCAATCATATAGATTTTATGACTATGTAACAAGAACCATCCTTTCAAGCATATGTAGAAAGGTATGTGGAACAAAACAAGGATCAGTTCCTAGAATGTCTCATCATAAAAGGTGCTAAGGTCCCATATAATTTTGATGTGGACTGAAAGGTAAAGAAGCAAGATCCATCAACTAATGAGGTGATCAAACAACTTCAAAGGGATATAGAAAGGATGAGGGCTCCTAAGAGCACCTTTAATTTGGATTCCATATGTCCCAACCCAATCGACAAGAGTGTGGTGTTGGTTGAGTTTCCTAAGAAAATTGAGTTTCCAACCTACGACAAATATGATGGCATTGGTGATCCTCATGACCATGTTAGACAATTTTATATAATGAGTTTTTTTTTTCACCATGAAGACTCCTATTTGATGAGATTATTTCCAAGGAGCCTCAAGGGTCAAGCCATGGAGTGGTTTACTAACCTTACTCCTCCAGTTAAGACATTTAAAGAGCTTGTGGAAAGATTTGTCCAACATTTTTCTTACAACTTATCAAGGTCGGTCACCATGCTTGATTTGTGTAAACTCAAGCAGAACTAAGGGGAATCCTTTGTTACCTTTCTACAAAGATGGAGACGTTTGTGCTCGAAATATCCAAGGACAATTCCTAAGGAGGAAAGAATAGACATCATTGTGAGCAATTTAATACCAGAGCTAAGGTACGAGGTTAGGAAGATCCCATTTAATTCTTTTGATACCATGGTGGAACTGGCATGTCGCATAGAGGATGTCCTAAAAGAACAAGGAATTTTGGCTAAACCAACTAATAACAATAATGGCCAAAACAACAACAATAATGGTAATAAGGACAAAAAGAACCCTTATTGGAACAAGAATAAGCAAGTGGTCAATGACGGAGTTGTTGAATCATCTCAACCTAAGAATGAAGTTCTTAATCTCTCCAATGTAGTCCAAGCCATGAAGTTGCAAACATCTTCAACACAACAAGAGAATAAACCCCCGTATCAAGCGAGACCTAAAATAGAAAATAGACAATTTACCAAACTTGGGGACTCCTATACAGACATTTTCAAGATGTTAGTTGCTCATAATTTGGCACAACCTCAAGATCCTGCAAAGTTCCGCATACCAAATCCTAAGCCTCATTGGTGGGATGAGAAGGCCTTTTGTGTCTTTCACAATGGAATTGGACATAATATAGAAAATTGTTTTAAACTTAAACATCTTGTCCAAGATCTCATTGAAAGTGGATGATTATAAGTTGATGGTTTAACTACTAATGTGAATCATAAAGCTTTTAAAGAACCCTTGCCCAAATATGAGAAAGGAGAGAATTCTAACAACAAGAATGGCAAGGCTGCTATCAACTACACCTACACAAATGTTGAAAATGTTGACAATGTCAACATGATGAGAGGGAAAGACCCTTATGGATATGATGTGGATTCGAATCCTATGCTTGATGAAGGACCCGTTGTGGTCCTAAGAGGTCCTCGCTCATGAAGGATGTCTCAACCCCTCAATGTTGTCACTAGAAGCCAGTCTCAAGCTCCCATTGTTATTAGAGGTCCTAACTCTAGTAAGTCTAAGCAGCCAGTGTCAAAGGGTGTTCTTCCAAAATCTACTGTTGGTCCTGAGTTGAATTATAATCTTGTTGACCAATTACAATGTACACCAGTGCAGATTTCAATCTTTGAGCTTTTGGAACTTTCCCCTAAGCATAAACGTGTCCTTGAGGATGCCTTGCGAGCGGATAATGTCCCTAATGATATAGATGTAGATCAATTCCAGAATATGGTCAACCACTTGGCTAGCCCTCACTACCTTACATTCTCAGAGGAAGATGACAAGTCATTAAGCCACCCACACAATTTGGCCCTTCATATAAAGGTTATGATCCACAAGACCCGTGTCAGGCGTGTGTTGATAGATGGGGGTGCTAGACTTAATATTTGTTCTTTGAGCTTATTGAAGGCCTTGGGTTATTCAAAAGAAGTCATTGACACAAGGAAGAAAATAACTATCAAGGCTTATGATGAAGCAGAACATAGTTCTAAAGGATTGGCTGTTCTTCCTATCCGAATTGGTCCTTTAGAGATTGTTGATGCTGGTCCTTTGGCTTACAATATTTTGTTAGGTAGACCATGGATACATGAGATGCAAGTGGTCCCATCTACCTATCATCAGTGTGTAAAATTCCCTTACAATGGAATAGAAGTCTGCATACCTGGAGACAACACACTTTTAGTCAACATAATTTCAATAGGGTCTCACATTCTTTTGAATAGGGAGGCTAACACTTTTGATACTGCATTTGAACAATGCAAGAATAAATTCAAGACCATAGATCTTGGTATGGGGGATTACAAATTGGATTCATTCACAAAATTGCCAATTTCCCCTAGGTCTTATGGAAAACCTTCTCAAGAAATGAAGCCCTCATCTTTAGCCATGACATTGTTTGATAAGTTTGTGGAATCCTCAATTTCGATTCAAGAAGAAAAAGAAGAGGTTGCCGTTAGGGATTGGATTTACTGAGAAAAGAAATACCTACATAATGAGAATTTTGCACCTTCCCCTAGAACTTATGGGAGAGGGTATACATTGGTCAAGAATATGGGCTGTCTAGGACAGGGTCCCCTTAGTCATAGGCTAGATGCTAGGGCTGAACCTCTTAACCATGATGAAGGAATAAGTCAACAGTTGGCTTAGGTTTTGAAAATAAGAAACAAAAAGGTGTCCCTGTCTCAGCTACGACGGACAGTGACAATGACTCAGACTACACACCTAATCTCTCTAATCAACAAGACATGTCTGATGATTGGGTGCCTTCAACAAATCTCCTTTGGGGAGATTCACAAGATTTGACAACTGATAGTATGAATGCTAGATTGACAATGGAAAGTGTTGCTATCCTAGCTGCGATGGATAGTAACAATGCTAGTGTTAGAGAAGGGGAACTCTTCCCAATCTTGAGGCTTCTACATCACAAGGCCCAAATAATGATTCAGAAATAGACTCACATAAGTTTGAATGGGACTCACTTTCAGATGCAACAGTTGATTTGGACATGGATATTGTCCATACTTATAGTACTCAACCCAATGTGACCAATGAGGCTAGTGTAGGACTGGAGGATTGGACTCCTTGAATTGCCTTAGTGGATGATGCTTCATTTGATAGGACAAATCCTAACTCGGGTATCTCAGGAGGGGACCAGATGAATCCCGATTGTATGATCACTAGAGATAACACCTTCCACATACACAATGTTGAACCAGTTATTGACCTACCCCTTGTTCATTTCCACCTAATTGACTAGTCTCAGCGACATCAAGAGCCTAAACTCCTCACTTTTCAGAATGACTATGAAATTGCCTGTTATCTAAATGCTCTTGAACCTGTAGTCTCTTCCACCAGTGAACCAACAACAAGTATGATGGAGCCTGATATTAAGTACCTCATTCTAAAAATAAAAGAAAAAGAAACAAAGAAAAAAAGGTCTGATGGCAAAAACCACTTTGTGGCGGTGTCAGAACCCAAAATAGTAAAAAGAAAAGACGTATCCAAAGGTGAAAACCTTTTTGAGGTGCCTAAGGATGGGGTACTTAATAACTTGACAAGTTACTTCCAAGATAGGTTATTAGTTCTCATTGAGCCCACACAACCGGTCAATTTGAATATAGAAGAGGCTCCCCAAATAGTGCACCTAGCTCAGTCTCTATCAGTTGGAGAAAAAGAGGCATATACAAAATTTTTGCAAAAGAAGAAAATCAACTTTGCTTGGACATATTCTAATATGCCAGGGCTTGACACTGATCTTATTATGCATCATCTATCTATAGCTCCAGGAATAAAACCGATTAAACAAAAGTTGAGGAAAATGCATCCTCACATAGCTCTTCTTGTTAAAGCTGAATTAGAAAAGCTCTTACGTGTAGGATTCATTCGAGCTATCGACTATGCTGAGTAGATCTCCAATATTGTTCTATTTTCAAAACATGATGGGTCCATTCACATTTGCACATACTTCAAAGACCTTAAGAAAGCATGCCCAAAGGATGACTTTCCACTCCCTAACATAGACATGATAGTGGATATGACCGCGGGCTATGAGATATACTCTTTAATGGATGGTTTTTCTAGATATAACCAAATAAAAATAGCTCCCGAAGATCAAGAGAAAATAGCTTTCACATGTGCATGGGGAAACTATTGTTGGAACGTCATGCCATTTGGCCTAAAGAATGCAGGAGTAACATACCAACGAGCTATGACCACAATTTTTCATGATATGATGCATAAGAACATGGAAGATTATGTGGATGATACCCTGGCTAAATCTAGAAAATAGGACACACACCTCAATGATCTGGAAGTCATTCTAGATCGCATGGCACAGTTTCAGCTTAGATTGAATCCAAAAAAGTGTGCATTTGGAGTTGCCTCAGGTAAACTCCTAAGATTCATAATTTCAACAAAAGGAATGGAGGTTGATCCCGAAAAGGTCCAAGCTATATTAGATATGCCACCTCCAAGAAATATCAGTCAAATGAGAAGTCTTCAGGGACGTCTCTAGTCGATCAGGAGGTTTATTTCTTAGCTTGCAGATAGAGCACAACCTTTTAATAAGACATTGCATAAGGGTGCTTCTTGCATGTGGAATGAGGAATGCCAAAAGAGCCTAGATCAAATTAAATAATACTTGGCTAATCCTCCAATTTTGATGCCGCCTATTCCTGGGAAACCATTGATTTTATACATTTTAGCAACAGAGTCTTCCTTAGGGGCATTGTTGGCTTAATTAGATGATACTGGGAAAGAAAGGGTCATTTACTACATTAGTCATACTCTAGTATCTTATGAGATCAATTATAATAGCATTGAAAAGTCTTATTTGGCAGTAGTGTTTGCTACCCAAAAGTTGCTACACGATATGCTTACTCATACTATACATTTGGTTGCAAAAATTGATCCTCTTAAGTACTTGCTTAGTAAGGCTGCCCTCACGGGTAGGCTTGCCAAGTGGATGATGATTTTATCTAAATTTGATATAGAGTACATTGAAAGAAAGGCCATAAAAGGGCAAGCTATTGCTGACCAATTAGCTGACTTTCTAGTTAAGGATAGTATGCCTATTCAGGTAGAATTCCCAAATGAACACAAACTATATATGACTACCCGCACTTGGAAGATGTTCTTTGATGGTTCCCACATGCAAAATGGATCAGGTGTTGGAGTATTATTTGTCTCTCCACATGGGTACAACATTCCAAAGTCTTACAAACTTTTATTCCCATGTACAAATAATATTGCCGAATATGAAGCTTTGACCAATGGATTGAAAATGGCTATAGAATGGAACATAATAGAATTACATGTCTTTGGGGATTCACAGCTAATTATCAACCAAGTCAATGAGAAGTATCAAACCAAGGATGATAAATTGGTACCTTACAAAAAGATGGTTGAATCATTGAGACGTTACTTTACATTTGTGACATTTCAACAGATCCCTAGGATAGAGAACAAAGCTGCAGATGCTATGGCCACATTAGCTTCACTCCTTCAGTTGGAACAACATGAATCAAGATTTGAATTCCTGGTGGAAGAGCTACACCATCCCATATTTGACTCATCTGAAAGCAATGTCATTTGTACCCTTGTCACACATGAGTCTTCCCGCTATGGTGCTATCTATTCATATCTACGCGATGGCATCATCCCTGACACTTTCAACCGTTCTGAATGTCAAAACCTCATCCGTAATGCCTCTCGCCACACCCTTATCTCTGGTGATTTATATAGGAGGGGTTTAGATGGGACACTTCTTAGGTGCTTGGAACAGGAGGAATCCAACTAAGTGTTAGCAGACATCCATGAGGGCATTTGTGGTGGACATTGTAATGGTCTTGCCATGGCTCGAAGGTTGCTTAGGGTGGGGTATTACTGGCCCACAATGCAAACAGATGTAGTAGCTTTCGTTAAGTCTTGTGAGAAATGTCAAAAACATGGAAACTTGATTCATGCGCCAGTTAGGGAGCTAATTCCTTCCATTTCTCATTGGCCATTTCAGCGCTGGGCCTTTGACCTTGTTGGGAAAATTCACCCCAACTCATCAGATGGACATAAGTTTATCATCACAGCTACTAATTATTTCACAAAATGGGTAGAGGCAATCCCTCTTTCTATTGCCTCGGGAAAAACATTTTCACTCTTTATCCTGAATCATATTATTTGCCGATTTGGAGTACCTTTTGAGATTATTATTGATAACGGAGGTCAATTCAAGAACAAGGACCTAAAACATTTATGCAAGAAGTTTAAAATTAAGCAACATTGGTCCTCCATCTATTTTCCATAGGGAAACGGATAGGTAGAAGCCTCTAATAAAACCATTCTTAAGATTCTTCATAGAATAGTGCACAAGAATGGTAGGGATTGGCACTTGCAAATCAATCCAGCACTATGGGCTTACAGAACAAGCATTCACACACCTACAGGAGCTACTCCTTTTGCTCTTACCTATGGCGCTGAAGTAGTGTTTCCTTTAGAAGTAGAGATACCTTCACTTAGAATCTCTCTTAAAGGTTTGATTACAGATGAGGATTACCATGCCATGAGGTTACAAGAATTAGAACTTCTAGATGAGAAGCGTAAGGCTTCCTTTGATCACATGAGAGTATATCAGAAGCGTATGTCCAAAGAATTCAACAAGAAGGTTCACCCTAGGGAATTTCAGATAGGTGATCTTGTTTTGAGAGAGAACCCTAAGAATCAATAGAACAGAGAACAAAAGGGCAAGTTCGAACCTAATTGGCTTGGACCATACATTATTACAGTAGCTTTTGGTACAAGTGCATATTTACTGTCGAATGAAGATGGAGAACAGCTCCCTAAGCCCATCAACATTTTGTACCTAAAGAAGTTCCATCCTTGATGCCCATTTTTTCTAGGGGCATCCTTTGTACATATTTTATTGATCCTGAAAAAATTCATATATGATGCTGAAAAAATCCTAAAACGCATAAAAAGTCCTGAAAAAAATACAAAAAAAAAAAAAAAAATTTAAAAAAAAAAAAATAGAAAGAGTGCCTTGGTGAAAACCTGGAAATAGGCACCTTGGTAGCAAAAATACAAAAAAAAAAAGAAAAAAGAAAAATTGCAATAAAAATCCAAGTGGTGAAAACCTGGAAACATGTGCTACTTGAGGCCTTTGCACCCCTATTTGTTAGCATGCATCCTCGACACTTAGCCACTTTCCATCATACCTTGACCTTATTTGGCTTAGTCTGGAATTGGTCTTTATCTTTGTCTAGGGGGCATAATTGTTAGCATTGGTCTCTTAGGTGCATGTCTCTTGGGCCATTTCACAAACCAGTGTTTTTCAACACCACCCCAAATAGTGTTTCTCAACACTACCCTTGCGTCGAGTGTTTTTTAACACTTATCAGATGTCTTACCCAATAGTCTAAGTATGATGCGACATCACTCATTTACAAATTTGATCCTCAAAGTTTGACTCTATGACCAACACACACGCACTTAAACAATCAACTTGTTGAGATATGTTGACTTTATTTTTTTTTGTGTGCTGTCTATGAGGATTTCTTTGATGAGTGGTCTCTCTCTGAGAAGTTTTCGATGATGCATAGCTAGAAGACTGAGGGTATGAGAACATGTTTTATTTCTTTATCTCCTTATGGGTATATTTTGTTGATCCTAACTATCATGAGCATTTATGCTGGTCTTACTTGACACTATGGATTGACAAGGTATTATCCTTGACTATTTTGTGAGTGCATGCTTCTAGTTATCCTGACTTTCATATGTCTTGATACAAGCATAATCCCACCATATCAAATTTAGGTAATCTCATCGCATTAGTCATCTTGACCTCCATGTCTTTGATGCCTAGGTGGGATTTTCACATTTCTATCTGATAAAGATCATGTTCATATCCACATAGTTATGCTAGTGTGCATTGTATGATCTTACGATGCTACCAATAACGCTTGATGATGATAATTAGATGTCTATATGCATTGTGACCTTGCAAGTCAACCACTTTTCACAGTAGCTTGCATTTTTTAGGTTCATGTTAGTTTCATTTTTGCATCCCACATATGGAGAGAGCTCTTCTTTTCATCCCACATGGACCTATCAGTCGACTACGCTCACTTTTCCTTTTTCCACTCATGTCTTTCACTCCATGTCTTTCATATCATGACCTATTCCTGTCATCACAAGGGGTTAATCATATCATCATATCATATAAAAACTATCATTTTCAAGAAATATGAGTCTACATCATACACATGAGAATCAAACAATGCGAACGAACATACATGCATGAACATTTTTGAGCAAAATGACAAGACAATACATAAACTGATACATCCATCACAAGTGAGACGTAAAGACATGATATATCAAACATCTAGTAATCTCATATATAAATCAATGTCATGATACAATATACAATATAATATGAGATCCCAAAATTTGGATCAAAAGTCTCATGATATGTCCAAAACATCTAAACCTAAGCCTAAACCTAAGACTCGCTACCACCGTCCTGAGGACCGGGTGGTGGAGGGGGTGGTGCCACATCCGGTACCACATTCGATCTGCCTACCACTACTGAGTAGGAAGGATCCCTCTAACCCACTGGCACTACCTGTATGTAGAGACCATGATAATATGCAGCTCGCGCTGCCTCTCTCTGTCTCTCTGCAAGGGCAACCTGTAAGGCTCTCTCTCGCTGCTCTGTCTCTGCCCGCTGATCAATAAGCTGCTTCTGTCTAACTACTATAGTGATCCTCAGCTGCTATATCTCTACCTCCAGAGCCTGTATCTGGGCTCTCGGATCCTCTCCTCCTACAGGTGGGTCCTGCCTGGCCTCTGCCTGTCGGTGAGCTGGTCTCACCTCATCCTTCGGAGTGGCTGATCTTCATCCTCGTGACCATTTCCAGCCACCTGATCTAGATCCCTCCCCTCTCTCCATCCCCCTCCCTCTCCCTCTCTCTCCGTCTCCTCCATCTCCTCCATCTCCCCCATCCTCCCCCTCATCCCCCTATGCTGCTGGTGGCTATACATCTGGGACCGTAAATCTAGGAAATGGAGTCCTGCACCTCTCTGCCCTGTACACTGCATCTGCACCTGCATCTACCATATCTGGTAGGTAATCCAAGGGCTCCTGGCATATAGCAACTGTATCTTGTACTACCTGCTAGTAGTCCAGCATCGGCAGCCAACCCTATCCCTCCTCATCTTAGAACCGAGCATGTGTCATGGTCTCTGTGGACACCCTCTGTTAGCATCCAAACTGCCTCCAGACTTGCGTAATCATGAACCTCTCCACAATGTCTAGGTGACGGCCTACCAATGGCTAACTGTATAGCATGTAATCTAGCTCCCACCTGTCACTCCACTGCTCGCATGACCTGTACGATCTCCATGTGAATGAGGCAAGCTCATCCAGTATCCTGCAATAATAGGAAACATCCCCGCTATGTGTATGTGGGATGAACCCTGTATACCTATATATATAGGGATACCTGTGCTCCCTAGGCTATACTCATGGACGCACTACTAAAATATACTTCCACGTCCATATCTGAGCGAGTATAACCCCGCATGCCCAAGTCCTACTATCTTTATAGACGATCTCATGCAGCTCATAGTACATATCGGCTAAGATAGCCGGGCTCCATGCCATCCATCGTGGCTGTGCAACTAGGTTTGCTAGTAATCTCCCCCATCCCAAGGGGAAGCCCTCCTGACTCCTATCAAGGATAAGGGCCTGTCCAATGAATGATGCCACAATGCATGCAGCTGGGAAGTCTCTGCCAAAGTCTTCCATCAACCTCTCCCAGCTGACATGCCGATCTAGGATCGTGACATCCTGAAACATCCCCTGGATGATCTGTTGACCTGCCGTCACATCCTGATGATAGTATACCTATGCCAACAAATAATCATGTCAGTTTCTATCATATGGAAACTTCACAACTATGCTTATCTATAAACATGATTTTACTTACAGGCTCTCTATGGCATGAAACCCGTAGAATCTGATAGACATCCTCTAAGGTGATAGATGCCTCTCCTGTCGGTAGATGAAAGGTGTTGTGCTCACTATGCCATCTCTCAGCAAGAGCAGTCAACAACCCATGATCCGCTTGGATATGCAAAAACTGCAATAGATAATGGAATCCCATGGCTCTGATATCGGCCTTGCCCGGATCATCCAGATCTCGGACAAACTGCAATCCCATCACTTGGGGTGCTCTGATCCGAAGCGCAAGGAAGGCCTCCTGTATGTCACGAAACCATACCAGATGTCAGAACCTATCATGAAGGATGTATCAGTACAAAGCATCTTAAAATCAAACATTGTCAGGACTCATTTCATTTTGGCTCAAAAATTTTAAAGCATGTCAAAATTTTACTTAGGCGACACTATTTTTTGACTAAGTGTCGCACGACACTTTCTCTTAAAGCAGTGTGACACACTTTGTTTGGGCAACACTTCGTGTTATGTCATGCGACATTTTGCCCAATGTCGCGCAACACTGGTTTCCATGTTCGCGCAACACTATTTTTACCTGTGAAGTGTTGCACGACATTTTCCTTCAAAAGGTGCGACACATGTAAAGTGTCGTGCGACATATTGCCCTAGTCTAGAAATTTGACATGTTTTAACATATTACATGCAATAAATGACTCAAACAATGACTAGTTTTCGGATACATACCGGGGCATCGTAATGTGGAGGCTGGTTGTGCAACCGGGCGCGCTCAAATCGGTGTCTGTGGATGGGAACTTTTGCTGGTTGAGCCATCGCTATCTCTCAGAGCTCTCAAAATTCTCAAGTCAATAAAAAACAAATGATTTTTGAAAATGACATTTTCACACCTTTTATAGCATTTTGACTTTTTGACCAATTTTCAAAACACTTTAGAATTGCGTGAAAATTGCACCCCTAGCTAATTTCAACATCCTAGATCCATTTTCAGATTCAAAATTGAAATCTAAGGTCATCTTGCTAGTCAAAATTGCATTTCAAATCTTCTTCCTCTTCTGTGCAATTGACAGACCCTTTTGAGGCATATTTCTTCGATCTTTGATGGAATTTCTTCCTTTTCATGTCTCTCAATTTTCTAGTCTTTCATTCACCCTATTTCTTTTCTTCTAACTCATCGCTGGGGCATGTTTTCACTACTCGATGGTTATCCTATTGATCTTTATCTTCAATTATGATTTCATTTCGATTTGATCAAATCTTTTATCAATTTGCTATTCTCTTCTATCTGATATTGATTTTGACTCCAAGGGGGCAGTACCTATGGGATTCTCATCCCTGATTCTCTTATTTTCTTGATTCAGACATCTTTTGTGAGCTTTTGCTCAAATTTGAGATTCTTATCTCTTACTTTGAATGTGATCCCAAATCAACCTCATCTTCAAAGACCTTTGTTTATGTTTTGTCCGGGTGTGATCCCAAATCGACCTCACATCTGAGTTATTTTGTGATCCCAGATCAATCTCACATTGCAACTTCATTCTTTGACTACATGTGTTCCCAAATCGATCACACATTAGTCAAAGAGGGGAAAATGTATGTACCCAAAAATGGTCGCCTAGACTTTGGGCCCCATTTATTCGATTTATTTATCTCTGAATCAGTTTTATCAATAATCAATATTTTTCAACACTATCAATTTCCTTGATCAAGTCATATTTCATCATTTTTGATTATTTGCCTTGGGCTAACCATTTTATCCTAAGTCTTTATTTAATTAAAAAGAATATTTCCTCCCCTTTTATTAAATAAAAAGCCCCCACTTTCCTCTTATCCTAAGTTGCACAAATAAAGCATTATTCCTATTTTATAAAAAGGAGAAAAACACTTTTTGTCTCATATGGACATAAAGTCAACTCATATTTTCTCATTGGAGGATACTTGTGCACATGGATTGCTCCTCTTTCAAGCTCCAACGTTGATTGAGACTTTTCTCTCTTAATCTCCATGGTCCATTCCTTTTCATTTCTGATAAAAGGAGAGCTCTCTCCTTCATTTGCATATCCATCTCTTTCATGATATTGTTATGTTGTAGGTTTTCTAGGTGCATTTGGAGTTTTTGGAGATCATTGCTACATCAAGCTTTTCTTAGAGTTCTTCATTAGCTTCATAGTTTAGTTTCCATTCTTGCATAGTAGTTCATGTTTATGCTTTCATAGCTTAGATTTCACTTTCAAGCTTTATAATAACTCATCTAGCTTAATAGGAAGGGTTGTAACACGTTGCTATTTCCATTTCATAGCTTAGTTTGTACTTTCATTTTCATAGCATAGCTTGCACATTTGCATTCTCATTCTTACCTTGCATTGCATTGCATTTCCATTTGATTCTTTGGGGATATTGGCACTCTTTCCCTTGTCCTCATTCAAATCTCTCATTGTATGGTTGGCTAGCAAGGTCACAAGCTCAATAGCTCTAGTTGAGAGAAAATTCATAATCTTGCAACTCCATGCATAGAGAGCTATGGATCAATTTGTGAGGGCTCATTCTTGAGTTTCCTTGCATGTAAGGATTCATAGAAGTGCACTACTTTTGTGTGCACAAGATGCACCCTTCACATACTCTTTCTGGTTTTTCAATTAGGGGTAATCCCTTCGCTATGCTTTTCTTATAAAGTAGATTTAGAGCTGCAAAATTTAAATGTCCAAATCTTAAATGCCAAAGCCAGTTTTCATCTTTAATCTCTGCTTGGAAGATCACTTGACTGACTGCTGCAACTTTTCTTTCATTCATTTGTGAGTTCATTGAGTTGTCTACTTGAGAGAACTCTACATTCAAATCTGGTCTTATCCTTAAGAGAAACATCCTATTGTTTGTCATTTGAACCTTTGCTATGAGCTGATTGCTTGGGTATTTGTCTAAAATTGTGCACTCTTTATTTTTGAAAGATACTTTATAACCATTTTGAACAAGCTGTCCAATGCTCATTAGATTATGTTTTAAACCAGGAACAAAATAGACATCAGTCATATGTTTCTTCTCCCCCATTTTAGTTAGAATGTTGATGTTCCCTTTTCCTTTAACTTCTATTTTATTGTCATTACCCAAAGTTACATCTGATTTTATACTGTCATCCAAAGTAGAAAACATTTCTAAGTTCCCTGTCATATGATTGCTGCAACCCGAATCTAAAAACCATATATCTTTTTCACTTGCTTGTGCAACATTGCATGCCAAAAACATAGTGCCTTGTTTTGATTTTTGATTTTGGGTTTCTTTCATGAAATTCACATTTTGTTGTCTAAAATCATATTGTTTCTTTCTACATTCATTCATATAATGCCCAAATTTCTTGCAATAATGACATTGGACTGAGGATTTGTCATACCTTTGGCTTTGAGGCTGATTTTCTGATGAGTATTGACTTGGGTTTTGGTTGTTACCTCTTCCACTTGAGCTTGATGGACTACTGCCCCTTCCACTTGTGTTTAATGGGCTGCTTGTTCCACCTCTATAAAGATTTCTTCCTCTACCTCTGAAATTTGTTCTTCCTTTGCCTCTACCAGTGTTGATTGAGACTTGTGTCTTGAATGCATGCTCCAAATTTGAAGTTGCTGACCTACTCAATCTATGCTCATGAGAAATGAGTGATGCATGAAGTTCATCCACTGAAAACTGTGAGAGGTTCTTGGTCTCTTCAATGGCTACCACAATTGATTCAAACCTTGTAGGCAAACTTCTTAAAATCTTTTCAACAACTCTCCTTTCTTCAAGAGTGTCACCATGTGATCTGATTTGATTTACCAAAACAATGATTTGAGTGAAGAATGTGTCTATTGTATCTGATTCTTTTATATAGATTGTTTCAAAATCTCTTCTTAACATTTGCAGCTTAGCTATTTTTACCTTTTCCATTCCTTGATAAGCTGTTTGAAGAATGTCCCATGCTTGCTTGGACTTTGTTGCTGCTTGAATTCTTGGGAAAATATATTCATTCACTCCTTGAAAGATGAAGAAGAGGGCTTTTGAATCTTTCTTTTTATTTTCCTTTAACAAATCTTTCTCTGCCTGAGTCATTGCATTATATGCTGCTGCATCTGTTGGTTCTAGGTAACCATTTTCAATAAGCTCCCATAAATCTTACGCACAAAATAATGCCCTCATTGTGATTGCCCAATAGTCATAATTTTTCCCATTGAACTGTGGAATCTGTGGATTTGTCAAGCTTGTGCTTGCCATTGTTGCCTGCAAATTTTGAAAGTAAAACTCTATCTCCTTCAAAAAGCTTTTGAAATCTTCAGCTCACCAATCTTCAACTCTTAAATCTATCTTTGATTAACCTTAAGCTCTGATACCATGTTGACGGAGACAGAGAAACAAAACAAACACACACAACTGCAAATATGAAAGCCAATAAACAGAATTGAATAGAAACCCTTTTCACTTTTAAAAATAAAACTTTATATAATCCCCAGTTTTCAGATTTTTATAGAGAGCTACCAAAATGCTCACACTATCATATATTTTTCTACAAAAAAAGTATCTTTTTTAAAAAAAACATTCAACCCCAAGAAGCATCTAGAATACCCTAGAATTAACTGACAAAAAGAAACGTCAAAAGGAAAAGAATAAAATAAAACTGAATTAAATGCTGGAGGTGTGGAAGATGTCTCGTCACATGATCACATGAATGGAAAGAAGGCCTTGAGATCATGCGACAAAGCATAAAAAATAAAGCTAAAGTAAATGCGGTAGTTGCGGAAGGTGAGAAGTTTCATGATCGCAAGACTAAAAAGCAAGCCATGAGATCATGCGACAAAGCATGAATTGAATGCTCGGGTAGGTAAGGAAGCTCTACGGAGGACAGGGAAGATTAACGTGAGACAACTGGCATCCACATACTTCAACATTTAAAGGTGGAGAATCTTTACAAAATTCCTCGAAGATGTGATACTTCAAAGTGTTGTTTTCTGAGGGTGCAAGATGTGAATACAATGTGTTGTGGAAGTTTTTTGAAATGAGATATGTGTAGGGATTGCAAAGCATATTAATATGTAGCCATAATTGTCGGACATGCATATTTAATTTTGTTGAAATGATTTAAAAACTTTGAAGACAATACAACTAGCAAGTTTGAAGCTAGATTCAACAACTTACACCAATTACTTTTAGGCATGTGCCAAAATGGACATTGGGAGAAGCATATTCTCAATCTACTCACTACTTGTGCCCACATTGAATGTCAGTACTTTCTTGCAATGCCCATCTATCTTTTATGTGTCGTGTTTGCAAATATAATTTTGGGACAACACATGAATATTCATTAAGGGCCCGTTTGGTTGGGGAATTGGAAAATGATGCAAATCATGGTTATCCATAGCCTAGTTATGCAAACCCTAGTTATGCTTTTTTGGGACTGTTTGGTTGCCTTGGAAGATGGATTTGTAAATCCACATTCTCCGTTTGGTTGTCAAATTGAAAATAGGAATTGGAATTTATGAAATTCTCATTCTCTGTTTGGTTGAACATTTTCAAATTGGGATTGGAATGCAGGTCTCCATATTCTCTATTTGGTTCTGCACTTCGAATTAGAATTGGAGTTTGGGTCTCCATCTTCTTCGTTTGGTTGTTCATTTCGAATTGGAGTTGGAATATGACACTGATTTTTTTTTTAAAATTTTTTAAAAATTAATTTATGATTAGTCCGTTTTGATATATTTATTATATTTTATTGACCTATGTTAATTATATTTATTTATATTTAATTATATTTAATTATATTTATTATTTATTATTATATTTATTATATTTTGTTAATTTATTATATTTATTTCAATTTTAAATTTTAAATTTAATTGAACTTGAAATTGTGTATTTAATCCATCATAAGAAATCAATACAATGAAATTAAGAAGATTGCATTGCTCGATAATATAAAAATTGTATTGCTTCATATAATCACATTGATTTTACATTGCGATTTGGAAAAAAAATAGATATTCGGCTATGGCCACAGAATCAAAACAAAAAGTAGTAGGATAACAATGTAGAGAAGATAGCGTATCCACATCACATCCGCAACGACTCTTTGGACAGCTTCTGCTCTTGCAATAACACACCTCGGAGCCTTGCAACACTTGCAATCATCGTACGTTGCAGGTCTAGATGCATGCGTTACCGAAGATGTAGACTGGGGTGTGTCACCATCAACCCATTGAAAGAAGCCACACTCGCCACCATCCTACAAATAAACCAATGTTAGTATCGTAAACTATCATTGTTGTCTAATGTGCAGATAAATATAACCAAATTTGATAACCTTTTTCTTGTTCACAGATGTCCAAAATCGATGATCCGGGTTCCCCTGTGTTCACGACCTCCTCATGAGGGTGCACACTCCATCGCCACACTCACAAAAAGGGTTTCCTACCATAGCCATTACCATTGCAACCAAAAAAATATTTACCGCTCACGACCATAATTAGAACAAATTGGAAAATTAGAAGAAACAACTAATCAGATTGTAGATTGGGAATAACAATATCCATAAATTGGTGGTGTGAAAACACACCGTTGTGTCAAAAATCCACGTTCGATGCCCTCGTGTCCCTGATCTGACGACCAACTGTCAATCCTACATATACATTTTATCACAGCACAAAGAACAATAAAAAAATGCACCATGGAGTACCATCAGAATTCTGTACCTTGAAAAAGCAAACATCGGATAGCTCAATTTTATCCATCATATTTGTTGTCTTAGAACTATCTATCTTTAGAAATGTGTAAAACTGGGATGAATTAAATCAAACGCTAAAGATAACAAACACGGAAAAAATGATAGGCATTAGTGTAAATAATTGGGCTTATAGAAAAATCATAAGGACTATTGAAAGATAAAATAAAAAAATTGACAGTTCTATTGAGACATCATTGCAACATCTGAGCATTCATCACTTGGCACTCCTTGGTTTTACAATCAATAATAAAAAAATAGCAATAAAAAGAAATAATGGGGATAATTTTAAAAACATACATACCATATCACCTTAAAATTAACTGTCAAAGAACAAATTGTGTATACCAGGACCCAAGCATCATAAGTGCAAATACAAGCAAAGGGCACACAACCAAAGGGTATAACAATTGGATTGAAAATGCAAGAAACGAGCAAAATGACTTGAAAAAAATGGCTCACAAGTGTGATTCGAAACATTGATGAAAATACTTGTAAAAGAAACCTTGATGTTTTAATCGATGTTGAACATGAGTGCAACATAAAGCATGGAGATCATTTGAGACATAAATTGAAATGAAAGATAAGACAAACTGAAAAGAAAGATCGAGACAATAATAAAGTATCAAGTGTTTTCTAAAGGCATGAGATGAAAATGACAAAATGTAACAACAATATAGAATGAAGATAAAGTAATCTTTGCATGAATCATGTATCCAACTATGCATGATCATAATAATCTAACTGTGCATGATCATAATCTAACTGTGCATGATCATCTAACTGTGCATGATAATAATCTAACTATGCAGGATCATCTAATTGTGCATGATAATAATCTAACTGTGCATGATCATCTAACATTGATAATAAGCAAGCACTGTGCACTAACATATATTATAATTTAGGAATTAACCAAATTAATACATGACAAGATAATTTAAGATTAACCAAATTAACAATGATAGAACTAAAGCCACAGTAACAAAGTCCCAATGAAACACTAATATAGAAATATAGCAACAACATTTTAACAGATCCCACCCTCATGCATTTGAGGATCGACAAATTCTATCTATCAACATTAGTTGGTACTCATCGGTTTCCATGGACACAAACCCATTGAGGACGGCTGGCTTGTTCATCAAGGTCTCATAGACCGTGATCGCATCGCTGCTGCTCACCTAAGGCATGGCTTTCAAAGTTTTCCATGCTCTACCTAACACAGCTTGTTCCCAAGAATGGTCGACTGTGACAACCTGAGGCTCTTTAAGGCCCTCTGTTAAGGTCTGCATTGTCTCACAAATCATATCCAAGGAAGAGGCCAAACTTGCCTTCCTCTTCATTGCCCTCCTCTGCGATGATCCCGTGCTCAGACATGATCGGGGAGCTGTAGTCTCATTTGACTACCCAAGGGTATCATCATCCAGACCAAGCTGAGTCTCAAAAGATGTGCCACACTCAGGCCCATTAGCATCAGCATCAGCATCAGCATCAACATCATCATCTAACTGTGCAGGGCAGTTATAGTGCCCTTCCTTGGTCTCGCCAGCAGTTGTTGTGCCAGTCCCATCAGTGATGTCATTGCCAACAATTATGGCAAGGTCATTGTAGTATGGGAAAGATGTTCTTCTGAACATCCTAGCTGATCTGTACTCTCGAGACTACACAAACACCAAAAAATGTGCATTGAACTATCAGAACAACATGCACAACAAAAACCAAATTTGCATAGTTAAGAAAGCGGATATAAAAGTCATGAAAATACAAATTTACCTCGAAAAGTTTGTCCCAGACTGAATCTGCTGCCTCCACGGTCTGCGTTGCTTCGTTCCAACTAAAGCCATTTTTGCTCTTCAAGTCTCTCACAAGCTTGAATCCTTGCTTCCAAGTTTTCAGCTTGTTCTTGAATTGGTCTTTGCTTAGGTTCAGAGTCAACTCCGCATTGAACTGCCTTTCAATGGCAGCCCACGCTTCTTTTTTGAAGCCACCTTCGCATTTTCTGCCAAGGTGGACTTGGTCAATGAGAAAATCAAGGAAAACCCTTTCCATATGTTTGGTCCAGATCATTTTCTTACTGGACGAAGGCTCTTCCAACAGAATCAGGTCTTGAGCACTGCCATCAATGCTCATGAGTAGCTCGGTCATTGCCATGTAGTAGTCTGCACATGGCTATCAATGTTAGGAGATAAATACATACAAGGCATCGTATAATCAATATCATAGAACAAGAACAACATCACTAGGATAAAAATATCATTTCAAAGGAAATTTAAATGAAATACATCAAGGACTAACATCAAAAATATGGAGTTCTCAGCAAATTTGTTGTTCTATTGTTAAGGGTGGGCTTTTGATCTTCATCATATGGTAGTCCTTGTTGTATTTCATTTAAATCGGGTGGTCCTAATGTACTAATGCTAACAAGAACCATACATCACTAGGAAAATCACAAATGGAGGGCAGCCGTCAACAACATTGCAGTGGATTATGATACCACTTTCATGAACAAGAAAACTAATGGCGATTCAAAGAGGGACGAGAAGGGAAAATTTGACAGCCTCAAGTTATATCAGTCTTGAGTATGCCTATTTTTCAATTCTCTTGTCTTTGAACCGTCATGAAGAATTATAACTATTAGATATGTTCTTAAAACTTGTTTCACCTTGGAATAACTTGCAGTTTGTGGCTTCTAATGTTGTATTAAATTTTAGGTTTCTTCCTAAGATTTGCAATTCTAAGTTGCACTCTAATGTATTCATTATTGCTAAATTAGTATCTCACTGCACATTCACTAGGGTTTTGGGCTGCAATATTGTGGCCGAGGGACTTAGAACCTGAATCTCAAACCTGATTAAATAAGCCTGCTTGCCTACTTGAATCAGGACTTGTTATACTCAAACTAGCAGAGACCATCAATAGCTAAACACAGAGCTCTTGCACATAATGTTTACGGGTAGAACTAAGACACATGATGTCATCAGTATGGTTCCCAAGCAATGCAGGAGTAGTAAGCTAGTTTATATTAGAATTATTTTGTATTTATGCTCCCCCAAGTTTTATGGACGGGGATTTTTAAAATAGTTTTTTTCAAGGCTATTCTTTAGGGTATGGCAGGGGATGGCTATGAAAAAATAGTGCAAATCTTAAAATATAAGAAAATCTCAAATGCTCATATGATAACATTGATTATGCATGCATCATAGACATTATATCTAACCTTTACAAATAGGGATAATTGAATAGGAATTATACACACATACATATACTTAATAACATGCATGGACAACTTAGAATCTTATTTATTAGTATCCTATAGAGGGAAAACTAGAGCATAACCAATTATACTTTATTTTAACCATACCTCTTTGTTGATAAGTTTGATAGTAGAGTGTGCAGTTTCAAAGGCTTCAAGAAAACTTCAATAATAAATCCCTCACTTGATATGCACACCAGTCAGGCATCTCTAATACTCTATTTTGACTCTCATATCCATGTGTATATACGTAGACACACACATACACATCATCCATACATATATGTACACACATATACATACATACATGTGTGTATACATATAATATTTATGTATATGAGCATGCATGTATGTGTCTATATGCATATGTGTATATGTGCATGTATGTATGTGTATGTGTGTTGAGCTATAAATATAAGATGTACATAGATGTCCATGCACGTGTGTGTATATATGTCTTTGTATACATGTATATTCCCAACAGTTAACATACTCCAATGGTCAATCTAGAATTATCACCATCCATATTCTGATATATGAATAGAGCACTAATACATTAGTTATGTTTCAGAATGTGTCATAGGGAGCATAAGTCAATGGAAGATATAAAAGACAATACTAATGTTTTTGTCAATTCTTGTGTTAAGGATTTTAGGGAAGGTAATAATTGTTTTAACATGGTACAGAAGAACACATCTCCTCAGTCATGGATACCTGTTGAATATTTCTTGGGGTTTAATATCTAAAGGAATCTGTGACTATTTTTGTTAGTGAGGTTACTTAATTTAACAGATCCTGCAAGCAAGTAGAGTTTCCTTATTTTCATGGCATGAGATCTTGCAAATTTGCCTTAAGATCAACTATTGGAAAAGTGTTGCATTGTCCAACAATCCATCGGAAGAACGTAAGTGCAATTCATACTCTGATATATGGGATTTGGAACATATGGGAAGCCTTAGCCATAGGCCTATACATAACCAATAAAAGAGTAAATCATCAGTTATGGTTCAGATTGTGTCATACATGATAGGAGGTATAAGTTCAAGGAAGAAATAAAAGTAAAACAAAGTACTAAATTTTTTCTCTGGTGGTGTGTTCAAAGAATTGATGGAAGGCATTTTAACATGGAACAGACCAAATCCTAAGTTAGCTATATGCACTATTGGCAAGAAAAGATGGAGGAATTGATTTGGCTCTCAGTTTATCAACCAAGCTATGAATTCTTAAATAATGGTCACAGTAATGATATTTTAAGACATTCTTTTTCTATCAGTCAAAAATCACTTCACAGTAATGAAAATTAACACTCATTCTATTCATACTTCAATCCCTTTAAGGTTCTATTATTCCAAAACAATATAAATATATTTCTTTATCAATTAATCCTACCCATATAGTAATTTACAAATAAATCTAATAGTAAATAAGATGATATGTAAATTCCTTATTAATCATTTTTCTAAAAGTTGTTTTTCCATATAGAATATTATCATGATCGCAAACATTAAAAATACTCAGAATATTCCAACAATTATCATGCCCAGTGATAAACTCATTCATCTGCTGTAATTTCATCAAACGTACTCCAACTAATATCACAATTATATCTAACATTTCACTCAACTACCAGAATCCTCATTAACACTTTTGCACTTAATCAATAATCAACCCTTTTCTTTCAATTACTCTGACACCATTAACCAGATACCAAAACAATTTCCAGATTCTTATATTGACTTATATACCTCTATGCAATTTCTATTTAAAATAAAATCTTTTCTAATGCACCTACTAAACTAATTATTACATAGGACAATGATGACTTACACAGTTCAAATATTACCAGAACACCAAAAGAACATGATTAACCGCAATGGTGGACAACAAGTTCCAGATTTAACTTATACTTAAACTTTAAAAAGGAATCCCCTACAATTATGAAACAATCTTCCCCAAGCAGTGGTCAATACAAACTACTAATTCAATCCTAATTCCTGACATTTAAAAAAAAACCAAGAATCCTTTGTTAACTAGATTAACAAAAAAAATATGATGCCAGGGTTCGATCTCCACTTCCCCAGCCATTCTAAGGATATCATAATTTTTTTTAAAAAATGACGGCCAGCATACACTAACAAGTCTCTCTAACTCAATAAAAAAAACAAAATTTAAACTGCAGCAAGATAAAAAAAAGGGTTTACAGTTCAAAGCCTTATCAACATACCAAAACTCTTCAATATGGCTGTAACGCTCACCTACAACATACACATTTTGCAACACAAGCTCTGTCATTCAATTATATAGCCCAACTGGGTCTAAACGCACAACCGCAACGCTATGAGAACGTAGCCTGGACATGTCGTAAAAGAGGCAGTGCGAGTCTTAAGTGAGGGGTGGAAATGTCCAGAGAACCCTAATCCAAATTAAACCCATTTTAATTTGCCCATCGGGTCTTAAGAAAAAAATGAAAACCCTACCATAGATTTTCACAAAAGAAACGTACCTGTTGAAAGCAGAGAGCGGAGAATAGTCACAAAGAATGCAACCCAGTGTCGAATGCTCAAAACGCAGAAACAACCAAAATGCAGAGATTACAAAGCAACCCAGTGTCGAACGCTCAAAACGCAGAAACAACTGAAACGTAGACAAAGCAACGAAAGTAACAAAACCGTGGAGTCAGGCGGGATTACAAACTCCAAAACCATGGAGTGATGCAGACCCGACAAGAATTACAAAACAAGTTTTATCTCCAAAACCGTGGAGTGGGGCGGACCTAACATGCAAATTAAAATGGGTTTAATTTTGATCGAATCCATGGAAATGAAACGTATTCCACCTCCTGAGCCGGAATTCCGGCGCCCAGGTTTTTGGGCAAATGGGGTTTCAGGAATCCATGTTCGCAATTTAAAAAAAGGTCACCAAACAAGAAATTGCACCCCAAAACCGGGTTATGGTCCGCATAACCCGGTTTTGGGGTGCAACCAAACGGGCCATAAAGCATGAAGATAAAAGAAATTTTAAAAAGGGGGCACTACAGTGGCACTATATAAATGAAAACACAGGGACGTGATTGCAGGATTTGCAGGATATGCACAAAGTGGATCAGTTGAGAGTGTTGAAGTTTTCAGCAAATGCAACTGGCTTGTAGCGTGCATGATTGGTTGAAAGGGCTTAGAAAAACATTCAAACAAACGCAAATGGAAAGCATTATGCGCGCGGTTCAAAATAGAATAAGGATGCATGCGACAATTTTGTTGACAAGGTTTTTAGAAACTTCGAGTAAATTAGATTGGTTAGGGAGAGCCAACGCCACAACCTTAGCCAGCATGCTCGATGCCCATGCCAGAAGAGGGGTTGTTCAAATGATGCACGCAGGGATGATTAAAGAAGGCTTCAAAATGTTCAAATAAATGCATTGATAGGAATAGAGCCAAAATACAAAGCATTGCCAACATCGACTCAGATTTTACCAAGACGGGAGTGTAAAAACAAGGCACAAGGTTGGCGGCAACCCAGAACAGAAATGTTGAGAAAGCTTTTTGTCAGCTATTAAAATTGGCAAGTCTTGAGGCAAATATAGATGTCCTGCATTGAGATCAAATGCACATCTTTTCCCATCATTTTCGTTACCTAGCGTAAGAGGGAAATGTAGGAACAATGCATGAACTATTGTAGATGCCCACAGAGATATAGAACATTGAAACCGGGTCTGAACTTCCATCAACGCATGAAGGGTGGAACAGAGTGAACACGAGGTAAGAAGTTTGTTGCAAGGCTTTATGAAAATGATTCACCGAAGTTCGTAGTTCACTTGGTGGATCATGTATTTATTATTAGGTTGTGAGCTACAATTGCCTTTGGTTTCCTTCTCCAATTTTTTTTCTTAATTTATCTTCTACTATTTCACTTTCTTCTGGATAGTTCCCAGTTTGGTTGGAGACCCCCCATTATATAAGTTGTTTAGCCCTTTCCTTTTTCATTCCCCAAGTATCCTTTATATATATACAAATGGCTTAACTTGTACTGCATTTAAGGATGGGCATATTATGGTTCTAATCTTTATATCTCTTCTTGTTTCATTTCTGTGATCCCTGACTAATCTTCTTCTGTGTTTTGACCTACTGCAACTCCAATATAGTCTATAAGTTGTGACCAGTTGGTATCTTTCCTTTGTATCACAAGATTAATGAAGTCCTGGTTTTGTTTTCTTTTAGCTTATCTGGTCTAATGGTATTTTCCAGTGTTCACGACATAGTGGGGGATCAGAGTTATAAGCACCTTGAATGATAAAATCGTTAGTTGCCCTTTTTACCTTGGATTTTAAATTTCATTGGTCGTGTCTCGCACGCTCCCACAGGACCAAATCAAATGGTCTTTTACAAGGCCAATGAATATGATTCACAAAATCCCAACTTCCTTGGCTGCGTGGAAAATTCCTTGGGTATAAAAGAATGGCTAGAATCAAAGGGACATCAGTATGTTGTAACTGATGACAAGGAAGGCCCCAACTATGGTAAGTTTAATCATGCCAACTATTTCTTTTACTTTCTGCATTATTTTAGTCTGCCTCATATTAAAATTAGCCTTAACTTGTAATATCAATATGTACAACTATAGATGCCATTGAAGTTATGATAAAACATATTTACACATGGATATAATTTACAAACTCTCATCAAACTGTTGAAGCTTAGGTTCTTTGTTTCTTTGTGAATTTATTGTTTCCATCATACAGGTTATCTGTTCAAGTATAGTGAGCCTTACAAATTTAATTCAAGATCACTAGCTAGAGCTTTGAATTGCCACGTGATGGCACTAACATGAGAGGAATATCAATATATAGAACCTTAAAAGTATAGAGTTAATATCATGGATGGAAAATAACCAGATTACTTGCTAGCTTTTGGCATTTTCTTTAGTTTGGATTGTGATATTGTCATGAGATTCAATGGTAAGCTGCATATGCAAAGAGTTTGTCTTAGAATCATTCCTTGATTAAAGGTTGCCTTGTTTCATTTTATCTTTAAATAATGTGAATTCTTATGTCTACAGCTGATTACATTGTTTACCCATTTTTCTTGTTTTTATCAGGATAAGCAGCATATTTGGATCATGAGAAGTTTGGGGTCATACTATCAACTTATACTTGAGTTTTTATCAATTTGTCTTGACTCTTTATTTTTACATATTGACAGTGGCATTTGAATTTAATATTTTGTGTGCATGATCTGAATCCTTTTCTGTTTGCAAAGTTGACTTACAAAATTGTAATGTATTTTATGTTTGTTTGTAGAGCTTGAAAAATACATACCTGATCTGCATGTTTTGATTACTACACCTGTCCAATCAGCCTATATAATTATAGACAGTGACCCCATATATAATTCAGTGGAGTTATAGTTATATATATATATATATATATATATATATATATATACAGTGCCTCATGTATATTGGCCTGTTATTGTGATTCCATAATTAGTTTGTTTTCATATATGTTTAGGGTTAGAGGATTTTTTTCAGGTATCAGCTACAATTGCATAACAAGCCATTTTATTATTATGTATACAATAGTAAATTCACTCAACCAAAGTGACCATCAAAGTCAGCATCATAATTCATCATACAACATTTACAATCAATTAATTCATCATCTAGTCGGCCTCAACAATCCTCTCTATGCACCAACACGTCGTCTCTACATGTTATCTGTCTTCGCCATGAATCACGCCACAAACAACATCATCATTACATCATCTCAGCTCCTTATCCTTAGCGACCACAACTGAGTGTTCCTCACAAAGTAAGAGACCATAATACAAGCTTGCATACCATAATCTTTCCATTCCAATCTGTAATCCATCAAACTCTATCAACGGCAACTTCCAAAAACCGCTTCTACACAGGAAGCCACATAACTATCCATAACTCATTCTTCTTACCAATTTAGATCTAGTGAACATAGACATAGGTGTCTAACAGTGTAAATCTCATCTAGCCAAGCTCACCACAACTCATTCTGTTCATCACCATCTTTAGTACCAAACTAGTGTATGTTGACATCAATAACAACACACAGGAAATATTCCATATTTCTAACAATCTCCCCCTTTGGCATTGATGGCAACATATGTAGGAAAATCATTGCCAAACAATCCAAACATCTTTCTCAAAATTCTTCAATTAGCTTTTCAATAATCTCTTCACAACTCTTCCTTCTTTCCTAAAATTCTTCAATCAGCGTTAATGATTTTTAGTAATCTCTCCACCTTTGACATCAATGGAAAAGGATTCCATCACAACTACTCCCCCTAAGGAGTAGTCCCCAGAAGCACCAAGTCCAGTGAAGTATATAGCTCTGATGTACTAGATTGATGCACCTCTGCATCAGTTACTCTTCATTAGGAGGGGCCTGTACCCCAAGCATACTGCGCAGATATTCAAATGTCTCCCTTGTTAATGGCTTTGTGAATATATCTGCAATCTATTCTTTAGTACTAATATATTCCAACTTTACTTCCTTCTTTGCAACCTTGTCTCTTAGGAAATGATATTTAATTGATATATGCTTTGTCTAAGAGTGTAACACAGTATTCTTTGATATGCTTTTGATAGATAAAAGTAGCAAGAGGGTGCTGGCCCATAACAGAGACTAGAGGCACATTAACAACAAGTTAATGGCACTAGCCGAAAGAGAGCTCCACAAATAAGCATTACAACATTGAAGCATTGAAGCCATGACTCTAAACATACTTTCCCCTATCAAAAAAAAAAATCATGATGCTAGCAAGCCAAAAAAAAAATCAGACCTACAGCTAATAGTGTTCAGATTGTAAGCAAACCAGAGCCACACCGGGCTAGTCTTAAAATAGTAGCAATTGACAAAACCCCCAAAAACAACACCGGGGGTATTCTTTGACATGTTAATTGTACTAATATTGTCACAATACAATACCATAGGTTCTTCGCTATTCATTCCAAAATCCTTCAGCATTTGTTTCATCCAAATGATTTGTGTACAGTTTATAGCAGCATCAACATACTCAGATTCAACAGTAGATTGTGCAACATAATCTTGTTTCTTATTTAGCCAAGAAACCAGTCTTGACCCAAGAAATAAAGCACCACCACTTGTACTCTTCCTTTCTTGAACATCGCCAGCATAGTCAGCATCAGTGTAAGCTTGCAAAGTGAAATCACTGTCCTTATCATACCATAGTCCAAAGTTAGTTGTTCCTTTCAAATATCTGAATATTATTTTCACAGCAACCAGATGTTCCTCTCTAGGATTTTCTTGAAATCTCGCCATAATACTAACAACATTAGTAATGTCAGGCCTAGTATCTGTCAAATATTTTAATCCTCCAATCATAGATCTATATAATGTCTGTAATACAGTTTTGGATTCTTCTATAGTAGTCAACTTTCCACTAGTCGCCATAGGTGTACTCACAATTTGCTATCAGTCATGCCAAGTTTCTTCAAAGTTTCTCCAACATACTTCATTTGTGATATACAGATTCCTTCTTCATATTGAGTTATTTGTAAACCAAGAAAGAATTTAATCTCCCCAATCATAGACATCTCAAATTCAGCCTTCATTTCTTTTAGCAAATTCCATACTCATCTCATCATTACCACCAAAAATGATATCATCAACAAAAACTTCAACTATGAAATTACGGAGTTCATTGGAACTTTTATTATGCTTTGTTTTGCTTGAAGTAGGTTGGGAACTAGGAGCAACGGAAACGGGTTCCTGCGCAAGGATGATTGGAGGAATAGGTGGATGCTCACTCGGCTGAGAAGCTCGTTGAGAAATTTGGTTAACAAAACTAGAAGCAATAGAAGGAGGTATGGAAGGTGAAGGTAAAAGACCATGTTCAGGATCAAACGTTGGCATACTTAACTCTGCAATATTTCTATGTTTGTAAACTTGGTATGAATGAAAAAGATTATCAGGTCAAGGATGAACTGGATTGGGTATTGAGGGCCAAAAGAAATCAAGTATAGCACAATCCCTAGGCCCAAAAGGTTGATAAAGACTATTATTAATCACTTTCACTTCTTCATTATAAATAAAATTTATGCATTTGTGAATAGGAGAAGCAACAACATGCATGGCAGTCAACCAAGGAAAACCTAGCTTAACTTGAAACTGATCTGAAGTAGGAATAATAATGAAAGTAGTATCCACCAATTTACCACAAAGTTCAACACTCAAGTTAATAGAACCATAGGGTGGATAAATAAAACCATTACAAGTTTGAATGCACACATCAGTCACATCATAAAAGTCATGATGCAAACCTTTCATAAAAAGATTTTCTTCAGTGATAACATTAACCAAAGAGGTAGGACCAACAAGATAACCACGCGTAGGTATCCTAGCAATCCTAGCAGCAATGTAAAGTAGACCACTAGGTGCCTTAATGATCTCAGAATCATCAAATGAAATCACAAGCTCTCTAGGCCTTTTATCTTTAGGTTGATGTCGAGGTTTCGGTTGAGGATTAGGTTGGTTTTGAGGTAAAGGTAAGGATTGAGTTTGATGTGGAGAGGAAGATTTAGGAAAAACAACATGATCCACATGATTCACAACATGGTTAATATCATTTAGTTTTGACACATATGTAATATCAACAGAAGGAGGTTGAGTAATAGTATTAGTATCATGGGTAGGCAAAGGATTAGTGTAAATTTGAAGATTTTGGTTAGGAGGTGAGATAGATTTGTTTCCATTTCCATCATGACTATCAATAGATAATGCTTTTGAATCAATCAGGTCTTGGATCTTATTCTTTAGAGAGTAGCACCTCTCAGTATCATGGCCAGCTTGACGATAGTATTGGCAAAAAGCTTTGGGATCAAAGGACTTTGAGGCCATCGTAACATGAAGCAAAGGTCTAATAGGAGGTAAAGTAAGCATCTTAGCATTTAACAATTTATCCATAATAGAATGTAAAGATTCAGAAAGAGGAGTAAACGTACGATTTAAGTAGAATGCAGTGGAAGAAGAAGTTGCATTATTAGATGCAACAACTACATGTTTAGCACCCACAATTGCTGGCTTGTTTATCTTCACATAATTATTCATTTTTTGAAATTTGTTTGAGTTAAGTGCAGCATCACTCTTATCAATTGGAATAGGAGCCATTGGAGTGGTGTTCTCAAATTGACTCACTTGTAATTGATAATGATGAAGCACTGGGCAAAGTTGTTGAAAAGAAGTAAATTCAGTAAGCAGAATCCTATCTCTAATGTCCTTTTGCAAATTTGAAATAAACATATGTTGTATATCAATATCATGCACAAGATAAGAAATCTAAGCATGAAAATGCTTAAATCTACCAATAAATTCAGTTACTTTCTCTTTAGGACTTTGTTTACAATGCATCAAATAGTTAAAGACACTTGCGGACCAATGTTATTTTGAAACTGTTGGATAAAGGCATTAGCAAGTTTGATGAATGAATCAATAGAATAAGGAGGTAATGAACAATACCATTTGAAATGTTTTAAGATGAGTGATAGGATCTGCCTTACCACTATAGTTCTCAAGATGAGTTAAATCAGCTTATTGAGGGATAGGAGCACGGATAATATCTAAAGATAATGGACTCCCCATATCACATGTAGGCACATTGAATTTAGATTGAGTAAGGGATGCAAGTTGTTTTTATAGAGAAGATACAATTTGAGCCAAGCTAATGATTGTGGAATCATTAGAAGACATGGTATGTAGGGAAACATTAGGCACACTAGGAATAGTGTAGGAAGATGCGGGAATGGAAGACACAACGGGTGGAACACTAGGGACCACGGGTGGTATAAAATTGGAATAGTTGAAAGGAACACTATTGTAAGATGGTTTTGAAGTAGGTAGAGAAACCGGTGGAACACTCACAGGAAGAGATGATAGTGGAAGATTCAAAGTGAGAGTTGTAGTCACTAAAGGAGGAGTGTAAGTGGGAATACTAGGCATAGGGACGGAAGAAGGTGTTGTGCTAGTAACAAGAGGAGTGAGACCTAAGTCTTGAGCTTCTTGAGCTAAAGGTTTGACATTGGAATGCACAAGATGAGTAATACCACGTAAAAGATTAACACCTTGATCACTATCAAGAATGACCTTTTTAAGAGCTTCTATGGCTTGAATAGAATCTTGACTATGATTTTCTTGAAGAAGCCAATTTCCCATTTTATCAAGTTCACTTGAAAGTTTTTGGACTTGTTCAGGAGGAACTCTTAAAGCATCATCCTCATCATGAGATGAGTGAGAAGAGTTATTCTCTGTAGAGGGATTGGAATCATGAGTAATCAAATTGTCATCCAGGATCCTAAGGAAAAGAGAAGAGGACTCGGGATCAAAGGAACCCATAAGTCTACAAATTCTTCTAACTGAGATACTATAGTTAGGACTGGAAGTAGTAAAGCTCATACACACATGCAATGCAAATGAACTAAACTAGGAAAAGACAAAGCATAAAAAGTAAATGTTTTTGTATTTTTGCTAACTATGTGAATGTTTTTGTATTTTTGAAGTATAAGTGAAAGAAAATAAAGGAAATGTAATCTAATATGCATACAAAGAGGATCTAACTCCAAAATAAGAAGTTGTCTATCACGGGTTCACCAAAATGTAACATAAGAAAAGAAGAACGTAGTAGAGAGGGGGAATAAGGACCTTGAAAGGAAGTGTGGGGAAGGTCCTTTCTTCTTTTCTTGGGGGTGTCCCTTTCCTTATGTTGGAGTTGATATTTGTGTTTAAGTGTGTTAAGGGATTGAATAGGAAAGAAGGTTTTACAGGACTTCCAATTCACAAGGGAACGATCCAAAACAATCAACCAAGATGAAATGGCTAATACGGAATCGAATCAATCAGACATGAATAGGAAGGAAAGAAAAACCTAGGTTCCTATATGTGCAATAACATAGGATTATAGATCTAAAAGCATTAGAAATATTTTGAAACAGAAATGAACAATGTACTAACCTCTCAAAAGGGCAGATCTGGAAAAGTTTGTTTTCTAGTGCCTATGTTGACTTTCTGGAATTTCTGAGACCTAATCTTGCACAGAAATAGTGAAAGGAAAAAAACCAAGAAATCTTTTTCCTGTAGGGTCAAAGTTGACTTTGACCCTATTGCTAGGATAAGATCTTACCCCACTTTTTTCACCTTTGACTTGCGCTACTTCAACAAAAATTTTGTTCGCGGATCCTGAAACTTTCATGAAATGGGTATTCAAATTTGCACTCAAAAATACAAATCTGTACTTGCACCTACAAGAAAAAGGGGGTTTTGTTGTTTGGATGGGGCGGTTTGCCTTGGTCAAACCCCAATTTAGGAATTAACCTTGAAATTGAATTGAAATTGCAGTATATAAACAATGTAAAATGGAACAATTTCACCTTGCTTGTTTTGAAACCCTTGTGGAGGATTCGAATCCTTGAATCCACAAGAATGAATGCTCAATGAATTCCAAAGTGTGATTTAGGATGTCTCTATGATGCGCTTTGAATCTTCAATAACAATCTTTGGATGGATCCTTGACAAGGAACATGGATGGATGCAAATGGCAAGATCTTTCAACAAGAGGGCTCTAATGAGCTTTGAATCCTTCAATGGCTTCTAATGGATCTCCTTGAAGACTTGATTTTGAATGGATGGAATGGAGGCTTGTAATGCTTGAATGCTTGATCACCTTGAATGCTTAAATTGCTAGGAAGAACTTCTTGAAAACTTGGAAGACTTCTCAAATTGTTAGTTAGGATTGAAATGAGAGGAGAAAGCTTCCTTTTATACAAATCTAAGGCACAAGCCCCTAGAGAAGCTAATATAGAGAAAATAAATTATAGGTCAAGGCCCAAAACTCTAGAAATGAACCTATAATAAATACCTTTTAGGAATTTTGCAATAAAACCATGAAAAGATCCGACCCAGAAGCGGGAAACACTTATATATATTATAAAGAGAGGACCTGAAAACCTAGAAATGACAGTTCTCAAGTGGATAGGTAGTTGGTGAAGTGGTAAAGTGCAGTAAAAAATGCAAGGAGGGAGAAAGAAACTCAGGTTTGAAGCCAAGGATCCACACAAAGATGCCTACATGACTCCAAACCATCACATAGGAGGGCTTAATTGTGTTGCCATGGAAGTGCTTCCATTTTAAGACGATACAAGAAGATGAAGATTTTTCTATAGTGTATCAAATATGTCAAGAATATTAGAATCACTTCCATAGTGAGTATGCATAATTCACCTTGCAAAATAGCCTCTTATTCAAAGGAGGGAAATTATGTGTTCCAAGGGGATCCATGAGGGAAAAATTAATACAAGAGAAGCATAATGGAAGTTTAAGTGGTCATTCTGGTTTGAATAAAACCTTAGAATTCATCAAAAGGTTCTAATACTAGCCTAGAATGCAGAAGGTTATTATAAATTATGTGGAACAATGCATCATATGTTAGAAAGATAAAGGAACTTCCTCCAATGCTAAAATTTATCAACCTCTACCAATCCCGAATAGGTCATGGGAATGTGTAAGTATGGATTTCATTGTTGGGTTACCTAAGACTAGAAGTGGCTATGATAGTATATATGTAGTTATAGATAGATTTAGTAAAATGACTCATTTCATACCTTGTAAGGTGACTCATGATGTAAGCTACATAGCCAAAAAAAATTTCAAAGAAGTGGTTAGAATACATAGACTCCTAAATAGTATAGTATTAGACAAAGATGCAAAATTTATGGGTCATTTTTAGAAGACCTTATTGTTGGCAAGTGGGTAGTTCAGTGTTGTCAATGATGTCAAAACCTAGTTCCTCAGTCATTGTAGTTCCTTGGATCACTATCTTGCATGACTACAAGATGCACAGAAGGAAAAATGGCTAAGACCAAAATATGACAAATAGGGCTACAAAGGAACATTTTTGGCCTGTGACAACCATGGAGACTAAATTATCACATGCACCTTTGGGAATCACTAGAGAAAAGTAAAACAGACTCTCAGTGATGGCCACACAAATTTTGGTTATTGTACGGAGGTCACATAATAATTTAAGAATTGCTGCATATAGAAGAACATGATCCAATGCATGCGATCAGAAAGATGATTTGGATGACCTATGGGTAACTTTTATATAATCCAATTATGTATGTATAGTCGACACAAGGTATATTTGTTGTATGTATGACCACTAGATGCAAGGATAAGAAGCCAACCTTGTATTATGATTGTAAGTACTATGTAGAGGCCGACTTGATCATAATATCTTCAATTGAGACACAAAAAATTGTCCTTATATCCACCTATTGTAAAATCCACCCATGCTTGTTTATTCACCAATACATGTTGTCCTTTGATAAGCCAGGTAATTCTATAGGGAGTACTGTGAGGTATCCTAGTCAGTTTGAGCTTAGCAACTGCTTCCTCTAAGTCAATGTTATCATTAGACCCCAAGTCTATGATGACTTTTCATACCTTTCCCATGATCTTTCATTTGAACTTGAAAAGTGCTCTCCTTTGTTTAGGCTCCTGCTTCACAGGTTCTCTAATCAATATTCTCCTAAACTTCAAATTCTCTCCACTCTTTGAGTCTAATTGCATCTCAAGATATTTGACACTTGCAGTGTCTTCATGCACATATGTAATCTTCTTATCACCTTGAGAAGATAAAGTCTTTTTAAGGAACCTATAGGTAGGATATCCCAATTGGTGGCAATGGTAGCATTTCCTTCCTGCAAAGTAGGAACATCTGGCTGCTCCACCAAATGTTCCTCTTTCACTACTATTACCAGGACCCCTTCCTCTACTTGGACCACCTCTGCTACTAGTCTCACTATTTTGTTCTTGTAGTCTAGACTCTCCTTGAGTCTTAGTATCTATACCTCTTCCACCAAAGCTACCTCTATGGCCCCTACTATCTCTTCCCCTTCCTCTATTTCGAGTACTTGTTTCTTGTTTCTTTATGCTCTTTTCTTCTATTTTAAGTGCCAATTGATAGCATTGATGCACTTTTTTTATAGATCAATAGGCTCATTTCTTCTTGGATATTCGATCTGAAGCAATAGAGGTATAGAGAAACTTCTATGCTTTCTTCCTCAGTCACCTTGGACCTCAAACATAGATTTTGAAATTTCTTAGTATAGGTATTGACATCAAGGTCTTTTTTCCTCAAAATATGTCTCTTCTTATGCATTTGGATTTCATAATCCTTAGGTATGTATGCTTCTTTAATCTTAGCTCCCAGTGCTTTCCAAGTAGCTATGGGATTTTTCCCTTCTTTCTCTCTCTATGTTTGAATGAAATTCCACCAAGTCAATGCAAAGCCTCTAAGTATTGATTTGGCTACTTTCACTTTCTATGCTTCACTCACTCCATCACACTCATAATGATTTACAATACCTTCAATCCACTCCATAACTAGATCAGGCTCTATCTTTACACTGAAAAGTTGTATCCCCTCTAAGGCTTTCCCAATCATAGCCTTAAAATCCTTTAGGAAGAGCTCTTCTTAAAGAACAAGGTCAGGCTCCTGAATTTCATCATCTATGGCTACTCCTTTACCCTTACTTTCTTGTTCATCAATTTTTCCACTAACTTTACCTGTCTTGACTTATACCTCACCCAACATTTTCTTTACTTGGACTATCCTTTCACTCAACAATCTATTTTCCTCTTCCTGATCCTCAACCTTCCTTGCAAGTTCTACATTTTTCACAATCATGGATGATCATACCGAGTCACCTTCTGACATGCAATATTTGTACCCCAAATCTTTATAGTTCTGATACCAATTTGATAGGGAAATCTCCTAATTCCCTGAATTCCTCTAAATTCTTCACTAGCTCACTTACATGACCAATATAGGGCTTTCTCTATATTCACCCTAATCTTTTAGGAAATTCACTTCACTCCTCCCTTCCTAGGAAATCAACCTACCAATTTTGTGCTTGGTTACTAGGCCTTACACTTAGTTTCTTATTTCTTGCTTTGGCTCAAAAAAACTTTCCCTACTCACTTGGTCTTTTGAAAGAGGGTTAGGGCTTCTATTTTCATTGACATTATTTTTCCTTCTATGTATTTTGGTACCTCAATTTACCATTCTTATATCAATTCCATAGATTCCTACATTTTAGGCCTTGTAGCCCTTATAGGCCTAATTAGGTCTCTCAATTAGAAATTGTCTCAAATGTTTTAAACTCTCCACAGGACACCCTAAAAAAAGTTAGAATTTTATTTACACTCATCGAGGGCTCAAGGATTTTGTAGGTTTAAGAATCAAACCCTATCCGTATAATGTTGTAGCAATTAGGGTCAAAAGGCTTGTTTAAGGAATCTGTCACAAAGATATTGCTTGTTGGCAATTTGGATGAAGTGAGTATATAGATGTTGTCATTATGGCAACATATGACTTATATAAAGAACGCACAGGTTGAAGATCAAGTATGAGAGAGCGCATTGAAGAATTGTCTAAGTATGAGACAACAGTTACACCTGAACACAGTTTTGATTAGCGCAGTCAATTGGAGAAGGTTCAGTGCTTGCGCACTTGAACATAGATTCTATGAAGTATATTGAACGCCTATCTAAGAGCACAAGTCAGTACGGCATGTACGGAAGAAGTTATGATAACATGCAGTCGACATGACAATTTTGAAAAAGAATTATTGATAAAGCAGCCAACTACAAGAAGTTATTATTGCTAATAACTTGTATATATATTGTAACTCGTAATGAGTATTATGTGTAAGATGTGATGCAAACATTGCGAATGGTAAATACTGTAATATTGTAAAGTGATGCGAATTGTAATAGAAGAAGAGTAGGATACTATATATTACTTGTTTGGGCAGTGGGCTCATCTAGTAATCATTTTGTACTACCAGCTCCTAATAGGGTTGAGGCTCCTAACAGGGTCTATAGTCCTTTAATCAGGACTGATACATTATATGTATGTAACAGGCTCCTAACAGGGTCAACATCCTTAACAAGATACTTTTGATTAGTGGATCATTGTGGGTACCATCCCCACCGGGGTTTTCCCTTGGCCAGGGTTTCCTCGAGAACAAATAATGTGTCATGAGTTATTTGATTTCTGTACTATGCATGTTATTTAGTTTATTATGTTATGCATGTTATAAGCTAATCAGTTATATCCATAATTGGGAAAAAGTTAAAGATTGGGAAATACTGATTCACCCCCCCCCTCTCAGTATTCTCTATTTCTAACAATTGGTATCAGAGCTCAGTTACTCGAAGAAGGAATTTGATTACAGAGGGAAGAATAATTCAAAGAGAGCCTAGCAGCTTGAGTAAGATCTCTATGGATATGGATCAGCTACAAAAGAATCTTGAAGAAGCCCTTGAACAGATTGATATGCTTACTGATGAAAGAGATACTTTGAAGAGAAAGAATGAAGATGTAAAGAATCTTATTGAGAAACTAAAGAATAAGATTGAAGATCTGAAAGCAGAAAAGAAACCTGAAGATTGTGATGACAATTTACAAAAAAAGAATGAGATCCTTGAACATGAATTAAAGATAGCAAATTTGAAACTTAGTCTGAAAGATGGAAGCAATAAGAATGAAGAAAATTTGAGATCTGAAAATAAAAAGTTGAAAATTGAGAATGATGATTTGAAAGTAAGGATTGAGAAAGTAACATCTGAATTTGAGAAAATAAAATTGCAGCATACTGAACTTGAGAAATACAATACTATTGTGAAAGGAGAATTGACACAAACTAAACAGAAACTTGAAAGGTTATATACATCCAATCAGAAGATTGATGAGCAGTTATCTTATAAGAAACCATCCTATGATAAGACTGGTCTTGGACTTAACACATTCAAGGTAGATGATGAAAACAAGGAACTAGATCTAAAAATACCTGATAACACAGATGAAGAAAAACTTGAGGAAGTCAACAAATCTAAAGATGCAAGTAAGAGTGAAGAATCACCTAAGCAAGAAGAGTCACTGAAAGGTATGCAAAGGGAATTTAATGGTAGATGCTTTTCTTGTAACACTTTTGGTCATATGAAGAAAGTTTGCGCAGGTAAGCAATTTAAACCTCTTAATTGTTATTGTTATAATTGTCATGGATTTGGACATAGAGCTATTGATTGTAAGAAACTTAAATTTGTTGAGAATAATAGAAATAGTGGAATGTTTAGGAATACTAACAATGCAGATAAGAGATCTACTAAAGATATGAACAGAAGAAATGGAATAGTATGTTATAGATGCAACAAAGTTAGACACATTGCCAGAAATTGTAGATCACAGATTAATACACCTGGACAAAGATATGGAGCAAATGGAATTGTTTGTCAGATATGTAATAAGTTTGGACATACAGCCAGATTTTGCAGAATGAATACTGGAGTTTTTCATCCTAATCCTAACCCTAGAAGATATGCAAGAAGAAATGAAGAAACAGGTAACAGATAGAAAGAATGTTGCAGCAGTATAGATGAAGTTAAGTTTGTTAAAGGCACAGATCAAGGAGACATACATAACACTGAAGGTAATCAGCAAGGTGAAGTATTGAATGGTAAGAATGTATCTTTACCTGACTTATCTTTAAGCACTTAATTTATGAAAGTTATAGTAGATTAGGAACTTTGAATTAATGTAGTAGTAAAATTTCGTTGAATTAAGTTATGCACAATTAATGGAAGGTATATTATGATGTTCTAATGCTATGGTTAAGAGTGCAAAGAAAAATATTATGATTTGCGATGTCGAGAGAAGTTTTAAGTTTTGCAAGTAAACAGAAAATAACTTTTTGAGAAAACGCGGCAAAGGAATTGAATGCAATGTCAGATTTAAGTTAAATGAAAGTGATATAAGGTTAAAATCAGTATTATTTGATCTTAAAATGAATACAAGTGTCTTGGAGAGCAAGAAGAAGAGATTGGAAGCATTTTGAAGAGATTTGATCAAAGTCTTGTGCGCCGAGTCTTCGAAAGCCCTAAATCATGAAATTGAGGTATTTATCTTGTTGAATCATTGAATCTATACAAGGAATCTGAAGAAATTATGGATATGTCTTTAATTCACCTTATTAGAGACAAGAACAGACCTAAGATAAGAAGGGAAGTAGTTGAACCCTTAGAAAGAGATCCTAGGTTTGCACTTTCATCCATGCTGAATGGAGTTTTACATCTTGAAAATGTTAAAAGCTACTTGGAATGCAAACTTGAAACCCTAAGTGATGGATCCTACACTAGTGAATATCAGAAGATCTATAATCAGGACATGTCTTTGAAACAAGGTTTTGAGTATTTGAAGGACAATGAAATCATTAAGTATGGAATGAGATATGAATTTGATGATGAAGAATGCACTAAAATAATTTTGAGCAGAATTTATAATGGGAAGTTTTGGCTTGAGGATAGAGTAATTGACATTACTAGAGATTTGATTCATAAGGTTACTGGTTTATCTAAAACTTTAAACATATGTTTTTGATTATTGGTAAAAATAGGTTTTAAATGGGGACCCGAAACCTCTTACAACATTACATCATAGAGATATTCAAATAAAGCCCTAAAACAAGACTGGGCTGGAGACCAGCCCACCAAAACCTAGAACCAGCCAACAAAAAAGACTAGAAAACACGAAACCAAAAAATAGACCAAAGAAAAGACACTTAACAAGACACATCCCACTAGGGAGAAAGGACAGCACGGAACTTAGACCAGCTCCAGAATAGACCCATCCACCACTTTCTTTGCATCAGACACCTTTTTAATGGCAGCATTGATCTTTGACAGTTTGAAGATTCTATCATTGATCTTCTTCTTCTTGGCAGAACGTGTATGCTTACCAGGACCCTCTTCATTAGCATCATCTTTAGCATCTTCAATTTTAACCAATGGAGAACCAGCTTCCAACCCTTGCTTGAAGGATTTGAAACACTCCATCGCCGAACCCATAAAAAGGTTATTATCCATCATGTTCTTCTTGAGCATATTTTCCAGGGTGCTCATTCTATCTTAGATGTCTTGGATCTTCTTGTTCTTCCCATCATCAATATTAACCCCTTGTTCCCTAGCCCTAGCATCCAGTTTCTCCTGGATAATATCAACTTTGGTTGAGAGAGAACGGTAACTGAGGTTCAAGGTTTTAATTTCTTAAAAAACCCACTTCATGAGCCGAAAGGAATACATGGATATAGCCTTAGCTATTTGGAGAACACCAAAGGGAGGGTCGATTTTATCTTCCATATCCTCTTTAAGGACTTGTACGTTCTTCTCATGCATGTCCACCATTTTGAGAAAAGGGATGTTTATGGAAAAAAGATCAATTTTCTCCTCACCTTTATCCATATTAATGTCCTCCTCAACATCTTTCTTGTCAGACTCAGCCTCGAGGGCCTCTTCCTTATGAGGGGAGATGGGGACATCGTGTTCTTCGGAGCTCACGTAGTTAACTAGAATAGGCACTTTCTAGCCACCCACATCCTCCTCATAAACCTTATTCTCCTTATTATCAGGATCAGTCCCTTTTGAGCTTTGCTCCCAACCTTCCTTACTCTCTTCCCCATCCTCCTCGCCGTCAGAGACAGAGTAGGTGTATTTGTTGTCCTCGTTAGTGCTCTCGTAAGGAGTCCCACCAAAGTCCGCGAAAGCCACAACACTTTCACCTTCCGAGTTTGTGTCCATGCCCTCCTTCTTTTCAAACTTAAGCTTCTTGACCAGGTTCAAATCATCACCACCATCAGCCACTCTTCTGTGCTTGCCAAGGGCCTTGGAAGAAACAGAATCCTTGGGTGACGGGATAATAGGGCTAGTGATAGCAATATTTTTAATATGATCAACCAACAGATAAATAAGCCCCCCATGAAGAACAGGCTTAGAGTCTTTCTTCTTATGCTCTGCAATGGTGAGACTGGAGGAGGTTATAAGGGAAGGAAATTCTCACTATATGCCTAAAGTGACATAACAGGACGAAGTGATAAGAGTGGGCTCTCTTATACCTACCATCCAATGTTATGTACTCCATAACCGCATTCAACACTTTATCCCAGATGGCCTTGATGGAGGCAAAATCATAAACACCACTCGAGTCTTTCACCAGACCTTCAGCCTCCTCCTTATCTTTGGGAAAATGAGAAATTGCTTGGCTGGAAATCTTCTTGTCTCTGTAGAACTTCGTTCCCTTATTCCTGAGGCCAGAAACCTTAGCAATAAGATCCTCATTGATTTTAATAGCCATTCCAGCAATAGTCACAGTGCCATCGTTCCACCCATCAACAAATTCCTCTATCGTATCTTCTTTATACCCACTAAGGTGTTCCATGAATAGGGCGAGACCACCCTTCTGAATTTTTTCCCAGACTTTTGGCTTTTTCCTTCATTTATTGCAGTCCTTCGGCTCCCTTCGCTTAAGCCCACCTCCCATGTTGATCTCCGAATTAGCAGTAATACAGATACCAAACCAGAGAATAGTGATAACAAATAAAATAATCAGCCCATTATAATACGCAAAAGTACCCTTGATGACCTTGGGAAAGATTGCAACTTTCCATTTTCTGATTTAAAGCAATAAAGGGTTGTCTTTTCATCATTGCTTTTTTAGATATGCCAAATCCGCCTCTTTACTACGGGTTCTGTCATAATCCACCATTTCTTTGAGATCAACGGTCAGATTACCTCCACCTTCCCATGTCATGATGTCATTGGCTTTGACAGCGATGTTAGCCAACACATCAGTAGTACAATTCACCTCCCAAAAATTGTGAGTAATGATAACCTGGTTAAAGGAGTTAATAATTTTTTGGGATTCTTCAATAATAGACTTTATGGACCATGAAGGCTCGAATTAATAACTTTAACGCAATTCAAGATGTTCATCGAGTCACCTTTTATCCACACTTTAGATGGCATTTCCTCCTTAATAATTTTAAGGGTCTGTAGAAGGGCCATAGCTTTAGCAACGTGGTTGGTTTGGACCTCTATAGGACAAGCCACCGCAGCGAGACAATTGGCATTACTGTCACGAATAATCCCTCCACAGCCAGCCAGACCAGGATTCCCTTTGGCAGCCCCATCAAAGTTGGCTTTAATCCAACTAGGGGGAGGGGAAAGCCAAATAACATTGCTCCGTTTAGAGGTGGTACTAATATCCAGCAGCTTAACTCCAGCTTTGACATCTAGCTTGTCCCTGAATTTTGAGACACAGTTCTCCTTTAAGCTCCTCATGATTTTCTTAACAATAACCACCTAAGGAAGGGAAGTATTCTTGAAAACTCTACCATTACGTTCCCTCCATAGCTTCCAAATGACGTGGGGAGTGATGAGGTTCCATAGCATTCTATCAAGAGGGACCTCCGCCTTTCTCCATTGAGAGAAGAACTTCTCCAAATTGCCAGGAAAGAGCCAATGGATATTCCATCTCTACAAAACTAGATTCCAGACATCCCAAGAGAACTGACAATTCATTGTTAAATGATAAACAGATTCCTCAACTTTTTGACACAAAAAACATCGGTTAGGCAAAACCATCCCACGCTTCTGGAGATTATCAATAGTAAAAATCTTGTTTTATAAGACTAGTCAGAAGAAGAAATTGATTTGAGGAATAAGATTTTTATCCCAAACCTGGGCCCAAAAGGGGATAGGCTCTGGGCGTTTCATCAACAGAGCAAAAGCCAAGGCAATAGAGTAAGCCCCTGAAGGGAGCGCTCCCCAGATAAGAGAATCGACCCGACTCGGATCCACCTTCCAGATCATCAAGTAAAACATCAACGGTTTAAGAGCGATATCCACCAGAGAGATATCCACCCAAGACTGATTAACCCAATAGTCACTGACCAGACTACTGAAATGTTGGATACACAAATCAACGAGGGGTTGCAAATCCAGGGAAGCGGAGAGAGGCAAAGTCTTCAACCAGCTATCCTCCTAGAATTTGATTCTCCTGCCATTACCCAATAACCACCTAGCTCCCTTAAAAGCCGTATCTTAGAATGTTGGATACTATTCCAAATAAAAGATCCCTGGATATTAAGATCAATATCCTTAAAATCAGAGATAAGAGGAAGGGAGAAAAGGTACTTGTGATGAATAATCTCATTCCACTCTTTAGGATCATCATAAATCCTCCAAACTTGTTTGGCCAGCAACGCCTGGTTAGTGATTTTAAGAGGATGAAACCCTAGGCCCCCCCACTTTTTAGGAGTACAAACCTTATCCCAGGTAACTAAAGCTAATCTCTTTTTCTCCTCCATCCCAGTCCAAAGAAAGCCTCTCTGAATTTTCTCAATAATATCAACAAACTTACTAGGAATCTTAAAAAGACTCAGGTAATAGATAGGAAGACTCTGAAGCGATGCTTTAAGGAGTTGAAGTTTACCAGCTTGACTCAGAAGGGCGCGTTTCCAACCAGAAAGCTTGACATTAAATCTGTCCACAATGCAGGCCCAAAAGGAATCTGGCAGCTTAAGACCCAGGGGAAGGCCCAAGTAAGAGGCAGGCAAAACACCGATGGAGCAGCCTATGATTTTAGCAATCTTAATTTGATGATCCACCAGAGTATTTAGGAAGAAGAGAGAGCTCTTCTCCCAGTTGACAAGCTGACCCATAGCCTGAGAATAATTAAACATATGTTATTGTCTTTAGGAGTACTAGTTTCCATACATATACAAAAAATCTAAGGTTCAACATGCTAAAATTCAAGAACGAACAACTTGAGTTTAAGATCTTCATGTGTAGGAGCCTATGAAGTTATGTTCAAATTTATGCATAGAATCTTTCCTTGTGAAAGTTGCATACATACATAGGTCAAAGAATTTGTATATGGGGATTACGAAAACCAAACACAATTTACCTAAATTATTATTAATTCAAAATATTATATGAGCTTGATCTAGCATCAAAACAACTCAAAAAGTGTCTTTGTAACCCTATTGAACCATGGTGTCGACCATTAAATATTACTATACATAGCATGGTCCTTGACAATACACAAATCATAAAGCTTTCCACTTCAAAGAGATACAATTGGAATAAACTAAGCTAACTAGGGATAACATTCACAATTATTTCAAAAGTATGCAAGCCTATGAGTATCTAATATGCCTTTCCTTCACATTCTTAAGATATAAGCATATGTAACAAAGCTTATAGTTTTATCAATAAAGAGGAGAGGTATGCTTGCTAAAATTATCACACAAAACTCTTTAAAGAATAATTTTTTTTTACAAGTCCAAGTTTATTTCTTACATCCCTTCTTTTAACTACTATTATTCTAAGCAAGACTTACCATCATGTTTGTTTATAATATATGCATTTCTCTACTATCACTCGAATAAATACTTTCCATCATGTTTCTTTAAAATATATACATTTAACTACTACCATTCTAAGAAAGACGTGCCATCATGTTTCTTTATAAAATATGCATTATATTTTGTAGACTTATAAGATCACTTATACAAGTGTCCTTCGATTCATTTTTGTTATTTAATATACATACATACATACATACATACATACATACATACATAGATATATATATATATATATATATATATATATATATATATATATATATATACATACATACATATATATACATACATACATATATATATATAGATACATATATATATATATATATATATATATATATATATATATATATATATATATATATATATATATATACATACATACATACATACATACATACATACATATATATATATACATACATACATACATACATACATACATACATACATACATACATACATATATATATATATATATATATATATATATATATATATATATATAGATATACATACATACATACATACATACATACATACATACATACATATATATATATATATATATATATATATATATATATATATATATATATATATATATATATATATATATATATATAAAATAGTATTCAGTCTAGAATGTCAAACAAATAAGCATCTAGAAAAAGCTATTTTTTTTATGTTATTACTTAATCTATATATGAAATAGCTTCACAAATCTCTAATGCTCCTTTCCCATTCCTCCCATGAATTTCCCACCTTCATCAACGTTTCCTCCAAAGCACTTTCGACCTCCATCCATTTCTTCTTTGCTCCTTCAAAAATATCTATTATTCGATGATGATGGGAGATCACACCTCATTAACAAGACACATGGCTTTACAAGGCAAATCCCTAAACTGCCTGTTCTCATCAACATGTAGGAATTTTGACTCTTGAAGAAAAGCTCAACATGTTATAGCTAGACATATATAAAGGCCAATACCCGTGCCAAATCAGGACAAGGACAAGCATAACTAGTGAAATAGAAATATTAAACACAAGATGTGTGTTATAAAGATTCCCTATGTTAACTACTAAAGATTATTGTTTGCTCACTAGTTCCCACTACCTTTTTAGCATAGGGATTTTATGTATATCCATGATAATCAATCCATTACATCTTCACTAACATGTCCATTGCATTTTCCTCTAGTTGAGAACATTCTAAAGCCTAAATAGCAATCAATGAACTCAAACATTCAAAATCACTCAGAGGGTCTTTAATACCTACATCCATGTATGCTCATATTTTAATACCTACTTTCTAAATATGGCTCTACCAAACTAAATAAACTCCCAAAGCTATTTGAAAGAGAATGATATCTTAAATCCAACACATATAAGGAATACAAGTTACAAAAACTATATGGAAGGCTTGCCACATTCAAACATTATTTTGAATCCAACTTTTCCAAACAAGATTAGTTGTCAAATATGTTTGTAAGGCTCACCGAGCAAAAACAATTCTATAAATATAGTTTTGCAAAACAATATAATTTTCCAAATATATTTCTAACTAGAACAAGAGAGCTTAAATCAACTCTTTCAAAGAACATAAACTACCAATGTTATCTCTAATGAAAAATTGAAACAAATGGATAAATCCAACTTTGCCAAAACAAGACAGATTTGCAGAGTTGTTTGTATGGATAAATTGCCAAAGATGTTAAATATTTTACAAATATAACTCCACCACACCACAAAATTTCCCAAAGTTGTTTGAACAAATTGTTCGATACACCATTCTTCTCCACCATCCACATGTGGAAGTAGTTGCAACTAAATTCTAGTGTATGTTTTGACTGCACATGTTTGTTATATCTGCACCTAAAATTCAGCTAGTAGTGAAGACCGTTTCAAACACTTTTTTGATTTAACCATCATACACATAAGACATAGTGTTCTACTTGAATAGTCCATCTTTTATTGTAACCCCGAGTTTAGTTAATGAGAAGGCTCTATAAATATTGATCAATGTAATCAGTCTAAACATCAATAAAGATGTAGTTCTCTCATCTTTTTCATGTTCTGCTACAACAAATTTATTTATGTTGTAACTTTGTGTGTTTAAATAAAATTTCTGCAAGATTTTCTTTTCCTAGCTAGATCTCTTGTGTAGCCATAGCTAGAAAATTCTACATGGTATCATAGTTTAGGTTCTAAGAAGGAGAGTATTATTTTTTTTGAAGGTATAACAGATCAGAACTTGAAAGAATGAATTTTTTTTTAGCCTTTTCTCTTCTCGCACCATACACATGTTTCGATTGGAAGTCACAGATTCTACTTCAGCCCACAAGTAGAGGTTTGCATCAAACAATCATGGAAATAGAGGTTGAACTGATTTTTGCATCACAAATACGCCAATACCATGTTCTCTTCGCATGGCCTTTGCCTTCTTTTTCTCTTTAGTGAGACCATGTCAATGGACCTGTCATGCCTCTCTTTTTGATATTATGGAGGGGTTTCTATTCGTGTTGATTCTTTCTTCGATTCTATAGTTGATCAAATTTATAGACAATTGTCACTTGTATTTTCAACTAGAAATTTATTCTTGCATGGTTGAGTAGTGTTGTTAGGGTCACTCGTACAGATTCATGCGTCATCTGCATTCTTGACAGATAGATGTTTGTCATCTATTCATTATTTTGGGGCGCCTATGCAGATTATTGTCTATTGTATCTTCAATTGACATATGTTTTGTCCTCATTTTTCATCTTCTCATTGTTCGAGTAGTGTCATTAGGGGCACTCATGTAGATTGATCATGATCTTTAGCTTGGTTTCAAAGAAGTTTCTTCATTCAGCGCTATGGCAGTTATGTAATAGACATGACCCATCCTTCTATGATCTAGGAAGTGCACCAGAAGTGAAAATCTCTTTGTTGTAATTTCTCCTACCTAACCTAATTTTCATAGTGTAATTAGTGGTAGAAATTTCGGGGGGGGGGGGGGGGGGGGGGGCTGTTGGATACATCATTCTTCTCCATCGTCCATGTGTGGAAGTAGTTGCAACTAAACAATGTATGTTATGACTGCACATGTTTATTATATGCGCACCTCAAATTCAGCTAGTAGTGAAGACCATTTCAAACACTTTTTTCATTTCTCCATTGTATACATAAGACATAGTGTTCTACTTGAACAGTCAAACTTTATTTGTAATGCTGAGTTCTGTTAATGAGAAGGCTCTATAAATATGGATCAATGTAATTTGTCTAAACATCAATAAAGATGTAGTTCCTTCAACTTTTTCATGTTCGGCTACAACAGATTTAATTTTGTTGTAGCTTTGTGTGTTTAAATAAAATTTTTGTATGTTTTTCTTTTCCTAGCTAGATCTCCGGTGCAGCCATAGCTGCAAAATTATACAATAATCACCAAGCTAGAACAAGATCTCAAATCCAACTCTTTTAGGGCCCATTTTTTTTTTGTGGAATTGACATTCTCGAATTGGTTTCCCTTCTCAAAATTGAATTCTCAATTCCAATCCCATGCCTCAATTCCAATTCCCGGGTCTGATTGGGCCCAAGGTGGAAATCTGAAGTCTCACCAAGCAACTTTTTGAAGCAACATTCCTTGAAAGGGAGGTCAAACAACTGTAATCATGTAATCATATTCAAAACATAAATTAATTTATTTTTTTTCTTTCTAATCAATCAACATCACTTTATCCCTCATAACCAGTAATTATCAATCTGAGTTTCAACATAAGCCATCATTAACCTTTAATCAAATGAAAGAAAAACAACAAGAATAAATTGATATGACCACAAAAATAAAGCTGATTTCAATGTTGCGTTTCTAGAATGATTGATGGGGTTGTAAGTTACCAAGTTTAAAGAGAAATTATACCCATTAAATCTTAAATATGACTAGCTACAAGCATGTGAGATGGCTGCTTAAGGATTGCATAGATCACTCCACTATTCTTAAATGCTGATGATGAGCTTAATTTGTTGAAACTAGCATTAAACTTTTAGCTGTCTTAAAAGTATTTACTCACTTCACATATCTAGACTTATAAGTTAAATCCTTGTAAACTTTTTGTAAAGCAGTTCATAGGCATAAAAGTTACAACAAAACCCTACAATAAACATTCTTTCTTTTTTTTTCTTTTTTCTTTTTTGGTGAAATATCCATTCCATATCTATCTACTCACATTAAGTAAATAATCCCATCACTAAAGATTATGCTAAAGAGTGCATAAATTTTAGTAATATGAAAAAATGCTATGTTGTTCTCTAATCTGGAAAATGGCAACAAATTAGAAATAAAAAACTATCATAAGAAAACTGAGACTTTGCACATAGAACAAATGAAGAACAACCTGTGTGAGTTGGTTATGCACAATACTTCAACCTTGTTGCCAATACCACACTTGAACTCTTCATACTTTCTCTCTCCTAGATGGGCCTCTATCATTACCCTCCTCTTTAGCACAGCTATGCACTTCTAATAATGAAAACTAATGTCCAAGAAATGATTCGCTGATGGGTTTCATAGACAGCAGCCCCATTTTCCATATGGCAAGATTAAGTTTTCTCCCGTGAGGAGTGACGAGCCATGCCCACTAATCGCACATACAGTCCCTTCTACCATTGCCCTCCGGCAGGATGTCTCGTATGTATTTCTTCAAGCTTCCCTTCCTTGGCGTTGAAATGAAGGCCATTGTAACTTTGCTTCATTTTATTTGTTTTGTTCTTTTTCTTTCCCAACTATTTTTCTTTTGTTTGGTTCCTAAATTATTTGTCTTATGTTCTTAATATTTAATTTACATTTTCATTCTATTCCTTTTGTTTTGTTTTAATCTACTTATTTATTCTAATTACTTTGCCTTATTTATTTAAAAATTATTATTATTTTCAATGTTATTTTTTGTTGATGTTTTGTAGATATATAAATATATATTATAAATGCAAGAGATCAAACGACCTACCACAAGGTGGAATATTTCATCCTAGGCCCAAGGTTACTAGCAATGATGGATATGCCCTTCCTTGGCTTAACGTATATGGAGTGCCTAAACTTTCACTGGCCAAACTAGGTTATTGAGTTTGAGGTTCACTATCCGAATAGGTTCCCATGTCCACCTTGTTGCACCCGGTGTACATGCAAAACTCATCAATTTTCTTATGCACACCATTGCAAAAGAATCAGTAATATTGTCTAAAAAGAGCGTCATACCCTTGTTATGAGGAACAAAGATCTACAAGTAGAGCATGAATAATATTACCGAAAAAAGAGCAACATAGTTGTGGTGGCATTGTTATCACAATTTACTGTAGTTGTCCAGCTCCCTAGGACTAGATCTCTTTGTATGTTATTTCGGTAACAGGAAAAACTAAAAAGCACTTTTTTTGAACTAAATTCTTTGGAGATCCAGAATTTATTAGTAGAGCTCTTTATATATATTTCTAAGAAGAAACAAAAAGAGCATTACATGATATAATCCCTAAAAAATAAAAATTAAAACAAACTTCTTTGCATGTCACCTTGATAAGAGAACACATTCTAAGGGACATATTAATAGATTGATCAGCAATCTCACTACAAGGGAAACTAGCTGAATTCAAAATGAATCATACAAAGCCTAAAAATCAATTAAGTTCATGATTATTGCATTAAATAATTAGTTTGTCCAAAGTCATTGACAGCCTAGGAGATTTAAATCCACATTTCAACCTAATACCTATTCTTTGAACAGGGAGAATAATTTTCCCAAAATAAATAGCACATAAAAATGATGTTTATGTGTATCTAATAAATAAAATAATTTCAATGTAAAATAAAATAACATTTAAGTAAATAAAATAGCTTCACTTTGGTATCTTTTGACATTTTTTCGATAGATGTACTTCATATCTATACTATACTATTGATATCAAAACCACTGCCTTAGAAAAGATGTACTGGAAAACCGAAAAGATGTATCCGCCTGGAAAACCAAGTTGTTTGTTAGTTATTGAAAACAATTTTTTAAAATTTTAGACATTTTGTGTCACAACTCACGCCAATCCTTTGCCAATCAATATTCAGTCTTAAAAGTAAGAAGACACTCCAAATTGATAATAGTGAACAAAATTATGAACAAACACAACATACAACGTATAAGACTTTTGAAGCAGAATGTAATAAGATTTGGTGATTAACATATCACTCTATGCAAAAATAGCTCTTGCAACCTACAACATCAGCAGTAGCTGGCATCTAGCTTACTAATTTTGCTTCATCTGACAATCAGAATATGTCTCTCAAACATCAAAAGCTAGCAGATACACTGTAGGTTTCGTATTGAAGACAATGAAAAGCCTTCTCATTCCTGCCGTCTTCATCTACACTTTTATATTTCTAAAAATTGTACAAAGTGGGAACCTGCATGATGTTTTGCAACAAAAAATAATAAGCTACTCTAAGAGATATATGTAATGGTAATTTCTTGAGAAATATGGAGCTCAATGGAATTATCTTCATATTTTACTCTTCTTAAATCAGACATTGAGACAGAGGTAGCATTAATCAAGATAATACCATCTTCTTAAAGAAGACCTGTAGAGGAATAATCAAGATAATAGCATATTCTTAAATCAAACTTGCAGACAGAGCAGCAGGAATAATAAAACATGACCCATAACCATATCCCTAAAAATAAATCTTCTTCAGCTACGATTTTAAGATTAGGGTATCTCCACAAATTTATATACAGTTATTGAACACAATTTTTTAAGATTTTAGACATTTTGTGTCACAACTCACGCCAATCCTTTGCCATTCAATATTCGGTCTTAAAATTCGAGAAGACACGCCAAATTGATAATAGTGAACAAAACTGTGAACAAACACAACATACAACGTATAAGACTTTTGAAGGAGAATGTAATAAGATTGAGTGATTAACATATGACTCTATGCAAAAATAGCTCTTGCAACCTACAACATCAACAGTAGCTGGCATCTAGCTTACTAATTTTGTTTCGTCTGACAATCAGAACATGTCTCTCAAACATCAAAATCTAGCAGATACACTGTAGGTTTCGCATTGAAGACAATGAAAGGCCTTCTCATTCCTGCTGCCTTCATCTACACTGAAAAATAAAAAGGCAGTAAAATTATATTTCTAAAAATTGTACAAAGTGGAAACCTGCATGATGTTTTGTAACAAAAAATAATAACCTACTCTAAGAGATATATGTAATGGTATGTTCTTGAGAAATATGGAACTCAGTGTAATTATCTTCATATTCCACTCTTCTAAAATCCGACATTGAGACAGAGGCACCATTAATCAAGATAATACCATCTTCTTAAAGAAGACCTGGAGAAAGACTAGCAGGAATAATCAAGATGATACCATCTTCTTAAATCAAACTTGCATACAGAGCAGCAGGAATATTAAAACAGGACCCATAACAATACATCCCTAAAAATAAATCTTCTTCAGCTACGATTTTAAGATTAGGGAATCTCCACAAATTTATATGCTGGAGATAGCCTAACGTTATCAACCTCATCAATGGAAATAGAACTCCTTTACAATTACTAGATTAAATTTATAGCTTCATGAAAAATACTCTATTTAAGAAGGGTAAATTTATTTTATTCCTATATCTAGATCTTTCTAATTCCATAGGACTGTCCTAACAAAAGAATTAGAGTTTGTGCCCCTAATAGAAGAACTATAATTTGTGCCCCTCCCAATGAAAAATCCCGAGTATGTGGAATAATTGATAAAATCTTCAAGCATATTTAGATTTTCGTTTCAGTGAGTAGAACTTATAAAACCATAAACATTTGCAGTTCAGTTCCTTGATTTTATTTATCAAATACAAAATTGACCCAAGTAGGCATGTTGTTATCGTGCACTCTTAGATAGCTCCTACCTCATCTTAGCTAGAATTTTAACCCTTATTCTGGTATGGAAAATTCTCTTCATGGGACAAGCAAAGACCATGGACATGGGATTTAACCTTTCCAACAAGAATAATTTTATCTAGATGTTAGTTCCCTTCTCTTGTTTGAGGTTGGAGAAATCACCCTGTCAGCACACTCCATTTTAAATTATGAATTTAGCACAAAATCAAAAATCACGTCATCCTAGGTCCGTTGCATGGTATTGTCAATCATCTCAATAAGAGCAGTAGAGTTGGTTTTTCAGGGATCTGACTAGAGAAGATTTGACTCCACAATTTAAAAATTGTCCAAAAGGACTCCAAGAGGAAGAAAACTTTGTTTTTCCAAAAAAAATAAAAAATGAAAGAATTTGTCCACCACATATTTACAAAGTTCATCAACAATTTCCACATATTGTTGAAAAGAAGACATCATCAACAAATTGATCATCCCTTTTATTTTCTTTCATATGACAACTTTCATAGCATTCACCATTAAGCTCATGTGCTAATATTAGTTAAAGAGTTTTGCCTTTGTCCAAATTACAAGGGGACAACAAGCATCTCAATAAGCATCTAAAGAAATATAAAGGCACTCTTTGGAATTAAAATTTTATATTTCATCTACAATTCTCACTTAAACCAAAAAATGAACCTAGAGAATATAGTAAACATTTCGTAAATTGTAATTCAGATTTTTTTTAAATTATCAGCAGGATTGGAGTATATCTGCATTTCCTTCATATCCGCTCCAATATCTGCAATATCCCTCATATTCATATACTATGGAATCTTTCAAGGAATTTCCAAGTTAGTATATTATTTATTTCAGAATTTATTTAGGATATTATTTATTTTAGAAAGCCTTAATTTGGATGTATGCAAGGCGCTGATCTCTTCTAGACTGGCTCTTAATATATAATTAGAAACAAAATCATTACATGCGGACGATAAGCATTAAAGAAATAAAAAGGTACTCTTTAGGGATGTGACAATATAATATTATTTTATCAAATCATAATTTTATATTTCATCTAAAACAAAAATAAACCTAAAGAATGTCGTAAATGATGACAGAGAGTTTCGTAAATTGTAATTCGGCTTTTAAGTATCGGCTGGATTGGAGTATGGGCAATCCAATTGATGCAGGGACGCTTTGTGATTACCAAGAATTTCCAAGTTTCTATATTATTTATTCCAGAATCTATATAATTGCTCGTTAGGAGCGGTGTTAAATTATTTTTAATCTCGTCGTTGGCTCCAAAATAATTATATTCGTCATAGTCATATCCGCTCCAATATCGGCAATATACGTCATAGTCATAGTCATAGTCATATATATATATATTTTGTAGTTTATAATGATTGTACTAAGTTTGGACCTATGCAATGCGCTGGTCTCTTCTAGAGACGAAGGAATCCACGAAGGACAGACGGCCATTCCACTCTATAAATTAGATTGGATTGGAATTTCTTCACAACATTAAAGAAAATGGCAAAGGCAATGAAATTGTTTTTGGTGCTGGTAATAATAACAAGTGCATTTGTAGTGGGCATTGCAGGTATGGCTGATCCCAATTCTGTGCCCGAGCCCGAACCTGCGTGTGATGAATGGTGCGAGAGCGATAGTGGCTGCCCTGCTGAATATCCTGCATGCTGCCACATCGGATCGTGTGGTGGCGGAAGGGGAATATGCTGCGCTAATTATAACAAGTGCATTTGTAGTGGGCATTGCAGGTGCCCGAGCCCGAACCTCCGTGTGATGAATGGTGCGAGCGCGATAGTGGCTGCCCTGCTGAATATCCTGCATGCTGCTTCATCGGATCGTGTGGTGTCGGAAGGGGAATATGCTGCGCTAACTAGGATAATTGTTGAATATCCTCCATGCTGTTTATCTCTTTATTTGCTGCAGTGGGACTTTGGTCTTAAGAAACAATTGAACTTCTCAAAATAAATAATTGGACATATCCAAACATTATTATCGTAATTTAAGTATACTTTATATCATTAGATCGTAAAAAATATGATGTTCTTAATTGCTGATTTGTTTTAGTTGCACTCTACAATCTTTGTCTAATATAAGTTATTTATATTAGAATATTTAGCTATTTATGTCAGAGGAAAATTAAAATTTGAAAGAACTTTAGACTTCACTCAATATAGAATCACTGTACATAGAAGGTTTTTTTGAGAGCCAAGGACTGAGGGGTATCCATTCCGCCAAAGTCGCGCGGGGCACGATCCTGGCCTCATCCCTTATCAGGTGTCTTCACGAGAGTTGAACCTTGGTGGGCTCAATGAGAACCATTGAACACCACCATTCGACCAATTCACAATTGATGGTATCTTATTTTCTTAAATTGATTATATATAAAAGAGAGATGGTCACATTATTGCACCTAATATCTTGTTTTGTTAGAGTGGTAATAGATAAAAGGAAGAGAGTCACTTTAGGCTCACTCAACAAAAGTTACTCTATGTAAATAATGAGATTTATTGTAAATAGTATCTTGATTTTTTAGAATGAAAATAGATAAAAGGAAGATGATTATCTTTTATTGTGTAGTATTTTATTTTCTTAATTTGACAATATATAAAAGAGAGATGGTCACATTATTGCACCTAATATCTTGTTTTCTTAAAGTGGTAATAGATAAAAGAGAGAGTGTCACTTTAGTCTCACTCAACCAAAGTTACCCTGACAAAATTGATGAGACCTTTATCTGTGTAGATAGTGAGCTTTATTGCACATACTATCTTGATTTTTTAGAATGAACATATATAAAAGGAAGATGATTATCTTTTATTGTATAGTATCTTAGTTTCTTAAATTGATTATATATAAAAGAGAGATGGTCACTTTATTGCACCTAATATCTTGTTTTTTCTAGAATGGTAATAGATAAAAGAGAGAGGGTAAAAAATTGATGAGACCTTTATCCATGTAGATAGAGAGTTTTAGAGTCTTATCAAACTAAAGATTTGATCATGAGAGAAGAATTAGAGAAATTGATTATTAATGAATAAATTAATAGTTGTTCTTAAAGTATTGTGTCTGGGTGCTTAATTAGTTTATATGGTAATCTAGAGATGATTTTTGTCATTTGAAACAAACTTAGTATTTATTAACATATGTGCAATGACTCTATCTATGATCTTTAAAGGCATATTAGTGTCCCTCTTTGAAGGTTGTTCTCTTCAAGAACTAGCAAAAAGTATATATGTGAAAATTTGTTTCTAATTATTCCTATATTGATCGAGGTCACTAGAGCTCTATTACAAATGAAAGATAAAATATAAAACTATTTATTGAAATTCTAGTATAAAATATTGCAACCATTGATGTATCTATGAGTAAATGAAAGAATTTATTATGTGTTAACCTCCTTTTATGATTCTTGATTCGATAGAGTAATCACTTACTCCCAATTTAGAAATTTCCAAATTGTGGGAGTGGGATATACTTCAAACCCCCCTTTCCATTTAATAAGCATGCAACAAGTGAGGTGGAGTACCTTTTCTTTTCTTTGTTTTATCCCCAGATTTAAAAAGGACAATGTCTATGAGAATTTCAAAGAGGGAGAATAATTAGTTATAGGTATGAACAATTTCGTAATTATTATTTCATTTTTATTTAGTAATATGAAATAGTTTACCAATTCAAAATTGAAATATCTATATTTCCCTTTAATATTTGACAAATGGATTACATACTTTATAGGCTTCAATATTTTTGCATGCATCTTTGCATAGACATACGACAAAGATGACGATGAAATCTTGAAAGACATTTTTTTTCTTTCTAATGATTATAATCATATGTCAACATCAATTGAAATAGGTATGTATATTTATAATACACAATTATACAGTGCACACATTTACATTTGTACATAGTTACTTTTAAACAAGTCTATCTAGTCCAACTTCAAAAGTATTTTATATATATCTAGGTTGAAAGTGGTTCTAATATTTTTACTTGAATGTTGCACGTAATATCTTATTTTTTTAAAATGGTAATAGATAAAAGGAGAGGGTCAAAAATTGATGAGACCTTTATCTATGTAGATAGTGAGTTTCAGATTCTTGTCAAACTAAAGATTTGACCATGAGAGAAGAATTAGAGAAACCAATTATTAATGAATAAATTAATAGTTGATCTTAAGGTAATGTATTATTTTCCTTAATTGGATTATATGATAATCTAGAAATGATTTTATTCATTTGAAACAAACTTAGTATTTATTAACATGTGTGCAATGACTCTATCTATGATCTTTAAAGGTATATTAGTGTCCATCTTTATATAAAATTATTTACTAAAATTCTAGAGTATAAAATATTGTAACCATTGATGTATCTGTGAGTTGATGAAAGAATTTATTATGTGATAACCTCCTTTTATGATTCTTGATTTGGTAGAGTAATCACTTACTTCCAGCTTAGAAATTTCCAAGTTGTGGGAGTGGGAATATGCATCAAACCCCCTTTCCATTTAACAAGCATGCAATAAGTGGGTGGAGTACCTTTTCTTTTTGTTGTTTTATCCCTAGATTTAAAAAGGAAAGAGGCATGAGGTCCCCCTGGTTCCCCCCCACCAAAAAAAAGAAGAAGATAGCTATCCAAAAGGAAAGCTAGCAATGTCTATGAGAATTTCAAAGAGGAAGAATAATTAGTCATAGGTAAGAACAATTTCATAATTATTATTTAGTTTTTATTTGGTAATGTGAAATATTTTAAAATTTCAAAACTGAAAGATCTATATTTTCCTTATAATATTTGACAAATCGATTGCATACTTATATGCTTCAATATTTTGCATGCATCTTTGCATAGATATAAGACAAAGATGAGGATGAATTCTTTGAAGACATTATTTCTCTTTCTAATGATTATAATGATGTGTAAACATAAATTGAAATAGGCATGTATATTTATATCACATGCCTATATAGTGTACACATTTACATTTGTACATAGTTACTTTTAAACAAGTCTATCTAGTGCAACTTCAAAATTATTTAATATATATCTAGGTTGAAAGTAGTTCTAATATATTTACTTGAATTTTTCACTTAAATTTGTTGTAGGAGATATATTGCAGTCATATTAGAAGATGGAAACATAGAAGGTGTTAGTCATTATTTATCATCTTGCACAGAAGAGATGATGGATTTAATAAAAGAGAAAACAAGTGATTAAATGGTTTGTATTTTATGTCCAATGGTATATTGATTATATATCATGTTTATTTCTCAAAATTTTAATATATATGTTTACTTCTAGCTTATCATGTTGATTTATCAATCACTCCCATCTTAGAAATTTCCAAGTTTTGGGAGTGGGGATATACTTTAGTCCTTATTTTCATTTAATAATCACAAAGAAGGTGAGGTGGGATAGGCTTTTCTTATTTCTCCTTTTGTTTTGTCCCCATATTTAAAAAGGAAAGAGGCACGAGGAACCTAAAAGAGAAAGTAGCTATCCAAAAGGAAAGCTTACAATATCTAAGAGAATTTCAGAGAGGGAAAATAATAAATCACATATATGAATAATTTCATAATCTATATTATGTTATTATTTGGGACATGAAATATTTTATAGTTTCAACATTGAATGATCTATGATTTCCATGTAACATTTGACAAATGGATCGCATACTTGATATATTTCAATATTTTGCATGCATATTTACATAGATATATGTCAAAGACGTGGATGAAATATTTTAAAATATTCCTTTAATTTCTAATGATTATGACCATATATCAAGATTGATTAAAAGAGGTATGAATATCATAAGGGCCCTCTCCAACAAACTAGATATTCCTAAAACTATTGGTGTGGGAAAGGATAACATGGTGTCTAAGGCTACTACGGATTTATTGACTACCAGTGACAAGACTTTGGTCATTCATCTAGCCTTTTCCAGTTTTTGAAAGATTCTTCTACCCTAAGAATAGATTATGAGAAGAAATTTAGGGAAATTGGGCCTACAGTCTCCAGTATGGAGGACATTTTGAAGAAGCTCGATGAGAAAAGCTATAAAATCATCAAATCGTCTGCAGCATATTTGAAGATCTTAGTGGGGAAGTTGGAGAAGATTAACCAAGCCAAGGCCATTATGGAGATTGATGTTGAGAAGGAAGTTATCTCTAAGAAGGTTGGTGGTCTTGGGAAAAGGACTTGGGTGAGTACAAAGAAGAAAGCATTGAAGACTAATAATAATATTAATGATATGAAGAGTGTTGTTGCCAACATAGATCAACTAGATCTAGAAGCATCCAAGCTTCTCAAAAAAAATTATTAACTTACTTTTTCTTGTTCCATGTTTGTGTGCTAGATTTTTTTTTGTCTCTAGCATTGTGTTGGCTCTGGCGTTTTTGTGTCAGCCTTCTTTTTCTGCTGACTCCAGTCATTATCTTGTTTATGTATAACTTTAATGCTTATCCTTATGAAATGTTGATGCACATATAATCATTATACATTTTCCCTTTATTGTACATAATATCTTGATTTTTTAGAATGAACATAAATAAAAGGGAGATAATTACAAAATTAATTACTTTCAAATTTAGAATTTGACTCTCATAATCATTAGAAAGCCTTAGTTTGGGCATATGCAATGTGTTGATATCTTCTAGGATGACTCTTCAATTATATCAACAAATGAATGTGTGGACAAACGACCATTCTAAATAGATAGCTATTCCACTCTATAAATTGGATTGGATTGGAATTTCTTCAGAACATAAAAGAAACTGGCAAAGGCAATGAAAGTGTTTTTCATGTTGCTTTAATAATATCAATGACATTTATAGTGGGCATGACAGTTATAGATGATCCCTTCTCTAATCCTAATCCAAATAATCTTTTTGATGAATGGTGCGTGGATAATGATGATTGTGACTTAAACACATATACTATTTGCTACTACATCGGACATTGTGGTGACAAAGTGGGATATTGTTGTTAATCTCTTTATTTATTGGAATGGGATTTTGCTCTTAAGAAACACTTAGAACTTCTCAAGATAAATAATATATTATGCTTTGGACATATATGAAAAGATTATTTTCATAATTTAACTATGCTTTATATCATGACATGGTAAAAAATATGATGTTCTTGATTATAGTAAAGTTTAAAAAAGATTTGTATACTTGTATTGTAGAGACTTTGTCTAGTATTACGAGCTATTTATGTTATCATAACTGATGACTGATGAAGAGTGGATTGATGATGTTGATATGAATGATTGAAAGAGGGAGATTGTTGAAGTAACACAAGGACGTATAGGAGTAATTGATCAGTTATTATGTTGTCATTAATGTCAAGAAATTGATTTCTGATTTATGTTATGTTGTTATATCTTAAGAAGAATAATGAGAAAGTTTTAGTGTGAGTGTAAGTGTATATGGGGGTACACTAAGTAAAGTTAAGGATATGTATTGGGCAACTGATATTGATCAGAATATGATGATAGTAAAGATGGATTGATTAATTTCTATCTTATATTTGTTAAGGTTAAGTCGGTGAAGACATTTGAGTAAGAAAGTGAAGTCCGTATGAGACACCGAGCATGACAGTGTTAACCGACTCCAGTGTTAACTTAGGGATAAACAAAGTTCGGCTAGTGAAGTAATGATTTGTATATGAGGATAAGATCAAAATTTAATGAGATTCTATGATGAGTTCGAGAGGATGAGTTAGTTACAGAGCTCGGCGGTAAAGAATAATTGGGATGAAGATCTACGATGAAGATTAAGAGATTATAGGAAGGTACAAGTACCAATGTGGAATGTCCAAGTATCAAGGTAAAGAAAATGTATCATCGAACAAGGCAAGTTGTAACGAGTGAACAAGATTAAGAGGAAAAAGGAACGATCAGGATTAAGTGGCAATCGAGAGTCTATTTAAAGGAAGAAACTGAAAGAAAATAGTGTGGAAAAAATTGAAGAGTAAGGGTATGTTGTTGAAGTGATTAGTGAGAAGAAAGTTGAGTTACAGAAAGCACCAAGCAGTGAAAAATTATCAAAGATTGAAGAGTGATAGCCACTGAGTGAAGAACAAAAGTTGAGGATAAGAGATAAGCGAAGAACAGAATTGAGGTCAAAGAGTTATGAGAATATAGGTATGATTAGAATATTGTTTGGATTGATGCATATTGACAGACATTTTTTATTTGGATACCTTTTGTATAACGGAAGAATAAATCCTCTAACTGAGGTAGATCCTAATAGATCTTAGACTCTTACAAGTCTTATAAATCCTTTAATAGGGTACAATACTTAAAATAGTATTGTGAAATCTCTTAACCAAGTAGACTTAACAGTCTTATATACTCTAACAAGGATTTCTACATTACCAAAATACTGGTGTTATGTGTTGACTACTTAATGTTTTGATTGATATTGTTTATGGTTTTATATGTTAACAGTATTACTCAGTGAATAGAATAGACCAGGGAACAAGTTCATAACTAGGTGAATGAATCAAAGTTAGACAAAATGTATGAATAACAAGTTGAACGGAATAGAAATGAATATCTGATTAAAGTAAAGGTTTTTGATTTGGTTTATGCTAATAAGAGTTATAGTTGTAGTTTTTGTGATTATTATCGAACTGATTCGCCCCTCCCCTCTCAGTTCTTTTCTTTCCATTTGGGACTAACAATTGCTATTGGAGCATAGTACTCGGAAAATAGAATTTTAAAGGGACTTGAGTTAAAGATCTAATCATGGAAAGTAGAAAGCAAGCTGAGAAGATTGAAACACTAGAAAAGAAATTGAAATATGTAAATTCAATGATTGAAGATTTGAGAAGACAGCTGGAGGAATCTGAATCTGATGAATAGGAGACTACACTGGAGCATGGAGATACTCTTGAAACACCATTTACAGAAAGGTACACCGAGGAACATGTAACTACTATCAGAGAGATGCAGGAAAGTAACAAATTTATTACAGAATAGATAGAGAAAACAAAGAAAGATCATGAAGAATAGGTTGCTGATTTGATGAAAAAGAACAAGACACTTACCGAGAAGTTTGATGAATTAAAGAAAGGAATGAGTGAAGTACTGGAATTGAGAAAGTCAGCTGAAAATGCTAAGAGAACTTCTAATGAAGAGAAAAGATAACTCCAGGAGATAATTGTTGTGAAAGATGGAGATATATTAAGGATAGTTCGAAATCACTATGCTATTACCGAACAAATGGATTCCTCACTTCATGACATAACTGAAAGAGATACCAAGATCATGTACTTGAAATATACTATGACAAGAGTGATGGGAGAATTGAAAAATTAAAAAGAGAGCAATGGAGAAACCATGAGAAGATTAGATGAACAACTAAGGATGCAGAGAACACGTAGATACACCACAGGTTTGGGCATTACCGAGCAGAGAATTACCGAGAAAGGAGAATCATATATACAAGATGAAAGCTGAAGATCATGGAGGCAGAATCTGATATGTTATCATTTTAGAAAGCCTAGACACACAACTAAGATATGCAAGAATAAAAGAGGTAAATCTGCGAGTATTACTGATTTTAAAGGTTACTGTTACAAATGCAAGAAATATGGACATAGCATAAAAGAATGTAGAATGAAGAATACTAACAGTTAAAGGAAACAAAGAACTGATGGATATTGTTATATATGTGAGAAATATGGACACAAGTTTAAAGATTGCAGATTGAAGAAGAAAAAGAAGAGTGGAAAGACATTGAACCAACCGAGTGGAACGAGTAACCGACAAAGAATTAAAATATCATTGGATTAAAAAAATTGGGCATCATGTGAAGAATGTGGAAGGTAGGATTGTAAAAATTCTTAAAAAAATTATGTCTTATGGAAGGACTTATGGAAAATTCGGACTGCCTGAATGGAAAAGATCATGTATAATCTATCTGAAGAAAGGACATTTCGCAATAAATTGCACAGACCCACCTGAGAACACAACTGAAGCTAATACAAAAAATGAAGAGATGAGGAATCTGATGAGGATAACATGGAGTACAAATTATGAACAAGATAGATCATCTTCTATATCTACAAGTTGTACTCAGTCTTATGGATCTGGTGCATCCACTTCCACCTAATCAGTGAAAGAGAAAAAAGGGGAACTGTAAGTCAAAAGTTTTATTTTACACCAGTTCCTAAAAAGTAAATGAGCGTAGACCCACATAGGCATATTAAGATGCACTTTGGATATAAAATTTGAAAAAGATGAAATACATTAAAGTTCTGATATTTGATGAGTTGAGAATTAAACAGTTGGTTTAGAGCTAAAAATGATATGATAGTTGATACATATGGGATTGCTGATGAAATGAGTTTATTAACTAACCCTTATGGATTGTTGTGAGATGAATTGAGATAATGACAGAAGAATGAAGCTACAAATACAAACACATAAAGACGAGAACATACACCAGAATGCTGAGGAGTTGAGGACACTTCTACCCCATTATAAAAAGAAGCAAAATATAGAAATATAGAAAAATGGAGACCAAGAAATTGAAGATTGTACACATAGTTTGAAAGCATTATGAATGTTGCTGCTGAGGTAGAGACAAAGCTGAAGATGGTTCCGACTGGTGAAGAATGTATATGATGTATGCAGAGACAGACACAGACTACTGATAGATGGTTCAGAATAGTTACAGTATAAAGATAGGAGGACTATTGAGGTAGAACTCCGAGACATCACAGTTGTTGTTACAGAATTTTTATGAGGAAACTGAACCAAGACTAAAAACACGCTGAGTATACTGATAGAAAAGAGTTATTGAAGACTGAGGAATAGAAGAGAACCTGAAAATAAAAAGACACTACATCTAGTGCACACTGATGAACATGACAAATAAACCTGAAGTTGAGAAAAGAAGAAGAGTACAGTGAAATAAAGGTGTAAGTTATTGAATCTGAAGTTGAAGTTTATGTTCTTTGGCATTTTTATCAAAGAGTGAGAAGTTTACAAGAATTGATGATAAGCGCAAGGATGGAAAGGATGAATGTAAATGATACTAAGAGATGAGTTAAGATGATTGAAGAGAGAGAAGTATACTCCTAGAAGGAGAATTACAAGAACAATTATCCAAGTTACAAGAGACCACAAGAGAACACAGAAGAAAGATCAAGGAGCGAGAATACAGAAGGAGTAGGGAAAAGATGACAGTGTTGCAGAGATCAAGGATAGAAAATAGAAAGCAGAATATTGAGGTATGACATCATCAATTGCTTTGGTGTTTCCATCAATTTCAAAGAAGGAAATTATTAGCATAATTGATGACCGATGAAGAGTGGATTGATGATATTGATATGAATGATTGAAAGAGGGAGATTGTTGAAGTAAAAAAAGGAAATATAGAAGTAATTGATTAATTATTATGTTGTCATTGATGTCAAGAAATTGATTTCCGATATATGTTATGTTTCTATATCTTAAGAAGAATGATGAAAAAGTTTGAGTGTGAGTTAAAGTGCATACGGGGGTACACTAAGTAAAGTTAAGGATATGAATTGGGAAACTGATATTGATCAGACTATGAAGATGGTAATGATGGATTGATTATTTTATATCTTATATTTGTTAAGGTTGAGTCGGTGAAGACATTTGAGCAATCAAGTGAAGTTGGTATGAGACACCGAGCATGACATTGTTAACCGACTGCAGTGTTAACCAAGGGATAAACAGAGTTCACCAAGAGAAGTAAAGATTTGTATATGAAGATAATTTGGACATTTAACGAGAGTCTATAATGAGATGGAGAAGATGAACATGAGGATGAGGTAGTTACAGAGATTGGTGGTAAAGAATAATTGAGATGAAGATCTAAAACAAAGATTAAGCGGTTTTTGGAAGGCACAAGTACCAATGTGGAATGTTAAAGCATCGAGGTAAAGAAAACATATCACCGAGAAAGGCAAGCTGTAACGAGAAAACAAGATTAAGATGAAAAAGGAACAATCAGGATTAAGCGGCAATAAAGAGTCTATTTAAAGGAAGAAAGTGAAAGAAAATAGTGTGGCTAAAAATTGAAGAGTAAGGGTATGCTGTTGAAGTGATTAGTGAGAAGAAAGTTGAGTTGCAGAAAGCACTGAGCAGTGAAAAGTGATCAGAGATTGAAGAGTGATAGCAACCGAGTTGGGGATTAGAGATAAGTGAAGAACAGAATTGAGGTAAAAGAGTTATGATCATAAAGGTCTGATTACCATATTCTTTGGATTGGTGCATATTGATAAACATTGTTTATTTGGATACCTGTTATATAAAAGAAGAACAAATCCTCTAGCCGAGGTAGATCCTAACAGATCTGAGACTCTAACAAGTCTTATAAATCCTTTAACAGGGTATAGTACTTAGAATAGTATTGTGAAATCTCTTAATCAAGTAGACTTAATAGTCTTATATACTGCTAATAGCGTAGATTATCAGAAGTAATAAAACTGTACGCTCTTAACCAGACACTCTTTTACTACGTAGTCAAGGATTTTTGGGTGTCATCCCCACCGTAGTTTGTATCCTCTAACAAATATTTCTACGTTGCCAAAATACTATTATTATGTGTTGACTACTTAATTTTTTTATTGTTACTGTTTATGATTTTATATGTTAACAATATTACTCGGTGAATAGAACAAAATAGGGAACAAGTTGATAACTAGGTGAATGAATGAAAGTTAGACAAAATGAATGAATAAGTTGTTGAATGGAACGAAACTGAATATCTGATTAGAGTAAAGGTTGTTGATTTGGTTTATGCTCATAAGAGTTATAGTTGAATTTTTTGTGATTGTTATCGAACTGATTCACCCCTCTCCTCTCAGTTCTTTTCTTTCCATTTGGGACTAACAATTTATATTAGATTATTTATTATTATATAAATTATTTAGATTAGAAGGAAATTAAATTTTGATAGTTATGAATATATAACATCTTATATCAATATTTTTTATTGTAAGCATGTATGGTTATTTAAGCAAACTTTAGACTTCACTCAATTATAAAATCATTGTACATAGCAGGGAGATGGTAATTTTATTGCACATTGTATCTTGATTTTTTACAATGAACATAGATAAAAGGGAGATTATTATATTTTATTTTGTAGAATCTTATTTTCTTAAATTGAATATATATAAAAGAGAGATGGTCACTTTATTGCACGTAATATCTTGTTTTCTTAGAATGATAATAGATAAAAGTAAGAGGGTCACTTCAGGGTCACTCAACCGAAGTTACATTGAAAAAATTGATGAGACATTTATCTATGTAGATAGTGAGCTTTATTTCATCTTGTTTTTTTAGAATGAACATAGATAAAAGGGAGATGATTATCTTTTATTATGTAGAATCTTATTTTATTAAATTGATTATATATATAGGAGAGAGAAGGTTACTTTATTGCATGTAATATCTTGTTTTCTTAGAATGGTAATAGATAAAAGGGAGAGGGTAAAAAATTGATGAGATCTTTATCTATATAGATATAACTGATCTTTAGATTCTTTTCAAACTAAAGATATGACCATGAGAGAAGAATTGGAGATATGAATTTTTAATGAATAAATTAATAGTTGTTCTTAAAGTAATGTGTACTTCTTGTCCTTAATTAATTTATATGGTAATGTAGAAATGATTTATGTAACTTGAAACAAACTTAGTATTTATTGACATATGTGCAATGACTCTATATGAGATCTTCAAAGGCATATTAGTGTCCCTCTTTGAAGATCATTCTCTTCAAGAACTGGCAGAAAGTATATATGTGAATATTAATTTCTAATTACTCATGTGTTGATGGAGGTCACTAGAGAATTTTTAAAAATGAAAGATAAAATCTAATATTATTTATTTAGATTCTACTAAAAAATATTGAACCCATTAATGTATCTATGAGTTGATGACAGAATTTTTTATGTGCTAACCTCCTTTTATGATTCTTGATTTTGTAGAGCAATCACTTTCTTCAAGTTTAGAAATTTCCAAGTTATGGGAGTGGGAATAAACGTCAATCCTCCTTTTCATTTAATAAGCATGCAAAAAGTGAGGTGGAATAGATTTTCTTAAAAATAAGAGAGCAAAAATGATTGAATCCAAAATAAGATATATTCAGACTTCAATTTAATGTTTTGCAATATAATATCACTAGCTTTTTAAAGCCTTATTTTGTTCTGATTAACTTCCTACGACAATCCAACCTTCCAACTAATTATCTAATTAAATATATTTATTTAATAATTTAAACCATAAATAAGCTATTTAATGTAATACGTTAGTATTCCCCCTTTATTACATTAATTTGAACAAGAGTGGAACATTACAAGGGTTTTTGGTGCAAGAGCACCCAAGGGTTGGTAGTGATCTACCCTTAGTTTTGGTGTGAGAGACCCTAATGGGGTGATATAATTAAATAAGGTCATGTTGACCATGTGTGAGTGTGTGTTTGAAGTCCAATTAGGGTAATTAGTCCTAAAAGTTGAGAAAAGATGACTAATGCATAAAGTGTACTTGACAATGTCACAGAGTTGAAAGGTGATATCACAGGGTCAACTAAGGGCGTAGGGTCTAGTTATAACCTAGGTTGAGTCAACTTGGAGAGGAAAACAAAAATGCAAAAAGTTTCTCAGGAGTTGTAAACGTTGCATGATCAACTTTGCAACTTTTGAAAAGTTGCATTGACAACTTTGCCAAAAAGTTTCTTTAAGCCCTAAAGGGAGAATCTAAGCCCTTAATGAGGTCAAACACGTAGGGTTACAATATTTAAGGTTGAAAAATGCTTATTTGGACAAGAGTTAATGTTTTTGTATGGATTTTTAGAGGGAAGAAATAGTCATAGTGGTTTTTTTCCTTCAATTTGGTGTTGCAAAGCTTATTAATGAAACTCATGGATTGATTCTATGAATGTGATTGTATAAGCAGTTTAATTAGACTATCTCTTAGTAGTTTGTACATTTATTTTATCATTTTCTCTTCATTAAGTAGGGTTGTGTAGATATTTTGTTTTCTGCCAATTTTTTGGCTTGTATAGAGAAGTTTGTGCTAATGGAGCCCTAGCTCATCATCCCACTATAGATTATGTAAGGATTCTTGGGGGTGGTGAGTAGGTTCAATGTACAATATCCAGGTTGAAGGAGGGTCCCTAAAACCTATCGCCACTATTTTTAAGGTTTTTCCCTAGGAGAGCCAGTGAAGAACTTGGCTAGAGAAGACATAATTACAAAGCAAATAGATTGCAGGAGGTGAATGAACTTGAGCCCAATGGCCAAGAAGGAGGTAGTATGATGTGTGAAAAATATTTAGTGCAAGTGGAAATATTTGATGAATCCATAGAAGGAAGTTAGAAGAAAAACCAAACACCAAGACCTAGTTACAAATAAATAGATACCTTACTGGAACGACATTGTATGGACCGAGTTCGGGTCTATAACCCACAAAATATTTGAGCCCTAAGTGAGTAAAAACATAATTCTGATATGTTATGGGGTGTCCTCTAGGGATTTTGCAAGTTTTGTAACAAGACCTAATTGAGATACCTAATTAGACCTCTAAGGGCTACTAGGCCTAAATTGTAGGAACTTGGAAAAGTGATAGAAGGATGGTGAGTTGTGCCACAAAAATGTATAGAAATTGAGTAGAGACCAATGTCAAATAAATCCCTAAACCTCCTACAAGCATTGAATGATTAGGGATAGTTTTCTTGACAAAACAAGATTCTAAGGAAAGAGACCTATGGAGAGACCTAATTAGTAGGAAGGCTCCTAGAGGGGAAGGGAAAGCAGAGAAATTTCCAAAGGAGTTAGGGTGGATTGAGGAAGCCCTAGAAGGTCTAGCTAATGACCTTAGTGTGGAGTGTAAAGAAACTCAAGAAGTTGTAGGAGCCTCCCTATCAGATTGGTATTAGAGCCAATAAAATATTTTGGATAAGGAGTGTTTTATGTCAGAGGGTGAATTAGTAGGATAATCTATAATGGTGAACAATGCAGAGATCACAAAAAAAGTTAAGGACCAAGAAGATGAGATTAGGCTCCTCAGAGAAAGGTTGGCCTAGTTAGAGAAAAAAGGTAGACTAAGTAGAAGAGAAGACAAAAGAGGTGAGTGATAAGCTATAAGAAAAGGGAAAAGTAGTGGATGTAGAAGATGGAGTTCCTAAGCCAAATCTTGTCCTTCAAGAAGATCCATTATTTAAGGCATTGAGAGCCATGAGTGGGAAGGCCTTACAAGGGATCCCTCTGTTTAGTGGGAAGATGGAGCTAGACTTGGTGTTGGACTGGATTGAATGTATAGAAAACCATTTTGAGTGTGATGGGGTAAGTTAAGCCCAAATGTTCAAGGTGGAAAAATCAATACTTAGGGGATCTTCCTTGACATGGTGGAAGTTCATTAAATTAGAGAGAGAGAAAAAAGGGAAGAAGCCAATAGCTACATAGAAATCTATGGTGGCCAAGATCAGAGAGGCTTACTTTCTTGATGATTACAAAATCCAATTGCATAAGAAAAGACAAAGCTTGAGACAAAAGGATTAGAATGTGAGTGCCTACACTGAAGAGTTTCATAAGATTTGTATGAGGTCCAAGGTAGTAGAGGAAGAAAGCATCACTACTACTAGATACCTGAGTGGATTGAGGTGGAATATTCAAGAAGAACTTATCCTCTTGTGCCCTAACACAATACACAAATATTTCCAATTAACCCTTAGGGATGAGGAGAAAGGTAAGAAAAAAGACACAAAGTTTGAAGTAGAGGTAGAGATACTAGAGGCCATAAAGGAAGTTGTTAACAATTTATGCTTCAGAGCCTAATTGGTTAACCTAATCCTATGGATCAAGCATTACAATTTCAAACTTTTATTAGGAGAGTTTATTTTGGAACTCAGTTCTACATTGATTAAAGTTTGTTGAAATTGTTTGAAGGTTCTTACTCCGACTTGCATTAAGTTCCTCATTATTGCAGATTTACAATGATATTCAGTATCCTATCATAATTATTCACTTTTGGAGTTCTTTATGTTGATCTGATGTTATAAGAAAGAAAAAGTGCAGAAGGTAAAATGATCCATTATCTTTTGCTAAAAATGGAATTCAGCTTTACATATGAATGAAAAATTGAACAAGTGCTCAATAGACAGATTTATATACATCATGTTTAAAGTACAAATGCAAAAGGTAACATAAGTTCCATACAAGCAATGGATAACTCTCAAAACAGCTTAATACTAAGCATAAAAGATGATACAGATGACACTTTATCATTTACAAAAGAAGATGCATTAAAGATGCAAATCAGAGGGGAGAGGTTCATCTACATTTCCCGTTTCGGCAGATTAGCTGAAATTTGATTGGCTGCAACATGCTGATATGGTTTTCTTTCAATTATCCTCGTGCTCCAAGAACCTGCAAGATGGAAATAGAATGGTGTTAGTCCAAGAAGACTAAGAAATCACAGATAAACATCTACCATCTATCATATCTGTAAAACAGTAATGCAAAATCTGAGAAAGGAAGGCAAAAAGAAATCTTAATCATGAAGTGTCCCCTGTTTTCCTAATGTTGTTTGTGTCTTGTGCAGGTATAGGTGACATTCATTAAAGGTGGAACGACAAAGGAGGAGTAGACGTTTGAAGGGATACGCATACCTTAAAGCGTAAAAGCTTTCAGCTGAAGGTTGTAGAGGCGAAGACTTCAAGGAGGGTAGTGAAGGGCCAGACATATACATATCTAGAACCTTTTACTCAAATCATTGGACGGGCAAAGATAGAAGATCTTGAGGAGATGATTGAAGGGGCATACATAATATACATGTGTGGAACTTTCTAATCAAATCATTTTTGCAGTTGAAGACTGGTGGAATTCATTTGAGTTGTTGAAGGGACAAAGCCTTATGCTTTGAAACCTTCCAGCAGGATATTTTATTCATTTTAGTTCAGCAAGGGTCATCAATTTATGTCAAGGATGCAGGTTCTGGTTGCAGCTATATATTTTCAGAATCATAACTCGGTGGAGTTTTGCAGCCATTTTTCTTTAATCTGATAGGATTATGCCTTCTTAAGGTCATTTTCTAGAATAATGAGGGATATGCCTGGTAATCATACAGTTTCTTCTTGAAGGTACCAAAAGACCTTCAAGTTATAATTCTGAAAATGCAAAGGGGGAACCCAGTTTTCTTAATCTGTGATGCAAATCTCAGGTATAGTTTCAAATGAAAGAACAGAGGTACATATTCATTGTACAACAGAATACAAGGTACATGCTGCAATCAGTAGAAAAGCAGTGTAAAATGGAGAATCTACAGTATCAAATGCACAGATCAAATCAGGGACAACCAAAGGCTATGTCATCAATGTCATGTGGAGAAATGACAACTAGTATCATGGAGAGGGATTGTCTCATCTCAATAAAGTACAAATCTAAAGGTATTGTCAAGATGAAAGAATTCAATAAATACAGAATCAAAAAAACACTAGATATCTATAGCTTCAACACTACATGAAAGCATAATGGATAACTATCACCAAATTTCCAGGCAGAAATCAACCGTCAAACAACAACATTTTTTGCAAAGATGAAGCAATTGAAGATCTCCACAATGAACAAAGGAACCATTCAAGAATGTCAACATACTGCATCTATGGAACATCAACAACAGAAGGCAAATAAATAACATCAAGCACAAAATTAAAGGGTTGACAGAACATGAACATCTACAACAATAACAGTTTATACAATAAAGGTGCATATTTATATCAAATGACAGAGCAATAAATGTTGCAAGAATCAGACAATAAAATTTCATATGCAGATATATTGTTTAGATCAAGGAGGCAGTAGAATAAGTCAGTGAGCAATCACTATCATAAAGTGACATTTTGAGCCAAAGAAGAGATTTCAGGAGGCAGTACACGTTTTAGGTCAACCTGATGTGGAAGACGTGTAAGCTTGCAAAGTAACCATGGGAGCTATGATTGAAATGTACATAGGGGAATTTGTACACAGATGTCCCAGAGAGAGTTTAGCTACAAATTCTCAAAGGGAATTGACTTCTGCTTTTGACATTTACATATTAGCAAAATAAAAGATGCATTATATTAAAAGAAAATATTATGAGGATATGTCTCTTGACAGAAAGATGCATACAAAGTGTTTTCACACTAATTCTAGGGCCAGCAAGGAAGGCAATGCAGAATCCAGCACCAAGCTGGAATCTGATCCAAATTTGTATTCTATGAGAAAAAGCAATAAACCGGACTCTGTGCAACAACTTATGGGTTTTAGTTTTGAATTTCATGGGAGAAGTCCGATGTCTAGACTTTTTCTTCAAATAGGCAAATACCATGAGACATCTAGAGAATTTCTCAAAAACACAAGACATCAGGGGTACCGAATATTATTCATTTTGAAATAGAGATGGAATTCATGAAAAAAATGGATCTATTTGCAGAATGCAATGACATCATATATAATGATGAATCAATGGATACAGTGGAAGCACTTTTATAGAATGTTCATGAGCTGTGTATTCAAGTCAATGGTAAAATTCTTGTATATTTTGTTCTAAGCTTTCTTGTATAGCTGTCGTAGATGAAGGGATTTCATTTTATAGTTCTAGGGGGAGACCAGTTACTCATCGCATAAGAAAAAGTTACAATTCTTGCAAAGTACAGTGACTAAAGATCATAAGGGTGAGCTCAGTATTAAAGAGAAAAACTGCCAATCATTATCCATGTTTAATCAAGGGTATATTTAAATGTTATTTTCATAAGGACAGAGAAAGTTTCATAAGCTGGAGAATTAAAAAAAAAGAGAAGAAATTATTGCATCAGTTTCATCAGATCAAACAAACCCTCTTAGCCTTTACATCTCGAGCACAGTAGAAAGATTGTGACTCATGTTGTATTCAATAAAAGAAAATATGGGGAAAAGCACAGAGCAGATACCCAATTTTAAAGGCATAGAAGAAGAAAATATTTGAGGGCAGCATATCTGTAGGAAAAATGGTGAATAGTGTTAAATGATGACAAACTACAAGATAACTGAGAGGGGGGGGTGAATCAGTTATCAGTAATTACCAAAACTTAAAACAATTAATAACAACAAATCAGTAATCACATCCACAAGATAGAATACATAGTGCAACACCAAATTTGTTTTCAAAGAAACCCTGTTAAAGGTAAAACCCCGTGTGGGAATTAGCACCCACAAATAAGTACTGAAGTATAGTTTCCCTGTTAATGGAATTGGCCCTGTTAGGAGCTTCTTTACAATGCACAAGACAAATCCCTGTTAGGAGATATAAAGACCCTGTTAGGAGTCAAGATTCAACTTTGTAGGCTCACTCCCTGAGCAACATGCCCTAGATCTGAAGGTTAAACCCAGCTTCTGGACTCACTGTCTAATCCACAGTATGAAGGTTAATTCATACAATAATTCTGAACCAAGAATAACAACTGTCTTTGCCTGATTAGTTCCAATGTAGTTTCAACAATCTCTACTCAATATTCGTATGATATGTCTTGCTTCAGCTCATCAACAATCTCTTAGCAATCACCTCCTCTTCTCCACTTTAACAACGCACAACTCTACCCAAAACTCCACACTTCTACCATCTCGCAATCCACTACTTTATACCAATCACAATAATTAATCCAGGTTGGCCAATAAGGCTTTCCAATACAATAATAAATTCACTCAACCAAAGTGACCATCGAAGTCGGCATCATATTTCATCATACAACATTTACAATTAATTAATTCATCATCTAGTCAGCCTCAACAATCCTCTCCATGCACCAACACGTCATCTCTACACGTTATCTATCTTCACCATGAATCACGCCACAAACAACATCATCATTACGTCATCTCGGCTCCTTATCCTTAGCGACCACAACTGAGTGTTCCTCACACAGTAAGAGACCATAATCCAAGCTTGCATACCATAATCTTTCCATTCCAATTTGTAATCCATCAAACTCTATCAACCGCAACTTCCAGAAATCGCTTCTGCACAGGAAGCCACAGAACTGTCCATAACTCATTCTTCTTACCAATTCAGATCCAGCAAACATAGACATAGGTTTCTAACAGTGTAAAGCTCATCTAGCCAAGCTCCCCACAAATCATTTTGTTCATTAGCATCTTTAGTACCAAACTAGTGTATATTGACATCAATGACAACACACAAGAAATATTCCATATTTCTAACAATCTCCCCCTTTGGCATTGATGGCAACATATGTAGGAAAATCATTGCCAAACAATCCAAACATCTTTTCAATAATCTCTTCACAACTCTTCCTTCTTTCCTAAAATTCTTCAATCAGGGTTAATGATTTTTAGTAATCTCTCCCCCTTTGACATCAATGGCAAAGGATTCCATCACAACTACTCCCCCTAAGGAGCAGTCCCCAGAAGCACCAAATCCAGTGAAGTATATAGCTTTGATGTACTAGACTGATGCACCTCTGCATTAATTACTCTTCATTAGGAGGGGCCTGTACCCCAAGCATACCTCGCAGATATTCAAATGTCTCCCTTGTTAATGGCTTTGTGAATATATCTGCAATCTATTCTTTAGTACTAACATATTCCAACTTACTTCCTTCTCTGCAACCCTCTCTCTTAGGAAATGATATTTAATTGATATATGCTTTGTCTAAGAGTGTAACACAGGATTCTTTGACATGTTAATTGTACTAGTATTGTCACAATACAATACCACAGGTTCTTCATTGTTCATTCCAAAATCCTTCGGCATTTGTTTCATCTAGATGATTTGTGTATAGTTTATAGCAGCAACAACATACTTAGATTCAGTAGTAGATTATGCAACATAATCCTATTTCTTACTTAGCCAAGAAACCAGTCTTGACCCAAGAAAGAAGGCACCACCACTTGTATTCTTCCTGTCTTGAACATTGCCAGCTTAGTCAACATCAGTGTAAGCTTGCAAAGTGAAATTACTATCCTTATCATACCATAGTCAAAAGCTAGTTGTTCCTTTCAAATATCTGAATATTATTTTCACAGCAACTAGATGTTCATCTCTAGGATTTTCTTGAAATCTCACCATAATACTAACAACATTAGTAATATCAGGCCTAGTATCTGTCAAATATTGTAATCCTCCAATCATAGATCTATATAATGTCTGTAATACAGTTTTGGATTCTTCTGTAGTAGTCAACTTTCCACCAATTGCCATAGGCGTACTCACAAGCTTGCTATCAGTCATGCCAAGTTTCTTCAACATTTCTCCAACATACTTCATTTGTGATATATAGATTCCTTCTTCATATTGAGTTATTTGTAAGCCAAGAAATAATTTAATCTCCCCAATCATAGACATCTCAAATTCAGCCTTAATTTCTTCAATAAATTCCATACTCATCTCATCATTACCACCAAAAATGATATCATCAACAAAAACTTCAACTATCAACTTACGGAGTTCATTGGAACTTTTATTATGCTTTGTTTTTCTTTAAGTAGGTTGGGAACTAGGAGCAACGACAACGGGTTTCTGCACAATGATGACTAGAGGAATAGGTGGATGCTCACTAGGCTGAGAAACTCGTTGAGAAATTTGGTTAACAGAACTAGAAGCAATAGAAGGAGGAGGTATGGAAGGTGAAGGTAAAAGACCATGTTCAGGATCAAGCGTTGGCATACATAACTCCGTAATATTTCTATGTTTGTAAACTTGGTATGAATGAAAAAGATTATCAGGTCGAGGATGAACTAGATTGGGTATTGAGGGCCAAAAGAAATCAAGTGTAGCATAATCCCTAGGCCCAGAAGGTTGATAAAGACTATTATTAATCACTTTCACTTCTTCATTATGAATAAACTTTATGCATTTGTGAATAGGAGAAGCAACAACATGCATGGCAGTCAACCAAGGAAAACCTAGCTTAACTTGAAATTGATCGGAAGTAGGAATAAAAATGAAAATAGTATCCACCAATTTACCACAAAGTTCAACACTCAAGTTAATAGAACCCTTCAGTGGATAAATAAAGCCATTACAAGTTTGAATGCACACATCCGTCACATCATAAAAGTCATGATGCAAACCTTTCATAAAAAGATTTTCTTCAGTGATAACATTAACCAAAGAGGTATGATCAACAAGACAACCACATGTAGGTATCCTAGCAATCCTAGCAGCAATGTAAAGAAGACCACTAGGTGCCTTAATGATCTCAGAATCATCAAATGAAATTGTTGCCCTAATTTCCCTATCCTGCAAATTTGGTCAAAGTCTATTCCGTGGTCTCTATTTTGTCTTGCTAGGCATCCCCAGAAAGTTTCATGGCATCACGTCTGTTTTCCTAGTCTCTGCAATTGGTTTTAGTCTCTAGTCTGCAAGTCAAAATTCATAAACTAGCCGTTGGTGTTTAAAACCCTGAAAACCCTAGCCTTCTTTCTAATTCTTCATTACCTTTATCGACAACTTAAATCCCAAAAACCCATGTGTGCATTAAAGATAACCCTTGTTTGCTAGTTCTCCAAGTTACCGATGGCATGCCCCTTTCTTTCGGTGAATTGGCGAATACCCTGTAGTCGCGTATTCTCAAAATGTTTGGTGGTCTTAGTTAAAAGTCTAGTGAATTGGCAATGCCTATGGTCACATAATCTCTTAATTCTTGGCGGTTATGTCTCAACATTCTGAGAATTGGTGGGTGGTCTTTCCTTTCTTCAGTCGCGTATTCTCCAAGTAATGGCCAAGGGTTGGATGTCTTCTGGTGATTCGGTGACTAAGGATATCAGTGCCTCTCATGACTTGGCGATTCTAACAAGTTTTTCTTTGTTCACGTGTTCGCGGGATAGAATGGTGGTGTTCTAAAGCATTTAGTGATTGGGTGAATAGTGTTCGCGAGATCTCAGAATGAAATAGTCAAGCTTCTAAACATTAAGCAATTCAGTGACTAAGGCCTCAGTTGGGCTTTCTCCCAATCAAACCCCAGGTTGGGCCTTTGGTTCAGTGATTCAGCAAATGCCTTATTCGCCCATTCTTAGGATCTAACCCAAGGTTAAGAAATCATTAAGCGACCTAACAAATGCTTTTGTTCACATGTTCTCCAAATCTGACCGTGGTTAAGTGTTATGTCTCGTGACTTAGAGGTTGTCTTGTTCGCTGAATCTCTAAATCCCAGTGAGGTTAGTTCTACAGACAGTGTGGGTCCAGTGTCAGGTGACTGGATAGTGATGGAAAATGAAAGAGTGACATGTGGCACAGGGCGGGCCCGAGTCTGAAGTTTGGCATTTCTGATAAGTGTTTAACGGCTCTAACATATTTCCCTTTGTTCATGTGTTCTCACAATTAAATGGTGATGCCCTAAATCTCTTGGCAAACTAGCAAATGATGTGGTCGCTGAGTCTCTAAGTAAACTAGCCATGACTTGTAATATTCAGTGAATGAGAAATGCCTTCAGTCGATGGTTCACCAGATGGTAACCCAAGTCAGATTCTCTTCTTTATTCATTGGTTCGCTGGGTTGATGATGAGTTAGTGTTTGCATCTTGAGAATATGCGAATGCCTTCAGTCGCTGATTCACCCAAATGTAACCAGGATTTCTTTGAAAGGTTAAGAGTTATTTTGCGACTTGGTGGATGAAAGCTTCCTCATGTTCGCAAGATGTAACCGGAGGTCAAGAAGGGATTACGAGACTTGGTGAATGCAGTGTTCATGTGTTTGCTTGACCAGACCAAGGTTGGAAGAAGTATTTAGCGAATGAGAGACTTCCTTCAGTCGGGCATTCGCCGAATAGCCTTAAAGGGAGAAAAAGTGAGAGTGGGTCTAGTGCCGCAGGTTGATGACATGCCTACTTTTGATTGGTCCACATGTGTTGAGTTGGATTACCTATCAGTGGGGCCAGATTTCTTAGGCAATCTATGGGGTCCTGGTCTCATAAATCAACGACAGGCGCATGATCACAAGGGTATCTTTTTGGCCATGCGATCATGTGACTGGCCGTTGATTTGGAAACTTCATATTCGAGTGGGTCCTGTGTCATAGGGGTGCTATGTGTATCTCGGTTGGCAGCATTTCATTGGCTGTTTAGTTTGCTACGTGAAGGTTGTCAGTGGGCCTGTGGGGTCCTAGTTTTAAGTAAGATCTACGGTGGTTGTATGATCACATGGAATATTCTGAGCCCATGCAATCATGCGACTGACTGTCTGATAGGAATCTTTAGGTCATGGGTTTGAGACTTGTCAGAGATGTCGAGTTGGTTGTTTTTCATTGGCTGCTGACTTCCATGTCAGTGTTCGACCTGTTAGAAGGGTATTGTAGGCCATTTTAAGAGTGCATCATGACCGTTCATCTGTCGGGGAAAGATCACATTGATGACTACATTTTAAGATATATCTGTGAGCTATTAATATTTAAAATTCAAATATCTCTGCGAGGGTTTTGCATTTTTTTAACCATGCATGACATTGGTAACTCCGAAATTGAATTCCTTAGGACTGTGGTGGTTGTGAAGAGGTCAGAAGGTGCTCGAAGGGTTTGGCGCCATTAATTTTAGCAGTACTTCTCAAGGGATATTTGATCTCTTCTGAAGCCTTTATGGCTGAGTGGAGTCGCAGGTGGGTAGATAGATCAGGGATGGTGTGTTTGCAGGTAGTTCCAGTACAGAAGAGACATGTAAGGTGATGGAATTTGATCTGCTAGCCGGTTGTTCTCTGAGTTTGTACCTTGTATTTATTGTAAGAATTTGTAACCCTAGTTAGGTCAATTTTGGACTCCTGCCTGTGTGTAATTGAGTGATGTATATATTGTTTTTGTAGAGCCTTGGTGCTCGGAACATAATTCATTTTGTAAAGGAGAGGAGCCCACTTTTGCAAAAAAGTCATCTTTTCTCAGAAGGCCATCTGTGGTATCTGTTCTACCCTCTGGTTTTTCTACTCTTTGTATTCTCCCATTGATGATTAAGGCAAGCTTGAGGTACTTGAGATATTTGTTCTATCCCTGTCCTTACTATTTTTATCATCTCTTATTAGATTGAAGTCTATGAATGTTGTTAAATGGAAATTGGGGTTCTTTGTCCCTCTCACTTTCTATGATTTTGTGTGTTACTGTGTCTGATTTGATTTAGATGTTTTGTGGGTATACTACAACCCATAGCAGTCTTGTCTCATTCCTACACCTAGTTACAGAAGAGGATGTTTTTTTGCAGGTCATAGGTTGAGTCTTTTGTTCAGGCCCTCCTATGAAACACTTATGCAAGCCTATCTAGTGAGTTGTGACTTATTAGACCTAATTCCTCCATTGGTCTCATTCCTCTATACTGAGATCCAAACCCTAATTTCGGTGTATCACCTAGTAGGTAGTTTGCTTTCAAGTTATTTCCCTTTCATGCATTCCTTCTAACCCTTTCCCTCAAAAGTTATTTCATTTCATAGCAAGAAGCAGATTAAGGTGATTATCCAAGAGGAACTAGCCTAGAACCTGGAGGTTTCATCTCAGTTAGCAAAGGTCTGACAACCTAGAGATGATTCCCATGTTATACTAAGTTATCAAGACCAAGAGAGCTTGAAACAAGGGTGCAAACTTAGTGCATAACAATTTCTGGCATGTCCTTTGGGACAGCAAAGAGGTTCATTGTTTTAAGGTTGTGTCATCTTTGATATGCAGATTGCATAATACAAACCTCTAGAAGTTGATCTAACAAGTATATTTGGTGACTCCACTAGTTTCAAGGATCAGGGCTAAATTTGTTTAAGGTTTATCAGAAAGATTGAGACTAGAAGTTCAAAACCCACCAATTTTTTAGAGTTGCCCTTGAAAAGAAGCTACAAAGGTAGGTCAACTCAAAGAACATTCCCTATAAGGAGAGTCCAATCAACACCTCCTAATACTTCAGAAAGGAGACCTTTTTCCTTTCATTCTAGAAGAAGAGGAAGATCTCTAACCAGAGATCTTGAAGAAGAAGAAGAAGATCCAAATCTAGCAAAAATATCTCATATAGTTGTTAATCTTCAAGTTGCAGCCCTTGCAATGGCTAAAATTTTTTCCTTTGCACCTTTCAATCAAGGGAGTCCATTAAATTTTGCTGTGCATCATGATGTGCCCTTGGTGGCACTAAAGAGTATACTTGATTTCATAGGGGAGGGACAGACTACAGCTTTTGAGCACATAAGAGATGTGACCACCATCTGCAGCATACACAACATAACCCAAGAAGATGTAGCCACAAAGTTACTAGTAGCATCACTGAAAGGTAAGGCTCTTGAGTGGTTTAGAACTTTAACTGTTGGTTCTATTACTTCATGGGATGCATTAGGAGATGCATTAAGTAAACATTTTGAGGATAAATCAGATAATTTGTCTCTAGTTGAACAGTTAATAACTATTAAGAGAGACCCTCAAGGACAAATGATAGATTACAATAGTAGATTCCTTAAAACATGGAATAGAATCCCAGCCACAGTAAGGCCATCAGCTAACCATGCCTTTTTATATTATCTACAGAGTCTGAATGGTCAAATTTCTATCATGATCCAGTCTATGGGTGGTACTTCTCTTCCCTAGGCCTTTGACATTGCTGTCAGGGCTGAGAACTATCTAATTCAAGCAGGCATGATAGCAAGATGGCCTCCTATGCCCATATGCCCTAGTCTTCAGCCCATTGCACCTACACAAGTACCCCCATTCACCCCTATTCCCACAATATCAACACCCCAAGCTAGTACCAGTGGCCAAGAGCTAACAACAAATTTCTCCCAAGAGTTGCAAGAAATAAAAAGTAGCCAAGCAACTAGTATGCAAGAAATGACAAACTTGTTGCAAACTCTAACCAAGGAGGTCACAAATTTGAAGAAACAAAATCAAGGCATCAGACCACCATTCCAGCAACAAGGCCAAGGTCCTAATCAACAATACCAAAATCAGGGGCAGCCTTATCAGCAAAATAGGCCATCATACCAAGGAGGCTATCAAGGACAGAGGCAAAACTTTAGTCAAAGGCCATTCCAACCATATAACCCTGCACCTCTCAATTCTGCAAATCCAGTTAGAGACATGGTGCCTGGTCAAAATAATATGGCTATGGACAATGAATGGTTTTTTCCTTGCAATTAGCCTCATAATCAGGCCACATGTTTGAATGGATGGATGAACCAGGCTCTAATGGTTCAAAATGCCTCACAAGCCCAATCAGAGGCTTCATCTAGTGGATCAGTTCATCAGCAAGAGCCACAAGAAGGTGAGACTGCTCTTTTCAATTGGGAGCAACTAGACTTCAATGGAATCAATGATGAAGTTGCTTTTGTTGCCTATACAAGAGCAAAAAGAAGAGCTCAAGACTTGGAAAGAGCTGACTCTGGTACCCAAGCTACTACATCTGTAGAGCTAGCACAACAAGTTGCTCCCACCATACCAAAGAAGGCTCCTGCCATTACAAGTAAAGAGAAGCACACTCTCAAAGAGATGGAGCCTATCATAGTAAAAGCACAACAAAAGATACACACTGTGACACCTTTCAACATTGTTGATAGCATGAAGAAGGTGAATGTCACCATGTCTATGTGGGACTCCTTATCTATCCCAGGACAACCTAAGATCTTGAAGAAGGTCATGATAGAGATAACAACTCCCCAACTTGAAAAGGAAGCTACAAAGCCAGTGTTGGTCAACACTGATAAAGAAAAGGAGACTCCAAGCAGCAACCTCAAAAGCAATACCATGTAAGGTAGGAATTCAAAGCCTCCTCCCTTTTATGTATCTTTAATTATTGGAGATTCTATAGTACATAATTGCATGGTAGATAGTGGAGCTACTAGTACTGTAATGCCCAAGAAAGTGGTAGACCAACTAGAACTAAAATATGAACCCTTTCAAAAGAAGGTTACCCAACTTGATGGATCCTCAGTCAATACTATAGGTGTGGCCAAGGATACTAGTCTAATTCTACATGCTAGTCCTAATTTTTCCATCCTCCTCGATATATATATCATAGATCTCCCTGCATTATTTGCTATATGTTTGTCAAGGGAGTTTACAGCCAAGATAGGCGGCTATCTTTGTTCTGATTGGTCTCATATGCTCTTTCACACAAGATATGGCACCAAGGTTACCATTAAATCAGAGAAATTGGCAGCACACCATATAGAACCATACGTGTCTAACGTAATCAATGCCAACTGCCCCATATTTGATAGCAGTGATTTCCAAGCCATTAGTGAAGCAAGCACTAAGATAGAAGGTATTCCTGATATTTTCTTGGATGAAAGAGAATCTGGACATGTTGTTTGGAATGCTAGTTTGGGAAACTATTTGATACAAGAAAATGATGCTATAGAGCCCAACCTTTTCAAGGATGTTGATTCAGAAGATCAGAATAGTCAGGTTTGGGAACTATATTTTGATGCAGCTAGAAGCAGACATGGTTTTGGTGGTGGTGCTATGCTAGTGTCTCCAAAAGGAGAAAGGTATTATGTTGCCTTTAGATTTAGTTTCTCCTGCACTAGCAATACCGCAGAATATGAAAGTCTAGTCAATGGTCTAGAATGGGCTAGAAAAAGAGGGCTTAAGGCCTTGAAAGTTTATGGTGATAGTGAGCTAGTTGTTAGCCAAGTGAGAGGGATAAGTGAAACCAAAAATGGTACCATGAAAGCATACAAACATAGAGTTTGGGATGCAATTGAAGACTTTTATACTTTCAACATTGTTGCTGTCCCTGGAAAATTAAATCAGAATGCAGATAGGTTAGCTGCTATTGGATCTCATTTTGACATCCCCAATAGCATCTCAAAAGAAATAGACCAACAACATATCAAGGTTATTTTCAGACCTTCTATCCCTGATAATGATGTCAATTGGCAGGTGTTTAACAATGAGAACAAATTCTACAATTCCTATTTGAAGAAGATGTTTTTCCAGAGTATAATCAAGATAGGCTATCATAGAGCTATGGTGATCAAATGATATAAATAAAGTCTAATAAGATGCCTAGGGGTCTTGTTACTTTAGAGATTGTCTTCAACAAGGATGATGAAGTGAAAAAAACAAAGCTGGCCTAGTAATCCAACAAGAACATTGTGTTGAATTAGAGTTGGAACCAAGTAAGAACTTACAATTTGGAAGAGTTAATGCTGATTCAGAAAAGTAGGCTTATACTCAACTTTTCAATGAATTCAGTGATGTCTTTGCATGGCAATATGAAGACCTCAAAGGGTTTGATCCAGCCCTTGCTCAGCATACTATTGAATTGCAACCTAATGCCAAACTAGTAAGACAAAAGCAAAGGCCTGTTAATCCTAAGCTTGAGCCACTCATGCATAAGGAAGTGCTCAAATTAATAGAGAGTGGTATCATCTACCCCATCAAACATACTAGTTGGGTTTCCAACCTTGTTCCTATCAGAAAAAAGAATGGGGAGTTAAGATTATGTGTTGACTTCAGGGATCTCAATAGATCCTCATTAAAAGACCACCATCCATTACCCTCAATGGAACAAATTTTGCAACGTGTCTCTGGGTCTGAGAGATTTTTATTATTGGATGGCTATTCAGGATACAATCAGATCTTGGTTAATGCAGAGGATCAATATAAGACTGCATTTACAACCAAGTGGGGAACCATGGCTTACCAAAAGATGCCCTTTGGCTTGTCAAATGCAGGTGCTACATTTCAAAAAGCAATGGATATGGCCTTTAAGAGCCTAATGTACAAGTTTGTGTTGGTCTACCTAGATGAAATAACTATTTACTCAAAGCATGCAGCAGATCACATCAAACATTTAAGGAAGATTTTTGAAAGGTGCAGAGAATTTGGGATTTCTCTTAATCCTAAGAAATGTGTGTTTGCAATTCATGAAGGGAAATTGTTGGGATATATAGTATCCAAGAAAGGTATCACACTAGATCCTAAAAGAATTGCAGCTATCCTCGATCTACTACTACCACGCAACAAGAAAAGTCTTCAATCTTTCATAGGAAAGATAAATTTCATTAGGAGATTCTTGCCTAACATTGCAGAACTACTCATGCCTTTGACAGCCATGTTGAAGAAGAGTTCAGCTTTTAGTTGGATTAAAGAAAGGAAAGTCAATTTCCAAGCTATCAAAGAAGCGTTAACAGAAGCTCTTGCTCTCCTAAACCCAAATTTCAGTAAGGATTTTATCCTTTATGTTTATGGAGGTCATGATGCCATATCTGCAATGTTGACCCAAGAAAATTTAGATGGATTGGAGTAGCCTATTGCTTTCTTTAGCAAAGGTTTAGAGGAGTATGAACAGAGATACTCTTTTGTAGAAAAAAATGTGCTTGCTATGGTAAAGAGCCTCAAAAAATTTAGACATTTGTTGACCCATAACAAGGTACATTTGAGAGTCACTCATCCAAGTGTCAAGGAATTTCTACTTTCTAAGGACCTAAATGAGAAGAGAGCTGGTTGGATCACCAAGGTGATGGAGTATGCCATTGATATCCAAACCACCAAGCTAGTTAGAGGAAGAGGTCTTTGTGAACATTTGGTAGGGGATGAGAATTCAAAGAAATTAGAGCAAATGGATGCATCTTTAGTTGTGCACTCTACAGAAGAACATGCTGAACCAACAAGTTGGTTGCCTAACATGGTTCATTACTTGAAGACAAGACAATGTCCTACAGGTTTGGATTCAACAAAAAGGAGGTACTACAGGTTGCAATCTATTCCTTTTGTGTTGATAAATGATATTCTTTTTAGAAAGGATCACAATGGTGTCCTCCTAAGATGCATAGATTCAGAAAAGATAAGTGATGTCCTATTTGAGTTTCATGATGGACCTACTGGTGGTCATTTCTCTTCTATGACTACTGCTTATAAGATCATGAGGGCTGGGTACTATTGGCCATCTATCTTTAAGGATAGTCATAATTATGTTAGGAAATGCATCAAGTGTGCTATGTTTGTAGGAAAGGAGAGGCTTGCTGCTTTACCCCTTCAACCAATTAGAACAGATCAGCCCTTCATGAGGTGGGGTATAAATTTTATAGGAATGATCAATCCTCCATCTAGTGTAGGACACAAGTGGATAATTATTGCAACTGATTATTTCACTAGATGGATAGAAGCAGTGGCTTTAAAAGAAGCAAATGAGAGTGTTGTATTGAGTTTTTATGATGATTTAATTCATAGGTTTGGCACTCCTGATTCCATCATTTCAGATAATGTGTTGGCATTCACAGGCCTTAGAGCCTCAGAGTGGGTAGTCAAGAATTGTATTTATCTGAATACAAGTTCAAATTACTATCCTCAGGGCAATGGCTTAGCAGAATCAACAAATAAGAACCTGATTAGGATAATTAAGAAGACTCTGCAAGACAATTAGAGGGATTGGCATACAAAGCTTAGGTCTTCCTTATGGTTAGATAGAATTACCCCAAAGAAAATTATTGGTAATTCCCCTTACATGTTAGTATATGGTAAGGAGGCTAAGTTATCTATTTCAACTAAGTTACCATCTCTAGACTTAGCCACTTAGTATGCCCTATTTGAAGAAAAGGACCCTCTGCAAATCAGATGTGCCCAATTGATGGAGCTAGAGGAGATCAGAGATAAATCAATGCAAGATATGGAATTTCATCAGAGTCAAACAAAGAAGAGTTTTGACAAAAGAGCCAAGATAAAAAATTTCAAGGTTGGAGATGTTGTCCTCAAGTGGGATGAATTCAAGTCAAGACCTAGCAGACATACAAAGTTTGACTCTTTTTGGGGTGGTCCATTTGTTATCACAGAGTGTAAGGGATCCAATGCTTTTCAGCTAGAAAATATTGAAGGTAATCCTCTTCCAATATTAGTAAATGGATTCCACTTGAAGCCATGTTTTGAGGTTAACCCCTCTCTATGAGTTTTTGTGAATTCTTGTAAATATGTTTTCTCCTACTTTCTTTCCCTATTTTCTAGAGTAGTTTTCTGCTTTCCAAGAAGTGCATGTGCACAAGTTAGTCTTTTGGTTCAATTTTGTCTCTCTATCAAGTTTTTGTGCTTAGTAGTGACCCCATGCCCAATGGATTGTCAAGGCCACTGGTTTTCAATGTCTCGCAGGCTGACCTCCAGCAGAAATCACCAAAATGTTGCCCTAATTTCCCTATCCTACAAATTTGGTCAAAGTCTATTCTGTGGTCTCTGTTTTGTCTTGACAGGCGTCCCCTGAAAGTTTCATGGCGTCACGTCTATTTTCCTAGTCTCTGCAATTAGTTTTAGTCTCTGGTCTGCAAGTCAAAATTCATAAACTAGTCGTTGGTGTTTAAAACCCTGAAAACCCTAGCCTTCTTTCTAATTCTTCATTGCCTTTATCGGCAACTTAAATCCCAAAAACCCATGTGCACATTAAAGATAACCCTTGTTCGCTAGTTCTCCAAGTTATCAGCGGCATGCCCCTTTCTTTCAATGAATTGGTGAATACCCTACAGTTGCGTATTCTCAAAATGTTTGGTAGTCTTAGTTAAAAGTCTAACGAATTGGCGATGCCTATGGTCACATAATCTCTTAATTCTTGGCGGTTATGTCTCAACATTCCAAGAATTGGCGGGTGGTCTTTCCTCTCTTCAGTCACGTATTCTCCAAGTAATGGCCAAGGGTTGGATGTTTTCTGGCGATTCGGTGACTAAGGATATCAGTGCCTCTCATGACTTGGTGATTCTGACAAGTTTTTCTTTGTTCACGTGTTCATGGGATAGAATGGTGGTGTTCTAAAGCATTTAGCAATTGGGTGAATAGTGTTCGTGGGATCTCAAAATGAAATAGTCAAGCTTCTAAACATTAAGCAATTCAGTGACTAAGGCCTTAGTCGGGCTTTCTCCCAATCAAACCCCAAGTTGGCCCTTTGGTTCAGCGATTCAACGAACACCTTATTTTCCCATTCTCGAGATCTAACCCAAGGTTAAGAAATCATTAAGTGACCTAACAAATGCCTTTGTTCACATGTTCTCCAAATCTGATCGTGGTTAAGTGTTATGTCTCAGGAATTGGAGGTTGTCTTGTTCGCTAAATCGCTAAATCCCAACAAGGTTAGTTCTGCAAACAGTGTGGGTTTGGTGTCAGGTAACTGGATAGTGATGGAAAATGAAAGAGCAACATGTGGCACAGGGTGGGCCGGAGTATGAGGTTTGGCATTTCTCATAAGTGTTTAATGGCTCTCACATATTTCCCTTTGTTCATGTGTTCTCACAATTAAATGGTGAAGCCCTAAATCTCTTGGTGAACTGGTGAATGATGTGGTTGCTGAGTCTCTAAGTAAACTAGCCGTGACTTGTAATATTTAGTGAATGAGAAATTCCTTCGGTCCCTGGTTCGCTAGATGGTAACCCAAGTCAGATTGTCTTCTTTATTCGTTGGTTCACTAGGTTGATGATGAGTTAGTGTTTGCATCTCGAGAATATGCAAATGCCTTCGATCGCTGATTCACCCAAATGTAATTGGGATTTCTTTGAAAGGTTAAGAGTTATTTCATGACTTGGCGAATGAAAGCTTCCTCATGTTTGCAAGATGTAACCGGAGGTCGAGAAGGGATTACAAGACTTGGTGAATGCAGTGTTCACATGTTCACTTGACCAGACTAGGGTTGGAAGAAGTATTTAGCGAATGAGAGACTTCCTTCAATCATGCATTCGCTAAATAGCTTCAAAGGGAGAAAAAGCCAAAGTGGGTCCAGTGCCACAGGTTGATGACATGCCTACTTTTGATTAGTCCACATGTGCTAAATTGGATTACCTGTCAGTGGGGCCAGATTTCTCAGGCGATCTGTGGGGTCTTGGTCTCATAAATCAATGATAGGTGCATGATCGCAAGGGTATCTTTTTGGCCATGCGATCATGCGACTGGTCGTTTATTTGGAAACTTCATGTTTGAGTGGGTCCTATGTTAGAGGGGTTCTATGTGTATCTCAGTTGGCAGCATTTCATTGGTTGTTTGGTTTGCTATGTGAAGGTTGTCAGTGGGCCTATGGGGTCCTAGTTTTAAGTAAGATCTACGGTGGTCATATGATCACATGGAATATTTTGAGCCCATGCGATCATGTGACTGACCGTCTGATGGGAATCTTTAGGTTGTGGGTCTGAGACTTGTCAGAGATGCCGAGTTGGTTGTTTTTCATTGGCTGCTAACTTCCACATCAGTGTTTGACCTATCAAAAGGGTATTGTAGGCCATTTTAAGAGCACATCATGACCCTTCATCTGCCGAGGAAAAGATCACATTGATGGGTACGTTTTAAGATATATCTACGAGTCATTAATATTTAAAATTCAAATATCTCTACGAGGGTTTTGCATTTTTTCAACCATGCACAATGTTAATAACTCTAGAATTGAATTCCTCAGGACTATGGTGGTTGTGAAGAAGTCAGAAGGTGCTCGAAGGGGTTTGGTGCCATTAATTTTAGCAGTACTTCTCAAGGGATATTTGATCTTTTCTGAAGCCTTTATGGCTGAGTGGAGTTGCAGGTGGGTAGATAGATCAGGGATGGTGTGTTTGCAGGTAGTTCCAGTATAGAAGAGACATGTAAGGTGATGGAATTTGATCTGCTGACCGGTTGCTCTTTGAGTTTGTACCTTTTAGGGTTTGATATTTATTGTAAGAATTTGTAACCCTAGTTAGGTCAATTTTGGACTCCTGCCTATGTGCAGTTGAGTGATGTATATATTGTTTTTGTAGAGCCTTGGTGCTCATAACGGAATTCATTTTATAAAGGAGAGGAGCCCACTTTTGCAAAAAAGTCATCTTTTCTCAGAAGGCCACTTGTGGTAGCTATTCTACCCTCTGGTTTTTCTACTCTTTGTATTCTCCCATTGATGATTAAGGCAAGCTTGAGGTACTTGAGATATTTGTTCTATCCCTATCCTTACTATTTTTTTCATGTCTTATTGGATTAAAGTCTATGAATGTTGTTAAATGGAAATTGGGGTTCCTTGTCCCTCTCACTTTTTGTGATTTTGTGTGGTACTGTGTCTGATCTGATTTAGATGTTTTATGGGTAAACTATAACCCCTAGCAGTCTTGTCTCATTCCTACACCTAGTTACATAAGAGGATGTTTGTTTGTAGGTCATAAGTTGAGTCTTTTATTTAGGCCCTCCTATGAATCACTTATGCAAGCCTATCTAGTGAGTTGTGACTTATTAGACCTAATTCCTCCATTGGTCTCATTCCTCTATACTGAGATCCAAACCCTAATTTCAGTGTATCACCTAGTAGGTAGTTTGCTTTCAAGTTATTTCCCTTTCATGCATTCCTTCTAACCCTTTCCCTCAAAAGTTATTTCATTTCATAGCAAGAAGCAGATTAAGGTGATTATCCAAGAGGAACCAGCCTAGAACTTGGAGGTTTCATCTCAGTTAGCAAAGGTCCCACAACCTAGAGATGATTCCCATGTTATACTAAGTTATCAAGACCAAGAGAGCTTGAAACAAAGGTGCAAACTTAGTGTATAACAAGTGGCACAACAAGTCATTTTGAGGTTCTAGATTGTCAAATTGGACAACCGTTCAATGAGAATCAGCTAGAATAGGATAACAAGTCATTCAAAGATTCTATATCACCGTATCGGTCAACCATTTGATAAAAGTCAGCTACAATCACATAACAAGCCATTCTAAGTTTATAGATCGCTAAATCGGTCAACCGTTCAATGAGAATCTACTACAATTGCATCACAAGCTATTTTGAGTTTTTAGATTGTGAAATTGGTCAACCATTCGATCAGAATTAGCTATAGTCTTATAAGAAGCCATTCTAAGATTCTAAATCTCTAAATTGCTCAACCGTTCGATGAGAATCTACTACAATCGCATAACAAGTTGTTTTGAGTTTCTATATCATTGAATCAGTCAACCGTTCGATGAGAATCAACTAGAAAAGCATAATAAGTCATTCTGAGGTTCTAGATCATTGAATTGGTCAACTATTTGATGAGAATAAGTTAGAATCACATAACAAGCCATTCTAAGTTTCTAGATTGCTGAATCAGTCAACTATTCGATTAGAATCAACTACAATCTCATAACAAGTCATTGTAAGGTTCTAGATTGCTGAATTAGTCATTTGTTTGATGAGAATCATCTATAATCATATAATAAGTCATTCTGAGCTTGTAGATAGTCAAATCGATCAACAGTTCGATGAGAATCAGTTACAATTGTATAACAAGTCTTTTTGAGGTTCTAGATTGTCGAATCAGTCCACCATTCGATGAGAATCAACAAGAATCACATAACAAGTCATTCTAAAGTTCTACATCACTGAATTAGTCAACCATTCAATGAGAGTCAGCTACAATCACATAACAAGTCATTCTAGGTTTCTAGATTGCTAAATTTTTAAACTGTTCGATGAGAATCAACTACAATCGCATAATAAGTTATCTTTAGTTTCTAGATCATGGAATTGGTCAATCGTTCGATGAGAATCAGCTACAATCACATAATAAGTCATTCTAAGTTTCTAAATCACTAAATTGGTCAACCATTTGATGAGAATCTACTACAATCACATAACAAGCTATTTTGAGTTTCTAGATCGTCGAATTGGTCAACCGTTCAATGAGAATTAGCTAGAATTGCATAATAAGTCATTCTGAGGTTCTAGATCACTGAATTGGTCAACTGTTCAATGAGAATCGATTACAATCGCATAACAAGCCATTCTAAGTTTTTAGATTGCTGAATTGGTCAACTATTTGATTAGAATCAACTATAATCACATAACAACTTATTCTAAGGTTCTAGATTGCCGAATCCCTCATCTATTTAATGAGAATCATCTATAATTGCATAACAAGTCATTCTGAGGTTCTAGATCATCAAATTGATCAACCGTTCGATGAGAATCAGTTACAATCACATAATAAGCCATTGTGAAGTTCTAGATCACCGAATCGGTGAACCATTCGATGAGAATCTGTTACAATCACATAACAAGCCATTCTAAGTTTTTAGATTAGTGAATCAGTCAATCGTTCCATCCTAATCGACTACAATTGCATAACAAGTTGTTTTAAAATTTTAGATTGCCGAATCAGTCAACCGTTTGATAAGAATTAGCTACGATCGCACAACAAGTCATTGTGAAGTTTTAGATCATCGAATTGGTCTACCATTCGATGATAATCATCTAGAATTGCATAACAAGTCATTCTAAGTTTTAGATCATCGAATCTGTCAACCATTCGATGAGAATTAACTATAATCACATAACAAGTCATTTTGATGTTCTAGATCATTGAATTGGCAACCATTCGATGAGAATCTGCTACAATTGTACAAGTCATTCTGAGGTTCTAGATTATCGAATTGGTCAACCGTTTGATGAAAATTAGCTATAATCACATAATAAGTTATTCTGAGGTTATAGATCACCGATTTGGTCAACTATTCAATTAGAATAAGTTACAATCACATAACAAGCCATTCTAGGTTTTTAGATCACTAAATCGGTCAACTGTTTGATGAGAATTGACTATAAATGCATAACAAGCTATTTTAAGTTTTTAGAATGCTGAATCAGTCAACTGTTTGATGAGAATCAACTACAATTGCACAATAAGTAATTTTTAGGTTCCAAATCATCGAATCAATTGACCGTTTGATGAGAATCAACTAGAATAGCATAACAAGTCATTCTAAGTTTCTAAATCACTAAATCAGTCAACTGATCAATGAGAATCTACTATAATCGCAAAATAATTTTTTTTGAGTTTCTAAATTGCCGAATCAGTCAACCATTCGATGAGAATAAGCTAGAATTGCATAATAAGTCATTCTGAGCTTCTAAATCACTGAATTGGTCAAATGTTTGATGAGAATCAGTTACAATCACATAACAAACCATTCTAAGTTTCTAGATTGCTGAATCTGTAAACTATTCGATTAGAATCAACTACAATCTCATAACAAGTCATTCTGAGGTTCTAGATTGCTGAATCAGTCATCTGTTTGATGAGAATCATCAATAATCATATAACAAGTCATTCTTAGGTTCTAGATAGTCAAATCGATCAACCGTTTGATGAGAATCAGTTACAATCATATAACAAGTCATTTTGAGGTTCTAGATTGTCGAATCGGTCAACAATTTGATAAGAATCAGCTAGAATCGCATAACAAGCTATTCTGAAGTTCTACATCACCGAATTGGTCAACCATTCGATGAGAGTCAGGTACAATCACATAACAAGTCATTCTAAGTTTCTAGGTTGTTCAATGAGAATCAACTACAATAGCATAACAAGTTATTTTTAATTTCTAGATCATGGAATTGGTCAACCGTTCGATGAGAATCAACTACAATCGCATAACAAGTTATTCTAAGTTTGTAAATCACTAAATCGGTCAGCCGTTCAATGAGAATCTACTATAATCGCATAACAAGCTATTTTGAGTTTCTAGATCGCCGAATCAGTCAACCGTTCAATGAGAATTAGCTAGAATTGCATAATAAGTAATTTTGAGGTTCTAGATCACCGAATTGGTCAACTGTTTGATGAAAATCAGTTATAATTACATAACAAGTCATTCTAAGTTTCTAGATTGTTTAATCGGTCAACTATTCAATTAGAATGAACTACAATCACATAACAAAGCATTATGTGGTTTTAGATTGCTGAATCGATCATCTGTTTGATGAGAATGATCTATAATTGCATAACAAGTCATTCTAAGGTTCTAGATAGTCAAATCGATCAACTGTTTGATGAGAATCAATTACAATCACATAATAAGCCATTGTGAAGTTCTAGATCACCGAATCGGTCAACCGTTCGATGAGAATCAGTTACAATCGCATAACAAGCTATTCTAAGTTTCTAGATCACTAAATCGGTCAATTGTTCGATCATAATTGATTCCAATCACATAATAAGCTATTTTAAGTTTCTAGATCACCAAATTGGTCAACTATTCAATGAGAATAAGTTATAATCACATAAACAGTTATTCTAAGTTTTTAGATTGCTGAATCAGTCAACTATTCCATTAGAAAAAAACTACAATCACATAACAAGTCATTCTGAGGTTCTAGATTACCAAATCGGTCATCTGTTTCATGTGAATCATCTATAATCGCAAAACAAGTCAGTTTGAGGTTTGAGATAGTCAAATCGATCAACCATTTGATGAGAATCAGTTATAATCACATAATAAGCCATTGTGAACTTCTAGATCATCGAATCGGTCAACCATTCAATAAGAATCAGTTACAATCACATAACAAGTCATTCTAAGTTTCTAGATCACTGAATCGGTCAATTGTTTGATCATAATCAACTACAATCACATAACAAGCCATTTTAAGTTTCTAGATCATCGAATCGGTCAACCGTTCGATGAGAATTAGCTACAATCGTAGAACAAGTCATTATGAGGTTTTAGATCATCAAATTAGTCAACTGTTGGATGATAATCAACTAGAATCACATAAAAAATCATTCTGAGGTTCTAGATTGTTGAATTAGTCAACTGTTCAATGAGAATTAGCTACAATCACATAACAAGTCATTTTGATGTTCTAGATCGCCTAATCGGTCAACTGTTCGATGATAATCAGCTACAATCGCACAAGTCATTCTGAGGTTCTAGATTGCCGAATCAGTCAACCATTCAATGAAAATTAGCTAGAATCCCATAATAAGTCATTATGAGGTTCTAGATCGCCAATTCGATCAACCATTCAACTAGAATTAGTTGCAATCACATTACAAACCATTCTACGTTTCTAGATCACTAAATCAGTCAATCGTTCGATGAGAATTAGCTACAATTGCATAACAAGTCATTGTGAGGTTCTAGATCATCAAATCGGTCAACCATTTGATCATAATCAACTAGAATTGCATAACAAGTCATTCTAAGGTTCTATATCACCGAATCAGTCAGGTGTTTGATAAGAATCAACTACAATCACATAACAAGTCATTTTGATGTTCTAGATCACCGAATCGGTCAACCGTTTGATTAAATTAGCTACAATCGTACAACAAGTCATTTCGAGGTTCTAGATTGCTGAATCGGTCAACCATTCGATGAAAATCAGTTAGAATCGCATAATAAGTCATTCTAAGGTTCTAGATCACTGATTCGATCAACCATTCGATTAGAATTAGTTACAATTGCATAACAAGCCATTCTAAGTTTCTAGATCACTATATCAGTCAACCGTTCAATGAGAATCGACTATAATCACATAACAAGTTGTTTTAAGTTTCTAGATAGCTAAATCAGTCAACCATTCAATGATAATTAGCTAGAATTGCACAATAAGTAATTTTTAAGTTCTACATCATCGAATCGATCGACCGTTCGATGAGAATGAACTATAATCGCATAACAAGTCATTCTGAGGTTGTAGATCACCAAATAAGTCAACCGTTAGATGAGAATCATCTACAATTGCATAACAAGCCATTCTAAGTTTCTAGATCACTAAATCAGTCAACTGTTCGATGAGAATCAACTATAGTGGCACAAAAAGTTATTTTGAGGTTCTAGATCGTCGAATCAGTCAACCGTTCGATGAGAATTAGCTAGAATCACATATCAAGTCATTCCGAGGTTCTACATCACCAAATCAGTCAACCATTCAATGAGAGTCAGCTACAATCACATAACAAGCCATTCTAAGTTTCTAGATCACTAAATCGGTCAATCATTTGAGGAGAATCAACTACAATCCCATAACAAGTGATTTTGAGTTTCTAGATAGCGGAATCGGTCAACCGTTTGATGAGAATCAGCTATAATCACATAACAAGCCATTCTAAGTTTCTAAATCATTAAATCGGTCAACCATTAGATGAGAATCTATCACAATCACATAACAAGTTGTTTTGAGTTTCTAGATCACCGAATCGGTCAACCATTCGATGAGAATTAGCTAGAATTACATAATAAGTCATTCTGAGGTTCTAGATCACCTAATTGGTCAACTGTTTAATGAGAATCAGTTACAATCGCATAACAAGCCATTCTAACTTTCTAGATTGCTGAATCAGACAACTATTCGATTAGAATCAACTACAATCACATAACAAGTCATTCTGAGGTTCTAGATTGCTGAATCGGTCAACTGTTCGATGAAAATTTGCTAGAATGTATTATAAGTCATTCTAATGTTCTAGATTGCTGATTTGGTAAATCCTTTGATTAGAATCTATTACAATCTCATAACAAGCCATTCTAGGTTTCTAGATCACTAAATCAGTCAATTGTTTGATGAGAATCGACTATAATTGCATAAAAAGTTGTTTTAAGTTTCTAGATCACCGATTCGATCAATCGTTCAATTAGAATTAGTTGCAATCACATTACAAACCATTCTAGATTTCTAGATCACTAAATCGGTCAACCATTCGATTAGAATTATCTACAATCGCATAACAAGTCATTGTGAGGTTTTAGATCGTCAAATCGGTCGACCATTCGATGATAATCAACTAAAATCACATAACAAGTCATTCTAAGGTTTTAAATCATTGAATCAATCAAGCGTTCGATAAGAATCAACTACAATCACATAACAAGTCATTTTGATGTTGTAGATCACCGAATCGGTCAATCATTCGATGAAAATCAACTACAATTGCACAAGTCATTCTGAGGTTCTAGATTGCCGAATCGGTCAACCATTCGATGAAAATCAGATAGAATCGCATAATAAGCCATTCTGAGGTTCTAGATCACCGATTTGATCAACCATTCGATTAGAATCAGTTACAATTGCATAAAAAGCCATTCTAGGTTTCTAGATCACTAAATCAGTCAACCGTTCGATGAGAATCGACTATAATCACATAACAAGTTATTTTAAGTTTATAGATAGCTAAATTGGTCAATCATTCGATGTTAATCAACTAGAATCGCACAATAAGTAATTTTTAAGTTCTACATCATTGAATCGATTGACCATTCGATGAGAATGAACTAGAATCGCATAACAAGTCATTCTGAGGTTGTAGATCACCGAATAAGTCAACCGTTCGATGAGAATCATCTACAATTGCATAACAAGCCATTATAAGTTTCTAGATCACCAAATTAGTCAACTGTTCAATGAGAATCAACTATAGTGGTACAACAAGTCATTTTGAGGTTCTAGATCATTGAATTAGTCAACCGTTCGATGAGAATCAGCTAGAATCACATATCAAGTCATTTCGATGTTCTACATCACCAAATCGGTCAATCATTCGATGAGAGTCAGCTACAATCACATAACAAGCCATTCTAAGTTTTTAGATCACTAAATTGGTCAATCGTTTGAGAAGAATTGACTACAATCTCATAACAAGTGATTTTGAGTTTCTCGATAGCGAAATCGATCAACCGTTTGATGAGAATCAACTACAATCACATAACAAATCATTCTAAGTTTCTAAATCATTAAATCGGTCAACCGTTAGATGAGAATCTATCACAATTGCATTACAAGTTGTTTTGAGTTGCTAGATCGCCGAATCGGTCAACTGTTTGATGAGAATTAGCTAGAATCGCATAATAAGTCATTCTGAGGTTCTAGATTGCTAAATTTGTCAACTATTTGATGAGAATAAGTTATAATCGTATAACAAGCTGTTCTAAGTTTCTAAATTGCTGAATCGGTCAACTATTCAATTAGAATCAACTACAATCACATAACAAGTCATTCTGAGGTTCTAGATTGCCGAATCGGTCAACCGTTCCATGAAAATTAGCTAGAATGCATTATAAGTCATTCTAAGGTTCTAAATTGCTGATTCGGTAAATCATTTGATTAGAATTAGTTTCAATCTCATAACAAGCCATTCTAGGTTTCTAGATCACTAAATCAGTCAACTATTTGATGAGAATCGACTATAATCGCATAACAAGTTGTTTTAAGTTTTTAGATCGCTGAATCGGTCAACCATTCGATGAGAATCAACTACAATCTCACAATTAGTAATTTTTAGGTTCTAGATCATCAAATCAATCGACCGTCTGATGAGAGTCAACTAGAATCACATAACAAGTCATTTTGAGATTCTAGATCATCAAATCAATCAACCGTTTGATGAGAATCAGCTACAATCACATAACAAGTGATTTTGAGGTTCTAGATCACTGAATCGGTCAACCATTCGATGAGAATCATCTGCAATCACATAACAAGCCATTCTAAGTTTCTAGGTTGCCGAATTGGTCAACTGTTCGATGAGAATCAGCTAAAGTGGTCCAACAAGTCATTTTGAGGTTTTAGATCGTCGAATCAGTCAACCGTTCAAGGAAAATCTGCTAGAATCACATAATAAGTCATTCTAAGGTTCTACATCACCGAATCAGTCAACCATTCGATGAGAGTGAGCTACAATCACATAACAAGCCATTCTAAGTTTCTAGATCACTAAATCGGTCAATTGTTCGATGAGAATTGACTACAATCGCATAACAAGCTATTTTGGGTTTCTAGATCACGGAATCGGTCAATCATTCGATGAGAATCAACTACAATAGCATAACAAGCCATTCTAAGTTTATAAATAGCTAAATCGGTCAACCATTCGATGAGAATCTACTACAATCACATAACAAGTTGTTTTGAGTTTCTAGATTACCAAATCGATCAACCGTTCGATGAGAATCAACGAGAATTGCATAATAAGTCATTCTAAGGTTCTAGATCACCGAATTGGTCAACTGTTCAATGAGAATCAGTTACAATCACATAAGAAGCCAGTCTAAGTTTCTAGATTACTGAATCGGTCAACTATTCAATTAGAATCAACTACAATCACATAACAAGTTATTCTGAGGTTCTAGATAGCCGAATCGGTCATCTATTTGATAAGAATCATCTATAATCATATAATAAGTCATTCTGAGGTTCTAGATAGTCAAATCGATCAATCATTTGATGAGAATCAGTTACAATCACATAATAAGCCATTGTGAAGTTCTAGATCACCGAATCGGTCAACCATTCGATGAGAATCAGTTACAATTGCATAACAAGTCATTCTAAGTTTCTAGATCACTGAATCGGTCAACCATTTGGTCACAATCAACTACAATCGTATAACAAGCTCTTTTAAGTTTCTAGATTGCTGAATTGGTCAACCGTTCGATGAGAATTAGCTACAATCGTACAAAAAGTCATCGTGAGGTTCTAGATCATCGAATCGGTTGACTGTTCCATGATTATCAACTAGAATTGCATAACAAGTAATTTTGAGGTTCTAGATCGTCAAATCGGCTGACTGTTCGATGATAATCAACTAGACTCACATAACAAGTCATTTTGAGGTTCTAGTATGCCATATCAGTCAACCGTTCGATGAGAATCAACTACAATCACATAACAAGTTATTTTGACATTCCAGATCATCGAATTGGTGAACCATTCGATGAGAATCAACTATAATCACACAAGTCATTCTGAGGTTCTAGATTTTTGAATTGGTCAACTGTTCGATGAAAATTAGCTAGAATCGCATATTAAGTCATTCTAAGGTTCTAGTCACTGATTTGGTCAAATGTTCAATTAGAAGCAGTTACAATCGCATAACAAACCATTCTAGGTTTTTAGATCACTAAATCGGTCTATCGTTTGATGAGAATTGACTATAATCGCATAACAAGATGTTTTAAGTTTCTAGACCATTGAATCGATCAACCGTTCGATGAGAATCAACTATAATTCCTAAATAAGTAATTTTTAGGTTCTAGATCGTCGAATTGATAGACCGTTTGATGAGAATCAACTAGAATCACATAACAAGCTATTCTGAGGTTCTAGATCACCGAATTAGTCAACCGTTCGATGAGAATCATCTACAATTGCATAACAAGCCATTCTAAGTTTCTAAATCATTAAATCGGTCAACCGTTCGATGAGAATCTACTACAATCACATAAGAAGTTGTTTTGAGTTTTGAGATCGCTGAATCAATCAACCGTTCGATGAGAATCAACTAAAATTATGTAATAAGTCATTCTGAGGTTCTAGATTGCTGAATTGGTCAACTGTTCGATGAGAATCAGTTATAATCACATAACAAGCTATTCTAAGTTTCTAAACAAGTCATTCTGAGGTTCTAGATTTCCAAATCAGTCATCTGTTTGATTAGAATCATCTATAATCACATAACAATTCATTCTGAGGTTCTAGATAGTCAAATTGATCAACCATTCGATGAGAATTAGTTACAATCACATAATAAGCCATTGTGAAGTTCTAGATCGCCAATCGGTCAACCGTTCGATGAGAATCAATTACAATCGCATAACAAGCCATTCTAAGTTTCTAGATCACTGAATCGGTCAATCATTCGGTCATAATCGACTACAATCACATAACAAGTTGTTTTAATTTTCTAGATCGCTAAATTAGTCAACCGTTTGATGAAAATCAACTACAATCACATAACAAGTCATTTTGACATTCTAGATCACTGAATTGGTCAGTTATTCGATGAGAATCAACTATAGTGGCACAACAAGTTATTTTGAGGTTCTAAATCATCGAATCGGTCAACCGTTCGATGAAAATCAACTACAATCACATAATAAGCTATTTTGAGTTTCTAGATCTTGGAATCGGTGAGCCGTTCGATGAGAATCTACTACAATTGTATAACAAGCCATTCTAAGTTTTTAAATCACTAAATCGGTCAAACGTTTGATGAGAGTCTACTACAATTGCATAACAAGCTGTTTTGAGTTTCTAGATCACCGAATTGGTCACCCATTCGATGAGAATCAACTAGAATTGCATAATAAGTCATTGTGAGGTTGTAGATTGTTGAATTCGTCAATTGTTCTATGAGAATCAGTTACAATTGCATAACAAGGCATTCTAAGTTTCTAGATTACTGAATAGGGCAACTATTCGATTAGAATCATTTATAATTGCAAAACAAGTCATTTTGAGGTTCTAGATTGTCAAATTGATCATCTGTTTGATGAGAATATTCTATAATTGCATAACAAGTCATTCTGAGGTTCTAGATAGTCAAATCGATCAACCATTCGATGAGAATCACTTACAATTGCATAACAAGCCATTGTTAAGTTCTAGATCGCTGAATTGGTCAATCATTCGGTCATAATCAACTACAACCGCATAACATGCTATTTTAAGTTTCTAGATCACCGAATCGGTTAACCGTTCAATGAGAATTAGCTACAATTGCACAACTAGTTATTGTGATGTTCTAGATCCTCAAATCGATTGATCGTTCGATGATAATAAACTAGAATCACATAACAAGTCATTCTAAGGTTCTAGATCATTGAATCAGTCAACCATTCCATGAGAATCAACTACAATCACATAACAAGTCATTTTGATATTCTAGATTGCCGAATCGGTCAACCATTCGATGAGAATCAACTACAATTGCACAACAAGTCATTTTGAGTTTTTAGATTGCCGAATCGATCAACCATTCAATGAAAATCAGCTAGAATCGTATAATATGTCATTATGAGGTTCTAGATCACCGATTCAGACAATTGTTTGATTATAATCAGTTTCAATCGCATAACAAGCAATTCTAAGTTTCTAGATCACTAAATTAGTCAATAGTTCGATGAGAATCGACTATAATTGTATAACAAGCTATTTTAAGTTTCTAGATCACTGAATCGGTCAACCATTCAATGAGAATCATCTATAATCACACAATAAGTAATTTTTGCATTCTAGATCATCGAATCAATGGACCATTCAATGAGAATCAACTAGAATTGCATAACAAGTCATTCTAAGATTCTAGACTATTGAATCAGTTAATCATTTGATGAGAATCAGCTACAATTGCATAATAAGTCATTATGAGATTCTAGATCGCTGAATCAGTCAACCATTCGATGAGAATCATCTACAATTGCATAACAAGCCACCCTAAGTTTTTAGATCACCGAATCGGTCAATTGTTCGATGAGAATCAGCTACAGTGGCACAACAAGTCATTTTGAGATCCTAGGTCATCAAATCGGTCAATCATTCGATGAGAATTAGCTAGAATCGCATAACAAGTCATTTTGAAATTCTACATCACTGAATCGATCAACCATTTGTTGAGAGTCAGATAAAATCACATAACAAGCCATTCTAAGTTTCTAGATCGCTAAATCAGTCAACCGTTCAATGATATTCAACTATAATCGCATAACAAGCTATTTTGAGTTTCTAGATCATGAAATCGGTCAACCATTTGATGAGAATCAGCTACAATCACATAACAAGATATTCTAAGTATCTAAATCACTAAATCGGTTAGCTGTTCGATGAGAATCTACTACAATCACATAACAAGCTATTTTGAGTTTCTAGATCATTAAATCGGTCAACCGTTCGATGAGAATCAGCTAGAATTGTATAATAAGTCATTCTAAGGTTCTAGATCATCGAATTGGTCAACTGTTCGATGAGAATCTGTTAAAATTGCATAATAAGCGATTCTAAGTTTCTAGATTGTTGAATCAGTCAATTATTCGATTCTAGATTCTAGATTGCATAACAAGTCATTTTGAGATTCTAGATTGCCGAATCGGTCATCTGTTTGATGAGAATAATCTATAATCACGTAACAAGTCATTCTAAGGTTCTAAATAGTCAAATCGATCAATCATTTGATGAGAATCACTTACAATCACATAATAAGCCATTGTGAAGTTCTAGATCACCGAATCGGTCAATCGTTTGATGAAAATCAGTTACAATTGCATAATAAGTCATTCTAAATTTCTAGATCACTAAATCAGTCAATCTTTTGGTCATAATCAACTACAATCTCATAACAAGCTATTTTAAGTTTTTAGATCACCGAATTAGTCAACCATTCGATGAGAATTAGCTACAATCACAAAATAAGTAATTTTTAGGTTCTAGATCATTGAATTGATTGACCATTCAATGAGAATCAACTAGAATCACATAACAAGTCATTCTGAGGTTCTAGATCACCGAATCAGTCAACTATTTGATGAGAATCAACTACAATCGCATAACAAGTCATTCTGAAGTTCTAGATCACTAAATCAGTCAACGGTTCAATGGGAGTCATCTACAATCATATAACAAGCCATTCTAAGTTTGTAGAATACCAAATTGGTCAACTGTTCAATGAGAATCAGCTATAGTGGCACAAGTCATTTTGAGGTTCTGGATCATCGAATCGGTCAACCGTTCGATGAGAATTAGCTAGAATCACATAACAAGTCATTCCAAGGTTCTACATCACCGAATCAATTAACCATTCAATGAGAGTCAGCTACAATAACATAACAAGCCATTCTAAGTTTTTAGATCGTGAAATCAGTCAACCATTTGATGAGAATTGACTACAATCACATAACAAGCCATTCTAAGTTTTTAGACCACTAAATCGGCCAACCTTTCGATGAGAATCGACTATAATCGCATAACAAGCTTTTTAAAGTTTTTAGATTGCTGAATCGGTCAACCGTTCAATGAGAATAAGCTACAATCAGACAATAATTAATTTTTAGGTTCTAAATCGTTGAATCGATCGACCGTTTGATGAGAATCAACTAAAATCGCATAACAAGTCATTCTGAGGTTCTAGATCACCTAATCAGTCAACCGTTTGATGAGAATTATCTACAATTCCATAACAAGCCATTCTAAGTTTCTAGATCACTGAATCAGTCAACAGTTTGATGAGAATCAGGTATAGTGGCACAAGTCATTTTGAGGTTCTAGATTGTTGAATTGGTCAACCGTTCGATGAGAATCAGTTACAGTGGCACAACAAGTCATTTTGAGGTTCTAGATCATCAAATCAGTCAACCGTTTGATGAGAATCAGTTAGAATCACATAACAAATCATTCCAACGTTCTACATCACCGAATCAGTCAACCATTCGATGAGAATCAACCAGAATCACATAATAAGTCATTCTAAGTTTCTAGATCACTAAATCAATCAATCATTTGATGAGAATTGACTACAATCACATAACAAGTTATTTTGAGTTTCTAGATCATAGAATTGGTCAAATATTTGATGAGAATCAGCTACAATCACATAACAAGTCATTCTAAGTTTTTAAATCTCTAAATTGGTCAATCGTTTGACGAGAATCTACTACAATTACATAACAAGTTATTTTTAGTTTTTAGATCACCGTATCGGTTAACCATTTGATGAGAATCAGCTAGAGTTGCATAATAAGTCATTCTAAAGTTCTAGATCGTCGAATCGGTCAACTGTTTAATGAGAATCAGTTACAATTGCATAACAAGCCATTCTAAGTTTTTAGATTGTTGAATCAGTCAACTATTTGATTAGAATCAACTACAATTGCATAACACGTTATTATGAGGTTCTAGATTTTTAAATCGGTCATCTATTTGATGAGAATCATCTATAATCATATAACAAGTCATTATGAGGTTCTAGATAGTCAAATCAATCAACCGTTCGATGAGAATTAGTTAAAATTGCATAATAAGCTATTGTGAAGTTCTAGATCACCAAATCAGTCAACCATTCGATGAGAATTAGTTTCAATTGCATAACAAGCCATTCTAAGTTTTTAGATCACAGTATCAGTCAATTGTTTGATCATAACCCACTACAATTGCATAACATTGTTTTAAGTTTCTAGATTGCCAAATTAGTCAACCATTCAATGAGAATTAGCCACAATCGTACAAAAAGTCATTGTCATGTTCTAGATCATTGAATCGGTCAACCATTCAATGATTATCAACTAGAATCACATAACAAGTCATTCTGAGGTTTTAGATCGCCGAATCAATCAACTGTTTGATGAGAATCAGCTACAATCACATAACAAGTCATTTTGATATTCTAGATCGTCGAATCGGTCAACCGTTTGATGAAAATCAGCTATAATCGCACAACAAGTCATTCTGAGGTTCTAGATTGCCGAATCGGTCAACCGTTTGATAAAAAATAGCTAGAATCACATAATAAGTCATTCTGATGTTGTAGATCACTGATTCGATCAACCATTCAATTAGAATTAGCTATAGCTACAATTGCATAATAAGCCATTCTAGGTTTCTAGATCACTAAATCGGTCAACAGTTCGATGAAATTGACTATAATCATATAACACGCTATTTTGAGTTTCTAGATCGCTGAATCGGTCAACAATTCAATGAGAATCAACTACAATAGCATAATAAGTAATTTTTAGGTTCTAGATCATCGAATCGATCAACCGTTCGATGAGAATCAACTAAAATTGTATAACAAGTCATTCTGAAATTGTAGATTGCCGAATCAGTCAACTGTTTGATGAAGAACAACTACAATCATATAACAAGTCATTTTGAGATTCTAGATCACCAAATCAGTCAACCGTTTGATGAGAATCATCTACAGTGGCATAACAAGCCATTCTAAGTTTCTAAATCACTGAATCAGTCAACTGTTTGATGAGAATTAGTTGCAGTGGCACAACAAGTCATTTTGAGGTTCTAAATCATCGAATCGGTCAACTGTATGATGAAAATTAACTAGAATCACATAACAAGTCTTTTTGAGCTTCTACATCACCAAATTGGTCAGCCATTCAATGAGAGTCGGCTACAATCACATAACAAGCTATTTTAAGTTTTTAGATCTCGCAGAATCAATCAACCGTTCGATGAGAATCAACTACAATCGCATAGCAAGCTATTTTAAGTTTCTAAATCGCTTAATTGGTCAACTATTCAATGAGAATCTACTACAATCACATAACAAGCTATTTTGAGTTTGTAGATCACCGAATTGGTCAACCGTTCAATCAGAATCAACTAGAATTGCATAATAAATCATTCTGAGGTTCTAGATCACCAATTGGTCATTTGTTCGATGAGAATCTGTTACAATCTCATAACAAGCCATTCTAAGTTTTTAGATTGGTGAATTGGTCAATTATTCGATTAAAATCAACTACAATCGCATAACATGTCATTTTGAGGTTCTAGATTGCCGAATTGGTCATCTGTTTGATGAGAATCATCTATAATCACATAACAAATCATTATGAGGTTCTAGTTAGTCAAATCGATCAACCATTTAATGAGAATCAGTTACAATTGCATAATAAGCCATTGTGAAGTTCTAGATCTTCGAATTGGTCAACCATTCGATGAGAATCAGTTACAATCACATAATAAGCCATTCTAAGTTTTTAGATAAATGAGTTGGTTAATCGTTCAATCTTAATCGACTAAAATTGCATAATAAGTTATTTTAAGTTTCTAGATCATCAAATCAGTTAACCGTTCGATGAAAATCATCTACAATCACATAACAAGCCATTCTAAGTTTCTAGATCACCGAATCAGTCAACTGTTCGATGAGAATCAGCTACAGTGGCACAACAAATCATTTTGAGGTTCTAGATCATCGAATCAGTCAACCGTTCGATGAGAATCATCTAGAATCGCATAACAAGTCATTCTGAAGTTCTACATCACCGACTCAGTCAACCATTCGATGAGAGTCAGCTATAATCACATAATAAGCCATTCTAAGTTTCTAGATCGCTAAATCAATCAACCATTTGATGAGAATAGACTACAATCGCATAACAAGCTATTTTGAGTTTCTAGATCGTAGAATCGATCAATCGTTCAATAAAAATTAGCTATAATCACATAACAAGTCATTCGAAGTTTCTAAATAACTAAATCTGTCAACTATTCAATGAGAATCTACTACAATCACATAACAAGCTGTTTTGAGTTTCTAGATCACTGAATCGGTCAACCTTTCAATCAGAATCAGCTAAAATTGCATAATAAGTCATTCTGAGGTTCTAGATCACTGAATTGGTCATCTGTTCGATGAGAATCATAATCGACTACAATCACATAACAAACTGTTTTAAGTTTCTAGATCACTGAATCGGTCAACCGTTCGATTAGAATTAGGTACAATCGCACAACAAGTCATTGTGAGGTTCTAGAACTTTGAATCGGTCGACTGTTCGATGACAATCAACTAGAATCACATAACAAGTCATTCTAAGGTTCTAGATCACTAAATCAGTCAACCGTTCAATTAGAATTAGCTATAATCACATAACAAGTCATTTTGATGTTCCAGATTGCCGAATCGGTCAACCATTCGATGAGAATCAACTACAATCACACAATAAGTCATTCTGAGGTTCTAGATTGCCGAATCGGTCAAACATTCGATGAAAATTAGTTAGAATGACTTGTTATACAATTGTAATTGATTCTCATCAAACGGTTGACTGATTCGACGATCTAGAACTTCACAATGACTTATTATGTGATTGTAACATATTCTCATCGAACGGTTGATCGATTTGACTATCTAGAACATCAGAATGACTTTTAATGTGATTATAGATGATTCTCATCCAACATATGACTGATTCAGCAATATACAACTTCAGAATGACTTGTTATGTGATTGTAGTTGATTCTAATCGAATAGTTCACCAATTCAGAAATCTAGAAACTTAGAATGCTTTGTTATGCAATTGTAACCGATTCTCGTCAAATAGTTGACCAAATCGGTGATTTAGAACCTTAGAATGATTTATTATGCAATTCTAGTTGATTCTCATCAAACGGTTGTCAGATTAATTGATCTAAAAACTCAAAATAGTTTTTTATGCGATTGTAGTAGATTCTCATCAAACGGTTGACTAATTTAGTGATTTAAAAACTTAAAATGACTTGTTATGCGATTGCAGATGATTCTCATTGAAAGGTTGACCGATTCCACGATCAATAAACTCAAAATAGCTTATTATGCAATTGTTGTCGATTCTCAATGAATGGTTGACCGATTTAGTGATCTAGAAACTTAGAATGGTTTGTTATGTGATTGTAGCTAACTCTCATTGAATGGTTGACTGATTCGGTGATGTAGAACCACAGAATGACTTGTGTAATTCTGGTTTATTCTCATCGAACGATTGACCGATTCAATGATCTAGAACCTCAAAATGATTTGTTGTGCCACTATAGCTGATTCTCGTCGAACAGTTGACCGATTCGGCTATATAGAAACTTAGAATGGCTTGTTATGCCACTGTAGATGATTCTCACCGAATAGTTGACTGATTCGGCAATCTAAAACCTAAGAATGCCTTGTTATGCAATTGTAGCTAATTCTCATCGAACGGTTGACTGACTCAGTGCTCTAGAATCTCAGAATGACTTGTTATGTGATTCTAGTGGATTCTCATTAAATGGTTGTTCGATTCAACGATCTAGAACCTAAAAATTACTTATTGTATGACTGTAGCTGATTCTCATCGAACGATTGACCGATTCAGTGATCTAGAAACTTAAAACAGCTTGTTATGTGATTATAGTCGATTCTCATCAAATGATTGACCGATTTAGTGATCTAGAAACCTAGAATGGCTTGTTATGTGATTGTAACTGATTCAAATCGAATGGTTGATCAAATCAGTGATCTAGAACCTCAGAATGACTTATTATGTGATTCTAGCTGATTTTCATCAAGCAGTTGACAGATTCGACAATCTAGAACCTCAAAATGACTTGTGTAATTGTTGCTGATTCTCATCGAACGGTTGACTGATTTGGAAATCTAGAATGTCAAAATGACTTTTTATGTGATTATAGTTGATTCACATCGAATGGTTGACTGATTTGGTGATCCAGAACCTCAAAATGACTTGTTATGTGATTCTAGTTGATTATTATCGAACGGTCGATCGATTCGACGATATAAAACCTCACAATGACTTGTACAATTGTAGCTAATTCTCACTGAACGGTTGACCGATTCGGTGATCTAAAAACTTAAAATAGCTTGTTATGAGATTGTAGTTGATTATGATTGAATGATTGACCGATTCAGTGATCTAGAAACTTAGAATGGCTTCTTATGTAATTGTAACTGATTCTCATCGAACGGTTGACCAATTTGGCAGTCTAGACCTTTACAATGGCTTATTATGCGATTGTAACTAATTCTCATCGAACGGTTGATCGATTTGACTATCTAGAACCTCAGAATGACTTGTTATACGATTATAAATGATTCTCATCAAACAGATGACCGATTCGGCAATCTAGAACCTCAGAATGACTAGTTATGTGATTGTAGTTGATTGTAATCGAATAGTTGACCGATTCAGCAATCTAGAAACTTAGAATGAGTTGTTATATGATTGTAATTGATTCTCATTGAATAGTTGACCAATTCAGCAATCTTGAATCTCAAAATGACTTATTATGCAATTCTAGCTGATTCTCATCGAACGGTTGACCGATTCGGTGATCTAGAAACTCAAAACACCTTGTTATGTGATTGTAGTAGATTCTCATCGAACGGTTGACCGATTTACCAATTTAGAAACTTAGAATGACTTGTTATCCAATTGTAGCTGATTCTCATCGAATTGTTGACAAATTTTGTGATCTAGAAACTCAAAATAGCTTGTTATGTGATTAAAGTCAAGTCTCATCGAATGGTTGACTGATTTAGTGATCTAGAAAATTAGAATGGCTTGTTAGGTGATTGTAGCTAACTCTCATCAAATGGTTGACCTATTCGGTGATGCAGAACCACAGAATGACTTGTTATGCGATTCTAGCTGATTCTCATCGAACGGTTGACTGATTCGATGATCTAAAACCTCAAAATGACTTGTTGTGCCACTATAGCTGATTTTCATCGAATAGTTGACCGATTCGGTGATCTAGAAACTTAGAATGACTTGTTATGCGATTCTAGATGATTGTCATTGAATGGTTGACTGATTCGGTGATCTAGAACCTTAGAATGACTTGTTATGAGATTATAGTTAATTTTTTTCGAACAGTTGACTGATTTAGCGATCTAGAACCTCATAATGACTTGTTATGTGATTCTAGTTGATTCTCGTCGAACGGTCGATCAATTCGATGATCTAGAACCTAAAAATTACTTATTGTGCAATTGTAGTTGATTCTGATCGAATGATTGAGTGATTCAGTGATCTAAAAACTTAAAATAGCTTGTTATGCGATTATAGTCGATTCTCATCAAATGGTTGACCGATTTAGTGATCTAGAAATCTAGATTGGCTTGTTATGCAATTGTAACTGATTCTAGTCAAATAGTTGACCGAATCGGTGATCTAGAACATCATAATGACTTATACGATTCTAGCTGATTTTCATCGAATGGTTGACCGATTTAGTAATCTAGAACCTCAAATTGACTTGTGTGATTGTAGCTATTTTCCATCAAACGGTTGACCGATTTGGTGATCTAGAATGTCAAAATGACTTGTTATGTGATTGTAGCTGATTCTCATTGAACGGTTGATTGAATCAGTGATCTAGAACCTCAGAATAACATGTTATGCGATTCTAATTGATTATAATCGAACAGTCAACCGATTCGATGATCTAGAACCTCACAATGACTTGTTGTGCGATTGTAGCTAATTCTCATCAAACGCTTGACTGATTTGGCAATGTAGAAACTTAAAATAGCTTGTTATGCGATTATAGATTATTCTGATCAAATAGATGACCGATTCTGTAATCTAGAACCTGATAATGACACTTGTTATGTGATTATAGTTGATTCTAATCGAATAGTTGACCGATTCAACAATCTAGAAATTTAGAATAGATTGTTATGCAATTGTAACTGATTCTCATCGAACAGTTGACCAATTCGATAATCTAAAACCTCAGAATGACTTATTATGCAATTCTAACTGATTCTCATTGAACGATTGACCGATTTGGTGATCTAGAAACTCAAAACAACTTGTTATATGATTGTAGTAGATTCTCATCAAACGGTTGACTGATTTAGTGATTTAGAAACTTAGAATGGCATGTTATGCGATTGTAGCTGATTCTCATCGAACAGTTGACCGATTTTGCAATCTAGAAACTCACAATAGCTTGTTATGCGATTGTAGTCAATTTTCAACAAACGCTTGACCGCTTTAGTGATTTAGAACCTTAGAATGGCTTGTTATGTGATTGTGGCTAACTCTCATCGAATGGTTGACCGATTCAGTGATATAGAAGCTCATAATGACTTGTTATGTGATTCTAGCTGATTCTCATGGAACGGTTGACCGATTCAACGATCTAGAATCTCAAAATGACTTGTTGTGCCACTGTAGTTGATTATCATCGAACAGTTGATCACTTCAGCAATCTAGAAACTTAGAATGACTTGTTATGCAATTAAAGATAATTCTCATCAAACGGTTGACTGATTCGGTGATCTAGAACCTTAGAATGACTTTTTATGTGATTGTAGCTAATTCTCATTGAATGGGTAACTGATTCGGCAATCTAGAATCTTAGAATGACTTGTTATGTGATTGTAGCTGATTCTCATTGAATAGGTAACTGATTCGGCAATCTAGAATCTCAGAATGACTTGTTATGCGAATCTAGTTGATTCTCATCAAATGGTCGATTGATTCGACGATCTAGAACCTAAAAATTACTTATTGTGCAATTGTAGCTAATTCTCATCAAATAGTTGACCGATTTAGCTATCTAGAAACTTAAAACATGTTATGTGATTATAGTCGATTCTTATTGAATGGTTGACCAATTTTCATCAAATAGTTGACCGATTCGGCAATCTAGAACCTCAAAATGACTTTTTGTGCAATTGTAGTTGATTCTCATCGAACGGTTGATTGATTCAGGATCTAGAATGTCAAAATGACTTGTTATATGATTGTAGTTGATTCTCATCGAACGGTTTACTGATTCAGCGATCTAGAACTTCAGAATGACCTTCTATGTGATTTTAGTTTATTATCATCGAACGGTCGACCAATTCAAGGATCTAGAATCTTAGAATGACTTATTATACATTTTTAGCTGATTTTCATCAAACAGTTGACCGATTCGGCAATCTAGAACCTCAGAACAACTTTTTGTGTGATTGTAGCTGATTCTCATCGAATGGTTGACCGATTTGGGATCTCAAATGTCAAAATGACTTGTTATGTGATTGTAGCTGATTCTAATCGAACGGTTGACTGATTCAGTGATCTAGAACCTCAGAATGACCTTTTATGCAATTTTAGTTGATTATCATTGAACAATAGACCAATTCGATGATTTTGAACCTCACAATGACTTGTTGTGTGATTGTAGCTAATTCTCATCGAACGGTTGACTGATTCGGTAATCTAAAAACTAAAAATAACTTGTTATGCAATTGTAGTTGATTATGATTGAATAATTGACTGATTTAGTGATCTAGAAACTTAGAATGGCTTCTTATACGATTGTAACTGATTCTCATCGAACTGTTGACAGATTTGATGATCTAGAACTTCACAATGACTTATTATGCGATTGTAACATATTCTCATTGAACGGTTGATCGATTTGAATATCTAGAACTTCAGAATGACTTTTTATGTGATTATAGATTATTCTCATCAAACAAATAACTAATTCAGCAATATAGAACCTCAGAATGACTTGTTATGCGATTGTAGTTGATTCTAATAAAATAGAATGGCTTGTTATGCGATTGTAACTGGTTCTCATCGAACAGTTGACCAATTCGGTGATCTAAAATGTCAAAATGACTTTTTATGTGATTGTAACTGATTCTGATCGAACGGTTGACTGATTTGGTGATCCAGAACCTCAAAATGACTTGTTATGCGATTCTAGTTGATTATTATCGAATGGTCGACCGATTCGACAATATAGAACTTCACATTGACTTGTTGTATGATTGTAGCTAATTCTCATTGAACGGTTGACTGATTCGGCGATCTAGAATCTTAAAATAACTTGTTATGCAATTGTAGTCGATTATGATCAAATGATTGACCAATTCAGTGATTTAGAAACTTAGAATGGGTTGTTATGTGATTGTAATTGATTCTCATCTAACAGTTGACCGATTTGGCAATCTAGACCTTCACAATGGCTTATTATGTGATTGTAACTGATTCTCATTAAACGGTTGATCGATTTGACTATCTAAAACTTCAGAATGACTTGTTATATGATTATAGATGATTCTCATCAAATAGATGATCGATTCAAAAATCTAGAACCTCAGAATGACTGGTTATGTGATGGTAGTTGATTCTAATCGAATAGTTGACCGATTTAGCAATCTAGAAACTTATAATGGCTTGTTATGCGACTGTAACTAATTCTCATTGAACAGTTGACCAATTTGGTGATCTTGAACCTCAAAATAACTTATTATGCAATTCTAGCTGATTCTCATCGAACGGTTGACTGATTTAGCAATCTAGAAACTCAAAATAGCTTGTTATACGATTATAGTAGATTCTCATCGAACTGTTGACTGATTTACCGATTTAGAAACTTAGAATTGCTTGTTATGTGATTGTAGCTGATTCTCATTGAACTATTGACCATCAGCGATCTAGAAACTCAAAATAACTTATTATGCGATTGTAGTCAAGTGTCATCGAATGATTGACCGATTTAGTGATCTAGAAACTTAGAATGGCTTTTATGTGACTGTAGCTGACTCTCATCGAATGGTTGACCTATTCGGTGATGTAGAACCTTAGAATGACTTGTTATGCGATTCTAGCTAATTCTCATTGAACGGTTGACTGATTTGATGATCTAAAGCCTCAAAATGACTTGTTGTGCCACTGTAGTTGATTCTCATTGAACAGTTGACCTATTCAGTGATCTAAAAACTTAGAATGACTTATTATGCAATTCTAGATGATTCTTATCGAACGGTTGACCGATTCGGTGATCTAGAACTTCAGAATGACTCGTTATAAGATTGTAGCTAATTCTCTTCGAACAGTTGACTGGTTTGGCGATCTAGAACCTCAAAATGACTTGTTATGCGATTCTAGTTGATTCTCATCGAATGGTCGATTAATTCGACGATCTAGAACCTAAAAATTACTTTTTGTGCAATTATAGTTGATTCTCATTGAACGATTGACCGATTCAATGATCTAGAAGCTTAAAATAACTTTTTATGCGATTATAGTCGATTCTCATTGAACGGTTGACTAATTTAGTGATCTAGAAATCTAGAATGGCTTATTATGCAATTGTAACTGATTCTAATCGAACGTTTGACCGAATTGGCAATCTAGAACCTCATAATGACTTATTATGTGATTCTAGCTAATTTTCATCAAATGGTTGACTGATTCGGCAATCTAGAAGCTCAAATTGACTTGTTGTGTGATTGTAGTTGATTCCCATCGAATGGTTGACCGATTCGGTGATCTATAACGTGAAAATGACTTGTTATGTGATTGTAGCTAATTCTCATCGAACAGTTGACTGAATCAGTGATCTAGAACCTCAGAATGACTTGTTATATAATTCTAATTGATTATAATCGAATAGTCAACCGATTTGACGATCTAGAACCTCACAATGACTTGTACGATTGTAGCTAATTCTCATCGAATAGTTGACCGATTTGGTAATCTAGAAACTTAAAATAGCTTGTTATGCGATTATAGATTATTCTCATCAAATAGATGATCGATTCGATAATCTAAAACCTCATAATGACACTTGTTATGCGATTATAGTTGATTCTAATCGAATAGTTGACCGATTTAGCAATCTAGAAACTTAGAATCGCTTGTTATGTGATTGTAACTGATTCTCATTGAACAGTTGACCATTTCGACAATCTAAAACCTCAGAATGACTTATTATGCAATTCTAGTTGTTTCTCATTGAATGGTTGACCGATTCGGTGATCTAGAACTCAAAACAACTTGTTATGTGATTGTAGTAAATTCTCATTGAACGGTTGATCAATTTAGTGATTTAGAAACTTAGAATGGCATGTTATGCGATTGTAGCTAATTCTCATCGAACAGTTCACTGATTCTATGATCTAGAAACTCACAATAGCTTGTTATGTGATTGTAGTCGATTTTCAACGAACGGTTAACCGATTTATCTATTTAGAAACCTAGAATGGCTTGTTATGTGATTGTAGCTAATTCTCATCGAATGGTTAACTGATTCGGTGATGTAGAACCTCAGAATGACTTGTTATGCGATTCTAGCTGATTCTCATAGAACGGTTGACCGATTTGATGATCTAGAACCTCAAAATGACTTGTTGTGCCACTGTCATTGATTCTCATTGAACAGTTGACCACTTTGGTGATTTAGAAACTTAGAATGACTTGTTATGTGATTGTAGATGATTCTCATCAAATGGTTGACTGATTCGGCAATCTAGAACCTTAGAATGACTTGTTATGTGATTGTAGCTGATTCTCATCGAACGGGTAACTAATTCGGCAATCTAGAATCTCAGAATGACTTGTTATGCGAATCTAGTTGATTCTCATCAAACGATCGATTGATTCGATGATGTAGAACTTAAAAATTACTTATTGTGCGATTGTAGCTGATTCTCATCGAACAGTTGACCGATTCAGTGATCTAGAAACTTAAAACAGCTTGTTATGTGATTATAGTTGATTCTTATTGAATAGTTGACCAATTTTCATCAAATAGTTGACCTATTCGGCAATCTAGAACCTGAGAATGACTTTTTGTGTGATTGTAGTTGATTCTCATCAAATAGTTGACCGATTCAGGATCTAGAACATCAAAATGACTTGTTATGTAATTGTAGCTAATTCTCATCAAACAGTTGACTGATTCGGCTCTATAGAACCTTAGAATGACCTTTTATGCAATTTTAGTTGATTATCATCTAACGGTCGACCAATTCAATGATCTAGAACTTCAAAATGACTTATTATGTGATTTTAGCTAATTTTCATTGAACAATTGACCGATTCAGCAATCTAGAACCTCAGAATAACTTTTTGTGCGATTGTAGCTAATTCTCATTGAACGGTTAACCGATTCGAAATTTAGAACGTGAAAATGACTTGTTATGTGATTGTAGCTGATTCTCATCGAACGGTTGACTGATTCAGTGATCTAGAACTCCAGAATGACCTTCTATGTAATTTTAGTTGATTATCATCAAACGATTGACCAATTCGACGATCTAAAACCTAACAATGACTTGTTGTGTGATTATAGTTAATTCTCATCAAACAGTTGACCGATTCGACAATCTAGAAACTTAAAACAACTTGTTATGTGATTGTAGTTGATTATGATCAAACAATTGACTGATTGAGTGATCTAGAAACTTAGAATGGCTTATTATACGATTGTAACTGATTCTCATCGAATGGTTGACCGATTTGATGATCTAGAACTTCACAATGGCTTATTATGTGATTGTAACATATTCTCATCAAACGGTTGATTGATTTGACTATCTAGAACCTCAGAATAACTTTTTATGTGATTTTAGATGATTCTCATCAAATAGATGACTGATTCGGCAATATAGAACCTTAGAATGACTTGTTATGCAATTATAGTTGATTCTAATCAAATAGTTGACTAATTTAGCAATCTAGAAACTTAGAATGGCTTGTTATGTGATTGTAACTAATTCTCATCAAACAGTTGACCAATTCAGTGATCTAGAACCTCAGAATGACTTATTATGCAATTTTAGCTAATTCTCATCGAACGGTTGACTGATTTGGCTATCTAGAAACTCAAAATAGCTTGTTATGTGATTGTAGTAGATTCTCATCGAATGGTTGACCGATTTAGAGATTTACAAACTTAGAATGGTTTGTTATGTGATTGCAGATGATTCTCATCAAACGATTGACTGATTCCGTGATCTATAAACTCAAAATAGCTTGTTATGCGATTGTAGTTGATTCTCAATGCATGGTTGACTGATTTAGTGATCTAGAAACTCAGAATTGCTTGTTATGTGATTGTAGCTAACTCTCATCTAATGGTTGACTATTCAATGATGTAGAACCTTAGAATGACTTGTTATGCAATTCTAGCTTATTCTCATCGAATGGTTGAGCGATTCAATGATCTAGAACCTCAAAATGACTTGTTGTGCCACTATAGTTGATTCTCATCGAGCTGTTGATCAATTCGGTGATATAGAAACTTAGAATGGCTTGTTATGCAATTGTAGATGATTCTTACCAAACGGTTGATGGATTCGGTGATCTAGAACCTCAGAATGACTTGTTATGTGATCGTAGTTGATTCTCATCGAACGGTTGACTGATTTGGTGCTCTAGAATCTCAGAATGGCTTGTTATGTGATTCTAGTGGATTCTCATTGAATGATCATTTGATTCGATGATTTATAAAATAAAAATTACTTATTGTGCGATTGTAGTTGATTCTCATTGAACGGATGATCGATTCAGCGATCTAGAAACTTAAAACAACTTGTTATGCAATTATAGTTGATTCTCATTAAACGGTTGACCGATTTACTGATCTAGAAAATGAGAATGGCTTGTTATGTGATTGTAACTGATTCTAATCAAACAGTTGACCGAATAAGTGATCTAGAACCTTAGAATGACTTATTATGAGATTCTAGCTAATTTTCATTGAACGGTTGACTGATTCGACAATCTAGAACCTCAAAATGACTTGTGCAATTGTTGCTGATTCTCATCGAATGGTTGACCGATTTGGTGATCTAAAATATCCAAATGACTTGTTATGTGATTGTAGCTGATATTGAATAGTTGACTAATTTGGCGATCTAGAACCTCAGAATGACTTATTATGCCATTCTAGTTGATTATCATTGAACGGTCAACCGATTCAACGATATAGAAACTCATAATGACTTGCTGTATGATTGTAGCTAATTCTCATCAAATGGTTGATTGAGTTGGCGATCTAGAAACTTAAAACAATTTGTTATGTGATTGTAGTTAATTATGATCGAATAATTGACTGATTCAGTGATCTAGAAACGTAGAATGGCTTGTTATGCGATTGTAACTGTTTCTCATCGAATAATTGACCGATTCAGTGATCTAGACCTTCACAATGGCTTATTATGCGATTGTAACTAATTCTCATCGAATGGTTGATCGATTTGACTATCTAGAACCTCAGAATGACATGTTATATGATTATAGATGATTCTCATCAAACAGATGACCGATTCAGTAATCTAGAACCTCAGAATGACTTGTTATGCGATTGTAGTTGATTCTAATTGAATAGTTGATTGATTCAGCAATCTAGAAACTTAGAATGGCTTGTTATGTGATTGTAATTGATTCTCATCGAAGAGTTGACCAATTCAGTGATCTAGAATCTCAAAATGACTTATTATGCAATTCTAGCTGATTCTCATCGAATCATTGACCGATTCAGCGATCTAAAAACTCAAAATAGCTTATTATGTGATTATAGTAGATTCGCATCGAATGGTTGACCGATTTACCAATTTAGAAACTTATGATGGCTTGTTATGAGATTGTAGCTAATTCTCATTGAACGGTTGGCCGATTCCATGATCTAAAAAGTCAAAATAGCTTGTTATGTGATTGTAGTCGATTCTCATTGAACAGTTGACCGATTTAGTGATCTAGAAACTTAGAATGGCTTGTTATGTGATTGTAGCTGACTCTCATCAAATCGTTGACCTATTCAATGATGTAGAACCTTAGAATGACTTGTTATGTGATTCTAGCTGATTCTCATCAAACAGTTGACTGATTCGATGATCTAAAACCTCAAAATGACTTGTTGCGCCACTATAGTTGATTCTCATAAAAAAAATTGACCGATTCGGCGATTTAGAAACATAGAATAACTTGTTATGTGATTGTAGATGATTCTCAGCAAATGGTTGACCGATTCAGTGATCTAGAACCTCAGAATGACTTGTTATGTGATTCTAGCTGATTCTCATCGAACGGTTGACTGATTCGATGATCTAAAACCTCAAAATGACTTGTTGTGCCACTATAGTTGATTCTCATAAAAAAATTGACCGATTCGGTGATTTAGAAACATAGAATAACTTGTTATGTGATTGTAGATGATTCTCAGCAAATGGTTGACTGATTCAGTGATCTAGAACCTCATAATGACTTGTTATGTGATTCTAGTTGATTCTCATCAAGCAGTCGATCGATTCGATGATCTAGAACCTAAAAATTACTTATTGTACGATTGTAGCTGATTCTCATCAAACGGTTGACTGATTCAGCGATCTAAAAACTTAAAATAGCTTGTTATGCAATATAGCGATTCTCATCAAACAGTTGATTGATTTAATGATCTAAAAACCTAGAATGACTCGTTATGTGATTGTAACTAATTCTAATTGAATAGTTGACTGAATCAACGATCTAGAACCTCAAAATGGCTTATTATGCGATTCTAGTTGATTTTCATCGAACGGTTGACCGATTCAGCAATCTAGAACCTCAAAATGACTTATGCAATTGTAGCTGATTCTCATTGAATGGTTGACTGATTCGGTGATCTAGAATGACAAAATGACTTGTTATGTGATTGTAGGTAATTCTTATTGAATGGTTGACTGATTCGGTGATCTAGATCCTTAGAATGACTTGTGCGATTCTAGTTGATTATCATCGAATAGTTGACCAATTCGATGATTTGGACCTCACAATGACTTGTTGTGCAATTGTAGCTAAATCTCATCAAACAGTTGACCGATACAACAATCTAAAAACTTAAAATAGCTTGTTATGCGATTGTAGTCAATTATGATCAAACAATTGACTGATTCAGTGATCTAGAAATTAGAATGGCTTGTTATGTGATTGTAACTAATTCTCATCAAATGGTTGACCGATTCTGTGATCTAGAACTTCACAATGGCTTATTATGCGATTGTAATTGATTCTTATCGAACGGTTGACCAATTTGACTATCTAGAACCTCAGAATGACTTGTTATGTGATTATACATGATTCTCATCAAACAGATGACTGATTCGGCAATATAGAACCTTAGAATGACTTGCTATGCGATTGTAGTTGATTCTAATTGAATAGTTGACTGATTCAATAATCTAGAAACTTAGAATGAATTGTTATGTGATTTCAATTGATTCTCATCGAACAGTTGACCAATTTGGAGATCTAGAACCTTAGAATGACTTATTATGCAATTTTAGTTGATTCTCATCGAATGGTTGACCGATTCAATGATCTAGAAACTCAAAATAGCTTGTTATGCGGTTGTAGGAGATTCTCATCGAATGGTTGACCGATTCTGTGATCTAGAAACTCAAAATAGCTTGTTATGTGATTATAGTCGATACTCATGGAAGGATTATGGATTTAGTGATCTAGAAACTTATAAGGGCTTGTTATGTGATTGTAGCTGACTCTCATCAAATGGTTGACTAATTCAATGATGTAGAACCTTAGAATGACTTGTTATGCAGTTCTAGTTGAATCTCATCGAATGTTTGACCGATTCAATGATCTAGAACTTGAAAATGACTTGTTGTGCCACTGTAGTTGATTCTCATCGAACAGTTGAATGATTCAGTGATCTAGAAACTTAGAATGGCTTGTTATGCGAATGTAGATGATTCTAATTGAATAGTTGACTGATTCGGTGATCTAGAATTTTAGAATGACTTATTATGCGATTTTAGCCAATTCTCATCAAACAGTTGACTAATTTAGTGAACTAGAATCTCAGAATGACTTTTACGATTGTAGTTGATTCTCATCAAACGGTTGACTGATTCAGTGATTTAGAAATTGAAAACAACTTGTTATGCAATTATAGTCAATTCTCATCAAACAATTGATCGATTTAGTGATCTAAAAATCTAGAATGACTTTTTATATGATTGTAACTAATTCTAATCGAACGGTTGACCGAATCGGTAATCTAGAAATTCAAAACAACTTGTTATGCAATTTTAGTAGATTCTCATCGAACGGTTGACTGATTCCGTTATCTAGAAACTCAAAATAGCTTGTTATGCGATTGTAGTCGATACTCATGGAAGGATTATGGATTTAGTGATCTAGAAACTTATAAGGGATTATGGATTTAGTGAGCCAGAAACTTATAGATTTATAGCTTATCTATAAAGCTCATCAGGGAAAGCTATTTTCTAGTTCTTCCTAACCACAACTAGTTAATAGTTTCTAGTACTTTCATGTAGTTAGTTTCTAGTACTTTCATGGTTAATAGTTTCTAGTACTTTCATGTAGTGCTTCATAGGGAAACTACTATTTCCTGATTCTAAACTACTATCTATAATCTGATTCTAGAAAATAGTTGATTGATTCGATTATTCAGAGCAAAAATAGACATAAATTCATGAAGCAATCTGGCCAAAGATAGAAACCGGTGAGAAAAAACAATGGGAAAAGAAAAAATGAATGGGAAAAAGAGGAACTAATGAGATTCTTTGAATGGTCATCCATAGTTTTCAAGTGATTCTAAACCATGGATTTTCAAGATCAGATCATCCTTCTCAAAGAGAAGAAGGAGAAGCCATGTTGCAAATCAAATAGAGAAAATTGTAAGATGATAAAGAGATGCTTTAATTGTAAACAATGAAATTCTTTTGTATCCATTTGTAGTTGAATTCTCTTTCATATCTACACATTCAAAGAAATTACAAAATTGGGAAAACAACGGTTTCAAATGCAATTCTCTTCATGCTATGTACTTATATTATTTTATAATAACAATTTTAAATTATAAATATAAAAAGGATATGATTTTAAAAATTTTAAATAATAGTAAAAATTATCTAAATTTATTTTCATTTATAAACTATTATATATATATATATATATATAGTACTAATCATGTAATAAAAATTATTTAAAAAATAGAAACCTTAATCAGTTTTATTCCACATTGCATGCATGCAGACCTAAATATCCTAGAATTGAGGCTTGGCTACTTTTATAAATAGTGACTTATCTCCAACACTTACTCCACTTGGCAGCATGCAAATATATAAAACTGAAGATAATTCAATAAATATTAATATTTCATTAAATTACAGTAAAAAACTAAAGATTCATAATAAGTGCTAGTAATGGTTAGTACTTGTCTCCAAACCATTAGGTATTAGTACTTGCCTTGAGGCAATACTATTGTTTTCACTTTGTTCAATTATTTAATTTATTTTCACTAATCATATCAAAGTGTTTTTTTGTTTTCTTCTTTTTCTTAAAGTTAATAGATATAAATAAATTATAAAAACTAATTATTTACACTCTGATTGGTTGAAAAAATTAAGTCTTATAGGACCCCTTTTTAAGGAATTAACTTAGGGCCCATTTGGTAGCGCACCATTTCCAGCATTTGCCTGGAATTGGCATTTGTTAATGCCCATTTCAACAATATCCTTAGTTTGGGAGTGCATATGAAATGGGAGTAGGAATTTGTTAATGCTCATTTTGGCCCAAAATGAGCATTAACAACTGCTGCTTGAAAAGGTGGAATTGGAATTTGAGGGCCAAATTCCACTTTTTTAATCCCCGTTTTGCTAACTCGTCGGGTCCGTAGGTGAATTAATCTTTTTTTTGGCGTTTGCTTTGTTTTTTACTCAACATAATATTTTTATCATCGCCATTCTTCATGGCATAGCGAAGGCAAGGGTTTCATAGTGAAGGCAAGGGTTTCACAGTGTTTCCACAAGCATTGCAAAGAAAAAACTATTTCATCAAGCCAGGGTTTCACAGCGAAGGCGTTTCCACATTTCAAGGTTTCATAGTGAAGGCATTGCAAAAATTTGGTATGCATAGCTATATTTTGGTTTAGGTTTTCAGTATTATAGCTATATATCACTGTATTTATTTTAGTTTCAGTATTATTTCTTCTTCTATCGGTATGTTGTGATATGATTATTGTTATACACTGAATTTGCGCCTTGTATCAGGCTCTCTTGGTCCTGATAACTCAGTATAACATGGGAATCATCTCTAGGTTGTGGGACCTTTGCTAACTGAGATGAAGCCTCTAGGTTCTAGACTGGTTCCTCTTGGATAATCACCTTAATTTGCTTCTTTCTATGAAATTAAATAACTTTTGAGGGAAAGGGTTAGAAGGAATGCTTGAGAAGGGAAAAGGCTTGAAAGAAAACTACCTACTAGTTGATACACCAAAATTAGGGTTTGGTTCTCAGTATAGAGAATGGATTTTGATGAAAAACTTAGGTCTAGGAGATCACAACTCACTGAATAGGCTTGCATAAGTATTTCATGGAAGGGTCTGTAACAATAAGAGGCTATTCAGGGAAAAAGATGATTTCACAAACAACATTACTGAGGATTCAGACACAATTTATGACCTGCAAGAAAACATTCACTTCTACAACTCGGCATAGGAATGAGACAAGATTGTTAGGGGGTTGTAGTATGCCCACAAAAGCATTCTAATCCAATCATCCACAATAACACACAATAGTTGCAGAAAGAGAGAGGGATCAGGAACCCTAAGATATCATTGAAAACATCATATGCTTTAATCCAATAAGAGATAATCCAAACAAGGAAGCATAGGGACATGAAGAATTGTCACAAAATACCTCTGCAATGTCTATATTATCAATGGGAGCTACAAAATGTAGAAGAGAAGAGGGCAGAGAAAATGCCACAGATAGCTTTCTAAGAAAGAGACTTTCTTCTTTACAAAATGAACCTCTGAGCACTAAGGCTCTTGAAAAATAATGTATACCATACTCACTACATGCAGGCAAGAGTCCAAAACTAACCTAACTAGGGTTACATAGTTATTCAATTCTTTACCAAACTCTAGAGGTACAAACCCTCATAAAAAATCTCTGAGAACAAACGGCCAGCAGATCATGTCTTTCTCCTTGTGTGTTGATCCTGTACTGAGCTCGCTTGCAGACATGACAACCTTGATCCAACTAACTCACTTGCAACTCCACTTGGCCATGAAGGCTATCAAATCTGATTAAATCCCCCTAGAAAAGTACTATAGAAAATTGGCCCCAAACACCCTTCATCATCCTGCAACATGAACACACGGTACAAGATTCTGCAATGACGACAAAGATCACCTTAGAGTCCTCCACAACCACCTTCATCCTTAAACATTCAATTCCTGAGCTAATGAATGTCATGCACATCGAGAAATACCAAAAAACCTTTGAAAACCTTGAAAAGATATATTTGAATTCAAATTTAAACAGCTAGTAGGACTCAGAAAATAACAGAGCCATCGATGTGAAATCTTCTCGATGGATGAACGGTCCAGATGCATTTTGAAAATGGCTTGAAAACCCTTAAGAAATCCTTCTGACAAGTCAACTGTCACCTAGGTAGTCATTGACTAATCGCAAGTGAGCACATCAACATGTCAGCATATTTGGACCCACCTGACTTTTCCTTTCTTTAAAACTTATTTGGCGAATGCGTGACTAAAGGGAGTCTCTCATTCATGAAATACCTCTACTAACTCTGATCTGGTCAAGCGATCATGCGACTGAGCATACTCTGGGTCACTAAAAGGTTAGCCTAACCCTGATTACATTTGGCGAACATGAGAACACCTTCATTCGCTAAGTCATGAAATAACCCTTAACTCGTCAAAAAAATCCTAGCTTGTATTCAGCGAACACATGACAAAGTTATTTTCTCCTTCGCACAATGAAAACACTGACCCATCATCGACCTAGCAAATCAGTGAACAAAGAAGATAAATCTGACTTGGGCTACCATCTGGTGAACCAATGATTGAAAGAAGCTTCTTATTCATTGAATATTTTTATGTCTTCACCAGATAATCAGCTACTACGTGAACACTTGTTCATTGGATCGCTAAACCTTTCAGCACATTACCATTTTTCATAATGAATGAGTGAGGAAGAGGGAGTTGTCAGGCCACTAACCATTTTATCAAAATTGCTAAGCCATGGATTCGGGCCTGCATTGTGCCACATGTCATTCTTTCATTTTCCATCACTGTTCAGTCACTTGACACAGGACCCACACTACCTGCAGAACTAACCCTGCCTGGATTTAGTGATTATGTGAATGAAGGCATTCTTAGAGTCACAAGATACACTTCTTAACTATGGTCAAATCAATAGAACAAGTGAACAAAGGCATTCGCCAGGTCACTTAATGGAATACTTAACCTTAGTTAAGTCAGGAGAATATGCGAATGAGGCATTCGCTTAATCGCTGAATGATTTGTTTGACCTTGAGATTGATTGGGAGATTACCTGACTGGGGCCTCATTCGCTGGATCGCCAAATGATTTGGGGCTTGACTATCTTATTTTGAGAACATGCGAACATTGTTCACCTAGTCGCTAAATGTTTTAGGATACCGCTATTTTATCCCGTGATTACAAGAATGAAGGAGAACTTGTCGGAACCACCAAGACATGAGAGGCACTGATATCCTTAGTTGTCGAATCATCAAAAGACATCCAACTCTTGGCCACTGCTTGGAGAATGTGCAACAAAGGAGTGTCTAGCCATTCACCGGTTCGCTGGATGCTTAGACATAACCATCAGGAATCAAGAGATTACGTGAACACATGTTTGCCAATTCGCCAAGCAAAAGAGATAACTACCAAGAGATCTGGTGAATACATGAACACAAGCATTTGTCAATTCGCTTAAACTTTTACTGAGACCGCCAAACACTTTTAGAATACGCAATTGAAGGGTACTCACCAGTTCGCTTAATGAAAAGGGCATGCCACCATAAACTTGGAGAACTAGCGAACAAGGGATTCTTTTGCGCACATGGGCTTATGAAGACTTAAGTGGCTGGAAAAGTAACATGAAAATATAATATAACAAAGGGTTTTTTTAAGCTTAATGGCTATTTTTTGAATATTTGAAGGGTTTCTTCATGACCAGGGGCCTAGGAAAATTCACAGGGACCAGGGGAAAAGGGCCAAGGCCACAAAATTTTTTGGAGCTCTTTGTAGGATATGAAAGATGAAAACCAGACACAAACTAGGGTCTAATTGACCAGGGGAAAAATTAGGGCAATAATTTTGGTGATTTCCTGCTGATGTCAGCTTGCTAGACATAGACCAGGGGCCTTAAAACTTATCCATTGGGAATGGGGTCAACTTGAGCATAAAACCTTGACAGGGAGATGAAACTAAACTAGACAGACAACTATGCACAAGCACTTTATTGGAAAGAAAGGAACTAAGCTAGAAAGCAGGGAAAAGGAAATAAAAACATATATACAAGAATTTACAAAAAACTTACAGAGAGGGATTAACCTCAAAACATGGCTTGAGATGGAAACCATTTACTAATATAGGTAGAGGATCACCTTCAAGAGTTGAAAGTTGAAAAGCATTGGAGCCCTTGCACTCTATGATTATAAATGGACCACCCCAAAAGGAGTCAAACTTGGTATGCCTGCCAGGCCTGGATTTGAATTCATCCCACTTGAGGACTATATCACCAACCTTGAAGTTTCTGATCTTGGCTCTTTTATCAAAGGTTTTCTTTGTTTGAATCTGATGAAATTCCACCTCTTGCATTGATTTATCTCTGATCTCCTCTAGCTCCATCAATTGGGCATATCTGATTTGCAAGGGATCACTTTCTTCAAATAGTGCATACTGAGTGGCTAAGTCCAGGGCTTGTAACTCAACTAAGATAGATAACTTAGCTTCCTTGCCATTTACCAGCATGTATGGAGAATTACCAATAATTTTCTTTGGGGTAATTCTATCTAGCCACAAGGCAGACTTGAGCTTTGTATACCAACTTCTCTGATTGTCCTATATAGTCTTCTTGATTATCTTGATCAAGTTCTTATTTGTTGATTTTGCTAAACCATTCCCTTGAGGATAATAATTTGAACTTGTATTCAGATAAATACCATTCTTGACGTCCCATTCTGTGACTCTAAGGCTTGTGAATGCTAGTGCATTATCTAAAATGATGGAGTTAGGAGTGCCAAACCTATGAATTAAATCATCATAAAAACTCAAAACAACACTCTCATTTGCTTCCTTTAAAGCCACTGCTTCTGTCCATCTAGTGAAATAATCAGTTGCAGTGATTATCCACTTGTGTCTTGCACTAGATGGGGGGTTAATCATTCTTATGAAATCTATATCCCACTTCATGAAGGGCTGATCTGTTCTGATTGGCTGAAGGGGTAGAGTGGCAAGCCTCTCTTTTCCTACAAACATAGCACATTTGATGCATTTACTAACATAATCATGACTATCCTTAAAGATAGATGGCCAATAGTACCTAGCCCTCATGATCTTATAAGTAGTAGTCCTAGGAGAAAAGTGACCTCCAGAAGGTCCATCATGAAACTCAAATAGGACATCACTTATCTTTTCTGAATCTATGCATCTTAGGAGGAAACCATTGTGATCCTTTCTAAAAAGAACATCATTTATCAACAAAAAAGGAATAGCTTGCAATCTGTAGTACCTTCATTTTGTTAAATCCAAATCTACAGGGCACTGTCCTATTTTCAAAAAATGAACCATGTTAGGCAACCAACTTGTTGCTTTGGCTTGCTCCTCAGCAGAATGCACCACCAAAGATGCATCTATTTGCTCTGATTTCTTTGAACTTTCACCCCCTGCCAAATGTTCACAAAGACCCCTACCTCTGATCAGCTTGGTGGTTTGAATATCTATGTCATACTCCATCACCTTGGTGATCCAACCAGCTCTCTTTTCATTTAGGTCTTTGGAAAGTAGAAATTCCTTCACACTGGGATGAGTAACTTTTAAATGTACCCTGCCATGGGTCAGCAAATGTCTGAATTTTTTGAGGCTCTTCACCATAGCAAGTACATGTTTTTCCACAAAAGAGTATCTCTGTTCATACTCCTCCAAACCCTTGCTAAAGAAAGCAATAGGTTGCGCCAATCCCTCAATATTTTCTTGTGTTAACATTGCAGATATGGCATCCTGGCCCCCATAAGCATAAAGGGTAAAATCCTTATTGAAGTTTGGGTTCAAGAGGGTAGGAGCCTCTATTAAAGCTTCTTTAACAGTTTGGAAGTTAGCTTTTCCTTCTTTGGTCCAACTAAAAGCTGAACACTTCTTCAACATGGCTGTCAAAGGCTTGAGTAACTTTGCGATGTTGGGCATGAACCTCCTAACAAAATTTATCTTTCCTATGAAATATTGAAGACTTTTCTTGTGGCGGGGAAGGGGTAATTCTAGGATGGCTGCAATTCTTCTAGGATCCACTGTGATTCCTTTCTTGGATACTATATATCCTAACAGCTTTCCTTCATGAACTGCAAACACACACTTCTTGGGATTAAGAGATATCCCAAATTCTCTACATCTTTCAAAAATCTTCCTTAAATGTTTGATGTGGTCTATTGCATGATTGGAGAAGAAAATTATGTCATCTAAGTAAACCAACACAAACTTGTACATGAGGCTCTTAAAGGGCATATCCATTTCCTTTTGAAATGTAGCTCCTGCATTCAACAAGCCAAAGGGCATTTTCTAATAAGCCATGGTTCCCCACTTGGTTGTAAATGCAGTCTTGTACTGATCTTCTTCTTTGACTAAGATCTGATTGTATCCTGAATAGCCATCCAACAATGAGAATCTCTCGGATCTAGAAACACATTGCAAAATTTGTTCCATTGAGGGTAATGGATGGTGGTCTTTCAATGAAGCTTTGTTCAAATCCCTAAAGTCAACACATAACCTTAACTCCCCATTCTTCTTTTTGACTGGAACAAGGTTAGAAACCCAACTAGTATGCTTGATGGGGTAAATGATACCACTCTCTATTAATTTGAGTACTTCTTTATGCATAAGTGGTTCAAGCTTGGGATTAATGGGCCTTTGCTTTTGTCTTACTTGCTTTGCATTAGATTCTAATTCAATAGTGTGCTGAGCAAGCGTAGGGTCAAAAATTTTAAGATCTTCCTATTGCCATGCAAAAACATCACTAAATTCTATGAATAATTTTGTGTAAGCCTATATTTCTGACTCAATGTTTACCTTTCCAAGTTGTAAACTCTTGCCTGGTTCCAACTCTAGTTCAACACAATGTTCTTGCTGAATTACCAGGGCAGCTTTTCTTTTCTTAACTTCATCATCCTTGTTGAAGATAGCCTCTATAGTGACAAGAACTCTAGGCATCTTATTGGATTTGAGCTGTATCACTTGATCACCATAGTTTTGAGATAGCATATCCTGATTATGCTCTGAAAAAACATCTTCTTCAAACAAGAACTGTAGAATTTGTTCATCATTGTCAAACACTTGCCAATTAACATCATTATCAGGGATAGAGGGTTTGACAATAATCTTGACATGCTTCTGGTCCTTTTCTTTTGAGATGCTATTGGGAATGTCAAACTAAGATCTAATAGCAGTCAACCTGTCTACATTCTAATTTAATTTTCTGGGGATAGAAACAATGTTGAAAGAATGGAAATCTTCAATTGCATTCCAAACTCTATGTTTGTATGCTTTCATGGTATCATTCTTGGTTGCACTCATCCCTCTTACTTGGCTAACAACAAGCTCACTGTCACCATAAACTTTCAAGGCCTTAAGCCCTCTTTTTCTAGCCCATTCTAGTCCATTGACTAGACTTTCATATTCTGCAGTATTACTAGTGCAGGAGAAACTGAATTTAAAGGCAACATAATACCTTTCTCCTCTTGGGGACACTAGCATAGCACCACCACCAGCACCATGTCTACTTCTAGCCCCATCAAAATATAGTTCCCAAAGCTTACTATTCTGATCCTCTGAATCAACATCCTTGAAAAGGTTGGGCTCTATAACATCATTTTCTTGAATCAGATAGTATCCCAAACCAGCATTCCAAAAAACATGCTCTGATTCTCTTTCATCTAGGAAAATATCAGGGGTGTCTCCTACCTTGGTGCTTGCTTCACTAATGGCTTGGAAATCGCTGCCATCAAATATGGGGCAGTTGGCATTGATTGCATTAGACACATACGGTTCTATATGGTGTGCTGCCAATTTCTCTGATTTAATGGTAACCTTGGTACCATATCTTGTGTGGAAGAGCATATGAGACCAGTCAGAAGATAGATAGCCACCTATCTTGGCTATGAACTCTCTTGATAAACAAATGGCAAAGAAGGCAAGGAGGTCTATGATATAGATGTCAAGAAGGATGGAAAAATTAGGACTAGCATGAAGTATCAGACTGGTATCCTTAGCCACACCTATAGTATTGACTGAGGAACCATCAAGTTGAGTGACTATTTTTTGAAAGGGTTCATACTTCAGTCCTAATTGGTTAGCCACTTTCTTGGGCATTATAGTGCTAGTGGCTCCACTATCTACCATGCAATTATGCACTAAAGAGTTTCCAATAATTAAAGACACATAAAAGGGAGGAGGCTTTGAATTCCTACCTTGCATGGTGTTGCTTTTGGAGTTGTTTCTTGGAGTCTCCTTTTCTTGATCAATGTTAACCAACACTGGCTTTGTAGCTTCCTTTTCAGGTTGGGGAGTTGCTATCTCTATCATGGCCTTCTTCAAGATCTCCGGTTGTCCTAGGATAGACAAGGAATCCCACATAGACATAGTGACATTTACTTTCTTCATGCTGTCCACAATGTTATAGGGTGTCACGGTGTGCAATCTTTGTTGGGTTTTTGGCATGATAGGCTCTGCTTCCTTGGGGGCTTGATCTTCTTTAATCATAATGGTAGGAGCCTTCTTAGGTATGGTAAGAGCAACTTGTTGTGCTGGCTTTGCAGATGTAGTAGCTTGGGTACCAGAGTTAGCTCTCTCCATATCTTGAGCTCTTCTTTTTGCTCTTGTATAGGCAATGAATGCAGCATCATCATTGACTCCATTGAATTCTAGTTGTTCCCAATTATAGAGAGCAGTCTCATGCTCTTGTGATTCTTGTTGAGGCATTGACTCACTAGAAGAAGCCTTTGGTTGAGCTTGTGAGGCATTCTGAACAATTAAAGCTTGGTTCATCCATCCATTTGAACATGTGGCCTGATTGTGAGGCTGATTGTAAGGAAAACACCATTCATTTTCCATGGCCATATTTTTTTGACTAGGTACCATCTCCCTCACTGGATTTGCAGCATTAAGAGGTGCAGGGTTGTTTGGTTGAAAAGGCCTTTGACTGAAATTTTGCCTTTGTCCTTGGTAGCCTCCTTGGTATTGTGGCCTATTTTGTTGATAAGGCTATCCCTGATTTTGATATTGCTGACTAGGACCTTGGCCTTGTGATTGAAAGGGTGGTCTAATTCCTTGATTTTGCTTCTTCAAATTTGTGACCTCCTTGGTTAGAGTTTGCAGCAAGTTTGTCATCTCTTGCATACTAGTCTGCTGACTAGTCTTTATCTCTTGCAACTCTTGAGAGAAACCTATCTTAGCATGTTCTTGGCCACTAGTACTAGCTTGAGGTGCTAATATGGAAGGGATAGGAGTAAATGGGGGTACTTGTGTAGGTGCAATGGGCTGGAGATTAGGAAAAATAGGCATAGGAGGTCTCCTAGCTATCATGCCTGCTTGAATCAAATAATTTTCAGCCCTGACTGTAGTGTCAAAAACTTGAGGTAAAGAAGTACCACCCATAGACTGAATCATGACAGATATTTGACCATTCAGACTTTGCAAGTAGTATAGAAAAGCATGGTCAGCTGATGGCCTTATTGAGATAGGGATTCTATTCCATGTTTTAAGAAATCTACTATTATAGTCTGTCATTTGCTCTTGAGGGTCTATTTTAATAGTTGTCAATTGTTCAAACAAGGATAAATTATCTGATTTGTCTTTAAAATGTTTACTTAAAGCATCCCCTAATGCATCCCAAGAAGTAATAGAACCAACAGCTAATGTTCTAAACCACTCAAGAGCTTTACCTTTTAGAGATGCTACTAATAACTTTGTGGCTACATCTTCTTGTGTTATATTGTGAATGCTGCAGATGGTAGTCACATCTCTTATGTGCTCAAAGGCTGTAGTCTGCCCTTCACCAGTGAAATCAGGTAAGATTTTTAATGCCACCAAGGGCACATCATGCACTGCAAATTCAAGAGGACTTCCTTGGTTGAATGGTGCAAAATAAAACTATCTAGCCATGGTAGGAGCTGCAACTTGAAGGTTAACAACAATATGAGCTATATTTGTTAGATTTGAATCTTCTTCTTCTTTAAGATCTCTAGTTAGAGATCTTCCTCTTCTTCTGGAATGAAAGGAAAAAGGCCTCCTTTCTGAAGTATCAGGAGGAGTTGATTGAACTCTCCTTGCAGGAGATTCCTTTTGCGCTGACCTGCCTTTATAGCCTGTTTTCAAGGGCAACTCTAAAAAATTGGTAGATTTTGAGCTCCTAGTCTCAATCTTTCTCATAAACATCAAACAAATTTAGCTCTGATCCTTGAAACTAGTGGAGTCACCAGATATACTTGTTAGATCAACTTCTAAAGTATATATTATGTTATCTGTATATCAGAGATGACACAACCTTAAAACAATGAACTTCTTTACTATCCCACCAGGCGTGCCATAATTGTTATACACTGAATTTGCACCTTGTATCAGGCTCTCTTGGTCCTGATAACTTAGTATAACATGGGAATCATCTCTAGGTTGTGGGACCTTTGCTAATTGAGATGAAGCCTCCAGGTTCTAGGCTGGTTCCTCTTGGATAATCACCTTAATCTACTTCTTGCTATGAAATTAAATAACTTTTGAGGGAAAGGGTTAGAAGGAATGCTTGAAAAGGGAAAAGGCTTGAAAGAAAACTACCTACTAGGTGATACACCAAAATTAGGGTTGGATCTCAGTATAGAGAATGGATTTTGATGAACAACTTAGGTCTAGGAGATCACAACTCACTAAATAGGCTTGCATAAGTATTTCATGGAAGGGTCTATAACAATAAGAGGCTATTTAGGGGAAAAGATGATTTCACAGACAACAACATTACTAAGGATTCAGAAACAATTTATGACCTACAAGAAAAAATTCACTTCTACAACTTGGCATAGGAATGAGACAAGATTGTTAGGGGCCTGTAGTATGCCCACAAAAGCATTCTAATCCAATCATCCAAAATAACACACAACAGTTGTAGAAAGAGAGAGGGATCAAGAACCCTAAGATATCATTGAAAACATCATATACTTTAATCCAATAAGAGATAATCCAAACAAGGAAGCATAGGGAAATGAAGAATTGTCACAAAATACCTCTACAATGTCTGTATTATCAATGGGAGCTACAAAATGTAGAAGACCAGAGGGTAGAGAAAATACCACGGATAGCTTTCTAAGAAAGAGACTTTCTTCTTTACAAAGTGAACCTCTGAGCACTAAGGCTCTCGAAAAACAATGTATACCATACTCACTGTAGGTAGGCAAGAGTCCAAAACTGACCTAACTAGGGTTACATAGTTATTCAATTCTTTACCAAACCCTAGAGGTAAAAACCCTCATCAAAAATCTCTGAGAACAAACAGCCATCAGATCATATCTTTCTCCTTGCATGTTGATCCTGTACTAAGCTCACCTACAGACATGACAACCTCGATCCAACTAACTCACCCGCAACTCCACTTGGCCATGAAGGCTCTCAAATCTGATTAAATCCCCCTGGAAAAGTACTATAGAAAACTGGCACCAAACACCCTTCATCATCCCGTGGCATGTACACACGGTACAGGATTCTGCAATGCTGACAAAGATCACCTTAGATTCCTCCACAACCACCTTCGTCCTTAAACATTCAATTAATGAGCTATCGAATGCCATGCACATCGAGAAATACCAGAAAACCTTTGAAAACCCTGAGAAGATATATTTGAATTCAAATTTAAACGGCTAGTAGGACTCAGAAAATAACAGATCCGTTTATGTGAAATCTTCCCGGCGGATGAATGGTCCAGATGCATTTTGAAAATGGCTTGAAAAACCTTAAGAAATCCTTCTGAAAAGTCAATTGTCACCTAGGCAGTCAGCGACCAATCGCAAGTGAGCACATCAACATGTCAGCATATTTGGACCCACCTAACTTTTCCCTTCTTTGAAAATTATTTGGCGAATGTGCAACTGAAGGGAGTCTCCCATTCGTGATATACCTCTACTAACTCTGATCTGGTCAAGCAATCATGTGACTGAGCATACTTTGGGTCATTGTAAGGTTAGCCTAACCCTGATTACATTTGGTGAATGTGAGAACACCTTCGTTCACCAAGTCTCGAAATAACCCTTAACCCCTCAAAGAAATCCTAGCTTGTATTCAGTGAACACGCAATAAAGGTATTCACTCCTTTGCGCAATGAAAACACTGACCCATCATCAACCCAGAGAATCAGTGAAAAAAGAAGATAAATCTAACTCAGGCTACCATCTGGTGAACTGGTGACTGAAAGAAGCTTCTTATTCACTGAATATTTCTATGTCTTCACCAGATAATCAGCTACTACATGAACACTTGTTCGCTTGATTGCTAAACCTTTCAACACATTACCATTTTTCATATCAAACGAGTGAGGAAGAGGGATTTGTCAAGCCGCTAACCATTTTATCAAAATTGCTAAGCCATGGATTTGGGCCCACCTTGTGCCACATGTCATTCTTTCATTTTCCATCACTGTCTAGTCACCTGACACAGGACCCACACTACCTGCAGAACTAACCCTGCCTGGATTTAGCGATTACGCGAATGAAGGCATTCTCAGAGTCGCAAGATACACTTCTTAACTATGGTCAAATCATGAGAACACGTGGACAAAGGCATTCACCAGGTCACTTAATGGAATACTTAACCTTAGTTAAGTCAAGAGAATACGTGAATGAGGTGTTTGCTTAATCGTCGAATGATTTGTTTGACCTTGAGGTTGATTGGGAGATTACCCGACTGGGGCCTCATTCACCGGATCGCCAAATTATTTGGAGCTTGACTATCTTATTCTGAGAACACGTGAACACTATTCACCCAATCACTAAATGTTTTAGGATACCGCTATTTTATCCCACGAGTACACGAATGAAGGAGAACTTGCAAGAACCACCAAGATGTGAGAGGTACTAATATCCTTAGTTGCCGAATCACCAGAAGACGTCCAACCCTTGGCCACTACTTGGAGAATGCATGACAAAGGAGAGTCTAGCCATTCGCTAGTTTGCTAGATGCTTAGACATAACCGCTAGGAATGAAGTGATTACGCGAACACATGTTCACCAATTCACCAGGAAAAAGAGATAACTACCAAGAGATCTGGAGAATACGTGAACACCAGCATTCGCCAATTTAGTAAAAATTTTACTGAGACTGCCAAACACTTTGAGAATACATGACTGAAGGGTACTCACCAGTTCGCTTAATGAAAAGGGCATGCCGCCATGAACTTGGAGAACTAGCGAACAAGGGATTCTTTTGCGCACATGGGCTTATGAAGACTTAAGTGGCCAGAAAAGTAACATGAAAATATAACATAACAAAGGGTTTTTTTAACCTTAATGGCTACTTTTTGAATATTTGAAGGGTTTCTTCATGACCAGGGGCCTAGGAAAATTCACAGGGACCAGGGGAAAAGGGCCAAGGCCATGAAAATTTTTGGAGCTCTTTGCAGGATATGAAAGATGAAAACCAGACACAAACCAAGGTCTAATTGACTAGGGAAAAAATTAGGGCAACAATTATAATAGCTCAGATTCTTCACTGATGTGATATGAATATAATAGCTCAGATTCTTCTATCAGTAGTTTCAATATTATTTCTTCTTCACTGATGTGATATGAATATAATAGCTTAGATTCTTAATTCCAATTCATTAAAATCTAGGGTTCCTCTAGGGTCTCGATTGCATTATTACGGCTTCTCTAAGGTTCCTGTTTAATTAGGGTTCCTCTAGGGTTTCATTTGCTGAATTAGGGTTCCTTAGGTTTCAATTGCTTGCTGGTAAATGTGAGGGTTTTGTATTGCACCGAGGCTTCACTCTGTAAAATGCTTTCTCATCCATTCAGACAATTTATTATTATTATTATTATTATCAGTGTTATTGTTTCCCTTTTTAGGTGTTCTAATTTTAATGTTATTATATTGACTAAGATTTGTTGAAGCTTTTTGTTGTTTATCTTTCTGGTTCTGTCAGTTTGAAATAATTTGAATCACAGTCATTCTGATTATATAAAAAAAAATAAAAAATGAATGGTGAAAAATAAAAAACTTGATTTTTTAACGAGTCGTACCCTAATATATTGAAATAAGAGAAAAGTATATAGAATATTGCTATTCCAGAGGAGGGTCATTGTATTGTCTTTACAAGATTGCATAGTTTTTTCTTGATAGATTACAAAATTCTGTAAGAACAGTTACATCTACTATCTGTCGAGAGCATATATTTCTACTATATATTAACTTTTATGAAAACTAATATTGGCACTATAGATTAATAGCACATCCTTAATAATGGAGGAGAATCACTTCTATTGATTTAAAAAATGAATCCACCATTATCACCATATTGACTTCCCTAGGCTCTTTGGAACTGTAACTTCCAATCCCCACTATTGTCCATGTGAGTAATAAATGAAGTTATCTAATTATTTCCTACCCATGAATAGAAGATGCTCCTCTATTTTAAGGTAATGAATGCAGGGATCTTAGGTTATTCAGCCATCCAAATATTTGATGGTATCTATTGTTGGATGCCACATAATAGAAGTTTTGACTTAAATTATTATTTAACTATTAGGATACACCAATTGGATGCTGTATAATTGAAAATTTGACTTCTCCTATACATATTACATATGATCTAGGTGAATGAGAAGTGAAAAAGTCAGTTATCCAACCATAGATGTCATGGTGCATCCTGATAACAAAGCCATTAGAACTATAACATTCTTTGTATGCATGGGTCAGTACTAAGTCATAATAAACTAGTATTAGGACATTGATTTTGACCATAAATAGATAAATTATAGTGTAAAACAACATACCCACTTTCTTAGATAAAGACCCCACCATTGAATCTACAGACAAGCTAGACCCCATAATCTCTTCCCTAGTTCCTCGATGGTGGTATAATATGGTGTATCATCTTCCTTAATTCCTTCATTATGGGCTAGTGTGTGTGGTCTACCATCTTTTTAATGTCAAATCCCCTCCATTGCAGTGTTCTGCGATGTGAAAAACAACTATACTTTACCTGCTAAGCCCCACAAGCCCCTTCTTCTCTAGCTGGATGTGACCTTGTTGCCTTTAGTATTAGGGTGATGTGGGTGACACTAATAATTATGCACATCCACATGCCTAGGCCCAGAGCAGGCTCATTATCATGATTATTACTCATTCTAGGTTGCTGCTTTGCATGACAACAATGCCAAACAAAGCAAGCAATATATTTTGTTTAAAAAATAATAATGATAAGGCCACTTTACTCTCTTTAACTTGTATAGCTGGGATCCTTAAGCTTCAACTTTCAATGAGGGGAGTGAAGGTGAAAAAAAAGAGTATAATGTTTGGACCAAGTTGAAAGGGAATTGAGGTGAGTAATAGTAGGTTAGTGGAAAGATGACACAATTTCAATGAGAAAAGTAAAGATTTAAAAAAGGGCATGCAACAGTTGGACCAAGTTGAAAGGAAATTGAGATGAGTTATAGAAGATGAGTTGGATCAATTATCTATTTGCTAAAATTAATTCAATGTTTAAATAAAGAAATGGTTCTTACTTGTAGACTTTTTAAATTAGTACAATTGTGAACACACTGAATTTTAGAGAAACATTCTATCTATATAAATGTGTAATTTTATAATCAAAAAATGGTTTCTTGTAATCATGCTCATAATAGTATATCAAGTGAAGCTTTTTGTTTATTGAATCAATAGTATATCAAGTGAACCTTTTTGTTTATTGAAACTTAGTTGTATTTTTTTTTAATTCTTTGTTGTCAGTCCATAGGTGGTTGTTATGGATTAGTCAGTGTAGGTGGTCCTTATATGGTTATTTTTGAGGAGTTATAGTTGTGGTTTCTCTAGTGATATTGAAGCACATAAGCATAAGAGAATATAATAAAGAGTCAAGTTTCTATTCTTATAGCTATGTTCATCTCTCTTGTTTCTTGATATGTAATTGTCCCTACAATAATTTATTTTATTTATGATGCTTCTACTTAAATTGACTTCACGTTGCAACAGTTCTAGAGTTTCTTAAACTAGAAGAATTTGCATTAGGATGCTTAATTAGCTTGCAAACCATAAGCAACTAGAAATAATTGAAGCAAGCCACATAACACAAAGGATTTCAAGAGGCTACACACTTCAATAGTTTATCAATTAAATTTTTTTTTGCCTAACAGTTGGTCTTTAAATAGATATGAAATTGTTGCTTGATTTTTCCCGAGTACTTGCAGCAGGTCGCATACTTTGCAGAATTTAACAAGATTGGTATTCAATAAATTTTGCAAGAAAGCTTTAAACATTACAAGAAACTTATCAATACATGAAACTACCTTACTTTTTTCAATCACCTTGATGGCCACAAGCTTTCCTATCTCTATGTTTCCTGTCTCTATCTTTTTGTAAAACATGATTAATAATATTACAAACTTATATGTATATGTGCCTATATAAGAACCATGTATTACATACTTATATAAATGTATATGTTCTTGTGACTGTCAATTTTGTATCTAAAACCTTCTTCGCCGTGTACTTTTCAAGGATGGATCTTATCAACGATCCAAACATTTAAGCACTCCTTTGTAGGAAGGTCAGAAAAACTCGTATTCACGTACTTATTCTTGCTATCATTGGAGTAGCCCAAGTGTTGTCTGTGCTTGAAGGTAGGCAAAAAAGTGTAAGGAAAGAAGTGATGGAAGTGGTTTTTATAAATGCATTATTCATTAGAGTGAGGTGCATTTTCATGACCAAATTCACATGAGTTCAGCAACCTTCTTTTAGCTAGCCAATCTTGTAAGGAAAAAAGGAAGCCTATCAAATACGATTAGCATAACGTTAGAAGAATAATTAGTCATGTTCCTCCACACCCTTGGCCACAATTTGAGGAACCATAAGATTGCCCACAACTTTGGTCACTCCGGAGAGACAGTAAGCCGATACTTCCACAAGGCCTTGACGGCTATCGTAGGACTCCATCAGGATTATCTCACACCACCTGGGCCAAACACTCCTCCTAAAATTAGTGGGAAGGACCATTTTGATCCTTCAAGGTAAACCCCCTAGCACTACAAATTTCTTTGCTTAGTGATAATCTTATTACTGCGTCTTTCTTGACTGTGGTTTTTCTTTCTATAGGATTGTGTTGGAGCAATTGATGGAACCCATATACCAGTCATTGTAGATGTCAACTTACAGGGTAAATATTAGGATAAAAAAGGGAACTTGTCACAAAATGTTATGGTTGTCTCTTCTTTTGATTATAAGTTTCAATACGTTCTTGCTGGTTGGGAAGGGTCTGCTGCAGATAGCCGTGTTCTAGCTTCAGCTCTTAGTAGAGCCGATCCACTTGTAGTTCCACCTGGTATGCCATTTCACACTGTATTTTTTCTGAAGAAAATGATAAATGTTTGATGGTGTTATCAATGTTTCACGGTTTAACAATATATGTTATTTTGTAGGAAAATATTATTTGGTCAATGTTGGATATCCAAATGTACCAGGATTTCCTGCACCTTACCGATGTACACGTTACCACTTGAAGGAGTTTTCAAGTGCAAACCCTATAAACAGCCCACAAGAGTTGTTTAACGATCGATACTCCTCTCTTAGAAATGCAATAGGGCATACATTTGGCATTTTGAAGCAACGTTTTCCTATCCTGAGGCATGCAACATCTTATCCAATCATGACACAATCACATATTGTTTTGGCATGTTGGATACTGCACAACTTCATTACTATAGAGGACAGTGTTCCATCCGAAGTAGTTATTGAAGAGGATGACAATCGCGATGGGATAAATGTACCGATACTTGAGCCATATGGGTTGAGTCAGCGTGATAGGGATGATTGGGGGAACTTTAGAGATGATATAGCAAGTAGGATGTGGGAAGACTACAGACGTAGACATTAGTTGTAGTTTTACAAGACCTTCCTTTGTTCTTTAATGTGCTTTCATTCCTAAATCATATTGTTGTAATGCTGATGTTGAAAACATGTGTTCTCATAGTTTACATTGACAATATTCTTTGTAACAAATGAAGCCTATGTATGATTTCTAACTCTGATTTCTCTTTCATTAACATTCATGTCTGTATCTTGTTGCAATGCTGATGCTGAAAACATGTGTTCTCATAGTTACATTTACAATATTCTTTGAAACAAATGAAGCCTGTGTATGATTTCTAACTCTGATTTCTCTTTAATTAACATTCATGTGTGTATCTTGTTGTATTACTGATGCTGAAAACATGTATTCTCATAGTTTACATTTACAATATTCTTTGAAAAAAATGAAGCCTGTGTATGATTTCTAACTCTGATTTCTCTTTGATTAACATTCATGTCTGTATCTTGTTTGACACTTTTTCTTCTAAACGGGATTGAGAGAATGGTGATTTGGCAATATATAATTACAATACTGATTCAGTGTGCAATATAAAACACTTAATCCATCTACTTGTATGTTCAATGTAAAACACTTAATCTATCTTATACTAGAGCATATATAGTACAACTATATGAACATAGTAGACCATATATAATTACAACACTAATTCATTGTGCAATAGAATGAACACTAAATTAGAATTCATTCTATTGCACACTGATTCAGTAGACCATAGTAGACCATAGTATGTTTACATAGTCTACTATGGTCTACTATGTTCATACAGTATGCTTGAATGGTGAATATAAAACACTTAATCCATCTTCTTGTGTGGTCAATGTAAAACACTTAATCCATCTTATAAGTTTTTCCTTTTTTGAATAACTAGATACAGGTATTCTCACTTCAAATTTAATGCATTATCTACTATAACACCAGCCTTACAAACACCCAAAATGCCATCACCTTGAGAATTGCAAGGGTTGCTTTCCTGTACAGGTCGGACGCCACCCACATTATTACTTTCCATAAGAATCATCTCTTTGTGCCTCATGTAGAATTGTCTATAAAAGGAAGAAGAATCCTCTGAAACCATAGTCTCCATTAGGGATAAATAATTTTATTTTTACTCAATCCCTTTCACTCTTAAAAAAAGGTTAATATTCTCAAGCGAATACCACTTTTTTTAGCTACAAGAAATGTATGATAATGTTCTCCTTGACAGTACACAACAATCATATTTCTGGGCCTCAATTTGATCTTCCTGCTAGTCTGGCTTCCTAAGGTACTGGACATTTCAATTTGTATGGTTTGAATTTTTGGACTTAATAGATTTTTTTAATTCATGATTGATTTATGCTTATGTTTATGTCGATTGTTTTTCATATGGGTTTGTATGGAATATCTCTATTTGTGTAGTTTAAATTTTTTACTTCTAACGATTTGTTTCTCTGGTTATGTTTAATGTTTGGTTAGTGCAATTTAAAGGTGTTATATTGTGTGTTGTGTGTGTTTGTTTCACAGGGATTTGAATCAATGTTTGATATGTATGTATGTATGGTTTTGCCTCGTGTTTACACTAGAATGTAGGGTTGGATTTATCATCTTAGTGAAGAAATTGATCTTTGCCTCATAGAATGTATGTATGGTTTTGCCTCATGTTTACAATAGAATGTAAAACCCTTAATCCATCTTATAAGTTTTTCCTTTTTTTGACAAATAGATACAACAAATATTAAGTATACAAGTAGATGGATTAAGTCTTTTATATTGACCATTCAAGCATGCTGTATGAACATAGTAGACCATAGTAGACCATAGTAGACTGTGTGAACATAGTAGACCATATATACATGCATACTTAGCTACATGCAAATGAGAATGGATAATAAATAAATATATTACAAATTGTTGGATATCATGCATAAATGCAATATTTTGGATTATATGGCACTGTTGTATGACTATTTCTTTAATATCCATTCTCATTTGCATGTAGCTAATGATTGCATACAACAGGTGGTGTAGGTGATGATGAGCATGGATGATGAGGTTATTGTAAGCCCATCAACTTCTTCATCCAAGAAGGTTGTGTGGACCAAAGAGATGGAATGAAAGTTCCTAAACTTGCTCCATGAACAAGTTCACCTAGGAAGGAAAGGCAAAGGGGGCTTCAAAAAAGAAGCTTGGACAGCGATTGAGAGGAAGTTCAATGCTGATTTGAACCTTAATTTGTCAAAGGAAAATTTCAAAAATAAGCTTAAAGGATGGAAGCAAGGTTTTCGAGTGATGAGAGAGTTGAAGAATATGAGTGGGTTTGCATGGAATGAAGATACTCAAAGTGTGGATGCTGATGACATGGTGTGGGAGGAGCTTCTAAAGGTAACATGTTGTTTTGAATATGTTGGTCTTAGCAATATTTCCTTCTTATTAAGTTAGATAGAAGACAAAGATCTAATTCATTCATCATGACAACATGCAGAGAAAAGAATTCAAAAGTGCCAAAGTGTACAAGAGACAACCCTTCTAGTACTACAATGACCTAGCCATCATTGTAGGTAATGACATAGCTGAAGGTGCTGCTACTACTACTGTAGGAGAGACATAAGAAGGGCTCAATATGGATGGGCCAACCTACATGGATTGTGATGAGGATGTCCCTATGAGTACACCACTTAACACTCCAACTAATTCGGATGATGAATTATATAATTCCAATCAATCGAGTGCAAGTAGGAGTCAAAATCTTTCAACACCGTCACCAAGGATGACAAAGAGGAAAAAGGCATCCATTATTGGTATGATGGATGTGCTTTGTGATACTATGAAAAGAATAGAAGAGGACTTCCATGCGCCTCTTGTATTTAAAGTGGACTATTCTAACTTAGATGCTATCTTGCATAATGTCTATGAGGCTCTTAGAGCCATCCTTGATTTGAGTCCACAAACTATGGTAAAAGCATATGACACCTTCATGGCTGAAAAAGATAGAGCTAAAGGGTTCTTGCAAATGAATCATGGGGAGAGGCTGCAGTATATTACCGTGAAGTTTGCAAAACTCTAGATACTTTTTTTTTTTCATTTTAAAGTATTGTTACTTAAACATTGACAGACCTCTAGATAGATACTTGTCTTATCAACACCATGATGATATTTAATTTACTGTTATTTCATGCTATTTCAGCCATAATGATATTGTTTTTTATTGTTATGAAGTATGCATTATAATATTTTTCTGCTATTTTAGCCATGATGATATTGTTTTTACTGTTATTTCATGCTATTTCAGCCATAATGATATTGTTTTTTATTGTTATGAAGTATGCATTATAATATTTTTCTACTATTTCAGCCATGATGATATTGTTTTTACTGTTATTTCATGCATTATAGATTGCAATCATTACTTAAAAATTCATGATTGGATGTTATTTCATGCATTGTGATATCGATCTGCTATTTCAACCATGATGATATTGTTTTTACTGTTATTTCATGATTATAAATGGAATACACCAAGGAGTAACACATGATGAAGATGAGCTCATAATTGTGATATTGTTTTTACTATTATTTCATGCTATTTCAGCCATCATGATACTGTTTTTACTATTATTTCATGATTGTGAATGTTTTTACTATTATTTACTATTTTTACTATTATTTACTATTATTAGATAACATAATACCAATAGATATTGATGTTAAGATGCTTCTATAAGTTTGTGGTATATGGTTCTAGGAATAACCAAATGGAAATTGAAATGCTGGCAAACACTGCAGCATCTATGGCTGTAACTTCAGGTTTTAAGGTTCTACCCTCTTCCAAACTCATTTACCATCAAACCCTTGATTCAGGTCACACCATGAGGGTTTGATCCACACGATCACTCCAAACAACTCCAGACCAAACTAATTATGTGAACACCTCACTATAGATCCCCTTATAGGTAATCCATCACCAAATCCCTTCAAACATGAAGCAAGTAACTTTCAACATGACTGGTGTCTATTTTGGCTTGTTCACTGTCAGCAACTTCACTGGTTTTGTGATTCTTCAAACCATTGTTCTCAATCTTTGCATAAGATAAAGGTAAAACAAGGAATATATTACATTATGGTACTCTCCCACTAAACATAGTAACCACAAAGATGTGGGAGAGTTACCACTTCACAGAAAAATTCAAAATATCAGCTTGACTGTACACTACCAGTCACTGTTCTAGATATACCAGTCCTTTATTCTGGAACTAAACCATAATAAAATGATAAAAAGAAAGCAGGGGAATGTGAAATAAAACTAACACAACATGCTATGTTAGTCTCACACCAAGATCACATTGCAAACTATCATTAGAACATATTGTTCAGACTGTACCCATGGAACAGAGATAAATTCCAGAGAATGGATTTAGTTTATTTGATTTAAAATTTACTACAAAGCTTTCCTGGTTACCACCAACTCTCCATACTCCCTAAACATGCCTATTACTTCACTATAAAGCCCTAAAAGGATGGTTATCCCTTCACACAACCATAACAGTCAGTTATCTGACTATTATTGGCTAGTTACACTTTGAAATTTAGAAGTATTTGTTGTCTAGTTGGCACTAAAGTGTCAACTATGAAAACTTACAACTTCATTACATTGCACCAACCTTTTTAAAGGTTTATGATTTTATCAACCCTCCTGAAATGTCCTAAAACTACTTAAATCTCCCTTACAAGCCCGATTAGGCCTAAGTTGCCAATATGGGCAAACTACAATTTTGGGCACTCTTGGTGCTTTTACAACTTTTAAATGGCCTTAGAGGCCATATTACATTTGTTTTAGACCTTATAGGCCTTTAGATCCCCAAATTAAACTATGATCAGCAAATTGACCCTTCATGAGCCTACTAGGTGCATGTTAACATTACAATGCCCTTAACTTCAATACATGTCTTTATAGTTAGGCTTCAAAACATCAATTAAAAAAATGGACCATAGGTCCAATTACATTCAAAATTTAATCTTCCTAGATCACTAAACCAAATGACCCTCTCCTCATGCATTGAATCTTATATACATTTCTCCAACACCTACTTATGGTTGCCATCTTATATACATGTTGACAGTTCTTCGAGTACACATATGTTGTTCATGATTTCAACTTATAATCTATATTTTTGATGACTACACATATTTCTGATGTTACTCCTTGGTGTATTACATTTATTATTATGAGTATAGATGTGTTATTAGATCCTTTCAGTTTCAAATAGAAAGTCTCTTTAATTAACCATAGATTGTTAGAGTAGATTTGATTATGTGGAGTTTCTAAAATGTTATGAACTGTATTTGAATCTCATATGTTGTTCATGCTTGGAAACTTACAATCTATATTTCTGATGACTACACATATTTCTGATGTTACTCCTTGGTGTATTACATTTATTACGGGAACTTTGCACGGTGTGTCTTCACACCACCATTTCATTGTTGGATTTTGTTCTTCCCCATCTTCTATGTACGAGTATAGATGTGTTGTTAGATCCTTTTAGTTTCAAATAGAAAGTCTATTTAATCAACCATGGATTGTGATGAGTAGATTTGATTATGTGAAAATTATAAAATTTTATGAAGTGTATTTAATCAACTATAAATTGTTATAGCGTCCATGACTTTGGAGAATGCGCCTATGTGTCAAAGTGGTGTTGGCCATTGCAAATTATGGATCTCACAGACTCCATGAAATCCTAGGTATCAATTTTGGAATTGCCCAAAAAAGGTTTGGATATGTAATTAGTTTTATGTTTAAAAAGAATGTGACAATTTATTATTTTAGGAAGAACTAATGTAGATTTGGTATTGCAGGGAAATCGTAAATGCAAATTCTTTAGGTGGGTCGATGAACCCAATTGTATGTCTACTCCAGCTACAACTATACATGTTATACACTAAGTTTGCACCCTTGTTTCAAGATCTCTTGGTCTTGATAACTTAGTATAACATGGGAATCATCTCTAGGTTGTGGGACCTTTGCTAACTAAGATGAGACCTCCAGGTTCTAGGCTGGTTTCTCTTGGATAATCAAATTGATTTGCTTCTTGACATGAAAGTAAAACTTGAGGGGAAAAGGGATAGAAGGAATGCTTGGAAAGGGAAATGACTGAAAGAAAACTACCTACTAGGTGATACACTGAAATTAGGGTTTGGATCTCAGTATAGAGGAATGGGATCAATGAAAGGCTCAGGTCTAGTAGATCACAACTTACTGAATAGGCTTGCATAAGTGTTTCATATGAGGGTCTCCAGCAAAAAGAGGCTATTCAAGGAAAGAGATGATTTCACAAACAATAGCATTACTGAGAATTTAGACACAATCCATGACCTGCAAACATACATTCTTTTCTACAACTCGGCATTGGAATGGGACAAGATTGTTAGGGGGCTAAAGTATACCCACAAAACATTCACATCCAATCATCCACAAGAACACACAAAAAATTGTAGAAAGTAAGAGGGATCAAGAACCTTAAGATATCACTGAAAACACCATACACTTAAATCTAGTAAGAGATAATCCAAAAAAGGAAGCATAGGGACATGTAGAATTGTCACAAAATACCTCTTCTAGAATTGTTATACACTAAGTTTGCACCCTTGTTTCAAGCTCTCTTGGTCTTGATAACTTAGTATAACATGGGAATCATCTCTACGTTGTGGGACCTTTGCTAACTGAGATGAGACCTCCAGGTTCTAGGCTAGTTCCTCTTGGATAATCACCTTAATTTGCTTCTTGACATGAAAGTAAAACTCGAGGGGAAAAGGGATAGAAGGAATGCTTGGAAAGGGAAATGATTGAAAGCAAACTACCTACTAGGTGATACACCAAAATTAGGGTTTAGATCTCAGTATAGAGGAATGGGATCAATGAAAGGCTCAGGTCTAGTAGATCACAACTTACTGAATAGGCTTGCATAAGTGTTTCATAGGAGGGTCTGTAGCAGAAAGAGGCTATTCAGGGAAAGAGATGATTTCACAAACAATAGCATTACTGAGAATTTAGACACAATCCATGACCTACAAATAGACATTCTTTTCTACAACTTGGCATAGGAATGAGACAAGTTCATCAGGGGGCTGAAGTATACCCACAAAACATTCACATCCAATCATCCACAAGAACACACAAAAATTGCAGAAAGTAAGAGGGATCAGGAACCCTACGATATCACTGAAAACACCATACACTTAAATCCAATAAGAGATAATCCAAACAAGGAAGCATAGGGACATGTAGAATTGTCACAAAATACCTCTACAATATCTATATTATCAATGGGAGAAATACAACTGTAGAAGCTAGAGGGTAGAGAAAATGCCACAGATAACTCTTTAGAAAGATGAATTTCTATTACACTTGTCCAACTCTGAGCTCAAAAGCTCTTAAAAAACATTATATACATCATTCAACTGCACACAGGCAGGAGTAAAAAATTAACCTAACTAGGGTTACAAGATTTTACAATATCATAACTAACCCTAAATCAAGACAAGACTGATCATAAATATATCTCTGCAATATCATGGCCGATCAACCTCAAGCTTGCGTGCCCATGCCTGTACTTCTTGTTTGCAGATAAACAACCTAGATTCATCATCCTTCCTACACAAAAGTCACGCCATGAGTGCTATAGAGGTACTTTTTAGGGACAGGAATCGACCCATGATGGCTGGCCAAACTTTCTAATCATTTTCCCAGTTGCAAATGTCCTGCAGACATAAATTTCTTAGCTACCTCGCCGCTCGTAGCTTACAAATCAAACACTGGTAAAAACTCTCTTAGACACATTTGAATTTGAAATACAATGGCTAGCTGGTCATTTTAAAACATAATCATTGATATCCTTTTCCTCCCGGCAAATGAACGGCTCTGATCAATCTTGAAACAATCATGAAATCCTTTTGAAAGGTCAAAAATCCACCTTAGCATGCTTGGACCAATGAACACTCAACACGTCAGCACATATCGACACACTTGTCATTTGGACCCACCTCGAGCCTCTTTCCTTTTAAGTCATTCAGTGACTACATGACTGAAGACTTCTCTTATTCATGAAATCCTTCCTACCCTTGCCAATTCATTTAGAGATTCAGTGAACAAAGCGTTCGCTGAATCACCAAGTCATTTTGGGGCATAGCTAAACCATTCTATGAATGAGCGACCAAAGAGAAGCTATCAAAGCCACTAAATATCTATTAACCCTGGGCCCATTCTGACACCTGGCATCCTATTATTCATCCCAGCCGCTCTATCAGCAAACACTTCGGCAACCTCTCTGACATGGACCCACTTGAACTGAGATTCCAATCTAATGGCAGGTGCATGATTGCAAAGGCAAGGAATATTCCTTGCAATCATGTGACCACCGTAGATCTTTCCTTTAATCGAGACCCTCTGACACATCAGTCCACCTAGAAGTCTTTGTCAGCACGCGACAACCAATCACAAGAAAGCACATAAGCAATACGTGGCACTGGACCCACTGACATTTACCTTTACTCCAGCCAATCAAACATTAGCATGTTAGCATGACTTGGCATGGACCCACCTTTCTGAAGCCTGAACACTTGGAAGATCCAATGGTGAGCACAAGATCGCATGCCTCTAACACCAGCCTTGCGAAGATATGCCAGCTGTAGATCTTCATCCTTCTAACATCCCTACAGACATTCTGACAAGGCCCCACTAGCAAATATCCAATCATCACCCTCAGCCAATGAAATACTTCCATGTAGGACACCATGGCAATGGACCCACACAAAATTTGAAGCCCTGCACACCTGGGAGAATCAACGGTTAGCGCAATTTCGCAAGCCTCTGACACTAGCCTTGCAAAGATATGATAGCCATCTGATCATCTCAAACGTGACCCCACAAATTAGACCATTGGAAGACTTGGCGATTACGCGACTGAAGAGAAATGAACATTCACCAGGTCATAGGAAATTAAGCGGTGATCAGGAAATAACTAGCGAACATGAGAAACACTACAGTCACCAGGTCACTGAATAAAAAGGGTAACTGCCGACTGACTTGGAGACTTGATGACTAAGGGAAAACTTTAAGTGCACATGCTTTATAAAAGATTTAAGTGGCCCGAAAAAGGTAACGACCAAATAGAACATGGCTAGGGTTTGCAAGGTTTTTGAAACACAACGGCTACTTTTTCAAATATTCAAACTTGCAGACTAGGGACCAAAATAAATTGTAGAGACAAGAGGGAAAAACATGAGGCCATGAAAAATTTAGGGAAGCTCGACAGGATAAAAACAGAGGCCCTGGAAAGGTTGATAGCCAAATTCGCATGGACAGGGAAATTTGGGTAACAATACCCAGTGTTATGTCAACCCCATCTACATCCCTACCTAGCATTATGTCAACCCCATCTACATCCCTACCTAATGTAGGGAATGAGTGCAAGGAGTTCAAGGCCAGAGAGGCAAAATTATTTTCAATGGCGAGAGAAGAAATCATGTTTTTGCGATGCATTCTTTGTGTAGTATGCACACTACTTTTTTGGGAACATATGCGCAAATGCAGTTAACAGACAGATATTGTAGATACATGAAATTTTTTATAAGTAGATACGTTGGACATATATATTGATAAACTCAAGAACTTTTTTTGTTGTTTATGACTCTTATGATTTTGAAAATAAAATTAAACAAAATTAAATATTAACCTTATTAAAAAAAAGTTGAATTTTTTTTTTATGGTTTTCTATATAAAATTCAATAAAATATTTATCATTTTCCCTATAAAATTATATAAAATAATAAAATAAATCATAAAATGAACTAATAAAAATATAATATAATATAAAAAAATATTAAAATAGTTCAAAAAATAAAATAATAATCATAGTCAAATTCCAATTCTAGTTTTAAAAAGTGGAACCAAACGGAGGATATACATCTTCTCGCTCATATTCCGAGTTAACCAAACAGTCCTAACTATAATCCAAAAATGAAAATCTGAATTATCAAATCCATGATTTGACCATTTCCAGCATTTGATCAAATCCATCATTTTCTAATTCCCGCTACCAAATGGGCCCTAAGGGAACATGTGAAATAAAGAAAGATGGGGATTGGAGAAGCAAGTGAATAGACTGCAATATTACTCAGTTTTTAGTAAGTACATATCTATATGGGTAATATATGGTAATTATGGAAAAGAAGTGTCTCTCTTCAATGAGGAGATATTTTGAATGATATACATGTAGAGAGATATCTAAGAGAGCATGCCTTTTTAATGAATATGAAAAGGTGCAAGTTCAGTTAATGAAGTATGATTGAAAAAAGAAATGATGGAGAATGATTGAACTGGGGTAATGGGGTGTAAAACATATTCAAGGCTGATCATTCAAGGAGAGAAATAATACATTCAAGAAGGGAGTTTATGAAGAATATGTGCGGGTATATGAGAATTTGTATTCATTGTGAAGAGGATTATATACAAATTTTATTGAGAGAATTCAAGGTAGTTATCTTGAAGACAACTAGAAGGGGACATTTGAGTGGTACCAAAGCACAATCCAGCCATCCTGTGGGCTTAAAGAAATTATGTGAGAATCAACCATGATGCAGAGAGATGAAAAAAAGAATTAAAAGAAAGATTCTAATAGTCACAGTGAGCAAGAAGCAACAACACTTATTTCCCCCATCAATTATGCCAACCCCTAGGTGGGCGGAGTGGTCGAATGAATAAATGTTCATTCCGTGCTCTTGGGATTGATTGGAAGGAAGAATACATTACAAATGGATGCATCCTAAAGGGATATCCATGTAGGATTGAAAAGGGATACAGTCTCTACCAGGAATAAGGATGCGTAGTCCTAAAGGGATATCCATGTAGGCTTGGAAAGAGATAAAATCTCTCCCAAGAATTATAAAGATGGATCCATGTAGGCTTGGATGAAATGTGGTTCATTCAAGATGTAGGCTTGGATAAAACGTATGTCATTCAAGAAGGGAAATGGACCAATTTCAATTCCCTTTGTAGGCTTGGGTGTAGGATATCTCATCCAAGAAGGGTATCGATTGCTTATCAATCCTCCCATGTAGGCTTAGATAACGATTATCGTTTCCAAAAAATCTTAGGAGTAGCACTTCATGGGAGGACGAATGAATAAGGATTGCTTAGAATGGATCTAATATCCTTCAAGCGAGATTATTCTTATAATATGAAGCCCGACCTGGAGACCGTCCTAAGATCCAATTCCATTTTGGGAGTAGCACATCATGGGAAGACGACTGAATAAGGATTGCTTAGAATTGGTCTTATATCCTTCAAGTGAGAGAATCCTTATAATATGAGGTCCGACCTGGAGACCATCCTAAAATCTAATTTACTTATAATTAGATTGAATATTATATATTTTATCTTTCTGCTAACTGTGGTTTTGTAAGAAATTATTCTTGAAGTATTAGCAAAGACATTATAGTAGGGTTTAATTAAGAATGTGTGTATTATGTGTCTAATCGTTCAAGTGAGAGTAGCAATGAACAAATTGAAACACTGAAACAACTAGTTATATTCTAGCTATGTAGTGTCACTACATAACTAGTTAAAGCACAAAGCACAAGAGTTTGGGAGTTTTGTTCCCAAGCTTAACTAGTTATCCTTCAAGGGACAAACTGAAACAACAGATGATATTATTCTTGGCTGCAAAACTCCAAAAAGGGTCTGTGTTTTTTCTTCAAACGGATGCAGCATTTAACACTTGGTAATTGATCTTCGTAAGGCTGTGTTCATATGTCTCAAGGGCTGTGATTATTATTTAGGCAGCGACTATATTATAGAGGCTGCAATTCCAGTAGGAAAGGCAGCCTATGCATAGTAGTGGCTGCGATTTCAATGTGGGAGTGTCGAGATGAATAAGGGCTGCATTTGGTTCTATGAAGGTTGTGAATTGTGCTCGTACAGTAGCAGCTATATATATAAATTAAAAGGTGCACATTGTTTATTATTCAGTTGGCATGGTGTGTATTTTCCAAGTAATTGAGTTTTAGAGTTTAGAATTATTTTGCTATTTGGTTTTTGAGATTAAAATTTCAGTTTTCAAATAGTAGCCAAATTGTCCACATAGCAAGACTATTGACAAGAATTGTAGTATCCCCAATCAGTTCTCCACCAAACTTTCTACTTCCCAAAATCAACCAGCAAATATTAAGTCAAATAGTTAGCATGTTGTAGAAAATGTGCGATATACATTTGCTGATTGGTTCATTTTCATTCGAGCAGTTCTCAAACTCGATGGAATGTCACATGATAGACTTTTATCAAACAGATCTCATGTATACGATAAAACACTTTCATTTAGTCAAAGAACAATTTTGAAGTTTTGCAACAGCTAACTGGTTTACAAATAATTGAGGAAGCAAAATGCAATAGTATTTGCTACAATCAAATGTGTAAACTATTTTTCAATGAAAGATGTCATCACCAAATGCTAATCCTGCAGCTGACCTATTTGCATATAGGAAGGCAGACCGCCTTTAGGCTTTGAGTCAATTGCCTGTGAATCTAAGAACTCTGCTTCAACTTTGTTTCCACAATTAACACCTTGTTCCTTTGCAATGACCAAATGGTAGCAAGATCTTCCCACGGTCAAGAGGATATGCCACGCAGCATATATCTAAATTCCTGAACATCAACCAACATCCTGCTATGTGGACAGTTGCTTTCAACAAATGACCAGTGACCAAAGCTGAATTTCTTTACTTGGACATGGAAAAATGAGGTCTCTAAATCTCAAAAACACTGCCAAATCAATCCTTGCATATCTTACTTGGCGAGCAGAAGCCTTCGATATCCAAGAAGGAAGTAAACATGGAGTATTGTTCAATGCATCATATGATGTCTCTTTTTCCTTTCTACAGTCCACAACAAAGACAATGTCATTTATTGTAATGCTTGCCTCTGCTATGTTTGTAGCAAGCACAATCTTTCATACATTGGGTGGTGTTGCTTCAAAAATCAACCTCTGCAATAAAGCACCACAAATACAAATCAAATAAAAAATTCTCACAATACACTAGGAGTAAAGTGTACGAGATTGTATCACTGTGATTAATACCCTAGCTATATATCTTGCACTAGAGCACTTTAGAATAAACCAAGCATTCCTCCTATTCCAAAAGAAACTATATATGCAAAAATGTGTACAGAAACCATTTTAAGAATAAACCTAGCATATTATGAGAAAAGTTGAAATGTCTTCATTAATATCTTCAGTAGCATATATATGATATAGAATAGTTGTCAGCTCTGACATAAATACATTACATACAAATATGCATTTTAATCAAATACTCTAAATAGGACAATACACCTCTTGCATATAGAAGTGGTGCTAATCAAACTTGTGGAATTGATTTGCTTCGCATCTCAAAGATGTTCTTTGTGTTTTGGGAGATGATTCTGACATGGTGGAGAATGGGTAAGATAGAATGGGAGGTAACAAGTTCGATTGGAAAGGAAATGATTTACCTTGGGAGGTAACAAGTTCAATTGTAAAGGCAATGATTTACTTTTTTGGTATAAATTTTAAGAGAGAAAGAAATGTGGTTAACACATTGTTTAGAGGTAAAGCTGATACTAAATTACTTTGGTTCACTTTGTCTAATTTTAAGATTAAAAAGGGTTCCAAGAAGATGTTCAATAGGTTAGATAGTTTTTACCTAGACAAAAGTTTCTTTGAGATTTTTCTAATTTCGAATAAGAATGTGTTTCAGGTCTTGCATGTACTTTATTGTATCATCACCCTATTGAAATGGAGCTTTTCCTCACATCCACCCACTTGACTTGCCCAAGTTCAAGGGGTTGTATAAGTTGAATGTATTTAATTCAGGAATGTATGTTGTTTTAAGGGGTTATCTATCTTATGGAATCTAATTTTTCTTTTGAACAAGTTAGATTCTATGTTTTATATGTTGTGTAATGCTGTTAGGGCTGCCCAAAATTCTTCAAAGTTGTATAGTAGGGCAAAGGCTAGAAAACAATTGTTGACGTCAAGTGTATTTACGAAGCTCTTATTGTCACTGAGCGACAATTTTAGGATGCTACCCATGACTTCACTTTGAAGGGGAAGTCCAAAGTTTTCTAACACAATTGAAGTATAATATTAGGCAAAAGGGGCTAAAGTGAGGTCTAAACTGATTTTGTTTAAAACTTTGCGATAAGAGTACAAACTTTTTTTTTTAACTTTTTGAAGTTCAAATGTGCTAGTGAGGGGATTGGAACTAGTTGGTAAAGGGTGTTTAGTTGTATTCCAATTTTTGTATATCTTGCAGTATGATCATGATGGTGATTTAATTAGATTTGCATGATTATTAAACTATCTTAATATAGCTATCTATGATTTGCAATAGAGTGAATTGAAATTATGATATTGGTTTATAAACAACAAATGGCAGTGAACAAAGTGCATTGAATGGCACTCATGGTTCTAACAAATATCCTAAATTGATCCAAAAAACAAATATATGTTCAGCAATAAACTCTAACAAATAAAACAAACAAGCCTATAGCAGGAATGATGTAATATCCAACATTTCCCCCTATTACATCATTGTTCTAAAGTACTAATAAGAGAACCCTGAAATTTTTTAAATTTCATAGGAATGATGTAATATCCAACATTCCCCCCTTATTACATCATTTTTGGTTGTTTCAACCATTTCTTCTGAACTGTCTCTGATAACCAAGTCATTAACATATACATTAATGATCACAATATCCCCCCCCCCCTTCATCCTTGACCTAGAGATTGGGATCATATAGATGCCTAGTGAAACCATGTTGTAGCATATGTTCATCAATTTTTATAGACCAAGCTCTAGGAGCTTGTTTCAGACCATATAGTGACTTGACAAGTTTGCATACCTTTTCTGCCTTTTTAGGTGCAACATATCCCTCTAGTTGGGTCATATTAACCTCTTGCTTAAGGTTTCCATTTAGAAATGCACTTTTTATATCCATTTGGTATAGTTTCCAACCAAACTGGGTAGCTTAAGCAAATATCATTCTAATGGTCTTAATTTAGTAGTGGGAGCAAATGTTTCCTCATATTCAATTCCTTCTTTTTGAGCATAACCCTTGGCTACAAGCTTGGCTTTATGTTTATCTATACTACCATCTTCTTTATACTTAGTCTTAAATATCCACTTATAGCCAATCGCTTTCTTACTAGGTGGTAGATCAATAAGGTCCCAAGTGTTGTTTTTCATTAGAGATTGATATTTTATATCCATAGCCTCTTTCCAAGAATTTGACTCTAGTGCTTGAATAGTAGACGCTCAAAATTATCAATAACAAAAGTCACCAAGGCAAAATTTACCTCATTACAAGCCATGTTGCAAATCCTTGGACCTAAAGTGGAAGTGGACCTAAAGTGGAAGTGTCTAGAACTCCATCCAATTTTGCATCTCGAATGGCAGTAGTTTTTTGACATTGGTGGGTGTTAAGTGACCACCAACATTCTCATCATTTTTTCCATCCATGTTGAATATAGCTGCATTGTCTGTAGCAGATGATGATGTAGGAGGAGAACTTGGCTCACTATTCTCATAAAAAATTACATCTCTACTAATGTATACTTTCTTCATGTTGGGATCCAAAAGGTGATATGCCTTAGATTCATTACTATATCCAAGAAAAATACATTGCATTGACTTTTCATCTAGCTTCCTTTTTTGTTTAGGAATATGCATATAGGCAGTGCATCCAAACACACAAAGATGAGAGATAGAAAGCTTTACCCCTATCCATGCTTCTTCTAGAGTGATGCTATCAAGGGCTTTAGTTGGTGCACAATTCAAAAGATAAATTGTTTTATGAACATCTTCAGCCCAATATGCATGCTCTTTCAACATACTTCAGACCACCTTCATGATGATGTGATTTCTCCATTCAACAACTCCATTTTGCTGAGGTGTGTATGTTGTAGTCAATTGACACTAAATTCCATTTTCCTTCAGGTAGGTGAAGAATTTTGCGTTGGTGTATTCCCCCCTCAATCTAAGCAGAGGACACAAATGCGATGATTTGTATCTTTCTACACAAGAGTAAGAAACTATTTGAAGTAAAAGAAAGCCCAATCTTTATGCTGCAAACTATATACCCAAATTTTTCGAGTGCAATCATTAACAAATAGTTTAAAGTGCCTATATCTTTTATTGCTAGGCATCATAGGGCCACACAGATCATTTTTGACTTATTGTTAGCAAGTAACTATTGCTCAAATGAGAAAATGTACAATGCCAAAGCATAACAAGATCACTTTCCTTAGTCACTAAGGCCTGATGATTATCAAATGTATCAAGCCTAAACATTCTACCAATGTCAATAGCACTAGCAACATTTATTTGCATTTTGTGACTTCTCTTTGATAAGACAGACCCTTTTATCTTGATTTGTATCTAATTCAATTCTAAGGTTATGATCAAGAAACTGATTAACATAAAGAAGATTTGTGGTAAGTCATGACACTGACAAGACATTAGTAAACTTCCAACTATGTGTGCCAAACTTCAAAGAGATGTCACCAATACCTTTGATGTTGTATATAATGTCCCTGATTTTAGCAGGTTCAATGCCAAGTCATTATTGTGATCCTCATGGTCTGGAGAGGTGATTAGAGCGTCGTTTGGTGTGAACTTACTATTTATAGTAAGTCACAGTTTGGGTCATATAGGACATTAGAGCAGTGTCGACAATGTCAGATATGGTGTTTGTGGCAGGATATCTAGATTGGAATTACTATTTATAGTAAGTCACCAGTAGGCCAATTACTATTTTTGGTAGTGGTTGGGATGTTCAGGAGGTTCTAAGAGTTGTCAGTGATTGGATGATGTTGTCATGACATCATTGCATTTATTATTTAATTGACTTCAAAATTCAATTAAATAGTAATAATTTAAAGTTGAGCTTACAATATTATTAATGGTAACTCTATATTACAAAGTTTGATAAGAGTTAATGATGACTTTATAATATAAAGTCTTATTGGGTGCCAAATGAGAAGTATTATTATTATTTTAATGTGATGGATATCCTAAGTTCGGAATAATTTAATATTTTGGGTGGCGGCACTTTTTGATGAAAGAAATATATTTTCTTATATTTCAAAGTTGGGAGTCATTATACAAGCTTGATGTGATTATGTGGAGGATTTAAAAACAAAACTTTGGATACATTTTATGTGTCGGGAATATTAGTTGGTGGTGTAACATTTAAGCTTTGGAAGGTATTAAGCAATGGACGAGGAAATTGAACATGTCCATTATTATCATACATTGTTAAAATTTGTGAATTTGGGAGAGTAACGAGGGTTTGAGAAATAGTTGAAATGAAGCGAGAATCTCAAGAAACAATACACGCACTTTGAGCCAATAAATGGTGTTGGTGAGTTGTGTTGATCATCAAGTTGGAGACGGCTTTCTTGTTGGCAGCGATACCTCTTTCCTGCAGCTGTGTTTCACATGTTTGGGTCTGCGATATAGTTTTAGAGGTTGCGTTTACAATATGAGAAGTTGCGATCTCTTCCTAAGGTCTGCAGAACAAATTTCAAGCCTGCAAATTCTCTAATCAAGGAGCTGCATCCATTGTTTAGCAGCCACCACTCCTGTAGAGGCTGCATTGGGAATCGTAGAAGGCTGTAGGTTCCTTGTAAGCAGTCGTCCATAGTTTGGGAGCTGCATTTTGTTCATGGTAGCAGCGGAATTTGATAAGAGGTGCACAATACAGTTTGGTTGCAAATGGTATTGCATGATTACAATTGGCACTTTTTTAATTCTGTATTTTGTAAACAATGAAATGAAAGTATAAGTTTACTTTAGGGTTTGAATTGTAAAATCTGATTTGGGGAATTGAGTTCTAGAATTTAGAATTTTATGTAATAGGGTTAGTGATCAATTATTTCAGAATTTGAATATTATTCAAAACCCAAAGTTTTATATACATTCAAAGTTCAAAATTGTTCAAATAGTCAAAACAACAAAAGATACTTCCTTCATGAGCATTTTGAATCGAATATCTCAGTAGGGGTTATTACAGTGGTATCAGAGCTTGCATGCAAAGTGTTTGACAAAATATCAAACACTCAAAATTGACAACCCAAATAAAATTTGAGACAATATCCTGGTTGGAGATATTACAATGGTATCAGAGCTTGCATGCAAAGTGTTTGACAAAATATCAAACACTCAAAATTGACAACCCAAATCAGATTTGAGACAATATCCTGGCTGGAAATATTACAGTGGTATCAAAGCTTGCATGCTAAGTGTTTGATAAAATGTCAAACATTCACATTTAAAGCAAATCCAGTGTTTGTTAGAGTTAGAACTCGCAGGGGTTCTTACATCGTAGGTGGTATCATCTCCAAGAGTAACTGTGCCATGATGAGGTTTCAATGTGCGAAAACACTTCTTCTGTCCAGTCATGTGCTTGGTAGCACCTGAGTCCACAAACCATATAGAGCTGGATTGTGAACCATCTTCTAAAGTGTGGGCTGAAAGCATGTATTCCTCATCTGGAGAATCTTCTACTTCAATAACATTGCTTTGATGTTTCTACTTGTCCTTCTGTTGTCATCATGGTTTGTCACTTTGAAATGGCTTCTTTGGAGGTGGTTTGTGGGATGATCCTTTGTTGAAGGAGTTGTACCAACAATGTTTCACATCATGTCCAACTCTATCACAAATTGGACACTTCTGCCGTTTGGATGAATTACTAGACTTGGGAGGTCCAGTGAACAACTTCATAGGCTTTTTACCTTTATGATGTGTAGTTATGGCATGATCCTCCTCATCATGATCTTAGGTTAGAGACTATTCTTTTGAAGAAGATTTACAAGCTTCTCAAATGTGGGTGTAGCCTTTGTGACATTCAAAATTGTCACAAATATCTTATATCTGGAGGGTAGTGCTCATAGAACAATAGGCACTAATAATGTATCATGAATTGTTTCTCCAAATGCTTGTAGGGAAGCCCTCAACTCAGCAAACCTTTTGAGAAAGGATTCCAACTGTTCTCCATTCTTGTAAAATCCCAGATCTAATTCTTTACTGATTATATTAGTAATTTCATCACTGTAAAACCCCTTCCAGCGAAGTCCCGAAATTTGAGCTTTTCACATAATAACTATTCAGACATATTGTCAAGCAGTTTATATGCACAAACATTGATCCTTCAAAATTATTACAAAACATGTTAAGGTACTTTTATCATTCAGAGAGGTACCAACCCGAATTGATTTGCAAATCAAATTTTATTAGCATATTCAATACCGTATACAGAATTGTTCTTTGCCTATTCTTTAATAATTCAGTCTCAAATCATAGCAATTCTAGGATAGTCAACGGTTACCAATTTGTTTATTTGAGTAGCTGAGAATTCTTACTCATTCCCTTACAGAATTCGAATTCAATGAACAATGACAATATTTATAGGTTCCAACAATAATAGAATAAATAAATTATATGCACTTGGAACATAACCTCAAAATTAATGAGACTCTGGACTGGGTGTGCCTCTGACAAAGCTTTATGTGTGCCGCTACCTTGCAACTATGGTTGCCCATAGAAATATGTTGTTGTGAATACGGTGCGTGCTCCTCCTGGAATTTGGCGTGTTGTGTTGTGTATACAGTGCGTGTTCCTTCCAGCGGTAGTGATGTGTTCTGTAGTACTGAACACGATATTACTTCCTTATTTGCTGTTGCAGTCAAATGCATACCCAACATAAAAGTGTTCACTATCGCAAAAGAGGAATGATCGGGTTGTAGTTTGCAGTATTCATATGGTCCATAAAACCACTTCACAACTGCGTGAGCCAATTCAAACACTTCGAACCAAATGCCCAACGCTTCAATTACACTCAAGTGCCCTTACGGGGAACAATTCTACTTCCGTGTTTTGTGCTTTGCACATTTCACCACTGCATATACAAAGAACACCATACCAACTTCTACTCGCGTTGAATCTTCAAACATCGAACCTGCAACATTCTCAGTTCCGTGCGCTTATCCTTGATCCTTATCGTGACATATCCAACCGACCATTTAGACGATTCCATACAAGACAATCACCAATCGCCGCTTGTAAAAACCCACGAACCCTCTAGGTCAGATGTGCTGGCAAAAGGATTTCTTCAAAATTCCTCCTTTTGAGAAATTATTGGCATTCATTGATTCAATTCCCCAAATTCTTCTCCCAATCTATTTCCTTTGCGTCCATTATAAAGATGTTCAAGTCCCGTGTTTCCTTATTTGAATGTGAAGAGCTAAAATTTGCATCCAAGGGTTTGAAATTATCTAGAGAGAATGACTACCATTGAAGCAATTTGCACCATTAGATTTCACTTTAAATATTGTCTACATCAAATCTTTTCCACCAAAATTTTTGATCGAGTCCTCGGTACCGTTATCAAGTAGTTTATGTGTGCATATAGTGCGCTGCTTCACTGTTAATGGTTGGATTTGCACATGTCGTCAACTTGCACGTTTGGCCCCTTCTCAACCAAATAATTTCGCTTCATTCTTGTCATGAGAAGGTCAAGCTTGGCGTCTCCCAGACATAACTTTCAGTGACTTAGCACACAATATTTGGTGGCATTAGAATGTGTTCTTTATGATTATCGGTGCATTGCTTTGTGTCTGAGATGTTCATTGGCCCAGCACCTTGGATAAGATACTTCTTTTCTTACTTCTTCATCCTGCTCAGGAAAATCATTAATGCTAAAAGTTGGTAGCGTGTTTTGATCCGCAGGAAAACATTCAATGCTAGAATTTGGTGTCGTGTTCTTATCCGGATTGCATTGTAATGCAGAACAAATATCTTGAGCATGAGCGGTGGGAGAGGAAGACGGAACATCTAAAGGTGGAGATTCATCATTAGGCCTAAGGTTTCCAATGTCCAGAGGAGGAGAGATGATCTTGGAAACTTCTTCTCGGGAGAAGAATTGAAATTGATGAGAAATATGCTGCATCTTTTTATTCCATCGCTTTTCATGACGCCTCAGAGGAGCTCCTCGTTGATGACATGTGTTTCGTCTTCTACATCTTCCAACATACGGATTAGCCTATGAAAATGCTCATCCAATCCCATTTCTTCTTCCCCGCCGTCTTTGCTATGTTTCTATGAGGTTTTTTGGCCATTTCAAACGCCTTCAAAGAGATCTCCAACTCACTAACTTGAAAACCCAATGACAAAGCTGGAGCAGATACAGAGGTTAATTTATAGAGTGAAATAAATTGGGGTCAATTCACAATGAAGAGGTTCACGAATATGATGGGAGGTCGGGGAAACATATAGATATGTTTGTGAATAAAATAGTTAACACGAGTGTCAGTCGATTGGAGGTGCTCACAGAGGGAGACAATTGGACGGTGGCTTAGCTGGTAGATTGAGTATCATATTTTATTTCATTCACTGTGCCCAGACGCGTGATAGTAGGTATCAAAAACCACCGAGACTTTTATTCTCTGCTGCTGAAGTAACCGTCTACACCTGTGCGATGTTCATGTTCACGCAACATTTCTCATTGTAATCTAACGAGGATTCATTTGTGGAGCATGGACTCTTAAAACAAAAAAAAATTCTGACCTTGGTGCAATCAACAATTGCATTCCGCTGATGGAGCTCCGTAAAATATTTGATAATGAGCTTATTGAGTAACATTATAATGATCATTGTTGAACTCAATGTTATTTTGAGGTCATTTGTTATTATAAATGTCAACATTTCAACATTGTTGAACTCCCTTTTATTTTGAGGCTTTGTCTATCTTGAGTCAGGAGAGGAAATCCATGCGAAAATAGTCAGAGCTAGAGGATTGCATTCTGATGCTTTTGTCATGAGCTCTCTTGTAGATATGTATGCAAAATGTGGAATGGTGGAAAAGGCTCAAATTTGTTTTGAGAAAATTTATCAACTAGATGTGGTCTAATGGAATGCAATGATTGTAGGCTATGCACAAAATTGACTTATTAATAAGGCACTAAAATGCTTTTAAGAAACTATGATTGTGAGCTATGTACAGAATGGGTTTGTTGATGAATCCCTTAAACTCTTTTAAGAAACACCTCACAAAGATGTCTTCTCGTGGACTGCAATGATTGTAGGACTTGCATAGAATGCCCATCGCAGTAAAGCCATCAACTTGTTTGCACAAATGGCTTTGTCAGATCTGAAGCCAGATTTAAATACCGTTACAAGCGTTCTTCCAGTATTGACCAGCTTGGCAGCTTTGAAGAAGGGGAGGGATATAAATAGACAGCCATTATGCTGCATTTTTTTTTTTTGATCGATGAAGGGCCGAAGCCGAGGTTTTTATATTTATATGTAAAAGAAAAAATTAAGCAAATTTTAACAGAATTATCATCAGTTTTAAGCCCATTTCTGCAGGCCCAATGTTCATAGCAGAGTGCTAGAAATTGTAGACAACAATAATCGGCTACCACTTTCATCGCAAACAACTAACTGCTTGAAGACCCTGCAAAACAATGGTTGTCACATGATCGTATAGCTAGGAAAAGGGATATGCAAACATGCGACACACCTCCACCACTCACCACTGGGTACAAAAACATCATTGCTATTGACCACCGAGACCTCAGATCAGTCGATAACATCCACCGCCACCAAACCAGTCGAGATTAGCCGCTAAAACCATAAATTTGGGTGCTTCATGTCGCAAAAACCCCTCAGAGAATTTTGAATTTGAAAACAAATGGTCATGTTTATGGAAGTCACATGGTCAATAATCACAAACCCCTTGAAAGATTCTTGGTCACTTTACCAGCAAGTAGCCAACCAGATACAAGCACGTTGGCAAGACCCACTTCTTCTCCGCAACGGCGACATTCTTAATGGTTGTCGCATGATCGCTTACACTTACCACCGTCACCGCCATGCGGACCAAATATTCACCGCCACTGTTTTCCCAAAGCGTTTGTCGCATGATCGCATAACATGAAACTGGCTCATGCGAACATGCGACAAACCATTAACATTCACCCCACCGACAAACTGCCAAGTCACTGCCACCTCACCGCTCCCTATCAATGAAAAAACATGCACCACCGGCAACACAAGACAACGGGCCCACTGTTGAGAGAAGCTTTACCTTTTGGGAAGATCGGACAGTGGTCGCATGATCACATGGTTTGGAAAGATTCCATGCAATCATACGACAGCCACAAGATCAAGAATTTTTCCAAAAGAACCGGGCCCATCTACCATCCTACCACCTCAGACCACGCGGACCAACCAAAACACAACACATCACTTTATTCTCTAACAAACGGGACCACCAGCCGAGAGCAAGATCACTGGGTTGAGGAACAGGTGTCAACCAGTCGCATGATCACATGTCAAAAAACTCTGACATGCGATCAAACCATTATGCTACATTGAAGAGCTAAGAATCAGATATGCGATCAAACCATTATGCTGCATTGATTATCTGTAGTTTATTTATTATATCTAGTTGGTGTATTTCATCTTCTTTTGTTAGCATGTTGGAGAATTATGCTTCTCTTCCTTATTTGTATGATGAATTGGAAAGCTTTGTTAATCAGAATGACGCAGACTTGTCAATTATTATCATACTTTTTTCTTTTTTTTTGTTGTACGCACAAGAGTGAACATTGTGAATGCAAGCTTTTTTTTGGCTATTTTTTATCTGATTCTTAGCTCTTCAATAAAGCCATTATGCTGCATTGAAGAGCTAAGAATCAGATAAAAAATAGCCAAAAAAAAGCTTGCATTCACAATGTTCACTCTTGTGTGTACAACAAAAAAAAAAAGAGTATGATAATAATTGACAAGTCTGCATCATTCTAATTAACAAAGCTTTCCAATTCATGATACAAATAAGGAAGAGAAGCATAATTCTCCAACATGCTAACAAATGAAGATGAAATACACCAACTAGATATAATAAATAAACTACAGATAATCTGCCCAAAAATCATGGCAAAACAAGGATAATGCAATGCAAATAAAATAGAAGTAACATATTATTGAACCATATTTTACACATTTGTTCCAAACTCTAAAAACAACTACTACAGATCGATCGGGATTAGTATGCAAGAGCAAAAACATATTGATTAATGCCTTCCTTATGTATAAAGATTACATTAGACTCACCCAACATTCAAGTAGCAACCACATGCATACAAACGTGCCTTGCAATTGAGCTTTAAAATCAGTGAAAATGCCACATTAACCACCTTCACTATAATCCATGTACCACATGTTCCAAGCTCATTTAAAATGTTCACTTTACAATTAAAAACCTTGATTTATTTTCACTTACATTCACAAATCAAAACAAATATCCCTGAATTTCAGTGGTGTTCTCGTCACTTCACAAATTATTTTTTCGTGCATGAATGGACTAGCCTTGCATCTCTGGACAAAGGCCAGTCTGGTCTATATTATTTGTTTCCCTTTCCATTTGTTTGAACAGTAATGAGTGTATTTTGTTTGTGAACTTAGTGAATGGAAGCATTTCTTTTTTTTGTAGAGTGAGAAATTTGTGTCATCGAGTGACCCGAAAGACTTGACCGTAGGCAGCCCTTGCATAGCAATCGGGTCAGCTTCATGCCCCTCTAATGGAATCAGTGCTGGCAATCCGATTTGAAATCTGACCTACTCATCCGTCCGCGCACCAGCACTGATTCTAGTAGAGGGGCAATGGGGAGATTCCGCGGACAACACCTCCCCTATATAAGTTATTAGTCTGAGTCTTGCTCTCTCGTAGAAATTTGAGGTGAACAGAATAGCTCCCCAAAAAAATCAATTCTTCCAAAAATCAAGTGAAATGAGGAGAATAGGTCCTAATGGTTGACTGATTTAACAATCCAAAAACTTAGAATGACTTGTTATATGATTTTTGTGAGCTATCTATAAATGAATAGCTCACAAAAATTTTACTAGGAAACTCCTAAATAGGTCCTTCTTCTTCTATGGAGAATTTAGCTAGATGGTTTGCAATAACTTGTCCTTTGATGGATTTTCTATCTACATACTCAATGTCAAACTCACTGAGAACCATGACCCATTTTGAGAGTCCCCCAGTTAATGTGGTCTTGCTAGCTAGATACTTGAGTGGATCAATCGTGGTGATAAGCTGAATTTTTTGGATCAACCTGCAATGATAGAGCTTTTGGGACACAAAAATTACTACCAAACAAGACTTTTCAATTGATGTATAGTTTAACTCATAGGCTACCAAAGTCATGTTGATATAATATATAGCCTTCTCTTTGCCATTTTCATCCTCTTGTACTAATAATGCCCCTAGGAATTTATCATTTTTCTAAGATGTATAGTATTAATGTCTTCCCTAGAATGAGAGGCATAAGGATGGGTCGATTCATGAGGTACATTTTTAATAGGTTAAATGCCTCTTCACATTGTTCATTCCATCGAAATATCACATATTTTTGTAAAAATTATGTGAAGGGATAACATTTTTCAGATAGTTGAGAAATGAACCTTTTGATAGATTGGATTCTTCCTTGTAAAGTTCTCATTTGGCTGATTTTACAAGGTGCCCCCATTTCCATTATTGCTTGCAGTTTAGTGGGGTCTACCTCTATTCCCTTGGGAGAGATAATGTAACCTAGGATTTTAATTACATGATTGTACTCGAAAGGAACATTACTTGGGATTTAGTTGAACCTTATGTTAGTCCATTTTCTAGTCACAGCAAAAATCCTTTCAAAGTGGCCTCCTTGCAAATGTTTCATGGTTGTGTCCTGCCCTGTGTTCCTTATCCAATTTGCATGTTTTGAATCACCAAATCCTGAAAGATATTCAAATTTCTAAGCCTGCTGGAAATATTTCAAAATTTGCCACAGTGTCAAAAACCCACAGTGTTTACAAAAATCCATGATATTTTCGATCTTTTGCCGATAACCTGTGTTGTTTTCGACCACCCTATGCTTCCTGCTTTTGGGCGCTTATCCTTTAGCGTCGAAAGCTCTGTGTGTTTTCGGTCTCTCTCCATGTCCAAAACATTATGTGTTTTCGACCTCGCACCAATTTCCTGTTTGCCAGCATTTCCTATCTGCGCAGGTGTGATCAGTGGTGGGCCCGGGTTTGCAGATGCTTTGAGGTGATTGGTTGTCGCATGATCGCATGTCAGAGTTTTCTGACATGCGACCATGCGACCAGTTCTTGCCACACGTGTGGGGCCCGTTGGCAGAAGGGCTATGTTCCTGGTAGTTACGTGGCGGCCTTTGGTTGGCCATCAAATGATCGCATAGCCCATTTCTGGGCTACGCGTTCATACGATCGGTTGACACGTGTCCATGGCTGGTTTTGGTGGCGGTTGCGGTAGCGGCTATGGTGGTGAGGTGGTGATTGATTAGTGGGCCCAATTCTTTTTGGTTGCCTGGCGGTTGGTCTTCTTCTGGCGACCTGGCAACTTGCGGTTATCGCTTGGTCTCCTGATTCTGGAAGTTAATCCCTAAGCATTCGGTGATCTGGCGACTGTGTTGTCGCATAGTCTCTTCATTCCTGGCATTTAGCGGCTGACATCTGGTGACTTGGCTAGCGGTTAAGTTTCCCACAGTCGTAATGTCGCTAGATGGTGGGCCCAGTATTTCTTAAGGGGAGTGACAATGCAAAGATCTACGGTTGCCGCATGATCGTGAGGAATATTCCTCTCCCTTGCAATCATGCGACCGCCGTTCGATCTTGGGCTTGCAAGGTGTGGGTCCGGTGTTGGTGACTAGGTGGTATTCAGCTAGTGGTGGTGTGACACATGGTAGGTGGGCCCAGGTCTAAGGCCTGGCAATTGTTGGCAAAGCGAGGCATTGAGTTCATGGGTTGTCGCATGTTTGCATAACCCATTTCTAGGTTATGTGATCATGCGACTAACTACTTGGCTTAGCGGTTTTGGTGGCAGTATTGGCTGGCGGGCGGTGATGTTATCTCCGTGTGGTAGCGGTTATAGTAGCAGTCTGCGGGTTGCCACATGTTCGCATAGCCCATCTCCAGGCTATGCGATCATGCGACAGGGCACCACATGTCCACGTCGGTTGCGTCACCGTTGCGGAGGTTCAGGTTTGGAGGGTTGTTGCGGTTGCGGGGTTGTGGAGGTAACATGGTCGATAGCTTTGTGGTGGCAAGTGTTTGTAACCACGTGGCTAGGAAGCTGCCGTCGCATGATCGCAAGGGCTATCTTTCGACCATGCGATCATGTGACCAAGCATGATTTGTTGCCCATTTCCTATGGCGGTGAGGTTGTGACAACGCGATTATGCGAATGGGGGCAAACGGTTGAGGAATATGAATCCCACAAAGTGTAAAGTGACCGTTGCATTTTGATTTGAATTTCTGAGAGACAGGGGGTACCAGATTTATGGAATTGAATGCAGAATTGACCCTGTTCAGTGAGAAATGATTGGTTTTTTGGCTGTTTCTTGGTGTGGTGGGTGAAGGCTATGCCTTAGCTGTCCATAGTTTGTTGCAACCTGTCATGGGTTTCCAAGGCAACTAATGGTATAAAGGGTCAAATATTTGACTTTGTCTGGGTTCCTTTCTGCCACAGTTGTGGGGACTGGTTCCACGAATGTTCTTCCTACAGTGTTTTCCTTCTTCTCTGCATACAGGGTGTTCCCTCTGTCCCTTTCTGGCTATGGGAATATAATGAAATTGTAACAGATGTCTTATGTATAAGATTTCAATATATTTTTTCTACTCTCAGATTTTCTCCATTTGGGTTTTAGACTTATTAATTGTAGCATCAAGGGTGTTATAGTTTTTCTACTTGCATTTCCAGTGAGTGTCTATAGTAGAGTTGTTTTTCACAGAAGCAACTGAGTCTAGGACTGGTGTTTAGATATGTATGAGCTGAAGTGTCAAAGATGCATCATGCTTGTCTTCCAGTGGATGTTGGTTAATGTATTGCATGTTCCTAGGTCTTTCTTTGGATAGGTGATAGCATATCTGGGTGCACAAGTGGTTTGGCAATGTGTGATCTAGTTAGGGTGAGTGTGTTGTCTTCTTGTTTCATAGCCCTGTTGTAGTGAGGTATTTGACTCTGCTGCCCATTGGATAAGGTACTGGTCTATGAGAGACTTGGGGTACTTTAGGAGTCCATTCAACCCAGCATCAATCATTGAAATGAATCCTTTCCCTTCATGTTGGTAGTAGTAGTAGGAGGTCCCATCTGGTTTTCAGACTCATTGCATATAGATCAGGTTATTGCATGAGGTCATGGTTCAGTGGGGTACATGATACCCATAGGGGTCTGAGAACTATTCCATAGTAATGCATCTGCAGGCCTTTCATCCATCAACTCAGGAAGAGTCATGAGTGTGCAGATGAGGCAATACCTGCTTGAGTGAATGTGGAGCTCAAAGCAAAAGGAGGATGTTCTTTATCCTCATCAATTGGCACTTGTTCCCTTGTCAGACTTTGGAGTGAAGACTAATCAGTTTGTCAATCATAGTGTAAACCTGGCACCGTGTGGGAACAAGTTTTAAAAGCCAACACCTTAAATTGTTCCAATCTTTTGAAAACATTTTCTAAAATATGTAGTTTCTTTTTTCTTTGATGTGACTTTTCCAAGATGTCATCTACATAGTCTTCTAAAAAGGTATGCATCATATCATGAAATATAGCCATCATGGCCCTTTGATAAGTTGCGCCGAAATTTTTAAGCCCAAAGGGCATGTCATTCTATCAAAATGACCCCCATGCACAAGTGAAGGTTATTTTGTCATGATCTTTAGGTATAATTTTTATCTAATTATAGCCACTAAATCCATCCATCAATGAAAACATAGAGTGACTAGTAGTTATGTCTACCAAAGCATCAATTCTTGGTAATGGAAAGTCATCTTTAGGAAAAGAAAAGTTTAGGTCCATGAAGTCTGTACATATTCTGATTGATTTATTGGGTTTGGATATCGAGACAATGTTTCTTATCCACTTTGCATAGTCAATAACTCTTATAAATCCTACTTGTAACAATTTTTCTAACTCTGCTTTCACCAACAAAGCTATATGGGGATGCATTTTGTGCAACGATTTCTTAACAGGCTTTTCCCCCAGCTTGTTGTTTAAATGATGTATGATCAAGTTAGTATCTAATCTAAGCATATCTTCATATGACCATGTTATCATAGGTATGTTCAAAGTTGAATTTTTCATTACCTTTCTTTTGTCCTTGATTAGAAGTCTCTCCCTTTTCATGACTTAGGAAGGGAGTTTTGAAAGTAGTGTGATCATCATTATTGGGTGTATGATTGATATGAATGGATCCATCATCTATCAAATCTTGAAAAATGTGCTTTAGTCTCATACAATAATTGGTTTTATGTCCTTTGTTACAATGGTATTCACTTTTTTGTGAGTCATTCCACCATGATGGTTTTACCATTGGATCAAAGGGTTTAAATTCTGGCAAGATAATGAGATCGATTTTTAATAACCTATGTAAGGCATCTTCGAGAGGTTCCCCTAAGGGTGTGAATTTCATTTTTGGCTCTGGTTGAACGAAGGGCTTAGATTTGTTAGTGTTTTTATTACTAACATTGTTGTAAGGTAAATTGGATTTTTGATTTACCTGGTTAGTTTTGATTGGTTTCAGGATTAACTTGACAAGAGAGGCTTTTTGGTTATTAGCCTTAACAACACCATCATTCAGAAGATTTTTATTGTTATCCTTGAGCCAAAATTTTGGATTTTCGCTATGACTATATCCCTTTCTATTTTTATTATTGGTGTTGCCTTGAAAGTAACCTTTACTTTCTTTGACTATTTTTATATCCCTCCTCTTGATTAGGACTTCTTCAATTTTTACCCCATTTTCAATGATTTGACTAAAAGTTTTAGGACATTAGAGTAAGAGTTTAAATTTCAAATCCATGTTTAGTTATGTAGGAAAATGTCAATCTTTTCCTTTTCAGGTATGGCTCGAGGGTATTGAGAAAATATCTCTCTCCATCTTTGGAGAAAATCGAGGAATGTTTCACTAGCTCATTGTTTTGTATTGCATAATGTCATCATGGCGACCTCATGTTGAACATTATACAAATAATGGATTAATAATTTTGAAGCCATTCCATCAAAGGTTTGAACTCGACTGGAGAGTTTTGAAAACTAGTCCATTGTTAGACCTCCCAAACTTTGGGGAAACAACCTCATGAGGTAGGTTGTATCATGCATGAGCTCTATACTTAGGGCACAAAATTCTCTTAAGTGATCCTTGGGATCATTTTTGCCCATGTATTTGGTGTAGTGCAAAAAAATAAGTTTTTAGGGAATGGCACCATGATAAGATTCTTTCTAAAGGGGAAAGGGAAAATGCTTTCGAGAGAAAAGGCTTTAGGAGCCTCTTCCTTCCCCATGGTGTTTACCCTACTAAGTAACTCTTCATATTATTTTTAGAGGATATCTATAGGATCATCTTCATGTTCCTTGGTGAGAATGGAGGTATCAAAGTTATGTAGTAGTTTGATACCTTCTTGGGCTAATTTTAACAGGTATTTTTCTCCATCCAAAGCTAGGACTTTATCGATGATTTTGGCAAAAAAGGGATCTTGGACTGCCTTGGCCATATTTTTGTCTGTGATTTCTTCTTCTTCCTCTCGCTTGATACATGATTCTTCTTGATTACCCATAGTGCAAGACCACTCATTTTCTTGCCTTGGGTTATCTATTTCTTCTTTAATTTCTCCCTCAAAAGGGTCATCTAGTTCATGGTGTATAGCCATGGTTAGTTCTTCTCCTTGTCATTTTCTAGGGGAATCTATGGGTTTAGAGACTTCCTCTTTGTCGTGGTGTATTTTAAACTTCTGAACCTTCCTATCCTTTGTTTTTGTGAACTTGAATCGATGAGATCAGGTAACTATAGACATGGACTAGGAGAGATTTTTAGATTTAAAAGTTTATAAAATTCTAGATGATTTCTTGTTGAACTTTTAATCTTTTTGCAAATAAAGCAATCACAAAGACAATTGTTTTGGATGCTTAACCACTTAAAAAATATGTTTGATTAGAAGGATGTTAATAATGATTTAGCGCAAGAAAATAGTTCAATCAAGCTACCTAATGAATGATTTGGATTCCTAAGATTTGGCTTCTAGATGTAGGTAGGCCTTACTATTTTAACCAGGTTTTTAGTAAACTTTTATCTTTATCATTCCTCCTCAAACATTTTGCATTTATCTCCATTTTATAGGAGTTTCTCCCCAAGGGAACTATAACAAAAAATTAGGCAGTTAGGATGAATGGTTGAATCAAGTTTATAGATAAAACAACCCTATACCAAGTTGTAGATTCTTCTCTCTCACCGGCCTCGTAAGGTGCAGTCTCGGGAGATAGGAATCCTCTAAAGTTCTAGCATGCTCATAAAATAATGATTTTTTTTGAAATCACAATAAAGAAGGTTCTTTAATCCAAGCCCACTAATCTAGGGAGATTTTGGTGGCACTTCAAGTTTTTTGATTCACACTTAAGTGAAGAGCATACTAACTTTGGTGTTTTCCTAGTCCACAATTTAAGAGACTTCTCTTTAATGTGTGTTTGTTCCTAATTTGGACTTTAACATAGATCCACACTTCAGGATTTTTGATTCACCTTAAGGGTGAAGAGCATAATACCTCATGTTTCACTTGCCTTAGACAAAATTTCTAATTATGTTATATTTGAGAATTTGTTTGCCACAAACTTTGAATTTGCAAAGAGTGAGTAAATACCTACTTGAAGATAGCAAAGGTTAGGCAATTTTTTGAGTATTTTGGATTTTTGAATACTCACTGAGTTGTGATAGTTCCTTCTCCTAAGCATCCTTTTTTATCAAATGTTAGTGGGCCACACTCCAACACAAGTTAGGAAAGGATATTCTTTTAACGAAAGAAATGAGGAAACTCTTTGATTAAAAGATGAATTTGCTATTGAATTTTATACTTTTCCTTCATTATTTGAACTTTCTTAGGATACCTTTGATACGCCTCCACCAATGATTGATTTTCTTCCATGAGGGTGCTCAACTACTCATCAATATCTTGCAAGTCCTCATTTTTCTTCCTCTTCTCTACATAGTAACCTAGTTTCCTACACTTGGCACTCTTCACCTTCCTATGTTTTTCCATCAATAAGAAAAATAAAAACTTTCATTAGCAAATACCCTTAAAAATGTCAATTTTGTCTGTGAGATTCTGTGCTAATTAAAAGCATCTAGGCACTACTCTGTAATAGTGAAGTGAAAAACTAGAAAGCACATGCACAACTATGTTTATTGTCATGCACTACAATACATAAACCAGGTATAATTAAAAATAATTTTGGCACTACTTGAAGATGTTAGGCACAACTTAACTAAATTGACATGCTACAAGATTTAAATTAAGCATTTTTCACATTTATGAGTGCATCCCATCCATTGTAAGACATATTTTTTTAATGTTGATGCACTAAAAAGAAATAACAGAGGCACAAGAAGACCCCCTTCATGAGCTAAAACAAAGTTCTCACACGCCACTTTAACTTTCTGGAGCACAACTTCACCTCCTCATGTGCCACTTCCTTTCTACTATGTGCAACTTCAATTGTGAAAATAGTTAACAAAAAAGAAAATATGCAAAACAAATTTTTAAAATGATGAAAAGTGGGACTAGAGCCCCATAGTGGGCACTATTTTGTGTGCAAGAAAATAATGCACCTTCATGAAACATTAACTAGGCTATTGTGAGATCAAAATGAATAAATTAGAAGCTTATGAACTCAAAAGACCTAAACCGTCTCATGGTTTCCAATCCAAGAAAATCCATTACTCTCAGATTCTAAAGCTAATAGAGACACTCCTAGAATAGAAAAATGATGCTTGGATGCAAGATTAAAACTAGTTTATGAGATGTTAATAACAAAACTATAAGCAAAACCTTGATTATGATACCAATTCCTATAAAAAACAAGAAAGCTATCTAAGAGATTCTAGCACAAAAATAGCATGATAACAATTAATAAAATGAGAAGTGAATTGGTCTATGGGGTGGCTTGCTATTTATAGATTTGAGGAGGTTGGAATGGAGGGTCTAGTTTGAATCTCCAAGAGTGGCTAGGATTATCTCAAAGAGAAGAACATGGATTGTGCTTGTTTAGGTGAACCTCCTTGTGACAAGTGTTATAAGTTAATTGGGTTGAGAATAAAGAGGATTGTGCACATTTAGGAAAATGGTCCAAAGGGACAAGGGTGGAAGAAAGGGGTGAGGGGCTTCATAAATGCATGTAAGATCCATAAATCCATGTAAGAGGAAGATATTAGGAAACCTTTATTGCTTGTAAGGATGTAAGAGATACTTCTAGAAGAGGTTTGACTCATGAGCTGGTTTAGGGTCCCTAATGGAATGTGAAAACATTAGTGGGTGATTAGAATTAGATAAACCTTGGTTTAGCAAATGTTAGGAAAGTGTTTTCTGGTTAGCACCTTCTAGATGGTGGTTTAATTAGTTGATCAGAGGGATTATATGGATAAAGATGATTAGGATGGGTGAAGGGTTTGTGTTGAGTTAGAACTCAAGGGTAGATGAGTAGGTTGAGGGTTTAGGTTGGGTTGTGATGCAGGAGCATCCAGTAGTATAAGGGAAATCTTGCATCACCCAAAAAAAATATTAGTTGTAGTTAGTTTCTGTTTAATGTTTTTTCATTTCTAGATAGCCATTTGGGCAAAATGAAGATCCCAACTTTCAAATTTTCACTATTGTATTTCTTGGTCAGTTTCCTATTTTGTAGGAAATTGTATTTCAGGAGGTAAAGGTAGCTATTTTTTATAAGGGGTTGATTTAAAAGTGGTACAGGGTCATGATTGATACTAGAGCTTGTAATTGTAAAGATACATAGCCTGGAAAAAGAATCAGGTCCATATCATTTTCCATGTAAAAGTTATTCCAATTTTTAGTTTCCAAAAATCCCTCTGATAAACCTTCAGAGTCAATTTTAAGGCACTAAATGACCTTGTAGGGGGTCAAAAATTGGGGGACAAGATTTTCTTATCCATAGGGATATAGAGAGCTGAACGAGATTTCTAGAAATGTAAACGGTTTGTCAATCAGAGTCCCGAATCAAAAGTTATGCCTTCTGGAAGTTGGACCATCTTTTTGGGAACTGTCTTAAATTCAACCTAATGTAATTTGGGTTATGGATCTTCTATTTTGGCACCTAAATGCCTAAAGTGGTAAAAAAATAATTCTAGAAGACTCCAAAACTAGTCTTTGGCTATTTAAGACCCATCTTGAGGGTGGGAAGGCAGTTTTTCAGAGAGATAGATTTTGGAGGAAAAAGGGTTTCTAGAACCCCATTGTATTATAACTTGTGAGGCATGTAGGATGTTTTCTTGAAGATAATGTGCATTTATAAAGTCCATTTGATTTGATAATAGAAAATCTATTTCCCGTTTGTGCCCTTCTGTTCTTCTATGTTCTTTTGTGTTGTGCCTTCATCAAGTGGTATTAGAGCAGGAGTTCCCGAGTGTGTAGATAGATTGCCGATTGTGAGGTAGTTTGCACCAGGACTGTGGTTGTGGGCTTGACAAAGAAGTGTTAGAATGCCTCCATGAAGGAACCGTAATGCTAGCAGAAGAGCTAAAGGTGTGCTAGAGGAGGGTTTTAGAGCCCTTGAGAGACAAGTGCTGGCGCTGCAAGAGCAGTTGTATAGAGGGATAAATGTAGAGGGAAAAATATTAGTTGTAGTTAGTTTTTGTTTAATGTTTTGTCATTTTTGGATACCCATTTGGGCAAAATAAAGATCCCATCTTTCATATTTTCACTATTATATTTCTAGGTCAGTTTCCTATTTTGTAGGAAATTACATTTTGGGAGGGAAAGGTAGCTATTTTGTAGAAGGAGTTGATTTAGAAGTGGTACAGGGTCATGATTGATACTGGATCTTGTAATTGTAATGATACACAACCTGGAAAAAGAATCAGGTCCATATCATTTGCCATGTAAAAGTTATTCCAATTTTTAGTTTCTGAAAATCCCTCTGATAAACCTTTAGAGTTAGGTTTGAGGCACTAAATAACCTAGTAGGGGGTCAAAATTTGGGGGAAAATATTTTCTTGTCCATAGGGCTATAGACCGCTCAACAAGCTTTCCAGAACCATAAACAGTTTGTCAATTAGAGTCCCAGATCAAAAGTTATGCCTTCTGGAAGTTGGACCATCTTTTTGGGAACTATCTTAAATTCAACCTAATGTAATTTGGGTTTCGAGTCTTTATTTTTGGCACCTAAATGCCTAAAGTGGTAAAAAGAGAATTCTAGAAGACTCCAGAACTGGTCCTTGGCTATTTAAGACCCAAAATGAGGGTGGGAAGGCATTTTTTCAGAGAGATAGATTTTGGAGGAAAAAGGGTTTCCAGAACCCCATAGTATTGTAGCCTATGAGACATGTAGGAAGTTTTATTGAAGATAATGTGCATGTATAAAGTCCATTTGATTTGATAATAGAAAATCTATTTCCTTTTTGTGCCCTTTTGTTCTTTTGTGTTCTTTTGTGTTGTGCCTTCATCAGGTTGGGTAGGCTTCGAATGAATTGATTTAATTGTTTTGATTTAAATCAATAGAGGGAAATGATTATTTGAATTTATGTAATTAATTGATTAAATCAATTACATGTTTGAGCTTGATGAATTTGGTTAATCCTTAATCTATTTCATTTGTTCTTACCTTTCTTGAATTGATTTCATGATTTAATGTCTGATTTGATAATTAATCCTTGATTGAGGCCTTGACTAATTTTAGGTGTCTACAAGAACAAAATAAAGTTAATTTTGATATTAGAGATATGGTCTCATTGGGAATATCTAGTCTCATGATATTCCCCATAACACATAGATTCATAAAAATATCATCTCATGTTATTAGGAGCATCAACCATATGATGTTGATCATAGGGGACCATAGTCTCAAGGTGTGGATTTCCTCCATCAACAATTCTATCGACAAGCTCTCGATCTTTAGTGCAAATTGCCTCGATCGACAATTCTATCCATAAGTTCCTAGATATAATGCCTCGATTGTCAATTCTATTTAAAATTTCAATCTATTGTCATGTATTTCTGCCATCACACGATTTCTATCACAATACAAGGTCATGGTTTGTTTACGAAACTGAAACCACCAAGCAAGAAATTATTTTTCTTCTCATACTTTGAATTTGATAGCTCGATTAATTGTTTGCCTTGGGAATTGAAATATTCTCTCAGTCTCTGTATCATCACTTTCCTTTCTTCCTTTTCTGTTGATCTTCATCTGATTATTCTTTGTCATTAACCTTTAACAAACTTCCTTTGATCCTTATCAATTTCTTTGTGTGTCGATCTGCCATAAGATACTCTCTTATTTGCTCAAATCAATCAAACCTTAGCTCAGTTCTCCATCCTCTATTAGCTCGATCACTTAGAACATACTTGATGTTCTATCTTTCTCAGTGTCCTCTACATACTCGATAAGCATGCACCGCTCAGTATCTTCACCGACTTCACTACTCCTCAATGGTAATCTCCCTTTACCAAATTAAGTATATCAACCCTTAATGATATATGATATCAAATCACTTATAGTTAGATCATTGTCTAAGCTTTATATGTAACCCATTGTACTTCTCTCCTTCTCCATGATGATTGGTAACAAATAAACTTTAGCTTGGTCAACTTCTCAACATCAATGGAAAAACAATAATTGATTCAATCAATGTACATAACTCCATCTATAACATCCTTCGTATTTTTTCCATATCAATCTAGCCAATCAAACTTTCTTGCAACCTCAAATCAGTTATGCCAATAATCTACCTTTTTGGCATAGATGGCAAGACATGTAGTACTTATAGATGTAATGCAAACATCAGAGAAAAATTCAATCAACTGTTTGAAACAACAACTCCCTCTATGAATAAAATCTATTTTCTATATTGGTTTCAAACTACTTTGTATCCCTTCATTTCAGTAATTGTACGACATCCTTCAACTTACTACGTCTTCTAACTCAGTTTTCAGATATACCTCTTATGGTATTTTTAGATCTCTCATCTGGCTCACTTGGTCTTCTTCCTCTTTCATCTCTTTCTCTCATATGTATCTCTATCTTTTGTATCTTTCCTCTATGTATTTTGAGGATTTTGGTATTGGCAGGCAACACCAAAAAAATTTATTACACCAACATCTTTTTCTTTTTTTACTTGAAGTTACTTGGTACTTGGTTCTATTTCTCCCTCTTTGTGTTTAACTCCCTCTTTGACTATAACTTGGTAGTCAAATACATATTCATTCCCTTACTTATTTGTGTAATCAATGCAATCTCCCTTTGTATAATCAATGCATATTCTCCCTCTTTGACTGCAATGCCACAGTCATACTGTTGGAAGCATCAAAATTTAGTCAGTGTACAATATCTTGCGTATATGAATTTATCTTGAATATACCTTTACTTTCATGTTCTTCATCTTTTCAATTTCTTCAATTTATTCAATTCTTTATCTCTTCTTTTATTTCTTCATCTCTTTAGACATTTCCTAAAGAGTGACTTCTGCATCAGCTCCAACTTGATTTTATTCTTCCTAGTGTCAAGTTGATGTAGGTTGCTCTCGGTCTTACTGAGAGCTCGGTAGGGGTATGACCCCTAGCTTAGTTCTTAGGTGCTCAAATGTTTCCTTAGGTAATGGCTTGGTAAAGATATCAATAATATGATCTTTAGATCTAACAAACTCCATCATTACCTTCTTCTCCTCTACTTTTTATCTTAAGTAGTGGTATTTGATCACTATGTGCTTGGTCTTTGAATGCCTAATCAGGTTCTTGCTTATGTTAATAGCACTTGTGTTATCACAATAAATAATAACTGGCTTACAGGTTCATGTATGTCATTCAACAACTTTCTTATCCACTCTATGTTAGTACAATTCATTGTTGTTGCAACATACTCATCTTCTATTGTGGATTGAGAAATGAATCTTTGCTTCTTGCTTAACCATGTGATTAACCTGTCACCAAGAAAGAATGCACCTCCACTTGTGCTTTTTCTATCATCAACATTAACTGCCCAATTTGCATCTGTGTAGACATTGAGATCAAATTCACCTTTCCTACCATAGAATAATCCATAGTCTATTATTCCTTTTAGGTATCCAAAAATTCTTTTAATAGTATTTATGTGTGTCTTCTTGGGCTTAGCTGAAAATAATGCAACTATACCTACTGCATGTGCAATATATGGTCTACTATGTACAAAAAATTGTAACTTACCAATCATTGATCGGTAGAGAGTCTGATCCACTAACTATTGCCATATTTTTGCAAATTTTGGGAAACCTAATTACTAGATGAGCTTTGTACCCTAGTTTTCATTATTATGTGGTCTTGATTAGATTTGTGTTCATTCATTGCAAGTACATGAAAGGGAAAGATATATTACTATAGCTAAGATTACATGTACCAACATCCTGAATATGCTATAAAAAAAGGAAAGAACTAAAAAGAAAAATATTCATATGAGCTCACACATGCCGTGAGCATAGCAAATGCAAGAATTGCATAAATGAGTGCAAGTATACATGATTTAAGGAGCTAGATGCAGGGGTACCAGACATTGCCTGGTAGTGAGATGTTGATTCTTCTGTGTGCCTGGTGTGCTCCAGTAATCCTGAACCTGTAGAGAGGGAGTAAAAAGGGGTTAGATCCAATGGATCTAAGCAATGAATGGTGCCACAACATCTATAAGCATGCATACGTGCACTCAGTCATGCACCTCTAACATGGGTTATGCTCAGGGCATGCGCATCAATGAGCCCCTGGAAATAAATGAAATACCATTATTTTTTACTAATGTGTTTGTTCCATGTACAGATGAATGATGATGCCCTGTGATGTGGGCTCTCTCGAGAGAATTTCATTTCCTGGAGAGAGACCACATCACAGGTCAAAAACACCCATGATCGACAATGTAACATTCAGTGGATGGTAGTATCAGTGGGACACTCAAAAGAACCATAAAGCCAAATCAAATGTGAGCATGATCAAAATAGGGCATGAACCAGATCCAAGAAGCATTCATCATCAGCATGTTGATGGTACACAAGTTTCATATGTTTAGAGAAAGTACAACATGAAGGTGCTTCAAAGAAAACTTAATGCATTAACATTACAATATAGGTGTACTTTAAATCTGCATTCTATGCATAATGCTATGATGCTGTATGTTAAATCTGCATTGTGAAGCAAATACATGGGGCCTTCAATTATGAATAAGTGATAGTTCTTTCTATGATAGCATGTCATCATGTGAAATAATAATATACAGTATCTCAAATGAGGAAGCCCAACGTGTTAGGATACCACAACAAAGATACTTGATGCCAATACAATATCATATCAGCAGGGCACATCAATTGCATTTCACTAGATCAAGTATAGAGAACCTATTTCATATAGAAGATGTACAAGCTACATACAATCTGCATTGCTATAGTATCCAAGTATGCAAGAAGTGAATAGAGATGGTACATGGCACCTAGCAATTGCTCATGGGTTGGCCATTTAGTTAAGCATAATCATGCTTCATATCAGTAGCATAGTTTACACCACGGGCTATGATGAGTACATTATAAACAGTGAGATAGCATGTGTTCACAGATAATCCCATAGCTCGTGGTCACCAAGCATGAGGAGCAATTCAAACATTAACAATGCAATCAAAACTATGAAGTCATGCCCTAGTTTTCACGGATTGTGAAGGGAATGAAAGAATAGCATGGTGCCCTCCCAAATGCAATAACAGAGATCCAAATCCAGCACGTGCTAGCAATAACAGAGAAAATACAATGCAACCATGCCATAATCTTGTGACAGGATGCATAGATTATCAAGACTTTTAAAAGTTATATGGAGCCAACAGTTTTACGGGGTGTGATCATGATCGATGCCGTGAAGAACAGATACCATTCATTATGCCCTACATTATTCATAGGCGGATGCACGGTGCCCTCATCAAATAGAGATAGCAATACATATTGAAGCAAAGGGAAAGCCTTAGAAAAATGTGCCATTACCTTGTGTTATCGGGCTTGTTTCAAACAAAGGTTCATATTAATATTGTGCGCTAGTTTCAGAATGGAGATATTACACAATTCAAAAATGCACCCTAGCATTTGAACCATCAAGCCTATTAAAATTGCAGAGAGCAGCAATCTAATAACACCCTAGCCCAAGTTTCACGGGCTTAAAATAGTAAACATATAGCATGGAGCCATTATAACAGATTCAGAACTAGTAATATTGAAGACAAAATGCAATGATAGAGTCACAGTGCCTGGGTTTGTAATCAACACATGATTCAAACAGTGGTCACAATGCAATAATAGAGAAATTCAAAACAAATGCAAGAGTTAAGTTTTGGTGCCCTAGTTTTCGTACAGAGCTCGAATACCATCACAAATGCTATCAAACTGCAAAGATAACAATTTTAAATGCCTACCTCATAGTGTCGAGAGGGCTGTTGCTATTCCTATTTTCAGGAATAGAAGGTTGCCATTCGGTTGCAGAGGAGCTCAAGAATTTCCAGATGCCGAGTTCCAGTTGTTGTGATCACAAAGATGCCATTTTCAAAGTGAGGGTTTAAACATAGCATCTTTCCTTTTGTCTCCCCTTTTCAAGGTCGAGCGGTTTTTAGCCCTTTTAATATGCTTTTCCACGAGCATGGTTTTTTTTTTTTAAAGATATTAATATAATTATCTTTCTTTAGGTAATTATATTAAATTCTTTTATGCCTTAGGTTCTTCTTATTGAAGTCATTTTTGACTTAGATTAAATGTTACATCACTCATGTATTCATGTGTGTGGGGGGGCTTTTGTTTTGATTATTTTTGTCATGTGGATTAAATAAGATGTAAATATTTTAGATATTTTCCTCAATTTTTGAGTTGAGAATATCTCAAATATATTAGAATCCATTTGATGTTAGTAAAGGAGGATAAATTTTTTAATTGTAAGTCATTGCAAGTGTCATTGTAAATTCTGACATGGCAGTTTATAAGCCTCATCAGAATATCATTATTATGCATGACTTAGTGGGTCTTGGGTCTTCCTTTGACTAGTCTATTTTAGGGTCCCCACTTTTCCATCCCCCTAGATTCTTGGGAATTGGGCATCCAAATTTCAGAGTGATGGGATCATGGTCCTAATGGCTGGATTTTTCCTATTCTTGGCGAGGTCATGGACTTGATGGAAGATTCTCCAATTTTCCTATATATGCCTCTCACTTTGGTGATAGAAGGCTAGTTCTTCTTTCCCTCATTCTCACAAGGTGAATTTTGTAGCTCTTTGAGAAGTAATCTGATATTGTAGCTCCTTTTATTCCAGCTAATAGAAAAATTGTTCCCTTCTTTTCTACAGTTTGTGAGTTGGTTGATGAACTTAGTGTTATGTATTGTGATTGGTTTTGATCCTTTACATGATAGTATGTTCATTTGATTGTTTTGAAAGCATTGATCTTCTTTAAGGTTTTTGAATCTGTGTGCATCTAACTGTGTTGAGTTGTGAAAATCATTTTTCCTTCTCATTCACAATCAGCACCTGATTGTTTTCTAAGGGGAAAATTGAAATTGGAAGAGTTGTGGAGTTCATGTTATGTGCTGGGTTATATTGTGGGTTTGATTTTCAGTTTGTGGATCTATTCAGTTCGGTGAATCACCTAAGTTAGATTTAGTTATTTCAATTTTATGCAATCCCTCTATCCCTTTCCCTTCAAAGTTAGTGCAGTTCAGGTGATACAAATGGGAAAGTCGGTCCTTAATCCAGAGGTCTATTCTCAGGAAGCAGTCCCACATCTTGAGAGTATTCCCATGTTTCACGGGATTTCTAGGTTGTATACTTAGCCATCATAGGTGCAATCCCTAGTGACAATAGTTTTTGGCACACCCAGTGGGACTTGTTTCCCATCATTCACTGAGATTTTGGTGTGGTCTCAGTGCAATCAACCTTTAAGAGGTGGTTTGTTTCAAGCACCATGGCAACTCTGAGAAAAATCTTCTGGTTTGAGCAGTTCAAGTGCTGATAAGTTTCAGAAAATATCTTTTTACCAGCTCATTTGATGAGCAAGCATGTCAATTCCTAATGCATCTTCTCCCTATCACCCCCCATATCATGAAAATCCTACCTATGTTCCAGCATTTGCGCCATATCAAGCTGGCCAAGCAGCAACATATAATCAAAATGCCCCACTAGCAGCAAATTTCTAACATGCACCACCATACCCTCCCACCCAGCATAAGCACCCTAGCAACATTCCTATCAACCATCCTATGAAGATCACCATTACAATCCTCAGAATCAGCCCGATACCACTTCAGATTCAAACTCCATATCCTCTATTTTGGTAGTTTTTCAGGAGAATATGAGCTCTTTCATGAAAGACTATGTAGAGATAGTGGCTCAAAAAGAGGAGCTCTCAAGGCAGTATGTGGAAACAGTGGCTTAGAAGGAGGAGCTCTCAAGGCTGCTACACGATCAGAACAATCTGATCTAGACACAAAAGAATGTTTATGAGAAGAGTCTTGAAGAGCGTGAAGCATTCATAAAGAACATCCATGAGACAGCTACAAAGAAGGAAGAAGACCTCCGAAAAGAGTTAGCAAAGAATGATGAATATCATGATCATGAGTACCAGACACTTACCAAGCAGATTACAGAAAAGGATAGGTTGATTAAGGATCTATTGGCTCAAGTATTGAAGTAAAGAAATCAAGAAATTGTTGATGCCCCTATAGAAGAAATCTCATAGATCCAGAAGGAGATACCTCATGCTACTGAGGAGAACCTGGAAGCTTTGTAGGCTAGACAAAAAACTCACAAGGTTCAAATTCCAAGTTTCTTACCTGGTAAGTCCACTAGCACTCCTGTTCAAATTCCAAGCTTTAGGATCTCTCCTTTAGTCTAGAATCTTAGTCAAAAGGAGCCTAATCTCCATACTTTTGTAGAGCCTATTCATGACCCTATCTTAATTTCCTAGCTAGTTCATCCTACTCCTATAGATGAAGCACCTGTAATGTTCGACTCTCTATATGATGGTGAGCCTATCCTGTAGCAGGTTAAGCCCTATGAGCTGATTCTTGAAGAAATCCCTATACCTCCCAGCATTTCAAGAAACTAGGAAGAAGATGAATTTTATCCTTTGGATGTACTTTTCCATGATGAAGTTGAGGAACAAATAGATTCATCATGTAGTGATGGATTAGGTTAGCCAGATAGTGATCAGGAAGGAAATGAAGATGAAATTCTAGCTGATTTGTTTGAAGAGATGCCTTCTTATATTGAGCAAGAAGAGATAGTCCAGGACCCACTAGTTGAGTTCATTGATGATAATAAGAAAGAAGATGTAGTCGTTGCAAGCCTAGGCTAGCAAGAAGATTTTGATTCTATGATAGATGCTTTCTGGTCAGTCTTTGTTCGTGTTCCTCATCTTCCTGAAATAGATGATAACATGTATGTTCCTAAAGGAGTCCTTTCATTTCATGAAGCTAATGTTGTACCAGTGATAGAATCAGTGCCTATTTGTAGTAGAGTGGTTGATGAACCTTAGGATTCATATTTCCTGGATTATGAGATGGGGGCAGTGGTTGCTAAAGACTTGATGTAGTTTGATGGATTTGATAAGCTTTTGAATGTTATAATTGATGTAGAGGATGATCCTCTAACTACAAAAGAAGAATTGTTGTGGAAGACTATCATGGAGGGGCACAATTACAATTAGCATGTTGAAGATGTTCATGAGATGCATACTAAGCAGTAGGAGAGGACTGGTTTCATGCTCTGAAGGGGATGTCCTATCAGATACCTGGCTCAGATGGGGTCAAACAAGGCATTTATACATAGTGATTTGATGGAGGGTGATGTCAAGAGTTCACTCATTAATGAACATGAGCTTATTCAGTCTTATCAGCCTCCCTGGGAGGACAACACCTATGATCTAAGCAAGGTGAGTTGTCTGGACTACAAGTTTCAAGAGTTAATATGCTAGGTAGTTCAATACATTTTTATGTTCCCTATTCTCATTACTGGCATTAAATGTGAAAAGTATAACTTTTTGAGAAGAACAAGAAGTTATTTTAACAATCCAGTTAATGGATTTGTTTGACCAGTTTGTTGTGACTTGTTAGAGTAGGGTAAAGTAGAAGTTTTGTTTCCTATTTCCCCTAAGTGCTTCAGCACAAGTTATTTCAGTTCAGTTGTTCAGTTGTTTTAGTTAGCAATAAGCCTGAGTAGTTGTGAGGCAGTTGGTTCAGTTTTGTTGGGAGGAAGGAGTTTTTTTTAATTGGGAGCCAAGTTCAGTTTAAGGCTTGATGACTCTATGCCCAATGGATCTATCAGGCAACTAGTCAATTGCTTAGTAGGCAAGCACTCCATAGAGGTCACCAAAATGTTGTCATATTTTTGCACATTTTGGGAAACCTAATTACTAGATGAGCTCTGTACCCTAGTTTGCATTATTATGTGGTCTTGATTAGATTTGTGTTCATTCATTGCAAGTACATGAAAGGGAAAGATATATTACTGCAACTAAGATTACATGTACCAACATCATGAATATGTTGTACAGAAAGGAAAGAATTGAAAATAAAAACATTCATATGAGCTCACACATGTCGTGAGCATAGAAAATGAAAGAATTGCATAAATGAGTGCAAGTATACATGAATTAAGGAGCTAGATGCAGGGGTACCAGACATTTCTTGGTAGTGAGATGTTGATTCTTCTATGTGCTTGGTGTGCTCCAGTGATCCTGAACCTGTAGAGAGAGAATAAAAAGGGGTTAGATCCAATGGCTCTAAGAAATGAATGGTGCCATAACATCTATAAGCATGCATACGTGCACTCAGTCATGCACCTCGGACATGGGCTATGCTCAGGGCATGTGCATCAAGGAGCCCCTGGAAATAAATGAAATACCATTTTTTTTACTAATGTGTTTGTTCCATGTGCAAATGAATGATGATGCCCTGTGATGTGGGCTCTCGTAGGATAATTTCATTTCCTGGAGAGAGACCACATCACAGGTCAAAAAAACCCATGATCGACAATGTAACATTCAGTGGAAGGTAGTATTAGTGGGACACCCAAAAGAACCATAAAGCCAAATCAAATGTGAGCATGATCAAAATAGGGCATGAACCAAATCTAGGAAGCATTCATCATCAGCATGTTGATGGTACACAAGTTTCATATGTTCAGAGAAAGTACAACATGAAGGTGCTTCAAAGCTAACTCAATGCATTAACATTACAATATAGGTGTACTTTAAATCTGCATTCTATGCATAATGCTATGATGCTATATGTTAAATCTGCATTGTGAAGCAAATACATGGGGGCTTCAGTTATGAATCAATGATAGTTCTTTCTATGATAGCATGTCATCATGTGGAATAATAATATATAGTAGTTCAAATGAGGAAGCCCAATGTGTTAGGATACCACAACAAAGATACTTGAGGCCAATACAATATCATATCAGCAGGGCACATCAATTGCATTTCACTAGATCAAGTATAGAGAACCTATTTCATACAGAAGATATACAAGTTGCATACAATCTGCATTGCTATAGTATCCAAGTATGCAAGAAGTGAATAGAGATGGTACATGGCACCTAGAAATTGCTCACGGGTTGGCCATTTAGTTAAGCATAATCATGCTTCATATCAACAAAATAGTTTACACCGCGGGCTATGATGAGTACATTATAAACAGTGAGATAGCATGTGTTCACAGATAATCCCATAGCTCATGATCACCAAGCATGAGGAGCAATTCAAACATTAACAATGTAATCAAAACTGAGAAGCCATGCCATAGTTTTCACAGGCTGTGAAGGGAACGAAAGAATAGCATGGTGCCCTCCCAAATGCAATAACAGAGATCCAAATCCAGCACGTGCCGACAATAACAGAGAAAATACAATGCAACTGTGCCATAATCTTGTGATAGGATGCAGAGATTATCAAGACTTTTAAAAGTTATATGGAGCCATAAGTTTTATGGGGTGTGATCATGATCGATGTCGTGAAGAACAGATATCATTCATTATACCCTACATTATTCATAGGTGGATGCATGGTGCCCTCATCAAATAGAGATAGCAATACATATTGAAGCAAAGGGAAAGCCTTAGATAAATGTGCCATTACCTTGTGTTATGATGCTTATTTCAAACAAAGGTTCATATTAATACTATGCCGTAGTTTCAGAATGGAGATATTACACAATTCAAAAATGTGCCCTAGCATTTGAATCATCGGGCCTATTAACAATGCAGAGAGTGGCAACCTAATAAGGCCCTAGCCCAAGTTTCACGGGCTTAAAATAGTAAACATATAGCATGGAGCCATTATAACAGATTCAGAACCAGTAATATTGAAGACAAAATGCAATGACAGAATCACAGTGCCTGGGTTTGTAATCAACACATGATTCAAATAGTGGTCACAATGCAATAATAGAGAAATTCAAAACAAATGCAAGAGTTAAGTTATGGTGCCCTAGTTTTCATACAAAGCTCGAATACCATCACAAATGCTATCAAACTGCAAAGATAACAATTTTCAATACCTACCTCATAGTGTCGAGAGGGCTGTTGCTATTCCTATTTTCAGGAATAGAAGGTTGCCATTCGGTTGCAGAGGAGCTCACGAATTGCCAGATGCTGAGTTCCAGTTGTTGTGATCACAAAGATGCCATTTTCAAAGTGAGGGTTTAAACATAGCATCTTTCCTTTTGTCTCCCCTTTTCAAGGTTGAGCGGTTTTTAGCCCTTTTAATATGCTTTTCCATGGGCATGGTTATTTTTTTTTAAAGATATTAATATAATTATCTTTCTTAAGGTAATTATATTAATTTTTTTTATGCCTTAGGTTCTTCTTATTGAAGTCATTTTTGACTTAGATTAAATCTTACATCACTCATGTATTCATGTGTGGCGGGGGGCTTTTGTTTTGATTATTTTTGTCATGTGGATTAAATAAGATGTAAATATTTTAGATATTTTCCTCAATTTTTGAGTTGAGAATATCTCAAATATATTAGAATCCATTTGATGTTAGTAAAGGAGGATAAATTTTTTAATTGTAAGTCATTGCAAGTGTCATTGTAAATTCTGACATGGCAGTTTATAAGCCTCATCAGAATATCATTATTATGCATGACTTAGTGGGTCTTGGGTCTTCCTTTGACTAGTCTATTTTAGGGTCCCCACTTTTTCCGTCCCCCTAGATTCTTGGGAATTGGGCATCCGAATTTTAGAGTGATGGGATCATGGTCCTAAAGGCTAGATTTTTCCTATTCTTGGCTAGGTAGTGGAGTTGATGGAAGATTCTCTAATTTTCCTATATATGCCTCTCACTTTGGTGATAGAAGGCTAGTTCTTCTTTCCGTCATTCTCACGATGTGAATTTTGTAGCTCTTTGAGAAGCAATCTAATATTTTAGCTCCTTTTATTCTAGTTAATAGCAAAATTGTTCCCTTCTTTTCTACAGTTTGTGAGTTGGTTGATGAACTTAGTGTTATGTATTGTGATTGGTTTTGATCCTTTACATTATAGTATGTTCATTTGATTGTTTTGCAAGCATTGATCTTCTTTAAGGTTTTCGAATCTGTGTGCATCTAACTGTGTTGAGTTGTGAAAATCATTTTTCCTTCTCATTCACAATCAACACCTGATTGTTTTCTAAGGGGAAAATCAAATTTGGAAGAGTTGTGGAGTTCATGTTATGTGCTGGGTTATATTGTGGGTTTGATTTACAATTTAAGGATCTATTCAGTTTGGTGAATCACCTAAGTTAGATTTAGTTGTTTTAATTTTATGCAATCCCTCTATCCCTTTCCCTTCAAAGTTAGTGCAGTTCAGGTGATACAAATGGGGAAGCCGACCCTTAATCTAGAGGTCTATTCTTAGGAAGGAGTCCCACATCTTGAGAGTATTCCCATGTTTCACGAGATTGCTATGTTTTATACTTATCCATTACGGGTGCAATCTCTAGTGACAACACTAACTCAGTATCATCTTCTTTTAGTAGTTTACATCTAGTTATCATCAGTGTTCCCATGAGTTTTGAGTCAGCCATATTGAACTTCTTCAATATCTCCTTGATGTATTTAGACTGTGTGATAAATATACCATTTTCCAGTTGCATAATCTATAATCTAATAAATAATTTGATTTCTCCAATCATTGACATTTTAAAATCCTTCTTGATCTAATTTGCAAATACTTTTCTGAATAATTCATTGCCTCCAAAGATTATATCATCCACAAATATTGAAGCAATAAGTGTTCTATCCTTTCTATCAATCAACAAATACATATTACTTCTATCACTAGTCATTACAAATCTAATCTTAAGTAGAAAATAGTATAACTCTCATACCATGCTCTTGGTGCTCATTTCAGTCCATCCAGTACCTTATGTAGTTTGCATACAATGTTCTTATTCTCCTTGGTATTGAATACTTCAAGTTTTTCTATGTAGACCTCTTCTTCTAGTATACCATTTAGAAATGCTAACTTGAAATCCATCTAATAAACTTTGAATTCTTGGTAAGCAGCATGTACTAAGAGTATCCTCACTCCTTCTAGTCTTACAATAGGTGTGAATGTTTCACCACAGTCTATCCCTTCTTCTTGTGCATATACCTTGCAAACTAGTCTTGCTTTATTCCTTACTATGTGTCCTTGCTCATTCAACTTTTTTGTGAAAATCCATTTAGTCCCTATGACATTCTTTTTACTCGGTCTTGGAACTAGAGTCCATGTTCCATTTTCCTCAACCTGCTCTACTTCTTGTTTCATAGCATCAATCCAATATTTTCCACTTAAAGCTTCATCAATAGTTCTAGGTTCTATTTCAAAAACTAAACATGTACCTTTTATCTATTTTTTGGTTGAGACTCTTGCATTTTTGTCTCATGTCATGTGATGTGTATAGCCACTATCAATTATCCATTTTCCATTTTTACTTAATTAAGAGATGAGTTCTTTCTCCTCATGCTTTTATCATCTAGTCCATCTTTTATATCCACAAACACTACTTCCTTGTTATCTTTCTCTTGATCATCACTTAGGTCGATATCATCCTCATCATCTGATTCCACAATATAACATTTCTTTGTCCTATACTTGATAAATTTATTTTTCTTGAACTTATTCACTCTATCATTCCTTCAAGTATCAATTTCCATGTCATTTTTATTATGTGGGCATTGTGAAGCAATGTGACCAATTTTGCTACTATTAAAACATGTTAAATCAAGAAGATAATTGAGAGGGGGGGTGAATCAGTTATCTCAAACTTATTAATTTAAAACTTCATGTGCTTATAACCAAAACAATAAATCAACCAAAATAAAAGATATGCAAGATAACACAAGATTTTTTGTCAAGGAAACCCTGTTAAAGGTAAAACCCCATTGTGGGAGGAACCACAAAAATTGTACTAAAGCAAGATATCCCTGTCAAAAGATGTAGCCCTGTTACAAGCTTGATGAGTACATAGTACAATTATCCATGTTAAAGGATTTGGAACCTGTTAGGAGTCAGACCTTGTTAGGAGTCAAATATGGGAGGCTCACTACTAGGGAAACTAGCCCTAGTTCAAGATTAAATCCACCTTCAGACTCATTGTCCAAGAAACCAAGTATGAAGGTTAAATCATACAAAAATTGAACTTTTGCCGATAACTGTCTTTTCCTGATAAGTTCCAGTGAATATCAATCGTCTTTCAATCCTTGCAGATCTCAAACACAAATTTGCATCAACATCATCAACCTCTTTGTCACACTTATCGAATATAAAATGACCTTTTTTTTTACCTAATACAAACTAAAAATACAAGTCGGCTTGTCTACCTTCTTGTTTACAAATTATATTACAATCACCAAAGAAAACACAAAGTTGTCCTCTCAGGTAAATATGCAACAAATATACAATAATAAAATCACCAAGGAGTCAGCCACACAACTTCTCCAGTCATCCAAAACCATCGGCCACATGCCACACAAAATTGCCAGAACACACGCTAGAATCAGCTCCAATACCACATCAGCACAATACCTCAGCACGGGTGAACATGTCAGCAATACTGGCAACACATGTCCATGAACCACAGATGACTTCTCCTATCATGAAACATCTTTGGCTATCAGCAATTCATCTCATACTGTCACACCATCTCTATACTCTATCTCTGTCAACAATACTATCACTATTTCCACTCTAAATTCTTCAATCCACAACATAGGATCAATAAAACTTATATGTGATATTTGAATATTGTCAAATGATTCCAAACCACTTCGCCACTCTCCAAACACTCTGTACCAACTTTGCACATCTTGTGCAACTCCAATAACTATGTCTGTGCAACTCTATCATACAATCTAAAACTTCAATAACTATGTCTAAAATATGTTGACATCAATACAAAACATATGAAGACCAATATGATAACAATCTCCCCCTTAGGCATTGATGGCAACATATGAAAAAAATCATGCCAACCAAAGCCAAATATCAATCTTATAAAATATTCTTCAATCAGCTTTTCAAAGCTCCCCAAGGCATGATACTCTCTCTTTTTGCAAACACCCCTTTTGAAAAATCTCTCCCCCTAGGATAATGCATAATGATTTTCTGATATCTCTCCACCTTTGACATCAATGCCCAGAACACTTGCATCAATGACAAAATAACAAACTGCAACTACTCCCCCTTGCACAAACATCTATTTTTTTGTATTTTTTGATATATGAAACAACAAAATAACTACTCCAAGTAAAGTAGTCCAAACCATCATCCAATCTAGTACAAAATAGCTCTTTTAAGTACTAGACTGATACATTTCTGCATCAATTATTCTTCTCTAGGAGGGGCTTGTACCCCTAGCATACCTCGCATGTACTCAAAAGTCTCCTTTTTCAAAGGTTTTGTGAATATATCTGCAATCTGCTCTGTAGTGTTTACATATTCTAATTTTACTTCTTTCTTTGCTACCTTCTCTCTCAAGAACAACAATTTTAATAATATGTGTTTATTCTTTGCATGCATCACAAGGTTCTTAGACATATCAATAACAATAGTATTATCACAATATAACATTATAGGTTCAGTGTAGGAAATACCAAAGTCCTTCAACATTTGCTTCATCCAAATTATTTGTGTACAATTCATTGCAGTAGCAACATACCCAGATTCAACAGTGGATTGTGCTATACAATCTTGTTTCTTACTTAGCCATGAAACCAGTCTATTACCAAGGAAAAATACTCCTCCACTAGTGCTTTTTATGTCTGTCAAATATCCTGCCCAATCTGCATCTGTAAAATTTTTTAGGGCGATATCACTATCACTATCATACCATAATACCAACTCACTTCTTCCCTTCAAGTATTTGAATATTCTCTTAAATTCCATCATGTGTTCCTCTCTAGGATCAGCTTGAAATCTAGCCACAATGCCTACAACATTTGATATATCAGGTCTAGTGAGTGTCAAGTATTGTAATCCTCCAATTATATTTCTATAAAGTGTTTGAAATACCATCTTAGTGTCTTCTATCTTAGTCAACTTAGATCTAGTTACTATAGGTGCACCAACAAGTTTACTATCACTCATACCAAACTTTTTCAACATTTCAGCTAGATATTTAGTTTGTGAATTGAATATACCTTTTTTTCTTTGACTTACCTGTAAACCAGGAAAGAAGTTGATCTCTCCTATCATAGACATCTCAAATTCATTCTTCATCTCATCAGAAAATCCATGATTCACGTCATCATCACCTCCAAATATTATTTCATCAACAAATATTTTTGCAATCAACATACCTTGTTATGTTTCCTTCAAGTACAAATTACTGTCAACAGATCCTTTTCTAAAGCCAATCTTCAAAAAATAATTATTCAGTCTTGCATACCAATCTATAGGTGCTTTTTTTAATCCATACAATTCTTTCTTCAGCTTACATACCATGTCTCCATCTTCGCACAAAGGAAATCCTTCAGGTTGTTCTACATAAATCTCTTCTTCTAGTTCTCCATTCAAAAATGAAGACTTTATGTCCATATGATAAACCTTGAATTTTTTGTAAGAAGCATAAGCAAGTAATATTCTGACAGCCTCTATTCTACCAAAAGATGCAAATGTTTCTTCAAAATCAATACCTTCTTGCTAAGAATAACCTTTACATACTAACCTTTCTTTGTTCTTGATCACTTCCCCATTCTCATTCATCTTGTTCTTGAAAACCCACTTAGTACCAATCACATTTTTTCTTTAGGTCTAGGGACCAGCTCCCATGTATCATTCTTCTCAATCTGACTTAGCTTGTCTTTCATCACATTTACCCAATTGTCATTTCTGCATGCCCCATCAGTCGTCTTTGCTTCAACTTGTGAAATCAATCATAACTCTTCTCTTACCTTAGATCTTGTCATAGTACCTTTATTCTTGTCTCTAATGATTTGATCTTCAGGATGGTTCTTCTTCACATTGCCCGGTGTCTTTGCATTTCATTTACTGCTTTTATCTCTTCTTCTGACTCAACTTCCTCTATTTAGTTTTGGTTTGTTTCTTCAGGGACTGTCTATTCTTTTTCAGGTTTAGTGAAAACAGGTTCTCTGTCATAGGCTCTTTTTTATATCCAAAACTTCTCATCAATCTTCACATTAAAGCTTTCTACCATTTTCTTTGTTTGCAGGTTAAAACATCTATAAGCTTTGCTCTTAGTAGAATATCCAAGGAAAATTCCTTCATCACTTCAAGCATCAAACTTAGTAAATTCATCATCTCTCTTAATGTAACATTTACTAATAAATATTCTAAAATATTTTACATTAGGAACCTTACCAAACCATAGTTCATAGGATGTTTTGTTTGTACCTCCTCTGATCTAAACTCTATTCAAAGTGTAGACTGCAGTATTAACTGCCTCTCTCCATTATGCATGTGATACATTATTCTCTATCATCATAGTTCCTAAAGCATCAAGTATGATTCTATTCCTCCTTTCTGCAACTCCATTCTACTATGGTATATTAGGTGCAGATGTTTGTCTTCTAATCCCATGTAGTTCACAAAAATCATTAAACTCATCTGATGCAAATTATCCTCCTCTATCTTATCTTAAACATTTTTTTTTCATGTTTGTCTCATTCTCCACTTTAGCCTTAAATATCTTGAACTTCACAAAAGCATTTGATTTATCTCTAAGAAATGCAACCCATACCATTCTAGAATAATCATCAACAAACAAGATAAAGTGCCATTCACCAAAATATAATGTAGTCCTTGTAGGTCCACATAATTCTGTATGTACTAGTTCTAATTTCTCATTTGCATGATATCCCTTGCTTCTAAATGAACCTTTAGTCTATTTTCCCAAAACACATTCTCTACATGTCATGTTAGGAGGCTTATCTAATCTTGGTAGATCTCTCATAGCATTCATCTTGTTATATTTTACCATATTATCAAAGTTGATATGACAAAATCTCTTATGCCATAGTCAGTAATCATCAAATCTAGCCAATAAACATTTACCTCTTGTAGTATTTAGTTAAAAAATATTACCTCTAGATAAGGATCTCGATTCCATCAAGTTTCCTGACTTATCTCTAATGTAACACATACCCTTTTGAAATTCTAGCTGATATCCTTTTTCAACAAGTTGTCCAACACTCAATAGATTATGTTTAAGTCCATCCACAAGATAAACATCATCAGTGTTAGTTCTTCCATCTAGAGTAATAGCTCATATTCCAACAATAGCCTTAGGGTTGTTGTCAGCAATCCTTACAACACCCATATTTACCTCCTTTAAATCAACAAACTTACTTTTATCTCATGTTATATGATGTGAGCACCTACTATCTATAATCCATTTAGATTCTTTCTCAATATGTGATACTAAAGATTTTTCTTCTCTAACAGGTTCAACATCAACAATAGCAAGAAATCCTAGATCATCTTCATTAGCTTCATCGTTTGTCTCTCCATCACTAGCATAATAGTACTGATCTTTTCTTGTGACATCTAGTTTTCTAAACTTAGGTTTGTAATTGTTAACTCTATTAGGACATCTAGAAGCAAAGTGCATAATATACTCACATACAAAACATTTCAAATGTAATTTATTCTCATATTTACCCTTACCTCTAGGTTGATACCTTGCAATCAAAGCCATAACTACATCTTCAAGCTCTTCTCTCTTCTTTGCTACCTCTTGAAAGTATCTCTTGTTAGAGTTGTTATATTATGGTTAATAATTGATTTATTTAATTATTAGTCTAATATCTCTACACCTAACTTAAACTTAGGTCTCTTTAGTTACCTCTTGGTTATGTTACCATTAGGGTTTCTGGTTTCCTTTTATAAAGGATTCCCTCTTGTAATTATCATTCATGAAGATTATTATTGAATTGGATTGAGAACTTTTCTGTCTCAATTGTTGCACAATCAATATGGTTTCTCTTTCTAAGATCTTTGAGTTCAAGCCTCCATAGCTTTTTGCTTCTTCTCTTCTGTGACAGGTGTTTGCATGCAGGTGATTCTTGGGAGCTGTGGGGTTACTTCTTCGTCAACTCCAATATGGTATCAGAGCTTCAGATCTTCATGCCCCTATTCAGTTTTTGAGAAGGTTTCGATCATGTTCTTCAGATTTGGTGTTTCCAGAAGATTTTTATATGGATTTCAGGGGGGGACCTGTTATTCTGGTCACTATGGGCTCAAACGGACATCACCATTGAGCTCAGAGTTCCCAAAAACCCCAGAATCAAAAAACAATTTATCCATTTTGCACAACTTTTCTTTTTGAAGAAAATTTTTTGGTGGCCCAGAACCATACAAATTTGGCACGATTCTCAAGGTGGTGATTTTTTTATCAAAAAATTGGCATGCTTCTTGAGGTAGCATTTTTCGGTGCATTTCCTGAGATGCACAATTTTTTGGCACGCATCCTGAGGTCATTTTTTGGCACGGATCTCAAAGTAGCAATTTTTTTTAATCACGCATCCTAAGGCAAAAAAATCATGGTCCACATCCTGATGCAAATTTGGCATGCATCCCAATGCAAGTTTGACATGCATCTCGATGCAGATTTGACATGCGTCGTAAAGTGCAACTTTGGCACGCATCTAGAGGCATAGGTTTAGTATGCAACCTGAGTTGTAAATTTGACAGGCATTCTAAGGCATGATTTTTGGTACGCATTGTGAGGCATGAATTTGTCATGCATCCTGAGGTGCGAATTTGGTGTACATCTCGAGGCATGCTTTTTGGCATGCATTCCAATGCGAATTTGGCACACATTCTAATGCACAAATTTGGCACGTATCTCGAGCCACAAATTTGCCATGTATTTTGATGTTCAAATTTGGTACGCATCCTAAGGCATGATTTTTTGGCACACATCTCGAGGTAAGCTTTTTGCATGCATCTCAAGGCATGATTTTTGGCATGTATCCTGAAGCACATGTTTTTCCATGGAATGCTTCCTGAGGTCAAATTTTTGGCATGCATTCTGAGGTAAAATTTGATGGTCATTTAACCGTCATTTCCTTAGTTTTTTTGTTCTTTATAGGTGGCTATGGTTTTTTGCTCATATCTTGAGCATACGTACTCAAAATTAGACAAACCATATACCGTCGAAAAGCTCTTTTCAAGCCCAATCCAATGGCAGGGGTTTGATTTTCTGATTTTGCCATTTTGATAGTGGTTTTTGCTGTCAAAGTCAGATGTTTTGGTTTTCCTTCCAAGAGCTATGTAGACATCATATTCTGTAAGCTTTATGTAAACATGCTGAGATAAAGTGCCACATGTTGTATACTTGGGATCTAGCACATCTTGTGTCAGTTTGTACTCGCACTCCATTATAAAGTGCCATGGGGGGGTTTGATATCTGGTATTTTCCGAGCAGACTTTTGTCAAGTGAGTGTTCCTTCCACGACATTAGCCTCATGAGTTGTGTCGATGACACCTGCCTTTATAAGTGTTTGTACTTTCTGGTATGTGCCTAGTACTTCGAGATGCACTTTTTTTGGCATTCAGTTTCAGTGTACCTGTCATGCCTCTTCCTCAGCATTCAGGGGGGGTATCTACTGTTCATTTCTCATGCTTCTTGGTTCGATGGACTGAGCTATGTATTCAATTTTTCTTCCTATGTACTAGGCAGTTGTAGTGGCTTGGTACCTATGCAATCTAGTGAGATGGATCATTTACCATATAGACACTCTTTCATTCCTATTTTCAGCAGGATCCTACCATCTTAGATTGATCAGCTCTTCAAGCTTTGGTGTTTTTCCATCTGTATCTTTGACTTCTCAATGTTTTCCTTTGTTTGTCATCCTTATTCCATGCAGATTATAGTCTTCTCTACCTGATCATGTTCTTTACAGTGGAGGTTCTTCAGAGATCGACAGTCATTCTTCGACAGTGTTTGCAACTTTATGCATTAGAGGTGTTCTATATGTTCATCCTTGTTCCTATTTTTTGGGACATTCCCTAGTTTGGAGGCTTCTTTAGTCCTTCAACTAGTTCTTTATCTCTTTTTGGAGTAGATTTTTTCCCATGTGATTTTCTCTATTTCTCTGGTTTACAGAGATTTTTTGTACTTGGGTACCTGATCAGGCGTAGTTGTCAGGACCTATAGTTCTTTCATGCATTTTTTAGTCCTTAGTTGTTTAGCTTCTCCCTAAGTTACACTTAAGGGGGGGTGTTAGAGTTGTTATATTATGGCTAATAATTGATTTATTTAATTATTAGTCTAATATCTCTACACTTAACTTAAACTTAGGTCTCTTTAGTTACCTCTTGGTTATGTTACCATTAGGGTTTTTGGTTTCCTTTTATAAAGGATTCCCTCTTGTAATTATCATTGATGGAGATTATTATTGAATTGGATTGAGAAATTTTCTCTCTCAATTGTTGCACAATCAATATGGTTTCTCTTTCTAAGATCTTTGAGTTCAGGCCTCCATAGATTTTTGCTTCTTCTCTTCTGTGACAGGTGTTTGCATGCAGGTGATTCTTGGGAGCTGTGGGGTTACTTCTTTGTGAACTCCAATATCTCTCATTCTCATCAGCATACTCTTGATAGTATTCTCTTTCTTTCTAAATTCTACTGGGACTAGCACCACCTTTGCTCTTTTGAATTATTGCCTTAAAAGCAGTCTCTTCTCTAGGAGTAATACTAGGTAGATCAATATATTCATATACACATAAGTTGGTAATCAACATATCTCTAGTAAAATCTTTCATCAACAGAATATTCTCCTCAATAATCATTGCCTTTGTTCTAAATGCAGGTGCCACTGACCTTAGTATCTTTGCAATTACCTTGTTGTCTGTATATGTACCTCCACAGTTTCTGATTCTAGCAACTACCTCATTTACTCTCTACGAATAAGACCTTATAGTCTCATCCTCTTTCATCTTTAGATTCTCCATTTTAGTCTTCCATACTTGTAGTTTTTCTTTTTTTATATTCGCATCTCCTTCATATAATGTTTCAAGTCTTTTCCAAATATCTCTACCAATCAACAAATCTTTGACCTCAATGTATTCTACATCTGATAGCGAACTAATAAGGGCTTCTCTGAAGTGCATATTCTCCATGTAGATTTTCATTTCAGGATATGTAGTTGTGTCAACTTTGTCTTCTCCAATGACATTTATAGTACTCTTCATCAGTTTGTAGAAATTAACCCCAAGGCACAGCACGTGTCTTCATCTTATCCTTATAGTTAGCAAAATTGTCATCATCAAATTTTGGACCATCCTTCCTATAAAATGTCATCTTCCTTCTTTCAAGATCACCTCAAGCTATTAATCTTTCTCTCCAAGGACCTGTGCTATGATACTAGTTGTTAAATCAAGAAGATAACTAAGAGGGGGGGTGAATCAGTTATCTCAAACTTATTAATTTCAAACTTAATGTGCTTATAACCAAAACAATAAATCAACTATAATGAAAGATATGCAAGATAACACAAGATTTTGTTGTCGAGTAAACCCTGTTAAAGGTAAAATCCCATTGTGGATAGAACCACAAAAATTGTAGTAAAGAAAGATATCTTTGTCAAAAGATATAGCCCTCTTAGGAGCTTGATGAGTACATAGTACAATTATCCATGTTAAAGGATTTAGACTCTGTTAGGAGTTAGACCCTGTTAGGACTCAAATATGGGAGGCTCACTACCGGGGCAACCAGCCCTAGTTGAAGGTTAAATCCACCTTCAGACTCACTATCCAAGAAACCAAGTATGAAGGTTAATTCATACAAAAACTAAACTTCTACCAGCAACTGTCTTTGCCTAATAAGTTACAGTGAATATCAATCGCCTGCCAATCCTTTCAAAACTCAAACACAACTTTGCATCAACATCATCAACCTCTCTACTATACTTACTGAATACAAAATGACCTTCTTTTATACCTAATACAAACTACAAATACAAGTCGGCTTATCTGCCTTCTTGTTTACAAATTATATTACAATCACCAAAGCGAACACAAAGTTGGCCTCTTAGGGAAATATACAATAACAAAATCACCAAGGAGTCGGCCACACAACTTTTCTAGTTGGCCAAAACCATTAGCCACATGCTACACAAAATCGCAAGAACACACGCCACAATCATCTCCAATGCCACGTCAGCACGCAACCTCAGCATGGGAGAACACATTAGTAATACTAGTAACACATGTCCACGAACCACATATGAATTCGTCTGTCATGAAACATCTTTGGCTATCAACAATTCATCTCATTGATAAGTAGGAGATATTTTCCACAACAAGTCAAATTGTGATATTGCTATCAGGATTCAACTGTGTAGTTTTTTGAGTCAAACTCATTGACCCATGATTCATGAGTAGTGGTTCAACAAGAACCCATCTCTCATGAGAATGAATGGAACACTTAGCACTCATTGGATCTAGGTGATGCTCACAGAGGTGAAGTACCGCGACTTCCCAGGAGGTCACCCATCCCAGTACTACTCCAGCTCGAGCGCGCTTAACTACAGAGTTTCCTCCATGGTTAAACCCACTCTGCTTGCATCCTCATTTGCAAAACCTTCACCAAGTGTTGTGCCTTATGAACCATTCATTAGAAAGCCCCTTAAGCTCATCAATTGATAAGTAGGAGATATTTTCCACAACAAGTCAAATTGTGATATTGCTATCAGGATTCAACTATGTAGTTTTTTGAGTCAAACTCATTGACCCATGATTCATGAGTAGTGGTTCAACAAGAACCCATCTCTCATGAGAATGAATGGAACACTTAGCACTCATTGGATCTAGGTGATGCTCACAGAGGTGAAGCACCGGGACTTCCTGGGAGGTCACCCATCCTAGGTCAATGAGTTTGACTCAAAAAACTACACAGTTGAATCCTAATAGCAATATCACAATTCATCTCATACTGTCACACTATCTCTGTACTCTATATCTGTCAATGATATTGTCACTATTTCCACTGTAACTTCTTCAAGCCATAACATAGGATCAAGAAAACTTATATGTGATATCTGAACATTGTCACATGATTCTAAACCACTTTGCCACTCTCCAAACACTATGTACCAACTTTGTGCATCCTTTGTAACTCTAGTAACTATGTCTCTGCAACTTTTTCATACAATATAAAACTTCAACAACTTTGTCTAACATATGTTGACATCAATGACAAATATATGAATACAAATATGCTAACAAAACATTTTAGAGGTAGCTTACCTTTATATCTACCTTGCCCTCTTGTTAGCCTTTATGCAAGCATAGCTTCTAGTTCCTCTACTAGTCAAGTTCTCTACATCTTAGATATCTATCACTAGCTTGGTTGTTTGATCTTGATGAGCTTGAAACACTCAGTTTGTGCTTTGAAACTTCCAGTGGTGCACTAAATGTCAATTATATTCTACATACATCATTCCAGAATTATCAAAATCATTCATTTCATATGCAATCAATTTTCCAACAAAAACATCAAATGTGTTCACCATATTTGGAACAAACATCAACTCATGTATTGCTAAAACTTTTTGTGAATAGATAGGTAATAGAGTTCTCAAGAATTTACCTATAATGTCATCATCAATGATAGTACCTCTTGCATCTTTGATGTTGTAGACAACTTGTTTTAATCTTGTGCAATGGTCTCTCCTTCCTTCATTTTTAGGCCATCGTATACTCCTTTCAAAATATTTACTTTAGCCTTTTGTACTCGATCATCTCCTACATGTATCTCTATCAGCTTATCCCATATTTTCTTTAAAGGATTACAACCCTTGAGATCCTAGAGTTTAGCATCTGAAAGAGCATTTGTTATTTCTATCATGGTTTGTATGTGTTCTTTCTTCTTTGCAAGTTGTGCCTTTGTCATGGGTGTAGTGGAAGGTTTTACATATCCATTCTTTATTATATCTAGAGCACTTTCTCTAGGACTTGAAATATGTAGCTCCATATATTGGTGCCATGTTGCAATGTTGGTATTACACAGCTTAGGTGCCTCCCGCTTGAACATATTGGATCTTCTCTAAAATTACTTTTAAAATTGTGTAGATGCAACCTGAGACACTTTGATACCAATTATTGATATGTTGATGTTACTGAGAGGGGGAGGGTTGAATTAGCAATAGGGAATTTTACAACTTCAAACTTTTAAACTAATTCAATAAATAACTCAGTGATAAGCATTAACCTACTTGGTTATCCAACACGGTGAATGTAACAGTAAACAGTATCTTATACAAACTATAACAGATAAAACATATAAGAAATCATTTGCATGCAACACATAACACAGTGTTTAATGTAAAAACCCAAACTAGGGAAAATAACTGCGAGATTTCAGACCCAGCAGAAATATACCCTCTTGAGGTATGCTCGGTTAAAAGCCAATTCGTTTAAGAATTACAAAACACACTGCTAAGTGTGACTCTGTTAAGAGATTTATCTCAAATCTGTCAAGATATACACTCTTCTAAGAATTACTCTGCTAATAGATTTTCCAACACTAATCTAAGTGTTGTACCCTGCTAAGGGATTTACAAGATAGAGTTGTCAAGTCCACTCGGTTAAGAAATTTATGTCACAGTAAAATGAAATAACTATAATAAGGTTTTGACCTATATTTAGCAACTACCTTTGCATGGTTATGTCTCCATTAAATCTCTCTGCTATCTTCACTTTAGAAAGTTCTCCTTTCTGATCACTCTTCACCCTTCTTCAATCACTTTGCCTAGTCGGTTGGCTTTTCTGCAGCATAACAGTGCTTTCTCACTTCATCAAAAAATTTCTCCTAGAGCTCATTCAATTTATAGAAAATCCTCCTCTTCACTAATTCGACCATATTGTCACTTAATCTCCTCTAGTCATTTTTGCCACTTATTCTCTATCGTCCATTTTCCCACTCATACTTTGAATTTTATATCTTAGTAAACCATTTTCCTTGGGAATTTAAATATTCTCTCAATCTATGTGTCATCTCTTTCCTTTCTTCTTTTGTAATTGATCTTCATCTGATTATTCTTTGTCATTGATCTTTAACAAATTTCCTTTGATCCTTATCACTTTCTTTGTGTGATGATATGTCATAATATTCTCTCTTATCCACTCGGATCAATCAAACCTTAGCTCAATTCTCCATCCTCCATCAGCTTGGTCACTTAGAACATACTCGGTGTTCTATCTTTCTCAGTGTCCTCTATATACTCGATAAGAATGCACAGATCAGTAGCTTTACCAACTTCACTACTCCTTAGTGGTAATCTCCCTTTACCAAATTAAGTATATCAACCCTTAATGATATATGATATCAAATAACTTATAGTTAGATCATTCTCTAAACTTTATATGTCACCTATTGTACTTATCTCCTTCTCCATGATGGTTGGTAACAAATAAACTTCAGCTTGCTCAACTTCTTGACATCAATGACAAAATAATAACTAATCCAATCAATCTGCATGATTCCATCTATAACATCCTTCTTTATTCCATATCAATCTAGCCAGTCAAACTTTCTTGTAACCTCAAATCAGATATGCCAACATTTTTTCAGAAAAATTATGATTTGTGGGATGAGTTTTAAAAATTATCAAAAATGGAAAATTTTGATTTTTCAAAAATCTACCAAAAAAGGTAATTTTTAGAATTGTAATAAGTAGAAGTTTTGTTTCATTGTAGAGGTAGATTAAGTTGGAGAAGATTAATGAAGAATTTGTTGTTTTAAAATTTTTTTGTTATGCATCCTCTAATTTACTAATCTTTAAGAATTTGGGATACATCATCATTTGGTATCATAACAGGATGATGGATAGGAGAGGAATAGGAATAGGAAGAGGTATTACCCAAATGTAGAGACATATGATAAGTTTGCAAAGACAATTAGTAGAACTCACAAATTGATTAGAAAATCAAAGATTACAAAGAAGAGGAAATGAATATGATGGAGAGGTGAGCCAAGAAGATGAAGAAATTAAAGGACAAGAAGAAGGAGCAAGTTTTGAAGATAGGATGCTAAGATCCTTAGAGGGAAAAAATAAAGTGATCAATGTTGATGTTTCAGACTATGTAGGTAGTCTTAAGCCAAAGGAATAGATAGATTGGTTGAACTAGATGAGAAATTTTTTTGAATGGAAGTCTATGGCAGTAGAAAAGAATATAAGTTTACATGCACTAATCTAAAGGTCAATGCAATTATCTGGTGGTATCATCTCCAAAATAAATGAACAAAGAAAGGAAAGGATAAAATCATGACATAGAGTCAAATAGAGAATAAGATGAGAGAGAAATTCTTGCCTGTAGATTACGCTCAAACACTCTTATGAAGGTTTCAAAATTTGAAATAGAATGTCTTCTATGCAAGATTATACAGATGATTTTTAAAAGTTGTCCATTTCTATAGAACATCAAGAAAGTAATGAATAGATGGCTGCAACTTATGTGAATAGTTTGAAATTCACTATTCAGAATGAACTAAACATGCATCGGATCAACTGCATGGAGGATACCTATCAGTTGGCTCTAAAGGATGAAGAAAAAAAATAGATAGTACAATCATAGGAATAGGGGAGGATGAATGGGTTCATTGAATCCATTTCGAGGAGGCTCAAGTTCCAGTCAAGGAAGTGAGAAGTAAGAACAATCTCGTTAGATCCTGTCAAATCAACAAAGAGGAAGGGGGTTTCAAATAGGTAATGGTTATGGTAATGGAAGAGGATGTGAAGGCCAAAGAAGTCCATTCACTTGTTTCAAATGTGGAGGACATAGTTCCTTTGAGTGTTCCAATTTTAACATGCAAGATGTAAATCAAGGAGGACCATCTAGAGTGAACCTAACCTAGCTTGATAATGAAGGATTTGAACAAGAAGTGTCTTCAAATATGGGATAAAGTCTCATGATGAGGACAATGATTATTCCATCAAAGGAGGATGTAGAGGAAAATGGTATTGATTACTCATATCTCAAAACCACCATATTCTAAACAAGGTGTACCTTGGGTGGAAAGGTATGTCAAGTAATTATTGATGGGGGTAGTTGTGAGAACATGGTTTCTAACGATATGATGAAAAATCTAAATCTTCAATATGAAAAGAACCCTTGTCCCTATCAAATTGGATGGTTCAAAAAGGACAATGAAGTTATGATAGATAAGAGGTGCCTCGTTAAATTTTCCATAGGAAAGGTCTACAAGGATAAGTTGTGGTGTAATATGATTTTTATGGATACATGCCCTATGTATCTTAGGTCATCCTTGTCAGTATGATAGAAAGGTTATTCATAATGGGGAAAATAATACTTACACCTTCTAGAAGAATGGATTTAAGGTAATTTTGTTACTGTATGCAAGATTCTAGTATGTTAGGAACACAATATAAACAAAGCATTCAACAAAAATTAGATTAGAATAAACTGTGAAAATGAAAAGAAAACAAAAAGAAGGTTAAGAGATGCAAAACCTCACAAATAACCCAAGTAGTTTTTTTCCTTTGTACAATTGATTTGTCCAAAGATGGAGGTATGTGTGCTCAATGTTGAAAAATTTCCCAATGCTTCAAAGATGATGATGTTTGATGATGAGGGATTTTGGCATTATAAGGATACTTCTCAATGGATTAGTGCTCAAATGAGCATGATAACTTTGCTTGAAAATGGTGGATGGATGAAGATTGTTCTCAATTTTGGTAGAGTAACAATGCTCATGAGGATGGATCATTTTCTCTTGGAAGAGACTCTATTTATAGAGTTTTGGGTGAGGCAAGAGGCCTTGGCTGACATGGCACACATGTGGCATCCACATAGGAGTCACATAAACCAAGTAGGGAAGACTTTTGGAGGGAAAATGAAGCAATGATGCTTCATTTATGGCTATAAGGCTCAAGAGTTTCTCACACGTGTGAGCAACTCTTGGGAAGAGGAGTGGGGATAAAGGTGTAAGGAGCGATTAAGGTTGGCATTAAGGCATATGGTTGGGGATTTGGAGAGATTCGACAAGGTTTGACTTTGGGGCTGGATTAGGATTCCTAATAGATTTGACATCATTAAGGGGTTAACTAAACCTAATTGAAGAGGGTTAAAGGATTGAAGTGGGTTTATTGAAGCGCTCAAGGAAAACATGGATAAAATAGCATAGGCTAAGGTAGGTTTCGAGGGGTGGCTAAGATAGGCTTAGATCTGGTTACTCATTGGATTAGGATTGTGCAAGTGTTTAGGAAGAGGATTAGGGAAATGTAGACAAATGCAAGTAGGAGGAGAGAGAATGAGTGGAGGGGATTTTAATTATTTTGGATTAATTAATTAAATGGAGGGGTTATCATGTGTGAATGGGATGGATAAATTGATTAAATAGAGTATATTTAACCATGAAGCGGATTTGGGGTTTGAATTAAATAAATATGAATTTATTTAATTTTAGGCTATACGAGACTTAGAAAGGGGGAAATCATTAAATTTAATTTAATTATTTAGAAGAAGGGGGAATGATTTAATTAAATAGCAAGGGTTTCTTTATTCAATAAATCATACTATATTTAATAAATTAAGTTAATTAAATAGGGGTTAATGACTTGAATTAATTAATTAGGAATTAATTAATCAAAGATGTCTTTGTAGATAACTAAATAAGATTATGCAAATTATGTAATCAATTTTAGGTGTCTACAATTACCTCTCACACATGCTGGAAAACCTGAAAGTATGCTATTTGAAAAGGAAATTGTTAAACAACCAAAAGTAATAGCGTTTTGTTATGCATTGGCAAAGAGGGAACGTAGAAGACTTAGCAATACCAACTAAAGTAGTTGCGTTGTTGGAAGAATATTCATATTTCATTAACAAGGAACTACCTAATAGAATTCCCTCAAAATGAGATATCCAATAGCATATTGATCTTATTCCAAGAGAAAGCCTTACAAATAAAGAATCTTATAGAATTATTCTAACACAGTATACAGAACTGAACAAACAAGTAACTAAGCTCATATAGAAGGGTCTAGTGTAGAAAAGAATGAGCCTCTATACTATACTTTCCTTATTAACCCCAAAGAAAGATGGAGCATGGAGGATTTGTATAGACATACGAGAAATCAATAAGATAACCATCATGTATTTCTTTCCTATCCCTCATTTGGATGATATGATGGATGTTCTTTCAGGAGCAACATATCTCACTATGATTTATCTGTGAAGTGAGTACCACCAGATCCACATCTGAGAAGGGTATGAATGGAAAACAACTTTCAAAACTAGGGATGGTTGGTATGAATTAAAGGTTATGCCTTTCGGTTTATCAAATGTACTTAGCACTTTTATGAGACTCGTGAATATTGTATTGGTCCCTATATTGGAAAGTTTGTTATAGTTTAGTTTGATGATATATTGATTTTTAGCAAAGGAAGGGAAGAACATCTACAACACTCGAGGATCATATTAGGGGTATTAAGAAGACATAAGATCTATGCTAATTAGAAGAAGTGTAGGCTCATAAAAGCAAGCTTAGATTTTCTGGGATTTTTCATTTCTGCAGATGGTGTCAAGATGGGTCCAGAGAAAGTTCAGGACATTCTTGAATGGACTAGTCCATGTAGTATCATAGAGGTGAGATTTTTTCATTGTTTGGCTACTTTATATGGAAATTTCATTCGTAATTTTAGCAGTATTATAGCACCTATGACAAATTGTACAAGGGGTTGAGATTTTTCATGGGTCAGAGAGGCTGAAGAGAGTTTCCATTATCTAAAGAAGAAGGTCACTGAACCTCCTATATAGGCCTTACTAGATTTTGATAAAGTGTTTGAAGTGAACTATGATGCCTCACATCTAGGCATTGGTGATCTACTGAGTGAACAAGGTAGGCCCATTACGTTTTTTGGTGAAAAATTGAATGATACATATGAAAGAAATATTCTATGTATAATATAGAGTTATATGCAATTGTACAAGCTTTGAGACATTGGAAGCATTATCTAGTACACAAATAATTTATGTTTTTATAGACTATATTACTCTAAAATACTTGAATACACTAAAGAAATTGAATAGTAGACATGCAAAATAGGTCTCTTTCCCACAAGGGTTTACTTTTGTTATGAAGTATAAATCACAGAAACAAAATCAAGTTGCAGAGGCCTTGAGCAGACATGTACTTTTGACCACCATGGAAATTGAAGTAGTTATTTTTGATGAAATCAAAGAATTGTATGAGTCTGATAGTGAGTTTTGGGAAGTTGTTGACCAGTTGAAGAATCTGATACATGGGCACACATATACTATAAAAAGTGAGTATCTTATGCTAGATGGCTATTTATTCAAAGGAAAATAGTTGTACATTCCTATAGGCTCTATGTGGGAAAATATTATTAGATAATTTCATATCAGTGGTATGAATGGCCATTTTGGTATGAATTAATCTTTTCCCAGTGTTGTGTGTAACAGTAAGCTTAAACAATGTAACAACAAATACATAAATAGAAATAATTCTTTTGTACATGTCTATAGTTTAACAAAAATTATATCATAATTCAAAAATCATTTTGGATAGGTTAGACTAGTGGACTTGTTAAAGGAGTACCATCCCCAAAACCATGTCATTTATAAGTCCTTTGCATGCATGGATATTTATAACCAAATGGCCAGTTAATAAACTAAGGAATTTAAATACATAAAGAAATATAAATTGCTCAAATAATTCTTCTATTAATATATCTTTTTTATATTAATGTTTAGGTAGGATCTAATGTTGACGAGGAGAGTCAAGTCCAAAAAATGAGGGGAGGGCCTCTAATTTTGACAAATTGATACAATGCCTAGAATTATCATGATGAGCACAAATCTTGGGTGAGACTAGCTCTCATAATCACAAAAGAAATCGATAAGGCAATGACCAAAGGACAAAGGTTGAATACTTTTTGGAGATATAGCTAGACTAAAAATAGTATCAACATCTGCATGCAAATATTTTTACCTTGTTTTTATCTCACATTTCTATCAAGTTGGGAGGCTTGGGCAGCCTAGGCCTTATTAAGGGATGCTAAATTTAAAGATTTTTAATATGGATCCATACCTTGCACTATCATGGCAATTGTATGGGTGGTAGTGAAATATGTTATTTTTATTGTGAAACCAGTCAATACATAGAATATGGTATACATCAACTCACTAGATCATATAGCTCATCTTGGCTATCAGGAGCAAGTCATATCTAACATAAATTTTTGAGCACTTTTGGGAAAAAATCATCCTATCAAAAAAAATTGACATGAACAATGATCCCACTGATATCTCTACATCAGGAATGCGATAATGCAAATGTATGCATGAGATTCCTCTTTTGGGAACGTGATCCCGTAGACCCTGCACAAATACAGAAAGAAAAACCCGTGAAAATAGTTAAAAATAATCACGCTAGTAAAAACCTGTGATCTCGCAGCCCCAGGAACATGATCTTGTAGAAGGAGCTTCTGTGGGAATAAGGTTTGACTTTTGAAAAGTTGACAAAAAACTTTCCCTTTGGCTTACAATGCATTCCTACAATCCTGCAAGAATAGGGAAGCGTTTTGACAAGAAAGAAAAGAAGATGGTTGCTAGACTTTATTTTTTTGTCGTGATCCCTAGGTCTGGGAACACGATCTCATGAGAGTATGCTTCTGCGGGATTGCTAGAAGTGGGTTTTTTAAAAAATGACCTTGTGGTTCTTGGTAGTTTTCCCCCCTGAAAAGATGAACAACTTCACAAAGCACTTAAAAAAAAACAATGTTAGAACATGATTAGTTTAATCAGGTAAAAGATGATAAAAAATAGAATGACCCATGAATGTGGGTCCCACCAGGCTTGCCAAAATATATGCAAGATTCTAGTATGTTAGGAACACAATGTAAACAAAAGATTCAATAAAACTAAAAACTACAACACTTCTATTAGACTAAATTGTGCAAATGAAAAGAAAACAAAAAGAAGGTTAAGAGGATGCAAAACCTCACAAATAACCCAAGTAGTTCTCCACCTTTGGACAATTGATTTGTCTAAAGATCGAGGCATGTGTGCTCACTGGTGAACAAGTTCTCAATGCTCCAAAGATGACGATGTTTGATGATGAGGGATTTTGGCATTATAAGGCTACTTCTCAATGGATTCGTGCTCAAATGAGCATGATAACTTTGCTTGAAAATGGTGGATGGATGAAGATTGTTCTCAATTTTGATAGGGTAACAATGCTCTTGAGGATGGATCATTTTCTCTTGGAAGAGGCTCTATTTATAGAGTTTTGGGGGAGGCAAGAGGCCTTGGGTGACATGGAATCCAAGTGGCATCCACATAGGAGCCACATAAGCCAAGTGGGGAAGGCTTTTGGAGGAAAAATGAAGAAAGCATGCTTCATTTATGGCTACAAGGCTCAAGAGTTTCTCACACATGAGAGGAGTGGGAATAAGGTGTAAGGATCGATTAAGGTTGGCATTAAGGCATATGGTTGGGGATTTGGAGAGATTGGAAAAGGTTTGACTTTAGGGTTGGATTAGATTTCCTAATTGATTGTGGCATCATTAAGGGGTTGATTAAATCTAATTGAAGAGGGTTAAAGGATTGAAGTGGGTTTATTGAAGGGCTCAAGGCGATCATGGCTAAAATAGCATAGGCTAGGATAGGTTTAGAGGGGTGGCTAAGATAGGTTTAGACTTGGTTAATCACGAGATTAGGATTTTACAAGTGTTTAGGAACAAGATTAGGGAAATGTAAACAAATGCAAGTGGGAGGAGAGAGAATGAGTGGAGGAGATTTTAATTAATTAAATGGAGGGGTTGTCATGTGTGAATGGGTTGGATAAATTGATTAAATAGAGTATATTTAACCAAGAAGGGGATTTGGGGTTTGAATTAAATAAATATGAATTTATTTAATTTTGGGCTTTAGGAGACTTATAAAGAGGGAAATACTTAAATTTAATTTAATTATTTAAAAGAAGGGGGATTGATTTAATTAAATAGCAAGGGTTGCTTTATTCAATAAATCAGACTATATTTAATTAATTAAGTTAATTAAATAGGGATTAACACCTTTAATTAATTAATCAAATATGTCTTAGTAGATGACTAAATAATATTATGCAAATTTTGTAATCAAACTTAGGTATCTACAATTACCTCTCATGGATGCTAGAAAACTTGAAAGTATGCTATCTGAAAAGGAAATTGTCAAACAACTGAAAGTAATAGGGTTTTGTTATGCATTGGCAAAGAGGGAAGGAAGAAGACTTGGCAATACCTCCTGAAGCAGTTGCATTGTTGGAAGAATATTCAGATTTCATTACAAAGGAACTACCTAATGGAATTCCCCCAAAATGAGATTTCCAACACTATATTGATCTTATTCCACGAGAAATCCTTACTAGTAAAGAATCTTATAGAATGATTCTGACAGTATACAGAACTGAACAAACAAGTAACTAAGCTCATATAGAAGGGTTTAGAGTAGAAAAGAATGAGCCCCTATATTGTACTTACCTTATTAACTCCAAAGAAAGATGGAGCATCGAGGATGTGTAAAAACATATGAGAAATCAATGGGATAACCATTATGTATTGCTTTCCTATCCCTCATTTTGATGATATGATGGATGTTCTTTCAGGAGAAACATATTTCACTAAGATTTATCTGTGAAGTGAGTACCACCAGATCCACATCTGAGAAGGGTATGAATGGAAAATTGCTTTCAAAACTAGGGATGGTTGGTATGAATTAAAGTTTATGCATTTTCATTTATCAAATGCACCTAGCACTTTTATGAGACTCATGAATATTGTATTGCGTCCCTATATTGGAAAGTTTGTAGCAGTTTATTTTGATGATATATTGATTTTTAGCAAAGCAAGGGAAGAACATCTGCAACACTTGAGGATCATATTAGTGGTATTAAGAAGACATAAGCTCTATGATAATTGGAAGAAGTGTAGGCTTATACAAGCAAGCTTGAATTTTATGGGATTTTTCATTCTGCAGATGGCGTTAAGATGGTTCCAGAGAAAGTTGAGGACATTCTTGAATGGACTAGTCTACATAGTATCACAAAGGTGATTTTTTTGCATGGTTTGGCTACTTTCTATAGAAATTTCATTCATAATTTTAGTAGTATTATAGCACCTATGACAGATTGTACCAGGGTTGAGATTTTTCATGGATCAAAGAGGCTGAAGAGAGTTTTCATTATCTAAAGAAGGTCACTGAAGCTCCTATATAGGCAATGCCAAACTTTGATAAAGTATTTGAAGTGAACTATGATGCCTCACATGGGGGTATTGGTGATGTTCTGAGTCCAAAAGGTAGGCCCATTACCTCTTTTGGTGATAAATTGAATGATGTGTGAAAGAAATATTCTACCTATAATGTGGAGTTCTATGCAATTGTGCAAGCTTTGTGACTTTGGAAACATTATCTAGTACCCAAAGAATTTATGTCTTTTATAGACCATATTGCTATAAAATACTTGAATACAAAAAAGAAATTGAATAGTAGACATGCAAAATGGGTCTCTTTCCTACAAGGGTTTACTTTTGTTATGAAGTATAAATCAGGGAAACAAAATCAAGTTGTACATGCCTTGCAAAGATGTGTTGTACTTTTGACCACCATGGAAATAGAAGTAGTTATCTTTGATGAAATCAAAGATTTGTATGAGTCCGATAGCGATTTTTGGGAAGTTGTTGACTAGTTAAAGAATCTGGTACCTAGGCACACATATACTATTTAAAGTGAGTATCTTATGTTAGATGGTTATTTATTCAAAGGAAAATAGTTGTACATTTCTACAGGTTCTATGCGAGAAAATATTATTAGATAATTTCATATCAGTGGTATGGCTAGGCATTTTGGGAATGATAAAACAATATCCTTTGTAGAAGATAAGTACTATTGGCCAAAGATGAAGCAAGATAGCATTAGGTATGTGTAAAGGTGCCAAATTTGTCAAGTAGCCAAAGGGAACTCTGAGAACACCAGATTGTACATGCCATTGATAGTACTAGTATGACCATGGAAAGACTTGAGTATAGATTTTGTATTGGGATTGCCACATACACAATGAGGTAATGACTCCATATTTGTAGTTGTGGATAGATTCTTGAAAATGGCTCATTTCATTACTTGTAGGAAAACTAGTGATGCCACTTATTAGTCCCACAATGGAAAGTAATGAAGTGAGGGGGGATCGAAAAATCAGTTAATTGAAAATTTCAACAAATTATAAAACTTGTCACTACCGTTAATAACTTTAACCTTCAATGTATTTATTTACTCTATAAAGTAATAATCAATCAATAATCAATTAGCTCCTTAAAAGAGTTAATTCACCAGTTATCATTCATTCATTGTCTTGTTCAATCACTTAACTTATATTATGCAATATGGCAACTTGATATACTTCTGTAATAATTAATCTTTGCCTAGTGTTGTGTGTAATAGTAAACTTAAACAATGTAATAGCAAATACATAAGTAGAAATAATTCTTTTGTACATGTCTACAGTTTAACAGAAATAATATCATACTTCAAAAATCATTTTGGATGGGTTGGACTTGTGGACTTGTTAAAGGAGTACCATCCCCAACACCATGTAGTTTATAATTCCTTTGCATACATGGATATTTATAATCAAATGACCAGTTAATAAACTAAGGAATTTAAATACATAAAGAAATAGAAATTGCTCAAATAATTATTCTATTAATATATCTTCATTATATTAATGTTTAGGTAGGATCTAATGTTGACGAGGAGAGTCAAGTCCAAAAAATGAGGGGAGGGCCTCTAATTTTGACAATTTGATACAATGCATGGAACTATCATGATGAGCACGAAGCTTGGGTGAGACTAGTTGTCATGATCAAAATAGAAATCGATAAGGCAATGACCAAAGGAAGAAGGTTGAGTACTTGTTGGAGATATAGATGAACTAAAAATAGTATCCACATCTATATGCAAATATTTGCACCTTGTATTTTTCTCACATTTCTATCAGGTTGGGAGGCTTGGGCAGTTTAGGCCTTATTAAGGGATGCTAAATTCAAAGATTTTTAATATGGATCCATACCTTGCACTTTCATAGCAATTGTATGGGTGGTATTGAAATATGTTATTTCTGTTGCGAAACCAATCAATACATAGATGATGGGATATATCAAACAATAGTACAAAAATAACAAAATGAGACTATGAAAACTACTAAAAATTGCATATTGATGACTATTTTTTATCATGTGACCATTAATAGTTTATTGCCACTCATTTATAACACAACCAAATCTGTTACTATGCAAATTTTAGTAATTTATATTGATTGTTTTGAAAAATCAATTTGGTAGTATTTTTACTCATTAATTTAGTCAATTGGTTTTGTTAAATGGTTGTTCATTTAATCATGATAGTCATTTATTTAATCATTATAATTATTAATTTGTATCAATTGGTAGTATATTTAATCTTTCTTATTCACTAGTTTTCATCCACTAATAATATATTTTCATTTGTATCAACTAATTTTCATCCATTGGTAGTATATTTGGTATTTTAATCATTAATTTATTCATAAGTTGTCAATAATTGGTCATTTATTTAATCATGGTAGACATTTATTTAGTCATAATTATTAATTGTCATCAATTGGTAGTTGATTTATTCGTTAAATTAATCATTAATTGAGTCATACTAAGGTACGATGGAATCAAACCACCATCCTCGTGCTTATAAAGCAAGTGTTCTTCCATTGAGCTAGTACCCTTTAAATTATAATAGTAGATTCAATCAAAGAGACAAAAAGTTAAGATGAAAAAAATAAGGAAATAGTAGAATATTAACATAGTAATTAGATTGTCATAAAAACTAAGAACACTATCACAATGTTTCAAACATAGTGAAAAGAATGTAATAACAAGAGCTATGTGCTACAGTTGGAGTCCCGCCTAATAGAGAAAAAATTGAGATGAGGAATATAGTTAGATGGAGCAACTAAATGAAAAAATCAATCCTAGTTGTTTTTAAAACTACCCTTACATTACCTCTTTCCCGAGTCACCCGCTAATAACTTCCATTCCTTTGGCAACTACCAATAACAAATTAAGTAATCATGCCCATAGTTGCATGCATTTATCAATTGTTGAATTCTAAAATAATATATTCATTGTGCAAGTAGATGATAAATATATTTTTCAATCCAAACTGAAAAATTGATTCCCACTTGCAACATATTTTATTATAATTATAACTGCAGAGAAAAAAATATAACAAAATTGATTTCAAGAATGCGGTACCCAGGGCCAGAATTCATCCTTAGTGGTGACCATTAAAGAAGAAGATCTTAACAAGTCTCTAAGAAATGTCAAAATACTTGGTATTTCTTTGGCATTCACATCCACTAAAGTTATTAACACAATCCTTGATACAAAATCGAACCACCTGTTACAGATAGTAACTCAAAAATATGCAATAACAAGCATATAAAATGTTAAAAAGTTACCTTTCCAGTGTAATTAAATCATTTCAATTTCATGATTGTTTTTTTCCTATGTATGGCTATTTGGATATTCCATTTCGATCAAGAATCTCTTCAATTAACAAATAGAATAAATGAAAAATTACATAGAAAATACATAAAAAATTAAAACCTAAAAATAAAAGTCAGGAGTCGGGAGTCAAATTTCAAAGAATACACCAAGGGAAATAGAAGAATTAAAGAATCAACTCGTCTATAATTAACTTTCATTAAACATAGCCTCTTGAATGTTTTATGGATTCACGCAGAGGCACGCATGCATACACGCGCACACACACACATGGAATAATCTAGTGGCCAAGAAATCCTTTAAGTTTGCAGTTTTTCCAATAATAGGGGAAAGATAAATAGTTCCACAATAGCCAAGAGTTAGTTTAGAGTCGAACAAACATCTGTTGGTGGAATCAAGAAGGCAATAGAGAAACTGATTCTATCATGTGGCATTGAGCTTTCTATAATGGCAGTGTTGTAAATGTAGGATGATTTGGGTATTGTAATGATATTATTTGTCTAGGACAACCCAACTACAATACAACATGATAATACAGGTGTTTACAACCTCGTGTCCATTGTTAAGTGGTTGAAGGGGTGCACAAAACTTTGATTTGTCTATTTCAACTGTATCTATCAGTATGGTAACTGGCACATAAATATTTTATTCAATTCTCAATTACAGTAGTCGGTGACCCATAGCTGAGTATGTTTATCCAAAGAGAAAATGGCCCTAACAGCATAACGACACAAGAATGGGGTCTATACAAATTTCCCAAGTTGCTAAAACTACTATATACATAGTCATATTGAATATGTCCAATTTACTCAAAGCTAGGAACACATTTTTAAAAACAATGCAATCATTCTTAAATTATTTTTGTAGGTAACAATTATCTCAGTACCTTCACACTCATCTCTAAATGAGGTATGGCCATTTAAGAGAATAAATACAATAATTCAAGGAATAAATTGATACTAAAAAATGCAATGTTTCCTTTCAAATTCTCACAAAATTTAGAGTTTCCCTACCCATTATGAGGAAAAGAGTTGCATGTAAAATATTAGGTACAAGCCTACCATGCAGTCCTTTGAAAATAGAAGACCATATTATCCATGGAATAATATCATAACCATTCAATGAATTGTTTGAGATCATTTTTTTAAAGAAATAATCACAAAAAGCTTACCTCATATCCCGAACCCATCAGTAGAAGAACAGGGTCTTGAATATGTGAAGTGATTATGTAACTTCTAGTTTTAGGATGGTGGATCTAGACTTCATGAATGTCCATTTATTCAATATTGGAGTAGGGTCAGCAGTAGCTTAATTATTTGTCATAAACTTTCAAAATTGAAATGAATTCTCTGAAGTTCAAGAATGCCAAGAGACCTGCAGAACCTCATATCACCATACAATCTATGCATAAATGTTAAAAAAGTATTTATTAAAAAGAAATTAGGTCACCCACTATTTACTAAAAGAAATTTGGGTTAAAAAAAAGAGAAGGCCGTAGAAAAGAGCTTGGTGAAATTCTATTTTTGTCTATGAAAGATTGTAGAAAGGTAGAGAAGTAGGTTGAGAGTATTTTTTGTTGTGCATCAAAGCAAGAAGTTTTTTGTAAGTTTACTAAGAATATATTTGAATCTCTCAAATATACGAGTTGAATCCAGAATAGGTTTAATTTTGGACTGCAATAAAAGAGTAAAACAAAAAGAGAGGGTGCTAAAGTTAGCTTTAAGTAAATTCACCCTTAACTTCCATTATTCAATCTTATTTATCAATTCCACGAGAAGCTAAACTATTAAGTTTTGTAGAAGTAGAACCTCATTATGCTCAGTAGTTGACTATCTCCAAACCTTGTAGTGTAATATACAACATAACTCTAGTCCTTTGGCATACTCTTTACCACCTACTAACCCTCGTTGCTGATTCCAATCCCGACCAACAACTGTAGAAAAGGATTTCAGGACATGGGTGAGAAATTAGATGTATTTGGGCTTGTCAGAGGGTAAAAACCAAATGATTTAGTAAACATGCCTCTAGATTAAGCAACTTGCAAATTTCAAAACAAAAATTATCATATTGTAGAAATGGAAAAACCAAATGATTTTTCCAACAAGCACATAAAATGCGTTTACTGATTTTTGGGTCACAACCTTCCAACCCTTTGCCTTACACACAATCAGAGAACATTTTTAAATATCCTTTATAGAGAGTTAAAATATATGTAAAACATGACACAAGTTCCTTTGGAGCACATTTTTCAAAAAGAGGACAGTTTAGCTTTTTAGGCCTCAATTAGGCATATTCCCATAAACAACTACCTTACAAATTCTCTGCATCAAACAACCAAGGGCATGAACACATCAGGCTTAACTCCAAACTAAATAATCCACATGTTCCTAGTGCATAAATGTCAAATTTGCATCAAATTTGAAATATACAGTCAGAGTCAAGAAAATTAAGCTTGTCACCTTCAAAACTTGGCCTAGGGTATCAAAATACTCATCACAAACACCATCTTCCACTTTGCAACCACCATATTCATGGAGAGAGAACTTAATCCTAACATTCCACCGAGTTGTACAATTTTCCCATGGTGGACAAGGGATGTTGTTAGCAACATGAATATAGATTTTTGTTGTGGAGGAGATTGTTAGTATGATGAGAGATTGGTATGAATGAGTTTGGTAGTAGCAGCTGATGTTGCATTCATGACTATGATTGTCATTGATGTCAACACAGTGATCTTCGAATATTTGCAGTAAAAGAAAATAGCATTTTGATTAGCACACATGTTATATTGCAAATGGAGACAAGCGTAGTTGATGTTATGTTCATTGATATGTTAGATGTTTATGTTCAAGAGTGCAGACTGTAATTCATTTATTTGTGAAAGTTACAAGTCATTTTGCAGAAACATTTTTCTGGCAGTTTTCCTGTGTAGCAGTTTGTGGAAATCAGATTATATCTCCTAATACGGATGGAATCTGATTTGGCATAGTTGAAGTGATATTTGAGATACTTTGATGATGACATGGCCGATAGCGCATGTACGGAGGTCACACGTGTGGTGATTTATTGTATTTGGAAGCCGATAGTTTTTTGTAATTTCCATGTAACGTGTGGAATATTTAATTTTGTAATTGAGTGCCGACTCAAATGTAATTGTTTGAGCTTGGTATATTAGAAGGAATGTTTTCCTTATTGTATACATAAATATAGAGAGAGAGAGAGATGCAAGATTTGATGTTGTAAGCTTGTGTGGAAGCGAAGTTTGTACGAAATGAAGAAAAGAGCTAGTGAAGGCTAAAGAGTGAAAGAAGATTTGTGAAGAGCAGAGATCTGAGATTGAGATCTAGTATTGTAGAGAGTGCAGCTTTGGCATGGTGAAGGAGGTAATTTGTTCCATATCATTCTGTTGAATAATCTTAAGATCATTTGGACAGTGGGTTCATTGATCTTGCCCTGAAGCTGTTTGGACAGTGGGTCCATCTATCTTCCATAACCTTTAACAGCATTAGAATCTTTTAACAGGGATTCAAAATCTCCTAACAGGGATTCATATGTACTAAATGTATGTCATAAGACTCCTAACAAGGTCCATCCTCTAACAAGGAACTTTCATATTAGTACATCTTTTGTGGGCATCATTCCCACCGGGGTTTACTCTTTTCAATAGGTTCACTAGTCAACAAATCTAGTGTTATTGTGTTATTGTGCATGGTTATCTTTCTATGGTGGTTGATAAGTATATTGTTTAATTGGTTAAGTGTTGTTGAAATTGTTAAGGGTTTTAATTATCAAATAACTGATTCACCCCCCCCTCTCAGTTATCTTGGTGGTCTTTACTTTGTAACAATTGGTATCAGAGCGGTAGGTCCTTGAAGCATAAGTTTAACAGGTTAAGGAGATCCATGGAAAATTTCAAGAAAGAAAGCCCTAAGTTTGATGGAGTGAATTTTGACAGCTAGAAAGAAAAGATGAAGACACATCTACTATGTCTAGGACCAGGATATTGGCTGATCACAAAGAATGATAAGGAAATCATTACAGAGGATGATCTTGAAAGATGCACAAATGAAGATAGAGAAAGATTTATGTGTAACATATTAGCAAGAGAAGCACTCTTATCAACTCTTCCAGAGAATGAATATGGTCAGGTAAAATCCTTAAAGAAAGCTCATGAAATTTGGAATTCTTTACATTCTACTTATGAAGGTGATGAGCATGCTAGAGAGGTTAGATTACACAATTGGATATGTGCTTTTGAGGATATAAGAATGATGGAAGATGAGTCAGTTAGAAGCTATATTGGTAGGATATTTGAGATTGCTACAGGAATAAAGTCTTGTGGTGGAACAAAGATAGAGAAGGAAGTTATGTGGAAGATCTTGAAGACATTGACTCCAGCATTCAAGCAAACATCGTAGATGATTGAGCAGGTCATGCCTTGTACAACTAACTTTACCAAAGAAACTCTTCTTGGTAGATTGGAAGCAGCAGAAATAAACCTGAGATTATCAAGTGATTTTCCTAGAATGGAGATGGCTTTTAGTTCCCTAAGTATGCATGCTACATTGTCAAGAAGTACAAGTGTAAGTGGAGATTATGCAAACAATAGATCTAGAAGTGAAGAAAATAGAAAGATAGAAGAAGGCATTGCATTACTTGTGAAGAGAGAACCAAAAGGTAAGAAGATCTTTAAATGTTGGACTTGTCAAGAATTTGGTCACTATGCATCTAAGTGTCCTAAAAGAGTTAGGAAACATAGAAACAATTTCAAGTCTAGAAGATCTAAGGATTGCTATTATGCAAATGATGAGGATCTAGAAGCTAGCATTGAAAGTGAAAGTGATGTTGAGAACAATGATGAGATAGGGTTTGTAGCTATTAAGGAAGATTCTAAATCTGATGTAGAAGAAGAGAAAGCGTTAGTCACCAAAGTTGAAAAGAAAACTGATTGGATCATAGATAGTGGTTATTCACACCATATGACCGGAGACATGAAAATTTTTATAAAGTTTAGCAATTATGATGGAGGTATAGTGAGAGTTGGAAATAATGCACCATATTTGATAAAAGGAATTGGATCTATTACCCTTGATGGAAAAACTAACACTGATGATGTGTACTTTGTGGATGGTTTAAAGCATAATCTTTTGAGTGTTGGAAAGTTAGTTAGTAAAGGATATCAAGTTTGGTTTAGTGAGAAGACTTGTATGATAAAGGGCAAAGATGGAAATCTAATTGGGATAGGAACAAGAACTAGAGGTAATGTCTTTCAATTGAATCTTGCTGAAATGACATGTTTGATGACAAAAATTGATGACAGTTGGTTATAGCATAGAAGATTTTGTCACATAAATTTTAATAACATTGTGAAGGTAAGTACTACATTTGTAGTAAGAGTTTACCCAAGATTGTGAAACCTACTAACATGATTTGCAAGGAATGTGTGATGGCAAAGCAAAAGAGAAGCTCATTTCCCAGTAAGAAGTTTACATCCAAAGAGAAATTGGAGATTGTTCATACAGATATGAGTGGTCCTACAAGGACTAGAGGATTCTATGGAGAAAGGTACTTTATGATTTTTGTTGATGACTTTACAAGAATGATTTGGGTAGCATTTTTGAAAGATAAAGTAGAAGCATTTGATAAGTTCAAAATCTTTAAGAGCAAAGTTGAGAATGAATTAGGAATGAAGATAAAATATTTGAGATCTGATAGAGGTGGAGATTTTACTTCTAAAGAATTTAACATCTTTTGTGAAGTGAATGGTATTAAAAGATAGTTTTCATTCCCTAGAACACCTAAACAGAATGGTATTACAAAAAGGAAGAACAAAGCAATGACTAAAGTAGCAAGAGCTATGTTATTTGAGAATGATATGGCAAAGATATTTTTGAGAGAAGCAGTGAACACAATAGTTTACATAATGAACAGAGTACAAATCAGAGCAGATACAAACAAGACACCTTATGAATTGTGGTTTGGTCATTCACCCTAAGTTAAGTATTTTAAAAATTTTGGTAGCAGATGTTATATAAAGAGAGATGATGACATAGGAAAGTTTGATCCTAGAAGTGATAAAGGAATTTTTCTTGGATACTCTTTGAAAAGCAAAGCTTATAGATGTTACAATAAGAGGACTAAGACTATTGTTGAGAGTGCAAATGTCAAAGTTGATGAAAAGTTTAGAATTCAGGAAAGATTACTTGATTATGATTATGATGAAGCAACTCATTCGTAGCCTAACATTGAGAATAATGAATTATTCTATGAGAGTGATAGTGAATTATTGAATGAAAGTTAGATAGAAGAAGCAAGAGAAGAAACCAGAGAGGAATCTACAATTAGAACAAAATCAGAGACTATGACACTTGATAGGTATGTAACAAGACATCATCCTATTGAGCAAGTTATTAGAAGTGTGGATAGAGGAGTTCAGACTAGAAGTAAGGTACATTTATGTTTGATTTCACAAATTGAACCTAAATCTACTGATGAAGCTTGTAAAGATGAATATTGGATCAAAGTTATGAAGGAAGAACTAGAGCAGATTGAGAAGAACAAAACATGGGAACTAGTCTCAAGACCTAAAGACAAAAATGTGATTGGAACAAAATGGGTATTTAAAAACAAAATGAATGATCAAGGAGAAGTGGTAAGAAATAAAGCAAGATTGGTATGTAAAGGATACTCATAGAAAGAAGGAATAGACTATGAAGAAACTTTTGCACTTATGACAAGACTTAAAGCAGTCAGAATGTTTTTGGCCTATGCAGTTTTCAAGAAATTTAAAGTGTATCAGATGGATGTGAAGTCGGCATTTCTGAATGAAGAATTAGATGAAGAAGTCTACATTGAGCAGCTTGAAGGTTTTCCTTTAACTCATGAAGGAAACATGGTATTCAAGCTGAAGAAAGCATTGTATGGATTAAAACAAGCGCCTAGGACTTGCTATGCAAGATTGGACAAGTATTTATTGAAGTTGGGATTTGCAAAAGGAATAGCTGATAGTTATTTATATACAAAAAGAAATTGAAAATGGATTGTTGATTGTAAACATTTTTGTTGATGATATTATTTTTGGAGGTGAAGATGAAGCAAGTAACAATTTTGTAGATGAAATGAAGATAGAATTTGAGATGAGTATGATTGGTGAAATGAAATACTTTTTGGGATTGTAGGTAACACAAAGTAGTAATGGAATCTTTATAAGTCAGACAAAGTACTTGAATAATTTTTTGAAGAGATTTGGAATGGAGAATAGTAGACTAGTTGGAACACCTATGATTACAGATCCATGATTGGAGGATTACAATATTTGACACATACAAGACCGAATATAGCACATTCAGTTGGAATTGTAGCAAGATTTCAAGCTGAACCTATGGAGTCACATTTTGCAGAAGTAAAGAGGATACTAACATATCTGAAAGGTACAGTGGATTATGATTTGTTGCATGAGAAATTTGATGATTTCACCCTATGTGCATATAAAGATACTGATTGGGGAGGTAGCATTGATGACAAGAAAAACACTAGTGGAGGAGCCTTTTTTCTTGGAGGTAGATTGGTTTCTTGGCTAAGGAAGAAAAAGAACTATATTTCACAAAGCACAACAGAAGCAGAGTATGTAGCAGCAACAAATAATTGTAATAAGATAGTTTGGATGAAACAGATGTTGAAGGATTTTGGAATCAAGTTTGTTGAGCCTGTTGTCATACACTGTGATAACACAAGTATAATTAGTATGTCAAAGAACTATGTATTACATCAAAAAACTAAGCATATTAAGACTAAGTATCATGTAGTGAGAGAAAAAGTTGTAGAGAAAGAAGTGAGATTGGAGTACATAAGCACAAAAGAGCAGATTGTAGATATATGTTGGCAATTCAGCTGAGACATGAGATTTGATCATTTCGATGTTGTCATTATGGCAACATATGACTCACATGAAGAGCGCAGAGGTCAATTATACTATACGGAAGAGCGCAAGGAAAAATTGTCTAAGTATGTATAGTTGCAGGAAAATAGAGCATCAAAGAAGCAGTTTCAGTATTTTCAATGGTGACATTCACATATAGTAGATAAAGGTATGCACAATTGGATTATGATAGTACATAGGATACTTTACACATGTGTAAGTGCACAAGTCATAATTTTTTGTACAGATGAAGTTATTATCGTTGGAAGCTGACAGTTTATATGAAATTTTGATGTAACGTGTAGTAAAATCATTTTTGTAATTGTATGCCGACTCAACTTTAATTTTTTGAGGTTGGTATATATGTAAGGATGAATTCCTTGATGTATGATGATGTTGTAACATTATGTGATGTGATGTATGGATATATGATGCGAAACTCGAAGTGATTGCAAGAAGGCAATGCAAAGTTCAGAAACACTATAGCAGAGCAACAAGTGATCTACAAAGTGTTCAATTACATGTTTGGGCAGTGGGATCTTGGTGTAATTGCACTTATTACCTGTTTGGGCAGTGGGCTCATCTGGTAATCTTTCTTATCCTTAACCTCTAACAAGTTTATCAACCTTTAACAGGGTTAGAATCTCCCAACAGGGATTCAAGATCTCCTAACAGGGATTCAAGTCTTCTAACAGGGACTTCAAATGTACTGAATGTATTTCACAAGACTACTAATATTGTCTAATTCTCCTAACAGGGAACTTTCATATTAGTGCATCTTGTGGGCATCATTCCCACTAGGGTTTTCCCTTGGCCAGGGTTTCCTCGAGAACAAATCATGGTGTCATGTGTTCATTTATTTTCTTATGTTTGTTGTTTACTTTTCTATGTTGTATATGCATTAAGATAAGTTGTTATATCCATAATTGGGCAAAGTTAAAAGTTATTGAAGTTTGTGGAACACTTATTCACCATCCCCCCCCCCCCCCCTCCCCCCTCTCAGTGTCTCCTTCACCCCTTATTTCTAACAATTGGTATCAGAGCCTAGTTACTCAAAGAGGATAGACAGTTACTCTTAGTAGAGAGCCTAATAGCTTGAGTAAGATCTCTATGGATATGGACATGGAACAACTTCAAAGAAATATTGAAGAAGCTCTAGAACAAGTTGACTTGCTTATTGATGTGAAAGATCTTATGAAAAAGAAGTATGAAATGAAGATAGCTAACTTGAGACACAATGTTAAAGATGAAAACCTAAGGATTGCAAAAAAATTTGAAATTAGAAAATGACAAGTTGAAAGCTGAGAATGAAGAATTGAAATCAAAACTTGAGAAAGCTAGATTACAATATCTTGAACTTGAAAAGTACAATGTAGTTGTGAAAGGTGAATTGACTCAATCCAAACAGCAAGTTGAAAAGCTATATTCAGCCAATGAGAAGATTCATGAGTAGATATATCATCAAAAGCCATTCTATGATAAGACTGGTCTTGGATTCAGTACACCAAAGCAAGATGACAAAGGCAAATAATCAAGTCAAAAAGAACCTGAAAGAAAAGATGAAAATACTAACAAATCTGAGGATACATCCAAAGATACATTAGATGATCCATCAAAGAAGGTATATCCACCAAAGCAAGAAGATCCACATAAAAGTATCCAAAGAGAATTCAAAGGTAGATGGTATGGTTGTAACAATTTTGGTCATATGAAAAGAGACTGTACAGGTAAGTCATTTAAACCTCTTAATGGTTATTGTTATAATTGTCATGGATTTGGTCATAGAGCTATTGAATGTAGGAAACCTAAATTTGTTGAAAGTAACAATAGTAGAATGTTTAGAAGTACTAACAATGCAAATAGGAGACCTAATGAAGATTTGAACAGAAGAAATGAGATAGTATGTTATAGATGCAACAAAGTTGGACATATTGCAAGGAATTGCACGTCACAGATCTATCAACCTAGACAAAGATATGAGGCTAATGGAATCAGTTGTCAAATATGTAACAAGATTAGACATACAACAAGGTTTTGCAAATCAGGTATTAGAACTTTTTATCCTAACCCTAATCACATAAGTTATGTAAATAGAAATGAAGTTGTAGGTAGCAGATAGAATGAATGTTGCAATGGTAAGGATGAAGTGAAATTTGTGAAAGGTGCAGATTAGGTAGATACCCTCAGTACAAAAGGTACTCAAAAAGGTGAAGTATCATGTGGTAAGAGTGAATCTCTTACTAGTTTGTCTTTAAGCACTTAAATTTAGAAAATTACAGTACAGTAGGAACTTAGAATTAGTACAGGTATAGATTTAGGATGAGTTAAGCTTTGCGCAATTAGTATGATGTTTATTATGATGTACTAATGCTATGGTTAAGAGCGCATAGAAAAATATGAAGTTATGCGACGGCGCAAGAAGTTTTTGTGTTGCAGGTCACAGAAAAGAGCTTTATGAGATTCAAACGGTCATGAAATTCAATGTGATGATCAGAAGTAGGTGAAATGAAAGATTTAAAAGGGTAGAAGTGGTAGAATCATATACCAAAGTCATTTTCATAAGTTTGGAGAGCTGAAAGCCTAAGTTTGAAGAGCTGAAGCAACAAAGTGAATTGAGAATCAAGGGCAGAATTCCACAAGTTTATCAACGCACAGTAAAGGTATTTATCTCAAAGGATGTATCTATCTATTTTAGTAAAGAATTATGGATGCTTGAATGATTCACAGTATTAGAGATTCTACTAGACCTAAGATTAAGAAGGAATGTGTGGAACCCTTAGTTGAAGAAACAATATACGATTTATCTTCCATTCCAGACGGTGTATTACATTTGGAAAACATTAGAAGCTACTTAGAATGCAAGTGTGAAGCAGTAAAAGAACCTAGTTTTGATAAGGAGTATGATATCATCTACAATAGGGATATGAGTGTTAAGAAAGAATATGCACACCTTGACAAATATGAGATAGTTCACTATGGCATAAAGTATGAGTTTGATGATGAGGAATGCACTAAGATAATTTACTCAGTAGAATTCATGATGGTAAGTTCTGGATGGAGGACAGAGTGATAAACATCACTAGTGACTTAATTCATGATGTTACTAGTTTATCAAAGATAGGGATCATACCACTCAATGATAAAAACATCAGAAAAATAATATTAGATAACACTGAATCAATCTACAATAGCAAAGGAGTAGTTATAAGTAAGATAAAACAACATGATGTCAGATACCTATGTAAAATAATGACAACCAAACTATGTGCAAACTCTAGAGAGGATGACATGGTAGCTGGCATGGTACATGCAGTTTACCTAATGTGTGTGGATAGAGTACAAGTTGACATGAGTAAAATTTTGAGAATTCAACTGGTAGAGAACTTGGAGAAGATCAAGAAGACAAAGAATGCACAATTTAGATTCTCATCTTTGATAACATACATGTTTTTTCACTTGTTAAGAAGATTTCCTTATACTATAGCAGATGATTGGAACAATGGACAATCAACTATGGAAAGAATCTGTTAGGCCAATTTTCTGTCATAGCAAAATCTTATGAAAATGGCCTATTTTCTCTGCAAGCTTTGTTTTTGCCTCCTGCCTTGTGTTCTTCATGTGTCACCTTGCTCTTGTCCAATTTGCATGTGTCGAATTGCCAAATCCTGAAAGATATTCAAATTTCTAAGCCTGCTGGAAGTTTTTCAAAATTTACCACAGTGTCGAAAACCCACAGTGTTTTCAAAATTCCATGATGTTTTTGATCTTTTACTGATAACCTACGTTATTTTTGACCCCCTGTGCTTCCTACTTTTGTGCACTTATCCTTTGGCGTCGAAAAATCTCTATGTTTTCGATCTTTCTCTATGTCGAAAATGTTGTGTGTTTTCAACCTTGGTCTTAACTGCGCAGGTGCGATGGGTGGTGGAGCCCAGTCCTTCAAAGTTTCTTGTCGTTGATCTTCAAGGTCTCCAGGTGGCTACATCTTCTATTCAGCGACTTGGCGACTATGCTGTCGCAAGATCTCTTCATGCTTGGCGGTTGGTGCCTAACCTTCAGCGACCTGGTGGGCGGTCTATTTCTCTTTAGTCACGTGATCTCCAAATATCTGGTGGTTACCTGCTAGCATCTCATGATCACACGGGCGGTTAGTCGCGTAGTCGCTAAATGCTCGGTGGTTGGTTCGTGGGTCCCAGTTCTTTTCATTGCCTAGAGTTAGAGATCAAAGATCTACAGTTGGCGTGTGATCGCATGGAACATTCTTTCCCCATGCAATCATGCACCCACCATCTGATTTAGTGCCGATGGTTTGTTCACTTTGGGCCCGCCGGCAGGGGTGGTGATGTGGCAGCCTTTGGTTGGCTGTCATATGATCGCATAGCCCATTCTTTGGCTTTGCGATAATGCGACTGGTCGACACGTGTCGTTGGGGCCTAGTGAGAGATGGTAATATGGCGTACACGGGGGTGACATAGCTGATCCTGTGGTTAGTGCATGATCTCATGGGAGGTTTCAAGCCCATGCGATCATGCGCCCGCCATTCAATTTTGATGGCCTATTTGCGGATGGGTCAGCAGTCCCTGTGCTGTGTTCTGATTGGTTTCCGGTGTGCCAGGTGGCAGGGGGTTTGCGGTGGGGCCCGTGTCTACAGTGCCTGAGCATGTTTGACTTCGGCGGTGAGTGCTAACGGTTAGTCGCATGTTTGCATATCCTTTCTCAAGGCTATGCGATCATGCGACTGACGTTTGCGTTAAGACTTAGCGGTGGCGGTTGTGGCAAGGATAAAGTTTGCAGGTTGTCGCATGTTCGCATAGCCCATCGCTGGGCTATGTGATCATGCGACTGACTGTCTGATGTCACGGTTACAGAGTTAGGATGGGTCCACTGTGCAGGTCTTGTCGGCGTGCCCAGTTATGATTGGTCGGCGACTAGTGGTGGGGCTAAGGATTTCTGTGGGTAGTTTGCGGTCGGCATTACATGGTTAAGAAGCTACCATTGCATGATCGCAAGGGTTAGTTTGGTGCCTTGTGATCATGCGACCAAGCATAATTTGAAGCTCAGATTCATGTGGCGGTGAAATTGATGACTACATGCTTGCGCAACTAAGGGTGAACAGGTTGAAGAACATAAAACCCATGAAATGTAAAGTGACCATTGCTTTTCAAATTCAAACTTGCAGAGATTTTTTTGCGACAGGAAGGACTGGTCTTAAATGTTTTAGCGGTCTGATTGGATTGGTTTGGTTGTTGCGAAATGGTCCAGGGGCTCTGTGGTTGATTCCATGATGACTTTTGTACCTGGTGGAATTTGGTTTTGTGCTCGAGAAGCTATTTGTAGGTGGCCGATTAAACTAATTTTAATGGCATTCCTAGTGTACTATCTGAGCTCATAGATTTTCATGTTAGAGATTTGTTCTCTCCAGGCTACTTGTGTTTCCTACCCTTGCAGTAAATTTTTGTGACTGTTTGAGTTGGTTGAGTAGTTGAAACCCTAGCCCTAGCTGTCCATAGCTTGTTGCATTCTCTCTGAGAATTCCAAGGTAGCTAGGGGTATATGTAGTCAAATTTTTGACTTAGAAAGGGTTCTGAATTTTGTCAGTTCCATGAAAGGTTCTATTTTGTAGATTTCCCCTTCTCTCTACATATAGGGTGTTCTATTTCCATTGTTGGTTCAGAGAATACAATGCATGCTGCAATAGATTTGTCTTATGTATGAGGACTCAATTTGTTCTTACTGTCACTAAGCTATCTTCATTTGAATTCTGAATACATTAATCATACATCAAGGGTGTTTGATTTGTCTATTTGCATTTCCTACGTGTTTGCAAGTGGAGTTATCTTCGCAGAGGTAACTGGTTCAGGGTTAGTATTTATGCATGTATGAGCTGAGATATCAAAGATAGGTCATGCTTGTCTTCTAGTGGATGCTGGTTAATGTATTGTCTGATTCATAGGTCTCTTCTAAGGGGAGGGTTAAAATCCTTTGATGGATAATAGCATGCTTGAATGCATAGGTGGGTGCTAAGCTGAGGTTTGGTCATGGTGTGTGATTGATGTCAGGCATCAACACATTGAGCATATTGTGTTCTTGTTTCATAGTTGTCTCTTGCAGTAAGGCATTTGACTCTGTGGCCCATTGGATAAGGCACTGGTCTATCAGGCACTTAGGGCATCTCAGGGGACCTTTCAATCATTTCAAAATCATTTCCATTTAGTCCCACCTTTTCCCTTTCATGTTGTTAGGATAGGTCTCTAGTTTTCATACTCACTCCATGCAAGTAGGGCTATTGCATGAGATATTGGCTTCATTGAGGTACAGGATACCTAGGAGTTTGAGAACCATTTCACATTAATTTGTCTGCAGGCCTTTGGTTTGTCATGAGGTGTCTTGAATGTGCAGATAAGGCAATACCTACCTAAGTGAATGTGGAGCTCAAAAGAAGGAGGATTTCTCTCTATCCTCATCAATTGGTTTGTTTTTCTTGTCAAGCTTGAGTGCCTAACCTGCAAATCTAAGCCCAACTATTTGATTCAAGCTTGGTCCTGTAAGGAAAAGAGCCAACATAATCAATGATGTATATATGAAGAGGGTTATAGATAAAGTCAATGAGAATGTCAAGTTGGTAATCAAAACATTCCAACATGCAGTGACAATGAAGTCTAGGATACCTAAGACATTAGTTGCTAAGTATGCTAATGAGATTTGCTTCCTAGTTGATACTAACTTCACATATATAGAGGCAGTAGAACCAAGAATAGAGTTTATTGACCCTTTGGGGTATGAGATTTTAGAGATTGAGGTAGAAGGATACATTGCAAGACTGTTAAATTGTGAGAAGGACAGTGGAACATAAAGGTTTGGAACTTATCATGAGAATTTCAATACAGTAAAGGCATTAGTTGACAATTCAACCTTTCACACTCCAAAGAAGGATGAAGCAGAGATAGAGGTGAAAACTACTAATGAACAACAAGGTCAAGTATCTACACCAGCAGTTGAGCAAACACCAATAATTGTGTGTACACTAGGTAGCAGTAGAAAGAGAAAGTTAGGGACACTTTTTGAGGATTCAGATACACAGGTAGATGATGAGGACAAGATTGAACTCATCACATCTTTAAGTAAAATTTTTGGGAAGAATAAGAAAGTTAAATCACTTGAGGCATGTGTTAGAAAATTGATAGATAGATTGCAAAACACTAAAGTACACAAGTGACAGAGGAGATAGATATTATGAAGAAAGCAGAAAATATCATAAACAGTTTTGACATTGAATTTCAGAGTCTTTCCAGCATAGTGCAAGTTAAGGCTAAAGCAGCCTATGATGCAAGTGTTTTAACTACAATTGGCCAAAACATCATAAATGATATAATAAACCTTGATACTTGCATAAAAGACTCGAGGAAGATAGTTGAAGAGGGAAAAACTCTCTACATTTAGTGTACTAAAGTTGAAGTTATTACTGCAGAGGGAGATAGGAAGATGAAGATGAAAGAAGCTGAGATACTAAGTGAGACAAACAACTTAGCCAGTCCTAATGTCAAGATCAGTGACATTGAGAAGAAGATGATCAAATTATATGATGACATAAGGGAACTGCAGAATGAGAAGGAGAAGAAGATGAAAAGATTCAACAATTTGAGAGAGCATGTAGCACTCAAGATGAATGTTGTCGAAGAACAATTGGATGAATGTCTTAATGCTAAGACTTCATTTGAAAAGTTTAGTTTATGATCCTTACAAGCTTGTCAAATTGTAGCATATGGGCTAAACACTTTGTTGAATGTAGCAAGCTCAATCAAAAATAATTGGGAAAAGTACCTTGCAGCCATAAAGATAGTTTATGTAGATTGTATAGCATATCTTCCAACTTTACAATAGAGTTATAGACTTAGAGTTACAATTTTGAAATTTTGTAAACTCCTACCCTATTTTGTCATTGTTTTAAAAGGGGGAGTGATATTGTATAGAGAAAATTGTATTGCATAGTAAGTTGTAACCAAAGAACACAAAGATAAATAAAGTGGTAGGATTGTATGAAAAAGTTGTAAATGATGTATGTATGCATTCTTATGTATGTATTTGTATATATGATTGTATGTATTTCAAAATGAATGTATATCAAAGGGGGAGAAAATGATGAAGATCTTGGGTTTGAAGAGTTTGAAGACTTTTTGGCACTTAGTTAATTTTCTCCATTTGTCAATGTTACCACCAATGACAAAGGGGGAGATTGTTGGCAATTCAGCTGAGACATGAGATTTGATCATTCAGATGTTGTCATTATGGAAACATATGACTCACATGAAGAGTGCAGAGGTCAATTATACTGTATGGAAAAGCGCAAGAAAAAATTGTCTAAGTATGTATAGTTGCAAGAAAATAGAGCATCAAAGAAGTAGTTTCAGTATTTTCAATGGTGACGTTCACACAGAGTAGATAAAGGTATGCGTAGTTGGAATATGATTGTACATAGGATACTTTACACATGTGTAAGTGCACAAGTCATAATTCATTGTACGGAAGAAGTTATTATCGTTGGAAGCTGACAGTTTATATGAAATTTTGATGTAACGTGTAGTAAAATCATTTTTGTAATTGTATGCCGACTCAACTTTAATTGTTTGAGGTTGGTATATATGTAAGGATGAATTCCTTGATGTATGATGATGTTGTAACATTATGTGATGTGATGTACAGATATATGATGCAAAATTTGAAGTGATTGCAAGAAGGCAATGCAAAGTTCAGAAACACTACAGAAGAGCAACAAGTGATCTACAAAGTGTTCAATTACATGTTTGGGCAGTGGGCTCTTGGTGTAATTGCACTTATTACTTGTTTGGGTAGTGGGATCATCTGGTAATCTTTCTTATCCTTAACCTCTAACAGGGTTATCAACCTTTAATAGGGTTAGAATCTCCTAACAAGGATTCAGGATCTCCTAACAGGGATTCAAGTCTTCTAATAGGGACTTCAAATGTACTGAATGTATTTCACAAGACTCCTAATAGGGTCTAATTCTCCTAACAGGGAACTTTCATATTAGTACATCTTGTGGGCATCATTCCCACTAGGGTTTTCCCTTGGCCAAGGTTTCCTCGAGAACAAATCATGGTGTCATGTGTTCATTTATTTTCTTATGTTTGTTGTTTACTTTTCTATGTTGTATATGCATTAAGATAAGTTGTTATATCCATAATTGGGAAAAGTTAAAAGTTATTGAAGTTTGTGGAACACTGATTCACCCCACCCTCTCAGTGTCTCCTTCACCCCTTATTTCTAACAATATATTCACTAAGCACTTACCTAAGGATACATTTGAGTATCTAAGAGGTATGCTTGGGGTTATGCTCCAATCTATTTTGGAGTAATGATGCAATTGGATGCATCCGTCTAGTAATGAGTCTTCTTTTCTAGATTCGATGTGGGTACTTCGTCTATGGGGGAGTATGTAGTTTTGAGCTAAGTCATGAGGACTCTGGTGGTTGTATTTTCTGAATAGTGTTTGTTGACACTGAGTTGTTGTGGACATAATGATGAAATTTTTTGTCATTGATGTCAATGAGGGAGAGTTTCACATGAAAAACATCATTTTTAGTAGTATGGGTGAGATATTGACATGAAAAAAACCATTAGTAGAAGTTGTATGAAGTTGTAAGATTTGATTCAATAAGAGATAAAAGAAATAAGTGAAGCAGTGTTGTAGTATTGGATTTTTGGAACATTAGATGTTTTTCATCTATGTTGCCATCAATGCCAATGGGGGAGATTGTTAGCAACATGAATGTAGATTATTGTTGTGGAGGAGATTTTTAGCATGATGAGAGATTGGTATGAATGATTTTGGTAGTAGCAGCTGATGTTGCATTCATGACTATGATTGTCATTTATGTCAACACAGTGATCTCTGGGTATTTGTAGTAGAAGCAGATAGTATTTTGATTAGCGCACATGTTACATTGCAGATGGAGACAAGCACAGTTGATGTTAAGTTCATTGATATGTTAGATGTTTATGTTCAAGAGCACAGACTGTAATTTGTTTATTTGTGAAAGTTACAAGTCATCTTGCAGAAATAGTTTTCTGGCAGTTTCCCTGTGTAGCAGTTTGTGGAAATCAGATTATATCTCCTAATAGGGATGGAATCCGATTTGGCACAGTTGCAATGATATTTGAGATACTTTGATGATGATGTGGCTAACAGCGCATGTACAGAGGTCACATGTGTGGTGATTTATTGTATTTGGCAGCCAACAGTTTTTTGTAATTTTCATGTAACGTGTGGAATATTTAATTTTGTAATTGAGTGCAGACTCAAATGTAATTGTTTGAACTTGGTATATTAGAAGGAATGTTTTCCTTGTTGTATGCATGAATATAGGGAGATAGATGTGAGATTTGATGTTGTAATCTTGTGTGGAAGTGAAGTTTGCACGAAGTGAAGAAAAGAGCTAGTAAAGGCTAAAGAGCAAAAGAAGATTAGTGAAGAGAAAACATCTGAGATTGAGATCTGGTATTGTAGAGAGTGCAGGTTTGGCACGGTGAAGGAGGCAATTTGTTCCATATTATTCTATTGAATAATCTTAAGATCATTTGAATTGTGGGTTCATTGATCTTTCCCTGAAGCTATTTGGACAGTGGGTCCATCTGTCTTCCATAACCTTTAACAGGGTTAGAATCTTTTAATAGGGATTCAAAATCTCCTAACAGGGATTCATATGTACTGAATGTATGTCATAAGACTCCTAATAGGGTCCATCCTCTAACAAGGAACTTTCATATTAGTAAATCTTTTGTTGGCATCATTCCCACCGGGGTTTACTCTTTTCAAGAGGTTCCCTAGTCAACAAATCTGGTGTTATTGTTTTATTGTACATGGTTATCTTTCTATGGTGGTTGATAAGTATATTGTTTAATTGGTTAAGTGCTGTTGAAATTGTTAAGGGTTTTAATTATGAAATAATTGATTCACCCCCCCTCTCAGTTATCTTGGTGGTCTTTACTTTCTAACAGATGTAAAATGAAATCTCTGTCAAAACCCTTAAAAATGAGGGTTTCCAGGTAGTTTTTACAAAAGCTCTTCAAACTCCCTTTATACTACATAAAATATGGTCATATATTTCTCAAAGGAAAGTGTATATGCCTTAGTTCATATCCATGCCAAGCTTGAATCGATTTGAATCTAAACATGAGTAGTATCAAGCAAATTAACAGGAAACTATGGTCACAATGAGCAGAAAAACAATAAATTTTTATTAAAAAATTCTATCCAATTTAACAACCTTCATTGCCTTCACACAAAAAGGCTTTAAATACATAAAATATACTTTCCCTAACTGCTAAACAAATATTGAAATATATCTAGATGTAAAATTAACTGTAGGTCTCAAATTAGTTTTGAGAATCTTTCAGAGAAGGATTTCTTGGACCATGAGTCTTGTTGTTTTATAATAGATCTAATATTGTGTAAGGATGGTTAGTCCTATTTATAGTAGTTGAAAAATGTCATTTCAAGTTAACCTTTGTGATTTGAGGAAGCTTGTTATGTTTTACTGTGGCTTTCTTGAGGGATTGGTATAAGTACATGTCATATAGTTTTTTAGGTATGGAAAGTGTGAATAATGAAAAATGTCAATTTTGGAGGGCAATCAGTACATTTATAGGATTCTTTTATTAAGTAACAGAACTATTGCTACCAAATGGATTTTTCATGAAGAATGCTATATTTGAGGAGCTAACCTGATCAATGCTACAATAGGCACCATGTTAGGGAAACAAGTTTTAATAATAATTCTTGAGTATCCTAGGAAATTAATGAATAAGACACTTGGAGAGTATATCAATATTGTTGAACAATTATATAATTCTATAGCTATAGAAATATCCTTTGGTATGAATCAAAACTCATATATATTAGAATTTATATAAGCCTATTTAACATAAATTACCTGTGGAGGTTGGTACATCAATTGGTGATCTGGCATTAAATTCTCTTGAGAGATGAGCTGTTGGGACAAAATTTGGTTGTAGGTGATGCAGGAGCATCCAGTAGTGTAAGGGAAATCTTGCATCACCCAAAAAATATTAGTTGTACTTAGTTTCTATTTGATATTTTGTCATTTCTAGATACCCATTTGGGCAAAATGAAGATCCCAACTTTCAAATTCTCAGTGCTGTATCTCTGGGCTAGTTTTATATTTTGTAGGAACTTGTATTTCGGTAGGGAAAAAGGTAGCTATTTTGTAGAAGGGATTGATCTATGAGTTGTATGAGGTTGTGATCGATACTGGAGCCTGTAATTATAAAGATAAACAGTCTAGAAAAAGAATTAGGGTCATATCATTTGTGATTTAAAAGTTATTATAGTTTTTAATTTCTAAAGATCCCTCTGATAAACCTTCAGAGTCAGGTTTGTGGAACTAAATGACCTCGTAGAGAGTCAAAAATTGGGGGACAAGAAAAGCTCCTCCATAGGGCTGTAGAGCTCTCAACAAGCTTTCCAAAAACATAAATAGTTCGTCAATCAAAGTCCTGGATCAAAAGTTATGCCTTCCGGAAGTTGGACCATCTTTTCAAGAACTGTCTTAAATTCAACCTAATGTAATTTGGGTTCTAGATCTTTTGTTTTGGTGCCTAAATGCCTAAAGTGATAAAAAGTGAATTCTAGAGGACTCCAAAACTGGTTGTTGGCTATTTAAGACCCATCTTGAGGGTAGGAAGGTAGTTTTTCAGAGAGATAGATATTGGAAGAAAATAGGGTTTCCAAAACCCCATAGTATTGTAGCATGTGAGGCATGTAGGAAGTTTTCTTAGAGATAATGTGCATGTAAGAAGTCTATTTGATTTGATACTAGGAAATCTATTTCCTTTTTGTGCCCTTTTGTTTGTTTGTGTTCTTTTGTGTTGTGCCTTCATCAAGTAGTATCAGAGCGAGAGTTCCTGAGTGTGTAGACAGATCATCAACTGTAAGACAATTTACACCAAGACCGTGGTTATGGGCTTGACAAAGAAGTGTCATAATGCCTCTACAAAGGAACTGTAATGCTGGCGAAAGAGCTATAGGTGTGCTAGATAAGGGTTTTAGGGCCCTTGGGAGACAAGTGTAGGCGTTGTAATAGCAGTTGCGTAGAGGGATGAAGGTAGCTGCTCGAGATGAAAGTGAGGATGACTATGAAGAGGAAGGGCAAGATGCAGCAAAAGAAGCTAGGAATCTTGAAGAGGATATATTTCTCAGAGACCTTTATAGGATTGGAAAGAGACTGATGATCAAAGTCCCCATATATTTGAGAAGTCTCAACCTAGAGGAGTTGATTAGCTAAATCAATGAACTAGAGGAGTATTTTGACTAGGAAGATGTTGAAGATCAAGATAGGGTTAAGTTTGCAAAGGCCAAGCTGAAAGGTGATGCAAAGATTTGGTGGGAAGAGATTCAAATGGAGAGAAATAGAAGGGGAAAGGAGAAAATCACAAGATGGGATCGAATGGTAGAGAAACTGAAGAGGCAGTTCATTCCTACAGACTATGAGCTAGATTTGCTAAAGAAGATGCAAGGGTTAAAGAAGGTGGGAAGATCTGTTAAGGAATATACAAAGGAGTTCTACCAAGTTCTCATCAGAATAGGTCATGAAGAAGTTGATAAGGAAAAGATCGCCCCTTATCTTATTGGGTTGAGGCCCAGCATTCAGGAGGAGTTGGCCCAAGTTAGAATGACCAGCATTGAAGAAGCATATTAGTTTTCCCTAAGGATAGAGGAAAAATTGAATAGGAATTTTGAAGGGAAGCAAAGAGGGTGAGGTCAAGGAGGAAGAGGTGATGGAAGATCCTACGGGAATTGAAATGATGACAAAAAGAAAAATGAAGATGTAGGTACAAGTCAAAACTTGCAAAATGAGGGTTTCAGTTGCTATTAGAATAATGGAGAACAGAGAGGGAGAGGATGATTTGGAAAAGGGTCTGGAAGAGGCAGCTTTAGAGTAACTTGTTTTCATTTTGGAGAGGAAGTTCACTGAGCCTTTGATTATCCACAATGAAAAAGAAGGATAGATAGGAGGAATGAAGGCCTTGCTTGAGTTGCACATGCAAATGAAGATGCTCAATCTGAGCACTCAGATGATGTTGAAAGAGGGGAAACCCTAGTTGTCAGAAGAACCCTGATAAATGAGGAGAAGGAACCTTGATTAGAGGAAGAGTCTATTTTGCACTAGGTGCAAGTGTGAGGATAAGTGTTGTGATGTGATTATTGATAGTGGGAGCACAAATAATTTGGTGTCAGAAGAAAAGGTCACAAAGTTGAAGCTGAAAAGGGAGAGGCACCCACATCCATACCGAATTTCTTGGATACAAGATGACCACAAGGTCCTGGTCAATGAGCAGTGTCTAGTAAAGTTCAAGATTGGGAGCTATTGGGATGAGGTACTATGTGATATCATACCCATGGATCCATTTCATATGTTGTTGGGAAGGCCATCGCAGTTCGATAGGCATGCTATACATGATGGGCATGCTAACACCTACTCTCTAGTGAAGGATGGAGTTTACTATAAACTGAAGCCTCTAGTTTGGAAGGAAGAAAAGGTATGCAGTAGTTCTAGAATTTTCTTTGTTGATGGAAAGAAATTTCTGGAAGATATGAAACATGAGGATGTGTGCTATGCTTTAGTTCCTAGAATGGATAAGGAGGGTAGTAGTGAAATTTCAGTTGAGGTTTCAAGATTGTTGAAAGATTTTCAAGAAATTATGTCTGATAATGTCCCTAAGGGATTACCACCACTAAGGAAGATCAGTCATCAAATAGACCTGGTCCCTTGTGCTAGTTTTCCAAATAAAGTAGCTCATAGGATGACTCCTACTAAGAATGAGGAACTAAATAGACAAGTTCAAGAGTTACTAAGGAAAGGTTTCATTCGGGAGAGCTTGAGTTCATGTGCATTACTGTTGGAAAATGGTCAGCACTCCCCTTGGGATTCATGACAAGGGCTTAATCGCCTCTTGTGCTTTTTAAGTCAAGTGGTTGTATCGAGTATTAATAGGTTGATCTTTTAGTCCAACGACAACTAAAAATTGGTATTAGAGCCAAGGTCATAGGTTTGAATCCTCTCAGGTAATGCTGAGGGGCATACTATTGGCAAATGGTTAGTGCTCCCCTTGGGATTCATGACAAGGGCTTAATCACCTCCTGTGCTTGTTAAGTCAAGTGGTTGTATCAAGCATTAATAGGTCAATCTTTTAGTGCAACAACAACTAACAAGTACCTGTAGTATTGGCACCTAAGAAGGATGGAGAATGGAGGATGTATATAGAGTCCCAAGTCATCAATAATATCACCATCAAATACAAATCAAGTCCCATCCCTTGGGTTTATCTCCCACTAAACATCATAGGAGGTTACCCAAACTCCTATTCACTACTTCAGTCTATCCATCAATTTGTGGATGGTGTGCAGAACTAAACTTCAATTCTATCTTTAGCTTCTTCCATTAGGTTCTCTAGAAATACCCAACAAATTTGGTATCACAATCAGAAAAAATAGTCTTTGGGAGACCACGTAATCTCACAACTTCTCTAAAGAATAAGTCAGCAATATGGACTACATCATGTGTCTTATGACAAGGAATGAAATGAGCCATTTTTGAAAACTTGTCAACCACCACAAATAGTAAATCATTACCTTGCTGTGTCCTTGGCAAGCCAAGATCAAAATCCATGCTGATATCTTCCCAAGGCCTTGATGGAATAGGTAGTGGCTAATAAAGCCCTGTATTTTGACTAGTCCCGTTAGCCATTTGGCATATGTGACAACTCTGCACAAACTTATTGATATCCTGTGACAACTATGGCCAATAATAGTGTTCACTAATGATGGCAATAGTCTTATCTCTTCCAAAGTGTCCAGCCATTCCTCCACTATGCTTCTCCTTGATCAAATTTTCTCTTAAGGAACTCCTTGGAATGCACAATTGGCTTCCCTTAAACAACATCCCATCCTAAACTATGTAGTCCAACCACTTTGTCCCCTCTAGGGTAACAAGCTCTTTACAAGCCTTCCAAGTTTCTGCAAAATCAGGATCCTCAGGGTACAAAGTCTTCAACTCATTGAACTCGACCACTTCCACCTACAATTATATCAACAAAACTTGCCTCTGACTCAAGACATCTGCAACTCTATTAGATCTCCCACTTCTATGCTTCAACACAAAGGTATAGCTCTACAAAAATTCTACCCACTTAAAATGCCTTTGATTTAATTTGCCTTGACTATTTAGGTACTGTAATGCCTGATGATTCATGTACAAAAAAAATTATTTTGGCAACAGATAATGCCTCCATTTCTTTAGTGCCTAAACTATGGCATAAAACTCCCGATCATAAACAAAATACTTCTTCTTGGCATCATTTAGCTTTTCACTGAAATAGGCAAGGGGTTTACCTTCTTGACTTAGAACATCTCCAATAGTGCTACCGCTAGCATCACAATCCACCTGGAACACCTTATTGAAATTAGAGAGGGCCAAAATTGGTTGCTCTATCACATTATTCTTTAATAATTCAAAGCTCCTCATAGCTCCTGTAGTCCATCTAAACTCTTTTCTATCTCCTCTCATTGCCTTAGTTAGGGGTGCACAAATACTACTGAAATTTCTAATGAACTTTTTGTAGAAACTAGCCAAACCATGGAAAGATTGTACCTCTATAGCATTACATGGAGTAGGCCATTCTAAGATGACCTTCACCTTCTCTGGATCCATCTTGAGACCTTCTAGTGAAATGACAAAGGCCAAATAGACTAGCTCCCTTTTTACAAAGCTACATTTCTTCAGATTTATCAAGAGCTTCTCTTCCCTTAACTTCTCAAATACTTTACAAATATGCACTAAATGCTCACTAAGGTCTTACTAAAGATCAAAATATCACCTAAATACACAATAATAAACTTTCCCATAAAATATTTTAGTACCTCATTCATGAGTTGCATGAAAGTGCTCGGTGCATTGGTTAGCCAAAAAGGCATGACTAATCACTCATACAGGCCTTCTTTGGTCTTGAAAGCGGTCTTCCATTCATCCCCTTCTCTGATCTGAATATGATGGTACCCACTCTTGAGATCTATCTTTGTCAAATAATGAGATCCACTCAAACAATCCATTAGATCATCCATCCCGGGCAAAGGAAATCTGTATTTGAGGGTGATCTTACTGATGGCTCGGGACTTTGTATACAACCTCCATTCTCCATCCTTCTTAGGTGCCAATACTACAGGTACTTGTTAGTTTCCATTGCACTAAAATATCAACCTATTAATGCTCGATACAACCACTTGACTTAACAAGCACAGGAGGTGATTAAGCCCTTGTCACAAATCTCGAGGGGAGCGCTGACCATTTGCCAATAATCTCCCCCTCAGCATTACCCGAGAGGATTTGAGCCTGTGACCTTGGCTCTAATACCAATTGTTAGTTTTCGTTGCACTAAAAGATCAACTTGTTAATGCTTGATACAACCACTTGACTTAACAAGCATAGGAGGCGATTAAGCCCTTGTCATGAATCTTGAGGAGAGCACTGACAATTTGCCAACAGTACTGCACACGAACTCAGGCTCTCCCAAATTAGAGCTTTCGTTAGTAACTCTTGAACTTGTCTAGTCAGTTCCTCATTCTTAGTAGGAGTCATCCTATGAGCTACTTTATTTGGCAAACTAGCACCAGGGACTAGGTCTATTTGGTGATTGATCTTCCTTACTCGTGGTAATCCCTCAGGGACATTATCAGACATAATTTCTTGAAAATCTTTCAACAATCTTGAAACCTCAACTGAAATTTCACTACTACCCTCCTTATCCATTCTAGGAACTAAAGCATAGCACACATCCTCATGTTTCATATCTTCCAGAAATTTCTTGCCATCAACAAAGAAAATTCTAGAACTACTGCATACCTTTTCTTCCTTCCAAACTAGAGGCTTTAGTTTATAGCAAACTCCATCCTTCACTAGAGAGTAGGTGTTAGCATGCCCATCATGTATAGCATGCCTATTGAACTGCCATGGCCTTCCCAACAACATATGACATGGATCCATGGGCATGATATCACACAGTACCTCATCCCAATAGCTCCCAATCTTGAACTTTACTAGACACTGCTCATTGACCAGGACCTTGTGGTCATCTTGTATCCAAGAAATTCAATATGGGTGTGGGTGCATCTCCCTTTTCAGCTTCAAATTTTTTACCATTTCTTCTGACACCAAATTATTTGTGCTCCCACTATCAATAATCACATCACAACACTTATCCTCACACTTGCACCTAGTGCAAAAGAGAGTCTTCCTCTGATCAGGTTCCTTCTCCTCATTTATTAGGGTTCTCCTAACAACTAGGGTTTCCCCTCTTTCAACATCATCTGAGTGCTTAGATTGAGCATCTTCATTTACATGTGCAACTTGAGCAGGGCCTTCATTCCTCCTATCTGTCCTTCTTTGTCACTATGGACATTCAAAGGCTCAGTGACCTTCCTCTCCACAATGAAAACAAGTTCCTCTAAAGTTGCCTCTTCTAGACCCTTGTCTAGATCATCCTCTCCCTCTCCCTCTCTATTCTCCATTATTCTAATAGTGACTGAAACCCTCATTTCACAAGTTTTGACTTGTACCTGCATCTTCATTTTTCTTTTTGTCATCATTTCAATTCCCATAGGATCTTCCATCGCCTCTTCCTCCTTGACCTCGCCCTCTTTGCTTCACTTCAAAATTCCTGTTCAATTTTTCCTCTATCCTTAGGGCAAACTAATATGCTTCTTCGATGCTGGTCATTCTAACCTGGGCCAACTCCTCCTGAATGTTGGGCCTCAACCCAATAAGATAAGGGGCGATCTTTTCCTTATCAACTTCTGCATGACCTATTCTGATGAGAACTTGGTAGAACTCCTTTGTATATTCCTTAACAGATCTTCCCACCTTCTTTAACCTTGCATCTTCTTTAGCAAATCTAGCTCATAGTCTGTAGGAATGAACTACCTCTTTAGTTTCTCTACCATTAGATCCCATCTTGTGATTTTCTCCTTTCGCCTTCTATTTCTCTCCATCTAAATCTCTTGCCACCAAATCTTTGCATGACCTTTCAGCTTGGCCTTTGCAAACTTAACCCTATCTTGGTCTTCAACATCTTCATACTCAAAATACTCCTCCAGTTCATTGATTCAGCCAATCAACTCCTCTAGGTTGAGACTTCTCGAATATATGGGGATTTTGATCATCAGTCTCTTTCCAATGCTATAAAGGTCTATGAAAAATCTATCCTCTTCAAGATCCCTAGCTTCTTTTGTTGCATCTTGCGCTTCCTCTTCATAGTCATCCTCACTTTCATCTCGAGCCACTACATTCATCCCTCTACGCAACTGCTATTACAATGCCTACACTTGTCTCCCAAGCACCCTGAAACCCTTATCTGGCACACCTCTAGCTCTTCCACCAGCATTATGGTTCCTTTGTAGAGGCATTTTGACACTTCTTTGTCAAGCCCATAACCACGGTCCTGGTGTAAAGGCATAAGACAAAAGAACATAAAAGAACAAAATGGCACAAAAAGGAATAGATTTTCTACTATCAAATCAAATTGACTTCTTACATGTACATTATCTCCAAGAAAACATCCTACATGCCTCACACGCTACAATACTATGGGGTTCTGGAAACCCTATTTTCCTCCAAAATCTATCTCTCTGAAAAAATCCCTTCCTACTCTCAAGATGGGTCTTAAACAGCCAACAACCAGTTCTGGAGTCTTCTAGAATTCACTTTTTATCACTTTAGGCATTTAGGCACCAAAACAGAAGATCTAGAACCCAAATTACATTAGGTTGAATTTAAGACAGTTCTTGAAAAGATTGTCCAACTTCTGGAAGGCATAACTTTTGATCCAAGACTCCGATTGATGAACTATTTATGTTTTTGGAAAGCTTGCTGAGTGCTCTACAACCCTATGGAGGAGCTTTTCTTGTCCCCCAATTTTTGACTCTCTACGAGGTCATTTAATTCCACAAACCTGACTCTGAAGGTTTATCAGAGGGATCTTTAGAAATTAAAAACTAGAATAACTTTTAAATGACAAATGATATGACCCTAATTCTTTTTCCAGACTATTTATCTTTATAATTATAGGCTCTAGTATCGATCACAACCTCATAAAACTCATAGATCAATCCCTTCTACAAAATAGCTACCTTTTCCCTATTGAAATACAATTTCCTACAAAATATGAAACTGACCGAGAGATACATCACTGAGAATTTGAAAGTTGGGATCTTCATTTTGCCCAAATGGGTGTCTAGAAATGACAAAATATCAAATAGAAACTAAGTATAACTAATATTTTTTGGGTTATGCAAGATTGCCCTTACACTGCTGGATGCTCCTGCATCACCTACAACCAAATTTTGTCCCAGCAGCTCATCTCTCAAGAGAATTTAATGCCAGATCACCAATTGATGTACCAACCTCCATAGGTAATTTATGTTAAATAGGCTTATATAAATTCTAATATATATGAGTTTTGATTCATACCAAAGGATATTTCTATAGCTATAGAATTATATAATTGTTCAACAATATTGATATACTCTCCAAGTGTCCTATTCATTAATTTCCTAGGATACTCAAGAATTATTATTAAAACTTGTTTCCCTAACATGGTGCCTATTGTAGCATTGATCAGGTTAGCTCCTCAAATATAGCATTCTTCATGAAAAATCTAGTTGGTAGCAATAGTTCTGTTACTTAATAAAAGAATCCTATAAATGTACTGGTTGCCCTCCAAAATTGACATTTTTCATTATTCACACTTTCCATACCTAAAAAACTATATGACATGTACTTATACCAATCCCTCAAGAAAGCCACAGTAAAATAGAACAAGCTTCCTCAAATTACAAAGGTCAACTTGAAATGACATTTTTCAAATACTATGAGTAGGACTAACCATCCTTACACAATATTAGATCTATTATAAAACAACAAGACTCATGGTCCAAGAAATCCTTCTCTGAAAGATTCTCAAAACTAATTTGAGACCTACAGTTAATTTTACATCTAGATATGTTTCAATATTTGTTTAGCAGTTAGGGAAGGTATATTTTATGTATACAAAGCCTTTCTGGGTCAAGGCAATGAAGGTTGTTAAATTGGATAGAATTTTTTAATAAAAATTTATTGTTTTTCTGCTCATTGTTACCATAGTTTCCTATTAATTTGCTTGATACTAATCATGTTTAGATTAAAATCGATTAAAGCTTGGCATGGATGTGAACTAAGGCATATACACTTGCTTTTGAGAAATATATGACCATATTTTATGTAGTATAAAGGGAGTTTGAAGAGCTTTTTTAAAAACTACCTGGAAACCCTCATTTTTTAAGGGTTTTGACAGAGATTTCATTCTACATCTGTTAGAAAGTAAAGAGCACCAAGATAGCTAAGAGGGGGGGTGAATCAGTTATTTGATAATTAAAACCCTTAACAAATTTAATAGCACTTAACCAATTAAACAATATACTTATCAACCACCATAGAAAGATAACCATGTACAATAACACAATAACACCAGATTTGTTGACTAGGGAACCTCTTGAAAAGAGTAAACCCCAGTGGGAATGATGCCCACAAAATATTTACTAATATAAAAGTTCCTTGTTAGAGGATGGACCCTATTAGGAGTCTTATGACATACATTCAGTACATATTAATCCTTATTAGGAGATTTTGAATCCCTATTAAAAGATTCTAACCCTGTTAAAGGTTAAGGAAGACAGATGGACCCACTGTCCAAATAACTTCAGGGCAAGATCAATGAACCCACTGTTCAAATGATCTTAAGATTATTCAACAGAATAATATGGAACAAATTACCTCCTTCACTGTGCCAAACCTGTACTCTCTATAATACCAGATCTTAATCTCAGATCTTTGCTCTTCACAAATCTTCTTTCACTCTTTAGCCTTCACTAGTTCTTTTCTTCACTTTGTACAAACTTCACTTCCACACAAGATTACAACATCAAATCTCACATCTATCTCTCTCTATATTCATGGATACAATAAGGCAAACATTCCTTCTAATATAACAAGTTCAAAAAATTACATTTGAGTTGGCACTCAATTACAAAATTAAATATTCCACACGTTACATGAAAATTACAAAAAATTGTCAGCTTCCAAATAAAATAAATCACCACACGTGCAACCTCCATACACGCACTATCAGCCACATCATCATCAAAGTATCTCAAATATCATTGCAACTGTGCCAAATCAGATTCCATCCCTATTAGGGGATATAATCCGATTTCCACAAACTGCTACATAGGAAAACTGCCAGAAAACTATTTCTGCAAAATGACTTGTAACTTTCACAAATAAACAAATTACAGTCTGTGCTCTTGAACATAAACATCTAACATATCAATGAACATAACATCAACTGTGCTTGTTTCCATCTGCAATATAACATGTGCACTAATCAAAATATTGTATGCTTCTACTGCAAATACTCGAAGATCACTGTGTTGACATTAATGACAATCATAGTCATGAATGCAACATCAGCTACTACTACCAAACTCATTCATACCAATCTCTCATCATGCTAAAAATCTCCTCCACAACAACAATCTGCATTCATATTGCTAACAATCTCCCCCATTGGCATTAATGGCAACATAGATGAAAAACATCTAATGTTCCAAAAATCGAATACTGCAACACTGCTTCACTTATTTCTTTTATCTCTTATTGAATCAAATCTTACAACTTTATACAACTACTACTAATGGTGTTTTTCATGTGAATATCTTCCCCATACTTATACAAATGATGTTTTTGATGTGAATCTCTCCCCCATTGACATCAATGACAAAAAATTTCATCATTATGTCGACAACAGCTCAGTGTCAACAAACACTATTCAAAAAATACAACCACCAGAGTCCTCATGACTCAGCTCAAAACTACATACTCCCCCATAGAGGAAGTAGCCACATCCAGTCCAAAAAAGAAGACTCGTTACTGGACGGATGCATCCAATTGCATCATTACTCCAAAATAGGTTGGGGCATAACCCCAATCATACCTCTCAAATACACAAATGTATCCTTCGGTAAGGGCTCAGTGAATATATTGTTAGAAATAAGGGGTGAAGGAGACACTGAGAGGGGTGGGGGGGGGGGGGGGGTGGGGGGGGATGAATTAGTTTTCCACAAACATCAATAACTTTTAACTTTGCCCAATTATGGATATAACAACTTATCTTAATGCATATATAACATAGAAAAGTAAACAACAAACATAAGAAAATAAATGAACACATGACACCATGATTTGTTCTTGAGGAAACCTTGGCCAAGGGAAAACCCTAGTGGGAATGATGCCCACAAGATGTACTAATTTGAAAGTTCCTTGTTAGGAGAATTAGACCCTATTAGGAGTCTTGTGAAATACATTCAGTACATTTGAAGTCCCTATTAGAAGACTTGAATCCCTGTTAGGAGATCCTGAATCCTTGTTAGGAGATTCTAACCCTGTTAAAGGTTGATAACCCTGTTAGAGGTTAAGGATAAGAAAGATTACCAGATGATCCCACTACCAAAACGAGTAATAAGTGCAACTACACCAAGAGCCCACTACCCAAACATGTAATTGAACACTTTGTAGATCACTTGTTGCTCTTCTGTAGGGTTTCTGAACTTTGCATTGCCTTCTTGCAATCACTTCAAATTTTGCATCAAATATCTATACATCACATCACATAATGTTACAACATCATCATACATCAAGGAATTCATCCTTACATATATACCAACCTCAAACAATTAAAGTTGAGTCGGCATACAATTACAAAAATGATTTTACTACACGTTACATCAAAATTTCATATAAACTATCGGCTTCCAACGATAATAACTTCTTCCGTACAATGAATTATGACTTGCACACTTACACATGCATAAAGTATCCTATGTAATATCATATTCCAACTACACATACCTTTATCTACTCTGTGTGAACGTCACCATTGAAAATACTGAAACTACTTCTTTGATGCTCTATTTTACTGCAACTATACATACTTAGACAATTTTTGCTTGCGCTCTTCTGTACAGTATAATTGATCTCTGCACTCTTCATGTGAGTCATATGTTGCCATAATGACAACATCTAAATGATCAAATCTCATGTCTCAGCTGAATTGCCAACAATCTCCCCCTTTGTCATTGGTGGCAACATTAACAAATGGAGAAAATTAGCTAAGTGCCAAAAAGTCTTCAAACTCTTCAAACCCAAGATCTTCATCATTTTCTCCCCCTTTCATATACATTCATTTTGAAATACATACAATCATATATACAAATACATACATAAGAATGCATACATACATCATTTACAACTTTTTCATACAATCCAGCCACTTTATTTATCTTTGTGTTCTTCGATTACAACTTACTATGCAATACAATTTTCTCTATACAATATCACTCCCCCTTTGAAAAAAATGACAAAATAGGGTAGGAGTTTACAAAATTTCAAAATTGTAACTCTAAGTCTATAACTCTACTGTAAAGTTGGAAGATATGCTATACAATCTACATAAACTATCTTTATGGCTGCAAGGTACTTTTCCCAATTGTTTTTCATTGAGCTTGCTACATTCAACAAAGTGTTTAGCCCATATGCTACAATCTGACAGGCTTGTAAGGATCCAAAACTAAACTTTTCAAATGAAGTCTTAGCATTAAGACATTCATCCAATTGTTCTCCGACAACATTCATCTTGAGTGCCACATGCTCTCTCAAATTGTTGAATCTTTTCATCTTCTTCTCCTTCTCATTTTGCAGTTCCCTTATGTCATCATATAACTTGATCATCTTCTTTTCAATGTCGCTGATCTTGACATTAGGACTAGCTAAGTTGTTTGTCTCACTTAGTATCTCATCTTCTTTCATCTTCATCTTCCTATCTTCCTCTGCAGTAATAACTTCAACTTTGGTACACTGAATGTAGAGAGTTTTTCCCTCTTCAACTATCTTCCTCAAGTCTTTTATGCAAGTATCAAGGTTTATTATATCATTTATGATGTTTTGGCCAATTGTAGTTAAAACACTTGCATCATAGGCTGCTTTAGCCTTAACTTGCACTCTGCTGGAAAGACTCTGAAATTCAATGTCAAAACTGTTTATGATATTTTCTGCTTTCTTCATAATATGTGTCTCCTCTGTCACTTGTGTACTTATAGTGTTTTGCAATCTATCTGTCAATTTTCTAACACATGCCTCAAGGGATTTAACTTTCTTATTCTTCCCAAAAATTTTACTTAAAGATGTGATGAGTTCAATCTTGTCCTCATCATCTACCTGTGTATCTGAATCCTCAAAAAGTGTCCCTAACTTTCTCTTTCTACTGCTGCCTGGTGTACTCACCATTATTGGTGTTTGCTCAATTGCTAGTGTAGATACTTGACCTTGTTGTTCATCAGTAGTTTTCACCTCTGTCTCTGCTTCATCCTTCTTTGGCCTGTCAAAGGTTGAATTATCAATAATGTTTTCTAGATTTCTAAAGACACTGTCATCTGAATCCAATGTCACTTGGGTGCCATCAATATTCATTGTGTCATCTTGAATGTTGACATCCTCTAGTGATTTCTCTTCTTCTTGTGATTGATCTTCTTCTACTCTAACTTCTTCTTCAACTAGTTGTTCAACTTGTTGTTGTTGCACTTATTGTTGTCCTTGTTCCTCTAGGTGCTCTGTTTCAGTGTATGGTGGAGATTTTGCCATAGTTTTAGCAATTGCCTGTTCTATCTCTTTGTTAATCTCCTCATATTTTCCTACCATAATCATTATAGTCCTTTTCTTTGTCCTTAGGTGTGTGCCCAAAGCCTTTAATATCTGATTGAGATGCTCTTCATTCTTGACATCACACAATTTTCTGACATAGTTCTCCCTGGTTTTGTTATCCTCTTCAACTGCTCTCTTCTTTTTGTTAACTAGTTTGTTGAGTAGTTCATCTGGTATCTATCCTTGAAGGGTCTCAAATGGCTTTTTCTTTAGTAACATATGCTTAATGATCCCAATCTCAATGTTTTACTTCTCAGAATATCCATACAAATCATATAATTTATTGAGTCTAGTAAAGTTTCCTTCCTCAATAATTTCCTCATTTAATTTCTCTACTTTTGGCTTCCAAGACTTCTTCTTAGGTTTAGGTTCCTTCACTTTTTTTCTTGGCACTGGTTGTACTATTGTCTTCTTCTTCTTGGGAGGTCCTTTTGATTGTTGTTTGTATCTCTTGGTTTGGCTAGAAGACCTTTTGAAAATTCCTACTTGTTTTATCTCAGTTGGTTATTCTTCAACCTATACTGGTGGAATGATTGTGCTAGACTCTATTCAAATTGGTTCAACTAACAAAGGTGCATCTGAGCTAGAAGGTGTAGTTCTTTGCTCTGCAATCCTAATAGCTGCTATAGTGTTCTTGGCAATCTTATATTCTTCCTCTATCATTCTTGTCTCTTTTAATATTTTTTTTATTGTTATCTCAACTCTCTTACTTTTCTTCTCATCAACTAATGCCTTTACTGTATTGAAATTTTCATGATAAGTTCCAAACCTTTATGTTCCACTGTCCTTCTCACAATTTAACAATCTTGCAATGTATCCTTCTACCTCAATCTCTGAAATCTCATACCCCAAAGGGTCAATAAACTCTATTCTTGGTTCTACTGCCTCTATATATGTGAAGTCAGTATCAACTAGGAAGCAAATCTCATTAGCATACTTAGCAACTAAAGTCTTAGGTATCCTAGACTTCATTGTCATTGCATGTTGGAATGTTTTGATTACCAACTTGACATTCTCATTGACTTTATCTATAACCCTCTTCATATATACATCATTGATTCTTTCCATAGTTGATTGTCCATTGTTCCAATCATCTGCTATAGTATAAGGAAATATTCTTAACAATTGAAAAAACATGTATGTTATCAAAGATGAGAATCTAAATTGTGCATTCTTTGTCTTCTTGATCTTCTCCAAGTTGTCTATCAGTTGAATTCTTAGAATTTCACTCATGTCAACTTGTACTCTATCCACACACATTAGGTAAGCTGCATGTACCATGCGAGCTACCATGTCATCCTCTCTAGAGTTTGCACACAGTTTGGTTGTCACGATTTTACATAGGTATCTGACATCATGTTGTTTTATCTTACTTATAACTACTCCTCTGCTATTGTAGATTGATTCAGTGTTATCTAATAGTATTTTTCTGATGTTTTTCTCATTGAGTGGTATGACCCCTATCTTTGATAAAATAGTAACATCATGAATTAAGTCACTAGTGATGTCTATCACTCTATCCTCCATCCAGAACTTACCATCATGAATTCTACTGAGTATTATCTTAGTGCATTCCTCATCATCAAACTCATACTTTATGCCATAGTGAACTATCTCATATTTGTCAAGGTCTGCATATTCTTTCTTAACACTCATATCCCTATTGTAGATGATATCATACTCCTTATCAAAACTAGGTTCTTTTACTATTTCACACTTGCATTCTAAGTATCTTCTAATGTTTTCCAAATGTAATACACCGTCTGGAATGGAAGATAAACCATATCTTGTTTCTTCTACTAAGGGTTCCACACATTCATTCTTAATCTTAGGTCTAGTAGAATCTCTAATACTACAAATCATTCAAGCATCCATAATTCTTTACTGAAATAGATAGATACATCCTTTGAGATAAATACCTTTACTGCGTCTTGATAAACTTGTGGAATTCTGCCCTTGATTCTCAATTCACTTCGCTGCTTCAGCTCCTCAAACTTAGGCTTTTAGCTCTCCAAACTTATGCAAATGACTTTAGTAAATGATTCTACTACTTCTACCCTTTTAACTCTTTCATTTCACCTACTTCTGATCATCACATTGAATTTCATGACCGTTTGAATCTCATAAAGCTCTTTCCTGTGACCTGCAACACAAAAACTTCTTGCGCCATCGCATAACTCCATATTTTTCTATGCGCTCTTAACCATAGCATTAGTACATCATAATAAACATCATAGTAACTATGCAAAGCTTAACTCATCCTAAATCTATACCTATACTAATTCTAAGTTCCTACTGTACTGTAATTTTCTGAATTTAAGTGCTTAAAGACAAACTAGTAAGAAATTCACTCTTACCACATGATACTTCACCTTTTTGAGTATCTTCTATACTAAGTGTGTCTACCTAATCTACACCTTTCAAAAATTTCACTTCATCCTTGCCATTGCAACATTCATTCTATCTGCTACCTACAACTTCATTTCTATTTACATAACTTATGTGATTATGGTTAGGATAAAAAGTTCTATTACTTGATCTGCAAAACCTTTTTGTATGTCTAATCTTGTAAAATATTTGACAACTGATTCCATTAGCCTCATATCTTTGTCTAGCTTGATAGATCTGTGACCTGCAGTTCCTTGCAATATGTCCAACTTTATTGCATCTGTAACATACTATCTCATTTCTTTTATTCAAATCTTCATTAGGTCTCCTATCTGCATTGTTAGTACTTCTAAACATTCTACTATTGTTACTTTCAACAAATTTAGGTTTCCTACTTTCAATAGCTCTATGACCAAATCTATGACAATTATAACAATAACCATTAAGAGGTTTAAATGACTTACCTGTACAGTCTCTTTTCATATGACCAAAATTGTTACAACCATAACATGTACCTTTGAATTCTCTTTGCATGCCTTTATGTGGATCTTCTTGATTTGGTGGATCTACCTTCTTTGATGGATCATTTGATTTATCTTTGGATGTATCCTCAGATTTTTTAGTATTTTCATCTTTTCTTTCAGGTTCTTTTTGACTTGATTCTTTGCCTTTGTCATCTTGCTTTGGTGTACTGAATCCAAGACTAGTCTTATCATAGAATGGCTTTTGATGATATATCTACTCATGAATCTTCTCATTGGCTAAATATAGCTTTTCAAGTTGCTGTTTGGATTGAGTCAATTCACCTTTCATAACTACATTGTACTTTTCAAGTTCAAGATATTGCAATCTAGCTTTCTCAAGTTTAGATTTCAATTCTTCATTCTTAGCTTTCAACTTGTCATTTTATGATTTCAAATTTTCTACAATCCTTAGGTTTTCATCTTTCACATTATGTCTCAAGTTAGCTATCTTCTTTTCATACTTCTTTTTCATAAGATATTTCTCATCAATAAGCAAGTCAACTTGTTCTAGAGCTTCTTCAAGATATCTTTGAAGTTGTTCCATGTCCATATCCATAGAGATCTTACTCAAGCTGTTAGGCTTTCTACTAAGAGTAACTGTCTTTCCTCTTTGAGTAACTAGGCTCTGATACCAATTGTTAGAAATAAGGGGTGAAGGAGACACTGAGAGAGGGGGGGGGGGGGGGTTGAATCAGTGTTCCACAAACTTCAATAACTTTTAACTTTGCCCAATTATGGATATAACAACTTATCTTAATGCATATACAACATAGAAAAGTAAACAACAAACATAAGCAAAACAACGAACGCATGACACCATGATTTGTTCTCCTGGAAACCCTGGCCAAGGGAAAACCCCGATGGGAATGATGCCCACAAGATGTACTAATATGAAAGTTCCCTATTAGGAGAATTAGACCCTGTTAGGAGTCTTGTGAAATACATTCAGTACATTTGAAGTCCTTGTTAGAAGACATGAATCCCTGTTAGGAGATTCTAACCCTGTTAAAGGTTGATAACCCTATTAGAGGTTAAGGATAAGATAGATTACCAGATGAGCCCACTTCCCAAATAGGTAATAAGTGCAATTACACCAAGAGCCCACTGCCCAAACATGTAATTGAACACTTTGTAGATCACTTGTTGCTCTGTTGTAGTGTTTCTGAACTTTGCATTGCCTTCTTGAAATCACTTCAAATTTCGCATTATATATCCATACATCACATCACATAATGTTACAACATCATCATACATTAAGGAATTCATCCTTACATATATACCAACCTCAAACAATTAAAGTTAAGTCGGCATACAATTACAAAAATGATTTTACTACATGTTACATCAAAATTTCATATAAACTGTTGGCTTCCAACGGTAATAAGTTCTTCCGTACAAAAAATTATGACTTGTACACTTACACGTGTGTAAAGTATCCTATGTACTATCATATTCCAACTACGCATAGCTTTATCTACTCTATGTGAATGTCACCATTGAAAATACTAAAACTGCTTCTTTGATGCTTTGTTTTCCTGCAACTATACATACTTAGACAATTTTCGCTTGCGCTCTTCCGTATAGTATAATTGACCTCTGCGCTCTTCATGTGAGTCATATGTTGCCATAATGACAACATCTGAATGATAAAATCTCATGTCTCAGCTGAATTTCCAACATATATCTGCAATTTGCTCTTTTGTGCTTATGTACTCCAATCTCACTTCTTTCTCTGCAACTTTCTCTCTCACTACATGATACTCAGTCTTAATATGCTTAGTTTTTGAATGTAATACAAAGTTCTTTGACATACTAACTGTACTTGTGTTGTCATAGTGTATGACAATAGGCTCACCAAACTTGATTGCAATATCCTTCAACATCTGTTTCATCCAAACTATCTGATCACAATTATTTGTTGCTGCTACATACTCTACTTTTGCTGTGCTCTTTGAAATACAGTTATGTTTCTTGCTTAGCCAAGAAACCAATCTACCTCCAAGAAAAAAGGCTCCTCCACTAGTGTTTTTCTTGTCATCAATGATGCCTCCCTAATCAGTATTTGTATATGAATATAGGGTGAAATCATCAAATTTCTCATGCCACAATCCATAATCCACTATACCTTTCAGATATCTCAGTATCCTCTTTACTACTGCAAAATGTGACTCTAGAGGTTCAGCTTGAAATCTTGCTACAATTCCAACTGAATGTGCTATATCTGGTCTTGTATGTGTCAAATACTACAATCCTCCAATCATGGATCTATATCTGTTTTGTTCAACTACTGGTGCTTTATCTTTGTTTGATAATTGAAATCCTATAATCATAGATGTTCCAACTAGTCTACTATTCTCCATTCCAAATCTCTTCAACAAATCATTCAAGTACTTTGTTTGACTTATAAAGATACCATTACTACTCTGTGTTACCTGCAATCCCAAAAAGTATTTCATTTCACCAATCATACTCATCTCAAATTCTATCTTCATTTCATCTACAAACTTGTTACTTGCTTCATCTTCACCTCCAAAAATAATATCATCAACAAAAATGATTACAATCAACAATCCATTTTCAATTTCTTTTTGTATATAAATTACTATCAGCTGTTCCTTTTGCAAATCCCAACTTCAACAAATACTTGTCCAATCTTGCATACCAAGTCCTAGGTGCTTGTTTTGATCCATACAATGCTTTCTTTAGCTTACATACCATGTTTCCTTCATGAGTTAAAGGAAAAGCTTCAGGCTACTCAATGTAGACTTCTTTGTCTAATTCTTCATTCAGAAATGCTGACTTCACATCCATCTAATACACTTTAAATTTCTTGAAAACTACATAGGCCAAAAACATTCTGTCTGCTTTAAGTCTTGTCACAGGTGCAAAAGTTTCTTCATAGTCTATTCCTTCTTGCTATGAGTATCCTTTACATACCAATCTTTCTTTATTTCTTACCACTTCTTCTTGATCATTCATTTTGTTTCTGAATACCCATTTTGTTCCAATCACATTTTTGTCTTTAGGTCTTGAGACTAGTTCCCATGTTTCGTTATTCTCAATCTGCTCTAGTTCTTCCTTCATAGATTTGATCCAATATTCATCTTTACAAGCTTCATCAATAGATTTAAGTTCAATTTGTGAAATCAAACATAAATGTACCTTACTTCTAGTCTGAACTCCTCTATCCACACTTCTAATAACTTTCTCAACAGGATGATGTCTTGTTACATACCTATCAGGTGTCATAGTCTCTGATCTAGTTCTAATTGTAGATTCCTCTCTTGATTCCTCTCTGGTTTCTTCTCTTGCTTCTTCTATCTGACTTTCATTCAATAATTCACTATCACTCTCAAAGAATAATTCAGTATTCTCAATGTTAGGCTATGGATGAGTTGCTTCATCATAATCATAATCAAGTAATCTTTCATAAATTCTAAACTTTTCATCAACTTTGACATTTGTGCTCTCAACAATAGTCTTAGTCCTCTTATTGTAACATCTATAAGCTTTTCTTTTCAAAGAGTATCTAAGAAAAATTCCTTCATCACTTCTAGGATCAAACTTTTCTATGTCATCATCTCTCTTTATATAACATTTGCTACCAAAATTTTTAAAATACTTAACTGAGGGTGAATGACCAAACCATAATTCATAAGGTGTCTTGTCTTTGTTTGCTTTGATTTGTACTATGTTCATTGTGTAAAGTGTTGTGTTCATTGCTTCTCTCCAAAACATCTTTGTCATTTCATCTGTCAGGGAATAGATCGCATTGACGATTGCATTTTAAGATATATTTGTGAGCTGTTAATACTTAAAATTCAAATATCTTTGCGAGGGTTTTTATTTTTTCAACCATGCACGACGTCGGTAGCTCTAGAATTGAATTCCTTAGGACTGTGGTGGTTGTGAAGAGGTCAGAGGTGATTGTTGGTTGGCATTGCAGGGTCCTTTGCCATGTTTCCATGCCAAGAGATGATGAGAAGGGTTTGGCACTAGTTTTTTTTTTTGCAGTACTTCTCCCAGGAAGATTTGATTGTTTTTTGAAGCCTTCATGGCTTAGTGGAGTTGTAGGTGGGTAGATGGATCAAGGTTGTCATGTCTATAGGCGAGCTCAGTACAGGATCAACACGCAAGGAGAAAGATATGATCTATTTTTCGAGTGCTCTCAGTGAATTTAATGTGATCTTGTACCCTAGGGTTTGATAATGCATTGTAAAAAATAAAATTGTAACCCTAGTTAGGTTAATTTTTGACTCATGCCTGCATGCAGTGAGATGTATATATTGTTTTGTAGAGCCTTAGTGCTCGGGGAGATTCATTTTGTAAAGGAGAGAAGCCCACTTTTGCAAGGAAGTCATCTTTTCTTAGAAAGCCATCTGTGGTATTTGTTCTACCCTCTGGTTCTTCTACACTTTGTAATCCCCATTGATGATTAAGGCATTCTTGAGGTACTTGTGATATTTGTTCTATCCCTGTCTTCATTGTCTTGATTATCTCTTATTGGATTAAAGTTTATGAATGTTGTTAATGGAAATTGGGGTTCCTAGTCCCTCTCACTTTTTTTGATTTTGTGTGTTATCGTGTCTGATCTGATTTAGATGTTTTGTGGGTATTCTACAACCCCTAGCAGTCTTGTGTCATTCCTACACCTAGTTGTAAAAGATGATGTTTGTTTGTAGGTCATAGGTTGAGTCTTTTGTTCAGGCCCCCTTATGAAACACTTATGTAAGCCTATCTAGTGAGTTGTGACTTATTAGACCTTATTTCTCCATTGGTCTCATTCCTTCATACTGAGATCCAAACCCTAATTTTGGTGTATCACCTAGTAGGTAGTTTGCTTTCAAGTTATTTCCCTTTCATGCATTCCTTCTATCCCTTTTCCCCTCAAGTTTTACTTTCATGTCAAGAAGAAAATTAAGGTGATTATCCAAGAGGAACCAGCCTAGAACCTGGAGGTCTCATCTCAGTTAGCAAAGATCCCACAACCTAGAGATGATTCCCATGTTATACTAAGTTATCAAGACTAAGAGAGCTTGAAACAAGGGTGCAAACTTAGTGTATAACAATTTCTGGCACGCCCGGTGGGACAGTAAAGAAGTTCATTGTTTGAGGTTATGCTATCTTTGATATGCTGATAACATACTACAGACCTAAGAGAGGTCATTTTGCTGCATATCTGGCGACTCTGAAAGGTCTACTATTTTCAAAGATCAAGTGCTGGTGTGTTTTAAATCTTTCATATTCAAATTCCAGCTAATTACATGTGTAGACATGTCAAGTTATTATGGATAGTTAAGCTACCCACCATCCTATCATGAGAATAATGCTCAGTGGGCTAGTCATTAGCCTTATCAAAGCCACCTAAAGCCTCCTTTTATCCCAAGCTTTCATACTTTTCAAGGGTATCAATATATCCAGCATGCCCCAAATGAGTTTGCCCTTGTGCAAAGTTATGAGCGAGCTCTCCGACAAGATGGATCATGGGCACAAAGGGCACAACAAAAAATGCAAAGCCAGTTGCCCCATCCTGTTTACCACCCACCCTCCCCTTCTTAGCCTATTTGACAATAGACTCAGAGCTTAGACTTCATGAAGGAGCAGGACTAGACAAAGAATTTGTGGCTTGATCTAATTAAGCAAGTATCTGAGATCAAGGAGCAGCAAGAGATGGAAGCCCAAAGTTATGAAGAGGAGTCAATTCCCTACCAAGTGATGGGGGCTCTTGTTGATGAGAAACGGATAAGATAATTCCAAGAAGAGATCAGGCATCGAGCTGACATTGAGATAGCAAGGTTGAGATCACAAATTGCTCAACAAGAGGCTCCTAGACCTAAAATTCCAAGTTGGAGGACCCATTTTCCTCAAGAGCCTACACATAAGGAGCATACCAAGTGCTCATTTCCAAGTTTTAGGAGCACCCTTCAAGAATCTGAGCCTGTTCTGGAGCAATTGCAACCTTATTGTGGTCTGCAATAGCCTAAAGACTATATTGAGGCAGGGCCAGCTACAGGAGACCAACACCAAGATGATAGGGCTTTCAGTTTTCCAAGCTTCAAGATGGGTATGCCTTCTTTGTCTCCCTCTGAGCCCCCTCAATTTCATATCCCAAGTTTTAAGAAAAAAAATTCCTTCCAAGAGCCTATACTTGAGATTCAGTCTACCACTCTACAAGAGCAACCTGTTCAAGAAAACTTTTTATCCCAAGAGCCCCCTCTGGTCCGTCAGGATGATGAAGTGTTGTGGATACCCCAATGGACTCTGCCTCCTGGCTATTAGATGCCAAGTCTTTTAAAAGATACTAGTCTAGTGTCTGAGCAAGGACCTATGGTAAATGAGTTTTCATGTGATGAGGAAGAGGGGAAAACTGAGGTATCATTGTTGAGTGATGACTGTGGTGAATTGGAGCAGCAAGATGATGAGGTGGAAATTTATGCCCAACCTGAGCTCTTGGTTTATTTGTTGAATGAGCTTCCCCTCTTTGTTGATAATGAAGAAGAGACCATGCCATTACCTATGGGTGAAGGTAAATCAGGACAAAAGGTCCAGCATCAGCAGGAGGTCGATACAGAAGGGGATGTTGTGCTTTTATTTGATAAGCTGCCTATTTTTGTTGAGAAAAACAAGGGGGGTGTGATCATAGCCACCTTTGTGAAGTTGCAATAGCTAGAAAAGACTAATCTTGATGATATGTTGATTCATGAGCTTGATCTAGTCTTTGAAGAGGAGACTTCCCAATGTGCAGAGGATAACCAAGGCCTTGGAGAGGATTGTTTGGAGCACATCATAGGAGGCTTGTGTGTGGAGCTTGATTGTAAAGAGCCAGTCATTCCTGGGGGCCTTTACAATATTGACAACTTTGATGAGCTCTTGGCTTGTTTAAAAGTAGAGGATGACAGTCCCCTGTCCATAGATGATGAGTTGACATGGCTATCCATGATGGAAGGCAATCATGCAAACAAGGAAGAGGCCATCAAGGATGGTCTTGCTTTCACACTTTCAAGAGGCTGCCTTATCAGATACTTAGCATAGAAGGAGTTTACCGAGGTCCCTCCATATGATCAATTAGAGGAAGGTAAACTTGATCCTATTTTTGTAGAGGCAGTGAATAATTATTTGACAAATTTTTGTGTGCCTCATATTTTTGTAGCTATCCTCATGGGTCCAATGCAAAATACCCTAATGAGGAGGGGTAGCTATTTTTCACAACTAGTGAATGGTTTTTTTTAACCAGGTTTATGTAATTAGTTAGTTTTGGTTAGGTTTTCCTATTTTCTATCTCTTTTTCTAGGTTAGTTTCTTACTTTCAAAGAAGTGCTCGAACATAGTTTTGTTCCTCTAGTTCCAGGCCTCTCTCTGTCAAAGTTTTGTGTTCCATGATGACCCCATGCCTAATGGATTGTCAAGGCCACTGGTTTTCAATGTCTAGTAGGCTGACATCTAGCAGAAATCGCCAAAAATGTTGCCCTAAATTTCCTATTCTGCAAATTTGGTCAAAGTCTATTTCGTGGTCTCTGTTTTGTCTTGCCAGGCATCCCCTCAAAGTTTCATGGCGTCATGTCTATTTTCCTGGCCTCTGCAATTGGTTTTAGTCTCTGGTCTGCAAGTCAAAATTCATAAACTAGCCGTTGGTGTTTAAAACCCTGAAAGCCCTAGCCTTCTTTCTAATTCTTCATTACCTTTATCGGCAACTTAAATCCCAAAAACCCATGTGCACATTAAAGATAACCCTTGTTCGCTAGTTCTCCAAGTTACCGGTGACATGCCCCTTTCTTTCGGTGAATTGGCGAATACCCTGCAATCGCGTATTCTCAAAATGTTTGGTGGTCTCAGTTAAAAGTCTAGCAAATTGACAATGCCTATGGTCGCGTAATCTCTTAATTCTTGGTGGTTATGTCTCAACATTTTGAGAACTGGTGGGCAGTCTTTCCTCTCTTCAGTCACGTATTCTCCAAGTAATGGAAAAGGCTTGGATGTCTTCTGGCGATTCAACGACTAAAGATATCAGTGCCTCTCATGACTTGGTGATTCTGACAAGTTTTTCTTTGCTCGCGTGTTCGCGGGATAGAATGGCAGTGTTCTAAAGCATTTAGCGATTGGGTGAATAGTGTTCGTGGGATCTCAGAATGAAATAGTCAAGCTTCTAAACATTAAGTGATTCAGAAACTAAGGCCTCAGTCGGGCTTTCTCCCAATCAAACCACAGGTTAGCCCTTTGGTTCAATGATTTAGCGAATGCCTTATTTGCCCATTCTTGGGATCTAACCCAAGGTTAAGAAATCATTAAGAGACTTAACAAATGCCTTTGTTCGCATGTTCTCCAAATCTGACCGTGGTTAAGTGTTATGTCTCACGACTTGGAGGTTGTCTTGTTCGCTGAATCGCTAAATCCTGACGAGGTTAGTTTTGTGGACAGTGTGGGTCTAGTGATGCAGGTTCTGACATGCCTACTTTTGATTGGTCCACATGTGCTGAGTTGGATTACCTATCAGTGGAGCTAGATTTCTTAGGTGATCAGTGGGGTCCTAGTCTCATAAATCAATAGCAGGCGCATGATCGCAAGGGTATCTTTTTGGCCATGCGATCATGCGATTGGCCATTGATTTCGAATCTTCATGTTCGAGTGGGTCCTGTGTCAGAGGGGTGCTACGTGTATCTCGGTTGGCAGCATTTCATTGGTTGTTTGGTTTTCTACGCAAAGGTTGTCAGTGGGCTTGTGGGGTCCTGGTTTTAAGTAAGATCTATGGTGGTCATATGATTGCATGGAATATTCTGAGCCCATGTGATCATGCGACTGACCATCCGATGGGAATCTTTAGGTCGTGGGTCCCAGACTTGTCAAAGATGCCGAGTTGGTTGTTTTTCATTGGCCACTGACTTCCACGTTGGCGTTTGACCTGTCAAAAGGGTATTGTAGGCCATTTTAAGAGTGCATCATGACTGTTCATCTACCGAGGAAAAGATCACATCGACGGCTACGTTTTAAGATATATCTGTGAGCCGTTAATATTTAAAATTCAAATATCTCTGCAAGGGTTTTTCTTTTTTCAACCATGCACGATGTCAGTAGCTCCAAAATTGAATTCCTCAGGACTGTGGTGGTTGTGAAGAGGTCAGAGGTGATTGTTGGTTAGCGTTGCAGGGTCCTTTGCTGTGTTTCCATGCCAAGAGATGATGAGAAGGGTTTGGCGCTAGTTTTTTTTTTTGCAGTACTGCTCCCAGGAAGATTTGAGTGTTTTTTGAAGCCTTCATGGCCTAGTGGAGTTGCAGGTGGGTAGATGGATCGAGGTTGTCATGTCTGCAGGTGAGCTCAGTACAAGATCAACATGCAAGGAGGAAGATATGATCTATTTTTCAAGTGTTCTCAGTGAATTTAATGTGATCTTGTACCCTAGGGTTTGATAATGCATTGTAAAAAAAAAATTGTAACCCTAGTTAGGTTAATTTTTTACTCCTGCCTGCATGCAGTGAGATGTATATATTGTTTTGTAGAGCCTTAGTGCTCAGGGAGATTCATTTTGTAAAGGAGAGAAGCCCACTTTTGCAAGGAAGTCATCTTTTCTCAGAAAGCCATTTGTGGTATTTGTTCTACCCTCTGGTTCTTCTAGTCTTTGTAATCCCCATTGACGATTAAGGCATTCTTGAGGTATTTGTGATATTTGTTCTATCCCTATCTTCACTATCTTGATTATCTCTTATTGGATTAAAGTTTATGAATGCTGTTAATGGAAATTGGGGTTCCTAGTCCCTCTCACTTTCTTTGATTTTGTGTGTTACTGTGTCTAATCTGATTTAGATGTTTTGTGGGTATACTATAGCCCTAGCAGTCTTGTGTCATTCCTACACCTAGCTGTAGAAGATGATGTTTGTTTGTAGGTCATAGGTTGAGTCTTTTGTTTAGGCCCCCTTATGAAACACTTATGCAAGCCTATCTAGTGAGTTGTGACTGATTAGACCTGATTTTTCCATTAGTCTGATTCCTTCATACTGAGATCCAAACCCTAATTTTGGTGTATCACCTAGTAGGTAGTTTTCTTTCAAGTTATTTCCCTTTCATGCATTCCTTCTATCCCTTTTCCCCTCAAGTTTCACTTTCATGTCAAGAAGAAAATTAAGGTGATTATCCAAGAGGAACCAGCCTAGAACCTGGAGGTCTCATCTCAGTTAGCAAAGGTCCCACAACCTAGAGTTGATTCCCATGTTATACTAAGTTATCAAGACCAAGAGAGCTTGAAACAAGGGTGCAAACTTAGTGTATAACAAGAACAAAACTACTTGGGTTATTTGTGAGGTTTTGCATCTCTTAACCTTCTTTTTGTTTTCTTTTCATTTTCATAGTTTAGTCTAATCTAATTTTTGTTGAATGCTTTGTTTATATTGTGTTCCTAACATACTAGAATCTCGCATATAGTAAAAAAATTACCTTAAATCCATTCTTCTAGAAGGTGTAAGTATTATTTTCCCCATTATGAATAACCTTTCTATCATACTGACAAGGATGACCTAACATACATAGGGCATGTATTCATAAAAATCATATTACACCACAACTTATCCTTGTAGACCTTTCCTATGGAAAATTTAATGAGGCACCTCTTATCTATCATAACTTCATTGTCCTTTTTGAACCATCCAATTTGATAGGGAAAAGGGTTCTTTTCATACTGGAGATTTAGATTTTTCATCATATCTTTAGAAACCCTGTTCTCACAACTACCCCCATTAATAATTACTTGACATACCTTTCCACCCAAGGTACACCTTGTTCGGAATATGTTGGTTCTTAGATATGAGTAATCAATACCATTTTCCTCTACATCCTCCTTTGATGGAATAATCATAGTCCTCATCATGAGACTTTATCCCATATTTGAAGACACTTCTTGTTCAAATCCTTCATTATCAAGCTAGGTTAGGTTCACTCTAGATGGTCCTCCATGATTTACATCTTGCATGTTAAAATTGGAACACTCAAAGGAACTATGTCCTCCACATTTGAAACATGTGAATGGACTTCTTTGGCCTTCACATCCTCTTCCATTACCATAACCATTACCTATTTGAAACCCCCTTCCTCTTTGTTGATTTGACAAGATCTAATGAGATTGTTCTTACTTCTCACTTCCTTGATTGGAACTTGAGCCTCCGCGAAATGGAGTCAATGAACCCATTTGTTCTCCCCTATTCCTATGATTGTACTATCTATTTTTTCTTCTTCATCCTTTAGAGCCAACTGATAGGTATCCTCCATGTAGTTGATCTGATGCATGTTTAGTTCATTTTGAATAGTGAATTTCAAACTATTCACATAAGTTGCAGCCATCTATTCATTACTTTCTTGATGTTCTATAGAAATGGACAACTTTTAAAAATCATATGTATAATCTTGCATAGAAGACATTCTATTTCAAATTTTGAAACCTTCATAAGAGTGTTTGAGCGTAATCTACAGGCAAGAATTTCTCTCTCATCTTATTCTCTATTTGTCTCTATGTCTTGATTTTATCCTTTCCTTTCTTTGTTCATTTATTTTGGAGATGATACCACCAGATAATTGCATTGACCTTTAGATTAGTGCATGTAAACTTATATTCTTTTCTACTGCCATAGACTTCCATTCAAAAAATTTCTCATCTAGTTCAACCAATCTATCTATTCTTTTATCTTAAGACTACCTACATAGTCTGAAACATCAACATTGATCACTTTATTTTTTCCCTCTAAGGATCTTAGCATCCTATCTTCAAAACTTGCTCCTTCTTCTTGTCCTTTAATTTCTTCATCTTCTTGGCTCACCTCTCCATCATATTCATTTCCTCCTTTTTGTAATCTTTGATTTTCTAATCAATTTGTGAGTTCTACTAATTGTCTTTGCAAACTTATCATATCTCTCTGCATGTGGGTAATACCTCTTCCTATTCCTATTCCTCTCCTATCCATCATCCTGCTCTGATACCAAATGATGATCTATCCCAAATTCTTAAAGATTAGTAAATTAGAGGATGCATAACAAATTTTTTTTTAAACAACAAATTTTTCATTAATCTTCTCCAACTTAATCTACCTCTACAATGAAACAAAACTTCTACTTATTACAATTCTAAAAATTACCTTTTTTGGCAGATTTTTGAAAAATCAAAATTTTCCATTTTTTATAATTTTCAAAACTCATCCCACAAATCATAATTTTTCCGAAAAAATGTTGGCATAACTGATTTGAGGTTACAAGAAAGTTTGACTAGCTAGATTGATATGGAATGAAGAAGAAGGATGTTATAGATGGAGTCATGCAGATTGATTGGATTAGTTATTATTTTGTCATTGATGTCAAGAAGTTGAGCAAGCTGAAGTTTATTTGTTACCAACCATCATGGAGAAGGAGATAAGTACAATAGGTGACATATAAAGTTTAGAGAATGATCTAACTGTAAGTTATTTGATATCATATATCATTAAGGGTTTATATACTTAATTCGGTAAAGGGAGATTACCACTAAGGAGTAGTGAAGTTGGTAAAGCTACTGAACTGTGCATTCTTATTGAGTATATAGAGGACACTGAGAAAGATAGAACACCGAGTATGTTCTAAGTGACCAAGCCGATGGAGGATGGAGAATTGAGCTAAGGTTTGATTGATCTGATCGATAAGAGAGAATATTATGACATATCATCACACAAAGAAAATGATAAGGATCAAAGGAAATTTGTTAAAGATCAACGACAAAGAATAATCAGATGAAGATCAATGACAAAGGAAGAAAGGAAAGAGATGACACAGAGACTGAGAGAATATTTAAGGTTTATGATATGGACATAAAGTCTTCATTTTTGAATGGAGAACTAGAAGAAGAGATTTATGTAGAACAACCTGAAGGATTTCCTTTGTATGAAGATGGAGACATGGTATGTAAGCTGAAGAAAGAATTGTATGGATTAAAAAAAGCACCTACAGATTGGTATGCAAGACTGAATAAGTATTTGTTGAAGATTGGCTTTAGAAAAGGATCTGCTGACAGTAATTTGTACTTGAAGTAAACATAACAAGGTATGTTGATTGCAAAAATATTTGTTGATGAAATAATATTTGGAGGTGATGATGACATGAGTCATGGATTTTCTAATGAGATGGAGAATGAATTTGAGATGTCTATGATAGGAGAGATCAACTTCTTTGCTAATGAGATGAAGAATGAATTTGAGATGTCTATGACTTAGGCTCTCTCGAATCAAACCCTTCCTCAGTAACTCTTGAACTTGTCTGTTCAATTCCTCATTCTTGGTAGGAGTCATCATATGAGCTTCTTTATTTGGCAAACTGGCACCAGGGACCAAGTCTATCTGATGATTGATCTTCCTTACTGATGGTAACCCCTCAGGGACATTATCAAATAAAATTTCTTGAATTTCATTCAACAATCCTAAAACCTCAAGTGGAATTTCACTACTATCCTCCTTATCCATTCTAGGAACTAAATCATAACACACATCCTCTGTTGGATTTTACAATCAGATTATTGTAGTCATATTTATATATTTCTTGTTCAATATAACTCTCTTTCTTTTATAAATATATATTAAATGATTCAATGGATAATAAGAATTTTATATGTTGTAGATCTAATAATTACTCATATGTTGTTCATTGATATTTTCATTACTCAATCTGCAACTATAATAAGCTTTATATATATAAGGAGAGGTCAAGATGATGATGTGATGTGACCCCTAAAGGAGTCACGTCACATCATTATCAGGACCCCTTTTAATATTAACTAAATAACATTATCGTGACCTCTTTCAATTAACATCAGTACCCAAATCAGAATCTAATACTTGGCGTACTAAAGATTTTACTCCCACATAGCACACTCAAATGCCGACATGCATGGAGTCTACAATAGTATGGAATGCACGATGTATTATCAATCCATGGTGATTTCACATGATCAATGGGATTTAATTACTATTAATAACATTATCCCAAAATACTATATATATATATATATATATATATATATATATATATATATATATATATATATATATAATGATAACAATCAATTTAATTATATATATACATATATAGTAATAACAATATATATTATTATTATTATTATATGTATTAACATATAATTGATAATTCAATTATTCAAAATAATAATGATTTTATCTAAATGAAGCTACATTTCTTAACACTCCCTCTTAGCTAGAGAAGATAAGAATCAAACAACACATTAATCAATTAATAACAATAGTTGTGGTCTTCTTTCATCATCACATGATGTCTACCACAATACTGGTGATCTTTTTCAACATCACACATGATGACTATCACCCTTAATAATAGTGATCTATCTCAACATCATACGATGTCTATCACTCTCAATAATAGTGATTTGTCTCAACATGATATGATGTCCATCACTCTCAATAGTGATCTGTCTCAACATTATATGATGTCCATCACTCCCAATAGTGATCTGTCTCAACATCATATGATGTCCATCACTCTCAATAAATTGTGATATGTTTCAGCCTTCTCATTAAGGTCTATCACAATATGAAATCATGGTTATTTTAAGGAACTCAATCCACCATGCAGTCATTCATCTATCATGATCTATTTTAGCCTTCACATAAGGTCTATCATGATAAGAGAAAGTTATTGTAAGATCGTCACCTTCCAATAACATAAAAAATACAAGTGTTTAATCATTGAAAGTCATCACCTCCATATGATTTACATAGGCTCATAAAATAACATTTTATTAATCATCAAATTTTACAATTACAACAAATTTTCCTTAAGGGTGTTCTATTCATACTAAACTCCCTCTTAATCTCAAGGTATGTCCCTTTTAGAGTAGTTCTGACTCCCAGTTTGGATTTCAGACTTCGATAAGGGAAGCTTGCATTTCAAGTTTGTTAGGACAATTTGCTGCTATGTGCCCATAATTGTTGCATCTATAACATTGTACCCTTTTTAGTCTGTCTGGACAATTCTTTGTGGTGTGCCCATATTCGTTGCATTTGTAACATTGCACATTAGTAGTGTCTCTTTTCTTATAGGATTGTTTGGAGAGATTACTCCCTTTTCTTTTTAATTTAGAGACTAAGGCTTGAGTATCTTCATTCATGGGGTTCATAATCCCTCTGGATATTAAGTTTTACTCTTCTTGAATGTAGTCTGCCTTTAGACGATGAAACTTAGGAGGTTTGGATCGAGCAATGACTCCTTGCCTAAATTTTTCCCAAGAGATAGGTAGCCCATTTAAGGTTATCATAATTAACTCCTTATTGTCGTAAATGTGACCAACTGTAGAGAGTTGGTTCCTTGATTATGTTAACCTCATAAAGTAAGCAGTAATAGTTTCTCCATTACTCATTTTAATATTGGAGAGTTGATTTTTAAGGGTGAGGATTCTACTTGTGTTGTTAATTTCCAATATGTTTTCCAGAGCTTTTAACATGTCATATGCAGAGTATAACTTTGTAATGATAGGTAGTAAGTGATTCTTTACTCCATCTACTAATATCTCCATGGTTTAATATTATCTTCCTCCCATTTTTTGGTCTTCTCCTCAGGTAGTTTTTCCATAATTTCTGTTAATTTGTTCTTCTTTATTAATAGAATCATTCTTAGTTTCCACGGTTCAAGGTTTGACGCACAATCCAATCTATCTTCAAATCTCATTACATTTATCATTTTTGTTGATACTATATCTAATCTAATCTTAGATCTTTTCTTCGACGGTTAAGCTTTAATGAAGATACCCTGGCTTTGATACCATGTTGGATTTTACGATCAGATTATTGTAGTCATATTTATATATTTATCGTTAAATATAACTCTCTTTCTTTTATAAATATATATTAAATGATTCAATGGATAATAAGAATTTTATATGTTGCAGATCTAATAATTACTCATATGTTGTTCATTGATATTTTCGTTACTCAATCTGTAACTATAATAAGCTTTATATATATAAGGAGAGGTCAAGATGATGATGTGACGTGACCCTTCAAGGAGTCACATCAAATCATTATCTTGACCCCTTTTAATATTAACTAAATAACATTATCGTGACCTCTTTCAATTAACGTAAGTACCCAAAGCATAATCTAATACTTGGCGTACTAAAGATTTTACTCCCACATAGCACCGTCAATTGCCGACGTGCATGGAGTCTATAGTAGTACGAAATGCATGATGTATTAATAATCCACGGTGATTTCACATGATCGATGTGATTTAATTACTATTAATAACATTATCCCAAAATACTATATATATATATTTATATATTTATATTAATATAATGATAACAATCAATTTAATTATATATACATATATAGTAATAACAATATATATTATTATTTTATGTATTAACATATAATTGATAATTCAATTATTCAAAATAACAATGATTTTATCTGAACGAAGCTACATTTCTTAACATCCTCATGTTTCATATCTTCCAAAAATTTCTTCTCATCAACAAAACAAATTCTAGAACTACTGCATACCTTTTCTTCCTTCCGAGCTAGAGGCTTCAGCTTATGGAAAACTCCATCTTTTACCAAAGAGTAGGTGTTAGCATGACCATCATGTATAGGGTGCCTTTCGAATTGCCATGGCCTTCCCAGTAACATATAACATGCATCCATGGGTATGATATCACATAGTACCTCATCCCGATAGCTTCCAATCTTGAACTTAACCAAAAATTGCTCATTAATCAGGACCTTGTGGTCAGCTTGTACCCAAGAAATTCGGTATGGACATGGGTATCTCGCTCTTTTCAGCTTCAACTTTGTGACCATTTATTCTGACACCAAATTATCAGTGCTTCCAATGTCAATAATCACATCAAAACACTTATCCTCACACTTGTACCTAGTGTGAAATAGACTCTTCCTCTAATCAGGTTCCTTCTCCTCATTTATTAGGGTTGTCCTGAAAACTTGGGTTTCCTCTCTTTTAGCATCATCTGAGTCCTCAGACTGAGCATCTTCATTTGCATGTGCAACTCGAGTAGGACCTTCATTCCTCCTATATGTCCTTCCTTGTCACTGTAAACATTCAAATGCTTGATGATCTTCCTCTCCACAATGGAAACAAGTTCCTCTGAAGCCTCTTCTTCCATATCCTTGTCCAGATCTTCCTCTCCCTCTTCCTCTCTGTTCTCTATTATTCTAATAGCGAATGAAACCCTCATTTCATGAGTTTTGACTGGTACCTGCATCTTCATTTTTCTTTTTGTCATCATTTTGATTTTCGAAGGATCTTCCATCGCCTCTTCCTCCTTGACCTTTCCCTCTTTGCTTCCCCTCAAACTTCTTGTTCAATTTTTCCTCTATCCTTAGGGCGTCCTGGTATGCTTCTTCGATGTTGGTCATTCTAACCATGGCTAACTCCTCCTGAATGTTGGGCCTCAACCCATGAAGATAATAGACAATCTTTTCCTTATCAACTTCTGCATGACCCGTTCTAATGAGAACTTGGTAGAACTCCTCTGTATATTCTTTAACAGATATTCCCACCTACTTTAACCCTTGTATCTTCTTTAACATATCTAGCTCATAGTCCGTAGGAATGAACTGCCTCTTCAGTTTCTCTACCATTCGGTCCCATCTTGTGATTTTCTCCTTTTCCCTCCTATTTCTCTCCATCTAAACATCTTGCCACCAAATCTTTGCTTGACCTTTTATCTTGGCATTTGCAAACTTAACCCTATCTGGGTCTTCAACCTCTTCATACTCAAAGTACTCCTCCAGATCACTGATCTAGTCAATCAACTCCTCCAGATTGAGACTTCCCAAATATGTAGGAACTTCAATATTTAGTCTCTTTCCAATCTTGGAAAGGGCTTTGAGAAATATATCCTCTTCAGGATCCCTAGCTACTTCTGCTGCATCTCACCATTCTTCTTCATCTTCATCCTCACTTTCATCTCGGGCCGCTATATTTATCCCTCTACACAACTACTCTTGTAGTGCCAACACTTGGCTCTCAAGGGCTCTAAAACCCTCCTCTAGCACACCTTTAGCTCTTCTGCTAGCATTATGGTTCCTTCATGGAGGCATTCTGACACTTCTTTGTCAAGCCCACAACCACAGTCCTGGTGTAAACTACCTCACAATCGGCAATCTGTTTACACACTCAGGAACTCCTGCTCTGATACCACTTGATGAAGGCACAACACAAAATAACACAAAAAAATAGAAGGGCACAAATAGGAAATAGATTTTTTATTATCAAATCAAATGGACTTTATAAATGCACATTATCTTCAAGAAAACATCCTACATGCCTCAATCTACAATACTATGGGGTTCTGGAAACCCTTTTTCCTCCAAAATATATCTCTTTGAAAAACTACCTTCCCACCCTCAAGATGGTCTTAAATAGCCAAAGACCAGTTTTGGAGTCTTCTAGAATTCTTTTTTTACCACTTTAGGCATTTAGGTGCCAAAATAGAAGATCCATAACCCAAATTACATCAGATTGAATTTAAGACAGTTCCCAAAAAGATGGTCCAACTTTCAGAAGGCATAACTTTTGATTCGGGACTCCGATTGACAAACCGTTTATGTTTCTGGAAATCTCATTGAGCGCTCTATATCCCTATTGTTGATGTTGAACCTGTTAGAGAAGAAAAATCTTTAGTATCACATATTGAGAAACAATCTAAATGGATTATAGATAGTGGGTGCTCACATCATATGACATGAGATAAAAGTAAGTTTGTTGATTTGAAGGAGGTAAATATGGGTGTTGTAAGGATTGCTGACAACAACCCTAAGGCTATTGTTGGAATATGAGCTATTACTCTAGATGGAAGAACTAACACTGATGATGTTTATCTTGTGGATGGACTTAAACATAATCTATTGAGTGTTGGACAACTTGTTGAAAAAGGATATCAGCTAGAATTTCAAAAGGGTATGTGTTACATCAAAGATAAGTCAGGAAACTTGATGGAATCGAGATCCTTATCTAGAGGTAATATTTTTTAACTAAATACTACAAGAGGTAAATGTTTATTGGCTAGATTTGATGATTACTGACTATGGCATAAGATATTTTGTCATATCAACTTTGATAATATGGTAAAATATAACAAGATGAATGCTATGAGAGATCTACCAAGATTAGATAAGCCTCCTAACATGACATGTAGAGAATGTGTTTTGGGAAAATAGACTAAAGGTTCATTCAAAAGCAAGGGATATCATGCAAATGAGAAATTAGAACTAGTACATACAGAATTATGTGGACCTACAAGGACTACATTATATTTTGGTGAATGGTACTTTATCTTGTTTGTTGATGATTATTCTAGAATGGTATGGGTTGCATTTCTTAGAGATAAATCAGATGCTTTTGCGAAGTTCAAGATATTTAAGGCTAAAGTGGAGAATGAGACAAACATGAAAAACAAATGTTTAAGATAAGATAGAGGAGGATAATTTGCATCAAATGAGTTTAATGATTTTTGTGAACTACATGGGATTAGAAGACAAACATCTGCACCTAATATACCATAGTAGAATGGAGTTGCAGAAAGGAGGAATAGAATCATACTTGATGCTGCAGGAACTATGATGATAGAGAATAATGTATCACATGCATAATGGAGAGAGGCAGTTAATACTGCAGTCTACACTTTGAATAGAGTTTAGATCAGAGGAGGTACAAACAAAACATCCTATGAACTATGGTTTGGTAAGGTTCCTACTGTAAAATATTTTAGAATATTTAGTAGTAAATGTTACATTAAGAGAGATGATGAATTTACTAAGTTTGATGCTAGAAGTGATGAAGGAATTTTCCTTGGATATTCTACTAAGAGCAAAGCTTATAGATGTTTTAACCTGCAAACAAAGAAAATGGTAGAAAGCTTTAATGTCAAGATTGATGAGAAGTTTTGGATATAAAAAAGAGCCTATGACAGAGAACCTATTTTCACTAAACCTGAAAAAGAATAGACAGTCCCTGAAGAAACAAATCAAAACTAAATAGAGGAAGTTGAGTCATAAGAAGAGATAAAAGCAGTAAATGAAAGTGCAAAGACACCGGACTATGTGAAGAAGAACCATCCTGAAGATCAGATAGTTAGAGACAAGAAGAAAGGTACTATGACAAGATCTAAGGTAAGAGAAGAGTTATGATTGATTTCACAAGTTGAAGCAAAGACTACTGATGGGGCATGCAGAAATGACAATTGGGTAAATGTGATGAAAGATGAGCTAAATCAGATTGAGAAGAATGATACATGGGAGCTGGTCCCTAGACCTAAAGAAAAAATGTGATTGGTACTAAGTGGGTTTTCAAGAACAAGATGAATGAGAATGGGGAAGTGATCAAGAACAAAGAAAGGTTAGTATGTAAAGGTTATTCTTAGCAAGAAGGTATTGATTTTGAAGAAAAATTTGCATCTGTTGGTAGAATAGAGGCTGTCAGAATATTACTTGCTTATGCTTCTTACAAAAAATTCAAGGTTTATCATATGGACATAAAGTCTTCATTTTTTAATGGAGAACTAGAAGAAGAGATTTATGTAGAACAACCTGAAGGATTTCCTTTGTGTGAAGATGGAGACATGATATGTAAGCTGAAGAAATAATTTTATGGATTAAAAAAAGCACCTACAGATTGGTATGCAAGACTGAATAAGTATTTGTTGAAGATTGGCTTTAGAAAAGGATCTACTGACAGTAATTTGTACTTGAAGGAAACATAACAAGGTATGTTGATTGCAAAAATATTTGTTGATGAAATAATATTTGGAGGTGATGATGACATGAGTTATGGATTTTCTGATGAGATGAAGAATGAATTTGAGATGTCTGTGATAGGAGAGATCAACTTCTTTCCTGGTTTATAGGTAAGTCAAAGAAAAAAAGGTATATTCAATTCACAAACTAAATATCTAGCTGAAATGTTGAAAAAGTTTGGTATGAGTGATAGTAAACCTATTGGTGCACCTATAGTAACTAGATCTAAGTTGACTAAGATAGAAGACACTAAGATGGTATTTCAAACACTTTATAGAAATATAATTGGAGGATTACAATACTTGACACTCACTAGACCTGATATATCAAATGTTGTAGGCATTGTTGCTAGATTTCAAGCTAATCCTAGAGAGGAACACATGATGGATTTAAGAGAATATTCAAATACTTGAAGGGAATAAGTGAGTTGGTATTATGGTATGATAGTGATAGTGATATCGCCCTGAAAAATTTTACAGATGCAGATTGGGCAGGATATTTGACAGACATAAAAAGCACTAGTGGAGGAGTATTTTTCCTTGGGAATAGACTAGTTTCATGGCTAAGTAAGAAACAAGATTGTATAGCACAATCCACTGTTGAATCTGGTTATGTTTCTACTGCAATGAATTGTACACAAATAATTTGGATGAAGCAAATGTTGAAGGACTTTGGTATTTCCTACACTGAACCTATAATGTTATATTGTGATAATACTGTTGTTATTGATATGTCTAAGAACCTTGTGATGCATGCAAAGAATAAACACATATTAGTAAAATTGTTGTTCTTGAGAGAGAAGGTAGCAAAGAAAGAAGTAAAATTAGAATATGTAAACACTACAGAGCAGATTGCAGATATATTCACAAAACCTTTGAAAAAGGAGACTTTTGAGTACATGCAAGGTATGCTAGGGGTACAAGCCCCTCCTGGAGAAGAATAATTGATGCAAAAATGTATCAGTCTAGTACTTAAAAGAGCTATTTTGTACTGGATTGGATAATGGTTTGGACTACTTTACTTGGAGTAGTTATTTTGTTGTTTCATATATCAGAAAATACAAAAAAATAGATGTTTGTGCAAGGGGGAGTAGTTGCAGTTTGTTATTTTGTCATTGATGCAAGTGTTCTGGGCATTGATGTCAAAGGTGGAGAGATATCAGAAAATCATTATGCATTATCCTAGGGGGAGAGATTTTTCAAAAGGGGTGTTTGCAAAAAGAGAGAGTATCATGCCTTGGGGAGCTTTGAAAAGCTGATTGAAGAATATTTTATAAGATTGATATTTGGCTTTGGTTGGCATGATTTTTTTCATATGTTGCCATCAATGCCTAAGGGGGAGATTGTTATCATATTGGTCTTCATATGTTTTGTATTGATGTCAACATATTTTAGACATAGTTATTGAAGTTTTAGATTGTATGATAGAGTTGCAGAGACATAGTTATTAGAGTTGCACAAGATGTGCAAAGTTGGTATAGAGTGTTTGGAGAGTGGCGAAGTGGTTTGGAATCATTTGACAATATTGAAATATCACATATAAGTTTTATTGATCCTATGTTGTGGATTAAAGAATTTACAGTGGAAATAGTGATAGTATTGTTGACAGAGATAGAGTATAGAGATGGTGTGACAGTATGAGATGAATTGCTGATAGCCAAAGATGTTTCATGATAGGAGAAGTCATCTGTGGTTCATGGACATGTGTTGCCAGTATTGCTGACATGTTCACCCGTGCTAAGGTTGTGTGCTAATGTGGTATTGGAGCTGATTCTAGCGTGTGTTCTGGCAATTTTGTGTCGTGTGTGGCGTGTGGCTGATGGTTTTGGATGACTAGAGAAGTTGTGTGGCCAAATCCTTGGTGATTTTATTATTGTATATTTGTTGTATATTTACCTGAGAGGCCAACTTTTTGTTTTCTTTGGTGATTGTAATATAATTTGTAAACAAGAAGGCAGACAAGCCAACTTGTATTTTTAGTTTGTATTAGGTATAAAAAAAGGTCATTTTATATTCGATAAGTGTGACAGAGAGGTTGATGATGTTGATGCAAATGTGTGTTTGAGATCTGCAAGGATTGAAAGATGATTGATATTCACTGGAACTTATCAGGAAAAGACAGTTATCAGCAAAAGTTCAATTTTTGTATGATTTAACCTTCATACTTGGTTTCTTGGACAATGAGTCTGAAGGTGGATTTAATCTTGAGCTAGGGCTGGTTTCCCTAGTAGTGAGCATCCCATATTTGACTCCTAACAAGGTCTGACTCCTAACAGGTTCCAAATCCTTTAACATGGATAATTGTACTATGTACTCATCAAGCTCGTAACAGGGCTACATCTTTTGACAGGGATATCTTGCTTTAGTACAATTTCCGTGGTTCCTCCCACAATGGGGTTTTACCTTTAATAGGGTTTCCTTGACAAAAAAATCTTGTGTTATCTTGCATATCTTTTATTTTGGTTGATTTATTGTTTTGTTTATAAGCACATGAAGTTTGAAATTAATAAGTTTGAGATAACTGATTCACCCCCCCTCTCAATTATCTTCCTGATTTAACATGTTTTAATAGTAGCAAAATTGGTCACATTGCTTCACAATGCCCACATAATAAAAATGACATGGAAATTGATACTTGAAGGAATGATAGAGTGAATAAGTTCAAGAAAAATAGATTTATCAAGTATAGGACAAAGAAATGTTATATTGTGGAATCAGATGATGAGGATGATATCGACCTAAGTGATGATCAAGAGAAAGATAACAAGGAAGTAGTGTTTGTGGATATAAAAGATGGACCAGATGATAAAAGCATGAGGAGAAAGCACTCGTCTCTTAATTAAGTAAAAATGGCAAATGGATAATTCATAGTGGCTATACACATCACATGACATGAGACAAAAATGCAAGAGTCTCAACCAAAAAATAGATAAAAGGTACATGTTTAGTTTTTGAAATAGAACCTAGAACTATTGATGAAGCTTTAAGTGGCAAATATTGGATTGATGCTATGAAATAGGAAGTAGAGCAGGTTGAGGAAAATGGAACATGGACTCTAGTTCCAAGACCGAGTGACAAGAATGTCATAGGGACTAAATGGATTTTCACAAAAAAGTTGAATGAGCAAGGACACATAGTAAGGAATAAAGCAAGACTAGTTTGCAAGGTATATGCACAAGAAGAAGGGATAGACTGTGGTGAAACATTCACACCTATTGTAAGACTAGAAGGAGTGAGGGTACTCTTAGTATATGCTACTTACCAAGAATTCAAAGTTTATTAGATGGATTTCAAGTTAGCATTTCTGAATGGTATATTGGAAGAAGAGGTCTACATAGAAAAACTTGAAGTATTCAATACCAAGGAGAATAAGAACATTGTATGCAAACTACATAAGGTAATGGATGGACTGAAATGAGCACCAAGAGCATGGTATGAGAGTTATACTATTTTCTACTTAAGATTAGATTTGTAATGACTAGTGATAGAAGTAATATGTATTTTTTGACTGATAGAAAGGATAGAACACTTATTGCTTCAATATTTGTGGATGATATAATCTTTGGAGGCAATGAATTATTCATAAAAGAATTTGCAAATTAGATCAAGAAGGATTTTAAAATGTCAATGATTGGAGAAATCAAATTATTTATTAGATTATAGATTATGCAACTGGAAAATGGTATATTTATCACACAGTCTAAATACATCAAGGAGATATTGAAGAAGTTCAATATGGATGACTCAAAACCCATGGGAACATTGATGATAACTAGATGTAAACTACTAAAAGAAGATGATACTGAGTTAGTGTTGTCACTAGGGATTGCACTCGTAATGGCTAAGTATAAAACATAGCAATCCCGTGAAACATGGGAATACTCTCAAGATGTGGGACTGCTTCCTGAGAATAGACCTCCAGATTAAGGGTCGGCTTCCCCATTTGTATCACCTAAACTGCACTAACTTTGAAGGGAAAGGGATAGAGGGATTGCATAAAACTGAAACAACTAAATCTAACTTAGGTGATTCACCAAACTGAATAGATCCACAAACTATAAATCAAACCCACAATATAACCCAACACATAACATGAACTCAACAACTCTTCCAAATTCGATTTTCCCCTTAGAAAACAATCAGGTGTTGATTGTGAATGAGAAGGAAAAATGATTTTCACAACTCAACACAGTTATATGCACACAGATTCAAAAACCTTAAAGAAGATCAATGCTTGCAAAACAATCAAATGAACATACTATCATGTAAAGGATCAAAACCAATCACAATACATAACACTAAGTTCATCAACCAACTCACAAACTGTAGAAAAGAAGGGAACAATTTTTCTATTAGCTGGAATAAAACGAGCTACAATATTAGATTGCTTCTCAAAGAGCTACAAAATTCACATCATGAGAATGATGGAAAGAAGAACTAGCCTTCTATCACCAAAGTGAGAGGCATATATAGGAAAACTAAAGAATCTTCCATCAAGTCCACTACCTCGCCAAGAATAGGAAAAATCTAGCCATTAGGACTGTTGGGCTCAAAAATGAGGAAGGCATTTTTGGGTCCCCTATGTGAATTTTTGCAATGAAGTGCTCTTTTTGCTTTGGAAGGTCAGTTTGATGATGTTGCTTTGAGTGGTCCTGATTTTGGGCCAATTTGAAATCAAGTGATATGAGCCTTTAAATGCTTGGAACACTCTTCATTCAGCACATTCAGTGGTTTGCAACTTTCAGTTTTCAGTTTGAGTTGATTTGGTAAGTACCCATTTTGAGGGATTCACTTAAAGTTGCAGTTTGCCACTTTGAGCTTTTCTTGTTGGGAGCCTTGTTTGGAGGCCTGTATCTTTTACCCAAGGATTGATCCATGCAAACTGATTATTGATCTGTGATCTATGGTGAAAATGGTTCATGTGTTCCAAGTTTCAAGTTATTACGAATCCGTTTGATCACTTGTCAAGGGCCATTCTGTAGGCAATTTCTACTGATTGCATTGCTGAATAGTGTAACTGCTTGTTAGGACACTATTTTGCATGCTTGTAACTTTCTCCCAGTTGCACTCCTGATCAAATGGTTTTCTCCGTTGCATTGTAGGCATGAAGTACTTCTTATGCTCGGATTTTGACCCTTGTACCAATCCGTTTGGTGGGTTTTCAAAGGTGTTTCCGTTTGCAATTTTTGCAAGTTGTGTGTTGTGTTCTGCCGACAGTGATTTGTCGCCCTGTTTGACCCCTTATAACTTTCAGCCTGAGAGTCCTGTGACCTTGATTCCTTTTGTGTCACGAAGCATGTTGCAAACACTTGTCCCGACAGGAGTTTCAACTCTTGACGAATCTATTTGCCATAATTGCAACGCTATCTCCTAGAGCTATTTACACAAGTCTGCAAGTTTCACTATGCCTTCAAACTAAACACCTGATTTTGACCTTCCGCCATTTGTGGCTCATTGCACCTATTGACGAAATTCCTTTTGCACTCTATTGCATTTGTCAGATACTTCATGTGGCCAAAGTTTCAGACCTCTGCCAATCCATTTGCCTACTTTTTAAATTCAATCAAAACGATTAAAATATTTGTCATCAACTGTGTCCTGTCCCACCTCTGTGGATTGTCAACTTCAAATTGTTATATCTTTGTGTCGGGATGTCGAAACTGAGTGCCGTCAGTTGCATTGTTTATGATGAATATTGATCTAACATTAGTTAAAATTTTAAGTTCCCAGGCATCTTTTCATTTTTTGCCAAAATATATGCCTAGCCGGATTTTATCCTAAAGTATTTTAATCATTTTGCACGATTAAAATTCCTTATGCCCCGGTGGAGGAAAAATCTAATTTTTTGCAGGGTTGAAGGATGAACTACAAATTTCAAGTGTGCAAATTGGCGGGACCCGAAAAGGTGTTTTGACTTCTTTTCTAGGTCAGTCAAAATTGCCGTTGGCAGTGTTCGGGCAAAGTTTGCCAGTTGATCCGGATTGTGTTTCAAGTGCTTTCGGTCGATGCCCAGTTCGTGAAATTCGTGCCCGAGAGCGTCAAGGACAAATTTTGAATGGGAATGAAATTTTTTTAGTCGGGCCCACTTTTGGACCTGACTTCATGCTTCAAGTCCCCAGTGCTGCTTCTCAGGAAAGGAGTAGAGTTGGCGTGGTCAAAGTCTTTTTGTTTGAATGATATGGCTATGTTTCAGCATTTCAATGGAAGACTAAACATTTGAGAGGCAACATTTGAAATAAAGAAAGACTCTAGCACATAAGGGGGATTCAGCGTTAAATCAAAGACCGCCCAGCATTGATAAGTGAGGCCACTTGATGGATCTTCTTCGTGCTCGGTGAGTTGATAAACCCATCACTGGCTTTCACTTGCATTTGTGGAGGTAAAGAAGAGCATCTGATGTATTCGTGATTTAGCACATTTAAAATTAGAATCTGGCACATTTTAAAAGTGGGAATCAGTATTTCAAAAGGGGGATGCAACTTCAAATAAACAAAGTTTCAATGTCAATTCAACGGTCCAGCGTTGATAAAAAAGGAGATTTGTTGCACGTTTTTGAAGCTAAGACTAGCAAATAAAAGAGGGCAGCCTTAAAAGGAATGAATCAGCATTCTAATTGACATGACCAGCGTTTTCAACAACCCAACACTTGCAAAAACGCCCAGCAACAAAGTAAAACGACCCAGCACCATTAGAAACGCCCAGTATTTTAAACGAAGGTCCCAGCATTAAAACAAAATGCACAACAAAGTAAGAACGGTTTTATGTAGGTAGAAGAGTGGAAGTTTCAGAGGTTTTCCTATGTTCATTTGTCCCACATTGATGCTGGGGCTTCACATTGAAATGTTTATAAGAAAAAACACTCATATAGTATTGTAAGGTAATGAAAAAGGAAGACTCTATGGCCTCCTTCACGTGCGCGCGACCCGAGATCAGTATTAACGTTAAATGTGGCCCGCACATGCAAGGTAAATATATTTTAATGAAAAGTTTGAAGCGCAGGTCCGCTCGTGCATTGGGATGCGTGCCAAATCTAGTGGTCGTCACCAAAGCGCCAAGTTGAAGTTGCACGCTATTTAGTATAGCGGTATAGCGAGATGGTGACATGTGTCACAATGATGATGTGGCTCGAGAGGTGCAGTTTGATGCCAAATGGATCCGCGAGCCAACCGGAGCGTGACAATTGGCAAGTGATGATGACAAGGCACGAGACAGAGCAATTAGTCAGCTACCTTGGGATTTGTGCAAATCCTGTGGTGGTCGTTATTCCGAGAAGATGGAGATGCTCACTGGTTACCATGGTGAAATGGCGACAGTGCGACATGTGTCCCGAGGTGAGCTGTCAAATAGGCACTTGGTCAAACGAAGGATCCAATCAGAAAATGACATGTGGCGAAGGAATGTGCTTGCAGTCCAGCAAGGTGATGAGGTGTTCTAGCGGACAAATCAGATTGTGCCAAGTGGCATGTGGGCCCGTTTTCAATTTTCAAATGTCTGCATAATGTGAATTTCGAATTTGTAAAAGTCAGATTATAGTTGAATTTCAAATTTTTAAATAAAACAGTCTTCTAACGAAAATTGGCGCCCAAGGCTTATTTTTTGGCCAAATATATCGATATTATATGTTTCTGAAATTGTCTCAGAACGAGAAACGCAATGGTGGCATTTATTTTCAGTTTTGAGAAAGTTGGTGAGAGCAGTATCAGGCTGTGTAACGCAAGGTCCAGTTTGGATTAGAGCTGCAGATATTTTGTAAAGTATGTTCTGGAATGTAATCAGATTTCAAAATTGTCTAGGATATTTTGATGAGTTTTAGGGTTGCTATTGTTGCCCTAAAAAGTGCCCTAATTGATATTTTGTGTATCCCTGTTTCTATAAAGAGAATTTTGTGATCTTTTTTAAAGGGCTGGCTGGAATTTCTTGACACAGGAAGCTGAGAAGCCAAGTGTGTATCCTCAGTCCAGGTTGTAACATTTTTGCTTCTATATCAATACTAGGAAGAAAAATTCTGTATCCTTTGCATATTGTCTATGGTATCACTGAATCAATTTGTAATACAAGGATTTGAACCCACATACTTAATATAGTTGGTCATTCTTGGATCTCTCCTTCAGTTGTTCTTGATGAATTCTGAGTTTTCTAACTCATTGCATTAGATTACTGGTGTATGTGTTTTGTCTCTCAGCCCTGATCTAGGATCAGGTTAAAAGCCTCTGAGTGAAGCATAGATTTATCTGGTTCAATCAGGAAGGATATCTATAAGCAGTGTAAGAGATGTTTGACTATGTTTATGGCTTGGTTTCTCAGATGAATCTAGTGGTTGTTCTTGTATTTCATGTCTGCTTTAGGTATGATGCCCAATGGATAAGGCACTGATCATGAGCTAGTAGCCCCTGTACTGTTACATGTGTTGCATGATTGTTTACATTCTGCAAGAAAGCATTAAATCATTACCAGTATTTACTTTTATTTACTTTTATGTTGTCCTACCCAGTGATGGAGGATCAATGAACAATAGGTTGTTGTTTAGTATTCTCTCACTGATTTCATCTGTTGAAAGATCTAATAAAGAAATAAGGGGCAGAGTTAGAGTTATTAGTTAGAGTTACAACTATTGGATCAGGTGTACCCGCCTTGGTTTCACAGAGCCAGAAGCAGAAGAGGGAATATCCATCCCTATAGTTGGTCTAGTTGCCTATAGATTGCCCATATTTGGAACTAACCAATCCTTAATATCCATCATAGGCATATTGGCAGCCCTAGTTGTCATAAGCGGTTTCAAACACCAACAAGGACCATGATCCCATCACTCTAAAATTCGGATGCCCAATTCCCAAGAATCTAGGGGGACGGAAAAAGTGGGGACCCTAAAATAGACTAGTCAAAGGAAGACCCAAGACCCACTAAGTCATGCATAATAATGATATTCTGATGAGGCTTATAAACTGCCATGTCAAAATTTACAATGACACTTGCAATGACTTACAATTAAAAAATTTATCCTCCTTTACTAACATCAAATGGATTCTAATATATTTGAGATATTCTCAATTCAAAAATTGAGGAAAATATCTAAAATATTTACATCTTATTTAATCCACATGACAAAAATAATCAAAACAAAAGCCCCCCCCCCACACATGAATACATGAGTGATGTAACATTTAATCTAAGTCAAAAATGACTTCAATAAGAAGAACCTAAGGCATAAAAAAAATTAATATAATTACCTTAAGAAAGATAATTATATTAATATCCTTAAAAAAAATAACCATGCCCATGGAAAAGCATATTAAAAGGGCTAAAAACCGCTCGACCCTGAAAAGGGGAGACAAAAGGAAAGATGCTATGTTTAAACCCTCACTTTGAAAATGGCATCTTTGCGATCACAACAACTGGAACTCGACATCTGGCAATTCTTGAGCTCCTCTGCAACCGAATGGCAACCTTCTATTCCTGAAAATAGGAATAGCAACAGCCCTCTCGACACTATGAGGTAGGCATTGAAAATTGTTATCTTTGTAGTTTGATAGCATTTGTGATGGTATTCGAGCTTTGTACGAAAACTAGGGCACCATAACTTAACTCTTGCATTTGTTTTGAATTTCTCTATTATTGCATTGTGACCACTGTTTGAATCATGTGTTGATTACAAACCCGGGCACTGTGATTCTGTCATTGCATTTTGTCTTCAATATTACTGGTTCTGAATCTGTTATAATGGCTCCATGCTATATGTTTACTATTTTAAGCCCATGAAACTTGGGCTAGGGCGTTATTAGGTTGCCGCTCTCTGCATTGTTAATAGGCCCGATGATTCAAATGCTAGGGCACATTTTTGAATTGTGTAATATCTCCATTCTGAAACTAGGGCATAGTATTAATATGAACCTTCGTTTGAAATAAGCATCATAACACAAGGTAATGGCACATTTTTCTAAGGCTTTCCCTTTGCTTCAATATGTATTGCTATCTCTATTTGATGAGGGCACCGTGCATCTGCCTATGAATAATGTAGGGCATAATGAATGGTATCTGTTCTTCATGACATCGATCATGATCACACCCCATAAAACTTGTGGCTCCATATAACTTTTAAAAGTCTTGATAATCTCTGCATCCTATCACAAGATTATGGCACGATTGCATTGTATTTTCTCTATTATTGTCGGCATGTGCTGGATTTGGATCTCTGGTATTGCATTTGGGAGGGCACCGTGCTATTCTTTCGTTCCCTTCACAGCCCGTGAAAACTAGGGCATGGCTTCTCAGTTTTGATTGCATTATTAATGTTTGAATTGCTCCTCATGCTTGGTGATAGTGAGCTATGGGATTATCTGTGAACACATGCTATCTCACCGTTTATAATGTACTCATCATAGCCCGTGGTGTAAACTATGTTGCTGATATGAAGCATGATTATGCTTAACTAAATGGCCAACCCGTGAGCAATTTCTAGGTGCCATGTACCATCTCTATTCACTTCTTGCATACTTGGATACTATAGCAATGCAGATTGTATGCAGCTTGTACATCTTCTATATGAAATAGGTTCTCTATACTTGATCTAGTGAAATGCAATTGATGTGCCCTGCTGATATGATATTGTATTGGCATCAAGTATCTTTGTTGTGGTATCCTAACACGTTGGGCTTCCTCATTTGAACTACTGTATATTAGTATTCCACATGATGACATGCTATCATAGAAAGAACTATCACTGATTCATAACTAAAGCCCCCATGTATTTGCTTCACAATGCAGATTTAACATATAGCATCATAGCATTATGCATAGAATGCAGATTTAAAGTACACCTATATTGTAATGTTAATGCATTGAGTTAGCTTTGAAGCACCTTCATGTTGTACTTTCTTTGAACATATGAAACTTGTGTACCATCAACATGCTGATGATGAATGCTTCCTAGATCTGGTTCATGCCCTATTTTGATCATGCTCACATTTGATTTGGCTTTATGGTTCTTTTGGGTGTCCCACTAATACTACCATCCACTGAATGTTACATTGTCAATCATGGGTGTTTTTGACTTGTGATGTGGTCTCTCTCCAGGAAATGAAATTCTCCCAAGAGAGCCCACATCACAGGGCATCATCATTCATCTACACATGGAACAAACACATTAGTAAAAAACAATGGTATTTCATTTATTTCCAGGTTCTCCTTGATGCACATGCCCTGAGCATAGCCCATGTCAGAGGTGCATGACTGAGTGCACGTATGCATGCTTATAGATGTTATGGCACCATTCATTTCTTAGAGCCATTGGATCTAACCCCTTTTTATTCTCTCTCTACAGGTTCAGGATCACTGGAGCACACCAGGCACACAGAAGAATCAACATCTCACTACCAAGAAATATCTGGTACCCCTGCATCTAGCTCCTTAATTCATGTATACTTGCACTCATTTATGCAATTCTTTCATTTGCTATGCTCACAACATGTGTGAGCTCATATGAATGTTTTTCTTTTCATTTCTTTCCTTTCTGTACAACATATTCATGATGTTGGTACATGTAATCTTAGTTGCAGTAATATATCTTTCCCTTTCATGTACTTGCAATGAATGAACAAAAATCTAATCAAGACCACATAATAATGCAAACTAGGGTACAGAGCTCATCTAGTAATTAGGTTTCCAAAAATGTGCAAAAATATGGCAACAGTTAGTGGATCAGACTCTCTACCGATCAATGATTGGTAAGTTACAATTTTTTGTACATAGTAGACCATATATTGCACATGCAGTAGGTATAGTTGCAATATTTTCAGCTAAGCCCAAGAAGACACACATAAATACTATTAAAAGAATTTTTGGATACCTAAAAGGAATAATAGACTATGGATTATTCTATGGTAGGAAAGGAGAATTTGATCTCAATGTCTACACAGATGCAGATTGGGCAGTTAATGTTGATGATAGAAAAAGCACAAGTGGAGGTGCATTCTTTCTTGGTGATAGGTTAAGCAAGAAGCAAAGATTCATTTCTCAATCCACAATAGAAGATGACTATGTTGCAACAACAATTAATTGTACTAACATAGAGTGGATAAGAGAGTTGTTGAATGACATACATGAACCTATAACCAAGCCAGTTATTATTTACTGTGATAACACAAGTGCTATTAACATAAGCAAGAACCCGATTATGCATTCAAAGGCCAAGCACATAGCAATCAAATACCACTACTTAAGATAAAAAGTAGAGGAGAAGAAGGTAATGATGGAGTTTGTTAGATCTAAAGATCATATTATTGATATCTTTACCAAGCCATTACCCAAGGAAACATTTGAGCACCTAAGAATTGAGCTAGGGGTCATACCCCTACCGAGCTCTCCATAAGAACGAGAGCAACCTACATCAACTCGACACTAGGAAGAATAAAATCAAGTTGGAGCTAATGCAGAAGTCACTCTTTAGGAAATGTCTAAAGAGATGAAGAAATAAAAGAAGAGATAAAGAATTGAATAAATTGAAGAAATTGAAAAGATGAAGAAGATGAAAGTAAAGCTATATTCAAGATAAATTCATATACGCAAGATATTGTACACTGACTAAAGTTTGATGCTTCCAACAGTATGACTGTGGCATTGCAGTCAAAGAGGGAGAATGTGCATTGATTATACAAAGGGAGATTGCATTGATTACACAAATAAGTAAGGGAATGAATATGTATTTGACTACCAAGTTATAGTCAAAGAGGGAGTTAAACACAAAGAGGGAGAAATAGAACCAAGTACCAAGTAACTTCAAGTGAAAAAAGAAAAAGATGTTGGTGTAATAAATTTTTTTGGTGTTGCCTGCCAATACCAAAATTCTCAAAATACATAGAGGAAAGATACAAAAGATAGAGATGCATATGAGAGAAAGAGATGAAAGAGGAAGAAGACCAAGTGAGCCAGATGAGAGATCTAAAAATACCATAAGAGGTATATCTGAAAACAGAGTTAGAAGACATAGTAAGTTGAAGGATGTCATACAATTACTGAAATGAAGGGATGCAAAGTAGTTTGAAACCAATATAGAAAATAGATTTTATTCATAGAGGGAGTTGTTGTTGTTTCAAATAGTTGATTGAATTTTTCTTTGATTTTTGCATTACATCTATAAGTACTACATGTCTTGTCATCTATGCCAAAAAGGTAGATTATTGGCATAACTGATTTGAGGTTGCAAGAAAGTTTGATTGGCTAGATTGATATGGAAAAAAGAAGAAGGATGTTATAGATGGAGTCATGTAGATTGATTGAATCAATTATTGTTTTTCCATTGATGTTAAGAAGTTGACCAAGCTAAAGTTTATTTGTTACCAATCATCATGGAGAAGGAGAGAAGTACAATGGGTTACATATAAAGCTTAGACAATGATCTAACTATAAGTGATTTGATATCATATATCATTAAGGGTTGATATACTTAATTTGGTAAAGGGAGATTACCATTGAGGAGTAGTGAAGTCGGTAAAGATACCGAGCCATGCATGCTTATCGAGTATGCAGAGGACACTGATAAAGATAGAACATCAAGTATGTTCTAAGTGATCGAGCTAATAGAGGATGGAGAACTGAGCTAAGGTTTGATTGATCTGAGCAAATAAGAGAGTATCTTATGGCAGATCGACACACAAAGAAATTGATAAGGATCAAAGGAAGTTTGTTAAAGGTCAATGACAAAGAATAATCAGATGAAGATCAACAGAAAAGGAAGAAAGGAAAGTGATGATATAGATACTGAGAGAATATTTCAATTCCCAAGGAAAACAATTAATCGAGCTATCAAATTCAAAGTATGAGAAGAAAAATGATTTCTTGCTTGGTGGTTTCAGTTCCTTAAACAAACCATGACCTTGTATTGTGATAGAAATCGTGTGATGGCAGAAATACATGACAATAGATTGAAATTTTAAATAGAATTGACAATCGAGGCATTATATCTAGGAACTTATGGATAGAATTGTCGATTGAGGCAATTTGCACTAAAGATCGAGAGCTTGTCGATAGAATTGTTGATGGAGGAAATCCACACCTTGAAACTATGGTCCCCTATGATCAACATCATATGGTTGATGCTCCTAATAACATGAGATGATATTTTTATGAATCTATGTGTTATGGGGAATATCATGAGACTAGATATTCCTGATGAGACCATATCTCTAATATCAAAATTAACTTTATTTTGTTCTTGTAGACACCTAAAATTAGTCAAGGCCTCAATCAAGGATTAATTATCAAATCAGACATTAAATCATGAAATCAATTCAAGAAAGGTAAGAACAAATGAAATAGATTAAGGATTAACCAAATTCATCAAGCTCAAACATGTAATTGATTTAATCAATTAATTACATAAATTCAAATAATCATTTCCCTCTATTGATTTAAATCAAAACAATTAAATCAATTCATTCGAAGCCTACCCAACCTGATGAAGGCACAACACAAAAGAACACAAAAGAACAAAAGGGCACAAAAAGGAAATAGATTTTCTATTATCAAATCAAATGGACTTTATACATGCACATTATCTTCAAGAAAACTTCCGACATGTCTCACAGGCTACAATACTATGGGGTTCTGGAAACCCTTTTTCCTCCAAAATCTCTCTCTGAAAAAATGCCTTCCCACCCTCATTTTGGGTCTTAAATAGCCAACAACTAGTTTTGGAGTCTTCTAGAATTCTCTTTTTACCACTTTAGGCATTTAGGTGCCAAAAATAAAGACTCGAAACCCAAATTACATTAGGTTGAATTTAAGATAGTTCCCAAAAAGATGGTCCAACTTCCGGAAGGCATAACTTTTGATCTGGGACTCTAATTGACAAACTGTTTATGGTTCTGGAAAGCTTGTTGAGCAGTTTATAGCCTTATGGACAAGAAAAGCTTTTCCCCCAAATTTTGACCCCCTACTAGGTTATTTAGTGCCTCAAACCTGACTCTAAAGGTTTATGAGAGGGATTTTCAGAAACTAAAAATTGGAATAACTTTTACATGGCAAATGATATGGACCTGATTCCTTTTCCAGGTTGTGTATCATTACAATTACAAGATCTAGTATCAATCATGACCCTATACCACTTCTAAATCAACTCCTTCTACAAAATAGCTACCTTTCCCTCCCAAAATGTAATTTCCTACAAAACAGGAAACTGACCCAGAAATATAATAGTGAAAATATGAAAGATGGGTTCTTTATTTTGCCCAAATGGGCATCCAAAAATGACCAAACATCAAACAAAAACTAACTACAACTAATATTTTTCCCTCTACATTTATCCCTCTACATAACTGCTCTTGCAACGCCAGCACTTGTCTCTCAAGGGCTCTAAAACCCTCCTCTAGCACACCTTTAGCTCTTCTGCTAGCATTACAGTTCCTTCATGGAGGCATTCTGACACTTCTTTGTCAAGCCCACAACCACAGTCCTGGTGCAAACTGCCTCACAATTGGTGATCTGTCTACACACTCGAGAACTCCTACTCTGATACCACTTGATGAAGGCACAACACAAAAGAACACAGAAGAATAGAAGGGCACAAACAGGAAATAGATTTTCTATTATCAAATCAAATGGACTTTATAAATGCACATTATCTTCAAGAAAACATCCTACATGCCTCACAAGCTACAATACAATGGGGTTCTAGAAACCCTTTTTCCTCCAAAATCTATCTCTCCAAAAAACTACCTTCCCACCCTCAAGATGGGTCTTAAATAGCCAAAGACTAGTTTTGGAGTCTTCTAGAATTCTTTTTTTACCACTTTAGGCATTTAGGTGCCAAAATAGAAGATCCATAACCCAAATTACATTAGGTTGAATTTAAGACAGTTCCCAAAAAGATGGTCCAACTTCCAGAAGGCATAACTTTTGATTCGGGACTCCGATTGACAAACTGTTTACGTTTCTAGAAATCTCGTTCAGCTCTATATATCCCTATGGATAAGAAAATCTTGTCCCCCAATTTTTGACCCCCTACAAGGTCATTTAGTGCCTCAAAATTGACTCTGAAGGTTTATCAGAGGGATTTTTGGAAACTAAAAATTGGAATAACTTTTACATGGAAAATGATATGGACCTGATTCTTTTTCCAGGCTATGTATCTTTACAATTACAAGCTCTAGTATCAATCATGACCCTGTACCACTTCTAAATCAACCCCTTATAAAGAATAGCTACCTTTCCCTCCTGAAATACAATTTCCTACAAAATAGGAAACTGACCAAGAAATACAATAGTGAAAATCTGAAAGTTGGGATCTTCATTTTGCCCAAATGGCTATCCAGAAATGAAAAAACATTAAAAAGAAACTAACTACAACTAATATTTTTTTTGGGTGATGCAAGATTGCCCTTATACTGCTGGATGCTCCTGCATCACAACCCAACCTAAACCCTCAACCTACTCATCTACCCTTGAGTTCTAACTCAACACAAACCCTTCACCCATCCTAATCATCTTTATCCATCTAATCCCTCTGATCAACTAATTAAACCACCATCTAGAAGGTGCTAACCAGAAAACACTTTCCTAACATTTGCTAAACCAACGTTTATCTAATTCTAATCACCCACTAATGTTGTCACATTCCATTAGGGAGCCTAAACCAGCTCATGAGTCAATCCTCTTCTAGAAGTATCTCTTACATCCTTACAAGCAATAAAGGTTTCCTAATATCTTCCTCTTACATGGATTTATGGATCTTACATGCATTTATGAAGCCCCTCACCCCTTTCTTCCACCCTTGTCCCTTTGGACCATTTTCCTAAATGTGCACAATCCTCTTTACTCTCAACCCAATTAACTTATAACACATGTCACAAGGAGGTTCACCTAAACAAGCACAATCCATGTTCTTCTCTTTGAGATAATCCTAGCCACTCTTGGAGATTCAAACTAGACCCTCCATTCCAACCTCCTCAAATCTATAAATAGCAAGCCACCCCATAGACCAATTCACTTCTCATTTTATTAATTGTTATCATGCTAGTTTTGTGCTAGGATCTCTTAGATAGCTTTCTTGTTTTTTATAGGAATTGGTATCATAATCAAGGTTTTGCTTATAGTTTTGTTATTAACATCTCATAAACTAGTTTCAATCTTGCATCCAAGCATAATTTTTCTATTCTAGGAGTGTCTCTATTAGCTTTAGAATCTAAGAGCAATGGATTTTCTTGGATTGGAAACCATGAGACAGTTTAGGTCTTTTGAGTTCATAAGCTTCTAATTTATTCATTTTGATCTCACAATAGCCTAGTTAATGTTTCATGAAGGTGCATTATTTTCTTGCACACAAAATAGTGCCCACTATGGGGCTCTAGTCCCAATTTTCATCACATTAAAAATTTGTTTTGCATATTTTCTTTTTTGTTAACTATTTTCACAATTGAAGTTGCGCGTAGTAGAAAGGAAGTGGCACATGAGGAGGTGAAGTTGCGCTCCAGAAAGTTAAAGTGGCGTGTGAGCACTTTGTTTTAGCTCATGAAGGGGGTCTTCTTGTGCCTCTGTTATTTCTTTTTAGTGCATCAACATTAAAAAAATATGTCTTACAATGGATGGGATGCACTCATAAATGTGAAAAATGCTTAATTTAAATCTTGTAGCACATCAGTTTAGTTAAGTTGCACCTAACATCTTCAAGTAGTGCGCAAATTATTTTTAATTATACCTGGTTTATGTATTGTAGTGCATGACAATAAACATAGTTGTGCATGTGCTTTCTAGTTTTTCACTTCACTATTATAGAGTAGTGCCTAGATGCTTTTAATTAGCACAGAATCTCACAGACAAAATTGACATTTTTAAGGGTATTTGCTAATGAAAGTTTTTATTTTTCTTGTTGATGGAAAAACATAGGAAGGTGAAGAGTGCCAAGTGTAGGAAACTAGGTTACTACACAGAGAAGAGGAAGAAAAATGAGGACTTGCAAGATATTAACGAGTAGTTGAGCACCCTCATGGAAGAAAATCAATCATTGGTGGAGGCGTATCAAAGGTATGCTAAGAAAGTTCAAATAATGAAGGAAAAGTATAAAATTCAATAGAAAATTCATCTTTTAATCAAAGAGTTTCCTCATTTCTTTCACTAAAAGCATATCCTTTCCTAACTTATGTTGGAGTGTGGCCCACTAACATTTGATAAAAAAGGATGCTTAGGAGCAGGAACTATCACAACTTAGTGAGTATTCAAAAATCCAAAATACTCAAAAAATTGCCTAGCCTTTGCTATCTTCAAGTAGGTATTTACTCACTCTTTGCAAATTCAAAGTTTGTGGCAAACAAATTCTCAAATATAACATAATTAGAAATTTTGTCTAAGGCAAGTGAAACATGAGGTATTATGCTCTTCACCCTTAAGGTGAATCAGAAAGCCTGAAGTGTGGATCTATGTTAAAGTCCAAATTAGGAACAAACACACATTAAAGAGAAGTCTCTTAAATTGTGGACTAGGAAAACACCAAAGTTAGTATGCTCTTCACTTAAGTGTGAATCAAAAAACTTGAAGTGCCACCAAAATCTCCCTAGATTAGTGGGCTTGGATTAAAGAACCTTCTTTATTGTGATTTCAAAAAAAATCATTATTTTATGAGCATGCTAGAACTTTAGACGATTCCTATCTCCCGAGACTGCACCTTACGAGGCCGGTGAGAGAGAAGAATCTACAACTTGGTATAGGGTTGTTTTATCTATAAACTTCATTCAACCATTCATCCTAACTGCCTAATTTTTTGTTATAGTTCCCTTGGCGAGAAACTCCTATAAAATGGAGATAAATGCAAAACGTTTGAGGAGGAATGATAAAGATAAAAGTTTACTAAAAACCTGGTTAAAATAGTAAGGCCTACCTACATCTAGAAGCCAAATCTTAAGAATCCAAATCATTCATTAGGTAGCTTGATTGAACTATTTTCTTGCGCTAAACCATTATTAACATCCTTCTAATCAAACATATTTTTTAAGTGGTTAAGCATCCAAAACAATTTTCTTTGTGATTGCTTTATTTGCAAAAAGATTCAAAGTTCAACAAGAAATCATCCAGAATTTTATAAACTTTTAAATCTAAAAATCTCTCCTAGTCCATGTCTATAGTTACCCGATCTCATCGATTCAAGTTCACAAAAACAAAGGATAGGAAGGTTCAAAAGTTTAAAATACTCCATGACAAAGAGGAAGTCTCTAAACCAATAGATTCCCCTAGAAAATGACAAGGAGAAGAACTAACCATGGCTATACACCATGAAATAGATGACCCTTTTGAGGGAGAAATTAAAGAAGAAATATATAACCCAAGGCAAGAAAATGAGTGGTCTTGCACTATGGGTAATCAAGAAGAATCATGTATCAAGCGAGAGGAAGAAGAAGAAATCACAGACAAAAAAGTGGCCAAGGCAGTCCAAGATCCCTTTTTTGCCAAAATCATAGATAAAGTCCTAGCTTTGGATGGAGAAAAATACCTGTTAAAATTAGCCCAAGAAGGTATCAAACTACTACATAACTTTGATACCTCCATTCTCACCAAGGAACATGAAGATGATCCTATAGATATCCTCCGAAAATAATATGAAGAGTTACTTAGTAGGGTAAACACCATGGGGAAGGAAGAGGCTCCTAAAGCCTTTTCTCTCTAAAGCATTTTCCCTTTCCCCTTTAGAAAGAATCTTATCATGGTGCCATTCCCTAAAAACTTAGTTTTTTTGTACTACACCAAATACATGGGCAAAAATGATGCCAAGGATCACTTAAGAGAATTTTGTGCCCTAAGTATAGAGCTCATGCATGATACAACCTACCTCATGAGGTTGTTTCCCCAAAGTTTGGGAGGTCTAACAATGGATTGGTTTTCAAAACTCTCCAGTCGAGTTCAAACCTTTGATGGAATGGATTCAAAATTATTAATCCATTATTTGTATAATGTTCAACATGAGGTCACCATGATGACATTATGCAATACAAAACAATGAGCTAGTGAAACATTCCTCGATTTCCTCCAAAGGTGGAGAGAGATATTTTCTCAATACCCTCAAGCCATACCTGAAAAGGAAAAGATTGACATTTTCCTACATAACTTAAACATGGATTTGATATTTAAACTCTTACTCTAATGTCCTAAAACTTTTAGTCAAATCATTGAAAATGGGGTAAAAATTGAAGAAGTCCTAATCAAGAGGAGGGATATAAAAATAGTCAAAGAAAGTAAAGGGTACTTTCAAGGCAACACCAATAATAAAAATACAAAGGGATACAGTCATAGCGAAAATCCAAAATTTTGGCTCAAGGATAACAATAAAAATCTTCTGAATGATGGTGTTGTTAAGGCTAATAACCAAAAGCCTCTCTTGTCAAGTTAATCCTGAAACCAATCAAAACTAACCAAGTAAATGAAAAATCCAATTTACCTTACAACAATGTTAGTAATCAAAACACTAACAAATCTAAGCCCTTCTTTCAACTAGGGCCAAAAATGAAATTCACAACCTTAGGGGAACCTCTCGAAGATGCCTTACATAGGTTATTAAAAATCAATCTCATTATCTTGCCAGAATTTAAACCCTTTGATCCAATGGTAAAACCATCATGGTGGAATGATTCACAAAAATGTGAGTACCATTGTAACAAAGGACATAAAACCAATTATTGTATGAGACTAAAGCACATTGTTCAAGATTTGATAGACGATGGATCCATTCATATCAATCATACACCCAATAATGATGATCACACTGCTTTCAAAACTCCCTTCCTAAGTCATGAAAAGGGGGAGACTTCTAATCAAGGAAAAAAGAAAGGTAATGAAAAATTCAACTTTGAACATACCTATGATAACATGATCAACACCCTATCTAATTAAAAAACAATGGTGAATATTATAGTGGTGAAAGAAAAACAAAGAAAACAAACCACAAAAGAAATACCCAGTGTAGATACCATCACTAGGGGAAAGCTTCACATATCCAAATATCCCCTAATGATCCAAAATCCACCTTACCCTCTACTTCCCATGCATCAACATCAGGAAACTATAGTCTAGTGGACCAACTAGAAACGACTTCTATCCAGATCTTGATCCTAGAATTGTTAAAGTTATCACCAATCCATAATGAAATCCTAGATAGAGCTCTCGTTGAGACCACAATACCCAAGAACCTGGATACCAACAAGTTTTCTAATATGGTAGGTCGCCTAATAGCACTACATTTCCTCTCATTCTTGGAACAATATGAAAAATATACTCAAAATCCTTAGAACTTACCATTACGTATAGAAGTCATCATCAATAATACTAGGGTAAGAAAGGTACTGATAGATGGAGGCACCAGTTTGAATATTTACACTTTAAAGCTAGTGCAAGCTTTAGGATTTTTGAAGTGGCCATTGATCCTAAAAAGAAAATAACAATAAAGTCCTATGATGATGAAGAAAGTGCATCTAAAGGAATGGTGGTTTTACCACTATGAGTTGGACCAGTCATCAAAGAAATAGTGTGTCAGATGTTATACTTATAACCAACTTATAATATCTTACTAGGGAGGCTATGGATCCATGAAATAAAGGTGGTACCTTACATGTACCATCAATACCTAAGGTTTCCTCACATGGGCCAAGAAATTACTATGAACACAGAGTCAGACAATGTACAAATCTGTAATCAGGTTGATCTCATTAACAATACCCTTGTACCACACAATAGAGAAAATACCACATCTAGTGACACTCAAATAATGGTTCCTACAATAAAGGAAGACAAGCTTTCTACTTCCAAAGGAAAATATAATGTACACATAGATGAATTTGATGAGATTACTACAATTATTGGAAGGCTGAGCTTAACTACACCAACTAAGGGGAAGTAGAAAGTTAGCCTTGAAGACTCTAGGGAGGAACAATATCAAAAGTGTGATTGCCAAATGCAAAAATTTGAGAAACAATACAGGACCAAGAAAAAAGAGGGACGAGAATACTTCATTTCCCCAATGGATATTCCACTTTCCTCGTGGTCACATGGATGTCCCACACAATAAATTATTCCCAAACAATATAATAAACATTTTGTAAGAGCCAACCCCTCTTCACCTTCAGATGAAGAGAAAGTTGATGAAAACATCCTTGGTATGCTATATAGAGAAGAAGATTCCTCAAAATCAAGAATTAACACTAGACAATCATCAAGTATCCCTTCTTATCAGTATGGAAAATGATTTTAGATCATAATGTACACACAGATGAATTTGATGAGATTACTACAATAATTGGAAGGCTGGCCTTAACTACACCAACTAAGGGAAAGTAGAAAGTTAGCCTTGAAGACTCTAGAGAGGAACAATATCAAAAGTGTGATCACCAAATGCAAAAATTTGAGAAACAATGCAAGATCAAGAAAAAAGAGGGAGGGGAATACTTCATTTCCCTAATGGATATTCCACTTTCCTCACAGTCACATGGATGTCCTACACAATAAATTATTCCCAAACAATACAATAAACATTCTATAAGAACCAACCCCTCTTCACCTTCAGATGAATAGAAAGCTGATGAAAACATCCTTGGTATGCTATATAGAGAAGAAGACTCCTCAGAATCAAGAAATAACACTAGACACTCATCAAGTATCCCTTCTTATCAGTATGGAAAAGGATTTTAGGTCATACAAAAGATTGGATATAAGGGAGAAGGACCCTTAGGGATAAGAAACAAAGGGTTATTAGAGCCTATTGAATCTATTTGGACAACAGAGACAAGAATGGACTAGGATACACTCTCCAACCTCAAAAGAGTGTTCAATTTCATGTACAGATGCTACAAGTCAGTGACATAGATGATGAATCAAATGACTATGAATGAGATCATTTATCTGAAGACTCCTATCATGATAAGGAAATAGATGTTACACATACCTATACACCTATTTCAGGCTCTTATCAAGGATCCAATTCTAATCAAGATCCTATTCCAAGCCCAAAATCAAGCAATTATTCAAATACCAATCCAGAAGGGTTTCCAAATATAGCTCTACCAATTCATCAAAGAGACACAAATAATGATGAATTCTGATGGGTAGGAGAGGCTTATATCCTAACTTGGTTACCAACATTGGATGCTAGGTTTAGATACTTTTTTCCCTTAGAAACCATAGAGGATTCAAGTGAGAAGAATTTTGATTTGAGATCTATGGAACACCTCAAGGAAGCTCACGTTATTGACCTAGAAGACACAATGTACAAACCCACCAATGAAATCGTGACTCTAAATCCAGTTGAGTCCCCAGATCCATCCTTGACCTTAACACACCCCAAACTAATAGATTGGGATCTAGAGGACCAATAGACATCCCCATCTTTGAAAATGACCAAACCATATCCCTTTACTTGAATGTAGTTGATCCATCCTTTGTCAAGCGTTTTGATTAGGAGGGTACCAACAAGAATGGAATCCAATTTCTTAGACATGAAAATATAGTGAAAAGAAAAAAAGAAAAAGAGAGGTCTAGTGGTGAAAACCACAAAGTGGCAGTACTAGACTATAAACAAGAAAAAAAATAAAGACATTTCCAAAGGTGAAAACCCAACTTTGGTACCTAAGGAAGAGAAATTGGATGCCTTTCTAGATTATCTAGAAGAGAGGTCACCAATCTTAATTGAGACAACAAAGAAGGTAAACATTGAGACTAAAGCAGATCCCGAATTCATCCATCTAGAAGTTTCCCTTACTTTGACAAGTTGTCAAGAATTTGTTGAATTCTTTAAAGAAAGAGAAATCAATTTTTCATGGTCATATGAAGATATGCTTAGATTAGATACTAACTTGATCATGCATCATTTAAACAACAAGCCAGGGGAAAAGCCTGTTAAGAAATAGTTGCACAAAATGCATCCCCGTATAGCTTTGTTGGTGAAAGTAGAGTTAGAAAAATTGTTACAAGTAGGATTTATAAGAGTTATTGACTATGCAAAGTGGATAAGAAACATTGCCTCGGTATCCAAACCCAATAAATCAATCAGAACATGTACAGACTTCATGGACCTAAACTTGTCTTGTCCTAAAGATGACTTTCCATTACCAAGAATTGATGCTTTGGTAGACATAACTACTAGTCACTCTATGTTTTCATTGATGGATGGATTTAGTGGTTATAATCAGATAAAAATTATACCTGAAGATCATGACAAAATAACCTTCACTTGTGCATGGGGGTCATTTTGATAGAATGTCATGCCCTTTGGGCTTAAAAATTTCGGCGCAACTTATCAAAGGGCCATGATGGCTATATTTCATGATATGATGCATACCTTTTTAGAAGACTATGTAGATGACATCTTGGAAAAGTCACATCAAAGAAAAAAAAAACTACATATTTTAGAAAATGTTTTCAAAAGATTGGAACAGTTTAAGGTTCAACTAAAGCCCAAGTAATGTTCCTTTCGAGTACAATCATGTAAACTCCTAGGTTACATTATCTCTCCGAAGGGGATAGAGGTATACCCCACTAAACTGCAAGCAATAATGGAAATGGGGGCACCTTGTAAAATCAGCCAAATGAGAACTTTACAAGGAAGAATGCAATCTATCAAAAGGTTCATTTCTCAACTATCTGAAAAATGTCATCCCTTCACATAATTTTTACAAAAATATGTGATATTTAGATGGAATGAACAATGTGAAGAGGCATTTAACCTATTAAAAATGTACCTCATGAATCCACCCATCGTTATGCCTCTCATTCTAGGGAAGACATTAATACTATACATCTTAGAAAAATGATAAATTCCTAGGGGCATTATTAGTACAAGAGGATGAAAATGGCAAAGAGAAGGCTATATATTATATCAACATGACTTTGGTAGCCTATGAGTTAAACTATACATCAATTGAAAAGTCTTGTTTGGTAGTAATTTTTGTGTCCCAAAAGCTCTATCATTGCAGGTTGATCCAAAAAATTCGGCTTATCACCACGACCGATCCACTCAAGTATCTAGCTAGCAAGACCACATTAACTGGGAGACTCTCAAAATGGGTCATGGTTCTCAGTGAGTTTGACATTGAGTATGTAGATAGAAAATCCATCAAAGGACAAGTTATTGCAAACCATCTAGCTAAATTCCCCATAGAAGAAAAAGGACCTATTTAGGAGTTTCCTAGTAAAATTTTTGTGAGCTATTCATTTATAGATAGCTCACAAAAATCATATAACAAGTCATTCTAAGTTTTTGGATTGTTAAGTCAGTCAGCCATTAGGACCTATTCTCCTCATTTCACTTGATTTTTGGAAGAATTGATTTTTTTTGGGAGCTATTCTGTTCACCTCAAATTTCTACGGGAGAGCAAGACTCAGACTAGTAACTTATATAGGAGATGTCACAGGCTTTGGGAGCAACCCGTGCGGCACTGGTAAATCATCCAAGCCTTGAGCTAGAATGCTACAACTTGACCGAATCCAGACTACGCCTCCAATGTGGAATACAATGCAATGATCTGATAAGTCCCAACAACAAATATGAAAGTAATGCAAATAAGGCAAGTCCACATGACATAGATATTATGGCGGAGAAATCTTTTCGAAATACTTCATCAATCACCAAGATTACAAAGTCAAGATCGAACTATTTTGAAAAACACAGATCGCCCCTATTATGAATGCATTCGAGCTAAACAATCTTAGCTGAACACTTGTTACAATCGCTTGTAGAGCGCAGCTCAATACAAAGCTCCAAGTATACAACAGCCTTACAAAGCTTGCAAGTCACAAGTCTTTGCACCTTTGCTCTGCACCTTGTCGCTCTGAAATCTCGCACTCCACCTCTCTGTCTGCAAGAATGAGCTATGCGCACTGCTTATATAGTGAATGCTCCTTGGATCATGTGCGCCCCAAATTAGGTCCGCACCCAAAAATACAATGCCATGAAATCAATGCATGCTTCAGCAAATACAACGTCGTTGCTCCAATGGCTAGATCTCAACAGCTAGTTTTACATCACCCAAGGCAATGGAACACGGCAAGCGCAATATATTAATGTTGATGCCGCCCGTTGATTCCGCTACTGTAATGCCGCTACAAAAGAACTGATCCAATGTAACCATTATGCATTATTTCTCCAAGGCAATCATCGGCTCAGTAAAAATACTTCACCAGCGCACAAAATAACTTAAGTTGCATAAGAGTAATGCAACTCATGTCGGCTTCAAGTCGCTCCAAGGCTGGACCCGTTAGATCCTCCCCCACTAAACTAGTGGCGATGTCCTCGACGCCTGCACATCTGGCCCATGATGCTTGGGAGGCAAAGTCCATAGACTTCACTTCTGCTGTGACGAGCTCCTTGCCTCAAGGAACTCCATAATCTTCTGCTCATCCCTCCACAACGTTTCGCCACGCTGCCAAGTAGCAGTCTCACGAGGATGCCCTTCGAACACAACCAAGAACTCACGAAAGACCCTCTTTCCATGTCTTGTGGCTCGCATTGCTAGAACATCACTCACTCTATGCCTCAGATTATCAATCACGTTCACTGGACCCCATTCTGGAATGTTTCTCACTAAGTCATCTTCATCAGGATGATGAGGTCTTAGCTGAGACACATGAAAGACAGGATGCACACCCAAGTGTGACGACAAGTTCAACTTGTATACTATAGGACTGATCTTCTGCACCACTTCAAATGGCCCATCGAATCTCCTCACCAAGGATGTGCTCAAGCCTTTGGGCACCTTAAATTGGATCGAATCCATTCGCAACAGTACTTTGTCCCCAACATTGAACTCAAGCTTCCTTCTGTTCAAATCAGCAAACTTCTTCATTCGTTCCGCTGCCTTGATCAGATGATGTCGTGCGAAATCCACTCACTCGTTCCAAGTTTGCAACAACTCGGCTGCACTAATATCCGCAATCTGATATCCCTTCACAACTGTGTGAGGGGTCAAGGGCTGCTATCCAGTAGCCAACTCAAAAGGACTATACTTTGATGATTCACTCTTCTGCAGGTTGTAAGAAAACTGTGCCACGTCCAACAACCTGGGCCAGTTGCGCTGATCAGATGTCACAAAATGACACAAGTAGTCCTCCAAAATTGCATTAATCTGTTCTATTTGTCCATCTGTCTGGGGATGAAATCCTGAACTCATCAAGATTCTTGTGCCTACCAACTTGAACAACTCTTGCCAAAAATTCGAGGTGAACCTCAGATCTCTGTCACTAACAATGCTCAAGGGTATACCCCAAGCTTTCACAACATTCTTGAAGAACAACTCGGCTGCATTCTCAGTTGTACAAGGCTGTCTACAAGGGACAAACACTGCATACTTGCTGAACCTATCAAAAATGACCATTATACTAGTGAATCCATCAACATTTGGGAGCTGGGTTATGAAATCCATACTTACACTCGCCATGGTCGAATCGGCACAGGAAGAGGTTGCAACAGACCCGCCGACTGTAATCAGACTGACTTATCTTACTAACAAGTAAGACAAGTCCGCACGTAATGATCTACATCATCATGCATGTTAGGCCAGTAAAAACCGCGCTCCAACAATGCCAAAGTCCTCTTCTGTCCAAGGTGACCCACCCAAACTGAATCATGACATTCACACAGGCCCTCCTTGCGAAGCTCTTTCCATCGTGGAAGGTGGACAAGATTGTTAGAATAATACAAGAGCCCATCCTGCATTGAGAACTTCCTTGTTCAGCTAGCCCAAACCTGGAGTACAATCTGCCATGCCTGAGAGTCATTTTCAAGCCCTTCTTTGATTCAATCTGTCATGTGCTCGGTCATTGTGACTTGGTTGTCCCCCAAAGTCTGCAATGCCCCAAGCTATGCTTTCCGGCTCAATGCATCCGCGACCACGTTACAACGCCCTGGGTTATACACAAGTTCAAAATCAAACTCAGCCAAGTATTCTTGCCATCTGGCCTGCTTCGGCGTCAATTTTGACTGTGTCTTGAAGTATGTAGAACTGATGTTATCCATTTTGACCAAGAACGGCACACCCAGCAAGTAGTGTCTCCAAGTCCGCAAGCAATGTATAATAGCAGTCATCTCTTTTTCATGGGTTGGATAATTTCTTTCTCTGTCATTGAGCTTCCGGGATTCATATGCAATGGGGTGACCATTCTGCATGAGCACACCCTCGATTGCATAGTCTGATGCATCAGTCTGGATCTCAAACGGTTTGCCATACTTAGGCAAGGAAAGTACTGGCTCTTCCATGAGCTTAGCCTTCAACAAATCAAAGGCGTCTTGTTGCTTCTCTGTCCACTTCCAACCTCTGTCATTTTTTAACAAATCTGTCAGTGGCCCAACAATTTTTGAGTAGCCTTCTACAAACTTTCGGTAGTAGTTGGCCAGCCCGAGGAATTGCCTCACCTTATGCACATTCTTTAGTGGCTCTCGGTCATGAATCGCGGCTAACTTCTCCGGATCCGGATGGATCTGGCCATGGCCCACAAAATGCCCCAAGAACGGCACTTCATCTTGAGCAAAGACACACTTCTCCTTTTTCACAAAGAGCTTGTGCGCCTGCAACAGACTAAACACCTCACTCAAGTGTTTCTTATGCTCATCCAAACTCTTACTATACACCAAAATGTCATCCAAATATACTACAACACAACTATCTAGCAATGATCTAAACACATCATTAATTAACGTACTGAATGTGGCAGGTGCATTCGTCAAGCCAAACGACATGACCAAAAATTCATAGCTTCCATACCTTGTTGTGATGGCCATCTTCTCTTCATCACCCGACGCTATTCAGATCTGGTAGTACCCATGTCGCAAGTCAAGCTTGCTGAACACCCTAGCATCCACCAACCTGTCAAAGCTGTTTGCAATGAGCGGCAATGGGTACTTGTTCTTTATTGTAAGCTTATTCAAAGCTCAGAAGTCACAACACAGTCGCAACGTTCCCTCCTTCCTTTGGAATAGGATTGGAGCTGCATATGGGGAACGGGATGGATGCAAGAAGCCAGCGTTCATCAGCTCTGCTAGTTGTTTCTTCAGCTCGACCATTTCTGGCCCTAAGAGACGGTAGGGAGCCCTTGCTGGAGGTCTCGCCCCTTGCTCCAATTCAATCTTATGATCAACATGCCTCCGCGGCGGTAGCTCAGCTGGTAGATTATCAGGCATCAAATCTGCATTAGCATCCAACACGTCTTGGACTGCTGAAGTGTTGGCAGTCCCAGAAGATTCACCATCATCCCAGCCACCAAGTAATGCGGCTAAATATAGATCGCCCTGTCCTTTCCTACTCACCTACTTTAAACTAAGAGCGCTCAACACTCTGTCTGAATTCTTGCACTGTACCGTCGGGATCATGCACACCCTAGACAAATCAAGAACCAATATGCACCCCAAGTGGGGAATCACTAGCACTACTGCCTGTCTAAGGAAGTCTTGCCCAAGAATCAGATCGAAATCCTTCATCTCAATTTCGACAAGATCAATAAAACACTGCCAAGGCCCGATCCGCACTGTGGCATTACGAATATCTCCTGCGACCTTCTGGGCAGATGCCTTAAAGCAAGTTTTAGTCACCACCATAGCCAAACCTAGTGTCTTAGCTCGATGTGCCGAGATGTAGTTATGTGTTGCTCCAGAGTCTACCATCGCAATCACCTTCTACCCTCCAAAGAAGGTTTCAACATAACACAACTCATGACGATGTGGGATCACCGATTCCTGCAAAGAATTGAGAAGCCTCAATCCACCCATTTCTGGCATCTTCTTATCTTCGCCCAGCATAGCACTGACCCTTGCCCGATCTAGACATTCATGAGCCCAGTGATCTGGATTCCCACATATAAAGCAGTTCTGATCCTTCTTCTTTTCATTCGGAACAGACTCTTTCTTTCTGGAAGGGTGTCCACCATTCCCCTTAGGTTTCTTCCCCTTCTGATCTCCATTCTGACTTGAAGCAGCCTTCATATCAATGCGCCAAAATTGTTTCTTCTTGTCATAGTTGTCGGATCTGGCACCTCCAAACCCTTTAGCAGCATCACCCTTATAGTCTAGTAACCCTTCTGCTATAGCTATGGCTTCCGGTAAGGACTGCACCTTGTGCCTCCACAGTTCTTCAGCGGCCCATGGCTGGAGATTACGCATGAACAAGTAGAGCCTTTCAAAGTCGCCTAACTTCTCACATTCCAGATCCAATCCGAGTTGCCAGGCTTAAATTGATCCTGTAGAGCAGCCTTCAATTCGATCCAAGACTTAATCAGTTTGACAGGCTTGCCTACACGCTCATCGACTAGATGAGTACGCCACCACAACTTCGCACTCCTAGTGAAGTAGGAGGTGACTTTCTTGACCTGGGCTTCATCGCTCAAACTTGGTGTCGCTGACAAAAACTCTTCTACATCCCAAAAGAAGTTGCCCAGCTTTTTGTCGTCACGATCCCCATCATAAGTGGTAATCGCTTCAGACTTGGTACCTTGACCACCATTCAAAAGAGCATGATGCAGTTGCTGGCCCTCCTTGAGAAACTTTACTTCCTCACGCAGCATCTCAAGCTGATCTCCTAGTTTCGTCAACTCTTCTATCACTCATTCATCCACACCTGCATCTTCCAATGCCTCTAGACGAAACTCGTGATCTTGCAACCAATCTTTGTGCTTAAGGTTGCGGTTAACATGGCCTTGTTCCTGACCTTGCACTTGATCTCCCTCAAGCTGACTGTCAGCATCCGCCATGCTTCCAAATCAGATCTAGCAAAAACCTTTTGCTCTGATACCAACTGTCACGGGCTTTGGGAGCAACCTGTGCGGCACTGGCAAATCGTCCAAGCCTTGAGCCAGAATGCTACGACTTGACCGAATCCAGACTACGCCTCCAATGTGGAATACAATGCAATGATCTGATAAGTCCCAACAGCAAATATGAAAGCAATGCAAACAAGGCAAGTCCACATGACACAGATATTATGGCGGAGCAATCTTTTCGAAATACTTCATCAATCACCAAGATTACAAAGTCAAGATCAAACTATGTTGAAAAACACAGATCACCCCTATTATGAATGCATTCGAGCTAAACAATCTTAGCTGAACACTTGTTACAATCGCTTGTAGAGCGCAGCTCAATACAAAACTCCAAGTATACAACAGCCTTAAAAAGCTTGCAAGTCGCAAGTCTTCGCACCTCTACTCTGCACCTTGTCGCTTTGAAATCTTGCACTCCACCTCTCTGGCTACAAGAATGAGCTATGCGCACTGCTTATATAGTGAATGCTCCTTGGATCATGTGCACCCCAAATTAGGTCCGCACCCAAAAATACAATGCCATGAAATCAATGCACGCTTCAGCAAATACAACGCCACTGCTCCAACGGCTAGATCTCAACGGCTAGTTTTACATCGCCCAAGGCAATGGAACACGGCAAGCGCAATATATTAACGCTGATGCCGCCCGCTGATTCCGCTGCTGTAATGCCGCTACAAAAGAACTGCTCCAATGTAACCGTTATGCATTATTTCTCCAAGGCAATCGTCGGCTCAGTAAAAATACTTCACCAGCGCACAAAATAACTTAAGTCGCACAAAAGTAATGCAACTCATGTTGTCTTCAAGTCGCTCCAAGGCTGGACCCGTTACAGGAGAGGTGTTGTCCGCGGAATCTGCCCCATGCCCCTCTAATAGAATCAGTGCTGGTGCGCGGACGGATGAGTTGGTCAGATTTCAAATCAGATCGCCAGCACTGATTCCATTAGAGGGGCATGAAGCCGACCCGATTGCTATGCGTGGGCTGCCTACGGTCAAGTCTTTCGGGTCACTCGACGACACAAATTTCTCACTCTGCAAAAAAAAGAAATGCTTCCATTCACTAAGTTCACAAACAAAATAGACTCATTACTGCTCAAACAAATAGAAAGGGAAACAAATAATATAGACCAGACTGCCCTTTGTCCAGAGATGCAAGGTTAGTCCATTCATGCACGAAAAAATAATTTGTGAAGTGACGAGAACACCACTGAAATTCAGGGATATTTGTTTTGATTTGTGAATGTAAGTGAAAATAAATCAAGGTTTTTAATTGTAAAGTGAACATTTTAAATGAGCTTGGAACATGTGGTACATGGATTATAGTGAAGGTGGTTAATGTAGCATTTTCAAAGATTTTAAAGCTCAATTGCAAGGCACGTTTGTATGCATGTGGTTGCTACTTGAATGTTGGGTGAGTCTATTGTAATCTTTATACATAAGGAAGACATTAATCAATATGTTTTTGCTCTTGCATACTAATCCCGATCGATCTTTAGTAGTTGTTTTTAGAGTTTGGAACAAATGTGTAAAATATAGTTCAATAATATGTTACTTCTATTTTATTTGCATTGCATTATCCTTGTTTTGCTATGATTTTTGGGCAGATTATCTGTAGTTTATTTATTATATCTAGTTGGTGTATTTCATCTTCTTTTGTTAGCATGTTGGAGAATTATGCTTCTCTTCCTTATTTGTATGATGAATTGGAAAGCTTTGTTAATCAGAATGACGCAGACTCGTCAATTATTATCATACTCTTTTTTTTTTGTTGTATGCACAAGAGTGAACATTGTGAATGCAAGATTTTTTTTTGCTATTTTTGATCTGATTCTTAGCTCTTCAATGCAGCATAATGGCTGTCTATTTATCTCCCTCCCCTTCTTCAAGGCTGCCAAGCTGGTCAATACTGGAAGAACACTTGTAACGGTATTTAAATCTGGCTTCAGATCTGACAAAACCATTTGTGCAAACAAGTTGATGGCTTTACTGCCATGGGCATTCTATGCAAGTCCTGCAATCATTGCAATCCATGAGAAGACATCTCTGTGAGGTGTTTCTTAAAAGAGTTTAAGGGATTCATCAACAAACCCATTCTGTACATAGCTCACAATCATAGTTTCTTAAAAGCATTTTAGTGCCTTATCAATAAGTCAATTTTGTGCATAGCCTACAATCATTGCATTCCATTAGACCACATCTAGTTGATAAATTTTCTCAAAACAAATTTGAGCCTTTTCCACCATTCCACATTTTGCATACATATCTACAAGAGAGCTCATGACAAAAGCATCAGAATGCAATCCTCTAGCTCTGACTATTTTCGCATGGATTTCCTCTCCTGACTCAAGATAGACAAAGCCTCAAAATAAAAGGGAGTTCAACAATGTTGAAATGTTGACATTTATAATAACAAATGACCTCAAAATAACATTGAGTTCAACAATGATCATTATAATGTTACTCAATAAGCTCAATATCAAATATTTTACGGAGCTCCAAGAGCGGAATGCAATTGTTGATTGCACCAAGGTCAGAATTTCTTTTTGTTTTAAGAGTCCATGCTCCACAAATGAATCCTCGTTAGATTACAATGAGAAATGTTGTGTGAACATGAACATCGCACAGGTGTAGACGGTTACTTCAGCGGCAGAGAATAAAAGTCTCGGTGGTTTTTGATACCTACTATCACGTGTCTGGGCACAGTGAATGAAATAACATATGATACTCAATCTACCAGCTAAGCCATCGTCCCATTGTCTCCCTCTGTGAGCACCTCCAATCGACTGGCACTCGTGTTAACTGTTTTATTCACAAACATATCTATATGTTTCCCGACCTCCCATCATATTCGTGAACCTCTTCATTGCGAATTGACCCCAATTTGTTTCACTCTATAAATTAACCTTTGTATCTGCTCCAGCTTTGTCACTGGGTTTTCAAGTTAGTGAGTTGGAGATCTCTTTGAAGGTGTTTGAAATGGCCAAAAAAACTCATAGAAAACGTAGCAAAGATGGCGGGGAAGAAGAAATGGGATTGGATGAGCATTTTCATAGGCTAATCTGTATGTTGGAAGATGTAGAAGACGAAACACATGTCATCAACGAGGAGCTCCTCTGAGGCGTCATGAAAAGCGATGGGAAAAAAAGATGCAGCATATTTCTCATCAATTTAATTCTTCTCCCAAGAAGAAGTTTCCAAGATCATCTCTCCTCCTCTGGACATTGGAAACCTTAGGCCTAATGATGAATCTCCACCTTTAGATGTTCCATCTTCCTCTCCCACTGCTCATGCTCAAGAATATTTGTTCTGCATTACAATGCAATCCGGATAAGAACACGACACCAAATTCTAGCATTGAATGTTTTCCTATGGATCAAAACACCCTGCCAACTTTTAGCATTAATGATTTTCCTGAGCAGGATGAAGAAGTAAGAAAAGAAGTATCTTATCCAAGGTGCTGGGCCAATGAACATCTCAGACACAAAGCAATGCACCGATAATCATAAAGAACACATTCTAATGCCACCAAATATTGTGTGCTAAGTCACTGAAAGTTATGTCTGGGAGACGCCAAGCTTGACCTTCTCATGACAAGAATGAAGTGAAATTATTTGGTTGAGAAGGGGCCAAACGTGCAAGTTGACGACATGTGCAAATCCAACCATTAACAGTGAAGCCGCGCACTATATGCACACGTAAACTACTTGATAATGGTACCGAGGACTCGATCAAAAATTTTGGAGGAAAAGATTTGATGTAGACAATATTTAAAGTGAAATCTAATGGTGCAAATTGCTTCAATGGTAGTCATTCTCTCTAGATAATTTCGAACCCTTGGATGCAAATTTTAGCTCTTCACATTCAAATAAGGAAACGTGGGACTTGAACATCTTTATAATGGATGCAAAGGAAATAGATTGGGAGAAGAATTTGGGGAATTGAATCAATGAAAGCCAATAAATTCTCAAAAGGAGGAATTTTGAAGAAATCCTTTTGCAAGCACATCTGACCTAGTGGGTTCATGGGTTTTTACAAGCGGCGATTGGTGATTGTCTTGTATGGAATTGTCTGAATGGTCGGTTGGATATGTCACGATAAGGATCAAGGATAAGCACACGGAACTGAGAATGTTGCAGGTTCGATGTTTGAAGATTCAACGTGAGTAGAAGTTGGTATGGTGTTCTTTGTATACGCAGTGGTGAAATGTGCAAAGCACAAAATACAGAAGTAGAATTGTTCCCTGTAAGGGCATTAGAGTGTAATTGAAGCGTTGGGCATTTGGTTCGAAGTGTTTGAATTGGCTCACGCAGTTGTGAAGTGGTTTTATGGACCATATGAATACTGCAAACTGCAACCCGATCATTCCTCTCTTGCGATAGTCAACACCAACACTTTTATGTTGGGTATGCATATGACTGCAACAACAAATAAGGAAGTAATATCGTGTTCAGTACTACAAAACACATCACTGCCGCTGGAAGGAGCACGCACTGTAATCACAACAACATATTTCTATGGGAAACCATAGTTGCAAGGTAGTGGCACACATAAAGCTTTGTCAGAGGCACACCCAGTCCAAAATCTCATTAATTTTGAGGTTATGTTCTAGGTGCATATAATTTATTTATTCTATTGTTGTTGGAACCTATAAATATTGTCATTGTTCATTGAATTCGAATTTTGCAAGGGAATGAGTAAGAATTCTCAGCTACTCAAATAAACAAATTGGTAACCATTGACTATCCTAGAATTGCTATGATTTGAGACTGAATTATTAAAGAATAGGCAAAGAACAATTCAGTATATGGTATTGAATATGCTAATAAAATTTCATTTGCAAATCAATTCAGTCTAGTACCTCTCTAAATGATAAAAGTACCTTGACATGTTTTGTAATAATTTTGAAGGATCAATGTTTGTGCATATAAACTGCTTGACAATATGTTTGAATAGTTATTATGTGAAAAGCTCAAATTTCGGGACTTCGCTGGAAGGGGTTTTACAGTGATGAAATTACTAATATAATTAGTAAGGAATTAGATCTGGGATTTTACAAGAATGGAGAACAGTTGGAATCCTTTCTCAAAAGGTTTGCTGAGTTGAGGGCTTCCCTACAAGCATTTGGAGAAAGAATTCATGATACATTATTAGTGCCTATTGTTCTATGAGCACTACCCTTCAGATACAAGATATTTGTGACAATTTTGAATGTCACAAAGGCTACACCCACATTTGAGAAGCTTGTAAATCTTCTTCAAAAGAATAGTCTCTAAGCTAAGATCATGATGAGGAGGATCATGCCATAACTACACATCATAAAGGTAGAAAGCATGCCATAACTACACATCATAAAGGTAAAAAGCCTATGAAGTTGTTCACTGGACCTCCCAAGTCTAGTAATTCATCCAAACTTCAAAAGTGTCCAATTTGTGATAGAGTTGGACATGATGTGAAACATTGTTGGTACAACTCCTTCAACAAAGGATCATCCCACAAACCACCTCTAAAGAAGCCATTTCAAAGTGACAAACCATGATGACAATAGAAGGACAAGTAGAAACATCAAAGCAATGTTATTGAAGTAAAAGATTCTCTAGATGAGGAATGCATGCTTTCAGCCCACACTTCAGAAGATGGTTCACAATCCAGCTCTATATGGTTTGTTGACTCAAGTGCTACCAAGCACATGACTGGATAGAAGAAGTGTTTTTGCACATTGAAACCACATCATGGCATAGTTACTCTTGGAGATGATACCACCTATGATACATAAGAACCCCTGCGAGTTCTAACTCTGACAAACACTAGATTTTCTTCAAATGTGAATGTTTGACATTTTATCAAACACTTAGCATGCAAGCTTTGATACCACTGTAATATTTCCAGCCAGGATATTGTCTCAAATCTGATTTGGGTTGTCAATTTTGAGTGTTTGATATTTTGTCAAACACTTTGCATGCAAGCTCTGATACCATTGTAATATCCCCAACCAGGATATTGTCTCAAATTTTATTTGGGTTGTCAATTTTGAGTGTTTGATTTTTTGTCAAACACTTGGCATGCAAGCTCTAATACCACTATAATAACCCCTACTGGGCTATTCGATTCAAAATGCTCATGAAGAAAGTATCTTTTGTTGTTTTGACTATTTGAACAATTTTGAACTTTGAATGTATATAAAACTTTGGGTTTTGAATAATATTCAAATTCTGAAATAATTGATCACTAACCCTATTACATAAAATTCTAAATTCTAGAACTCAATTCCCCAAATCAGATTTTACAATTCAAACCCTAAAGTAAACTTATACTTTCATTTCATTGTTTACAAAATACAGAATTAAAATAGTGCCAATTGTAATCATGCAATACCATTTGCAACCAAACTATATTGTGCACCTCTTATCAAATTTTGCTGCTACCACGAACAAAATGCAGCTCCCAAACTATGGACGACTGCTTACAAGGAACCTGCAGCCTTCTACGATTCCCAATGCAGCTTCTACAGGATTGGCGACTGCTAAACAATGGATGCAGCTCCTTGATTAGAGAATTTGCAGGCTTGAAATTTGTTCTGCAGACCTTAGGAAGAGATCGCAGCTTCTCATATTGTAAACGCAACCTTTAAAACTATATTGCAGATCCAAACAGGTGAAACACAGCTGTAGGAAAGAGGTATCGCTGCCAACAAGAAAGCCGTTTCCAACTTGATGATCAACACAACTCACCAACACCATTTATTGGCTCAAAGTGCGTGTATTGTTTCTTGAGATTCTCGCTTCAGTTCAACTATTTCTCAAACCCTCGTTACTCTCCCAAATTCACAAATTTTAACAATGTATGATAATAATGGACATGTTCAATTTCCTCGTCCATTGCTTAATACCTTCCAAAGCTTAAATGTTACACCACCAACTAATATTCCCGACACATAAAATGTATCCAAAGTTTTGTTTTTAAATCCTCCACATAATCACGTCAAGCTTGTATAATGACTCCCAACTTTGAAATATAATAAAATATATTTCTTTCATCAAAAAGTGCCGCCACCCAAAATATTAAATTATTCCAAACTTAGGATATCCATCACATTAAAATAATAATAATACTTCTCATTTGGCGCCCAATAAGACTTTATATTATAAAGTCGTCATTAACTCTTATCAAACTTTGTAATATAGAGTTACCATTAATAATATTGTAAGCTCAATTTTAAATTGTTACTATTTAATTGAATTTTGAAGTCAATTAAATAATAAATGCAATGATGTCATCACAACATCATCCAATCACTGACAATTGTCAGAACCTCCTGAACATCCCAACCACTACCAAAAATAGTAACTGGCCTACTGGTGACTTACTATAAATAGTAATTCCAATCTGGATATCCTGCCATAGACACCATATCTGACATTGTTGACACTACTCTAATGTCCTGTATGACCCAAATTGTGACTTACTATAAATAGTAAGTTCACACCAAATGACACTCTAATCACCTCTCCAAACCATGAGGATCACAATAATGACCTAGCATTGAACCTGCTAAAATCGGGGACATTATATACAACATCAAAGGTATTGGTGACATCTCTTTGAAGTTTGGCACACATTGTTGCAAGTTTACTAATGTCTTGTGCATGTCACGACTTACAACAAATCTTCTTTATGTTAATCAGTTTCTTGATCATAACCTTAGAATTGAATTAGATACAAATCAAGATAAAAAGGTCTGTCTTATCAAAGAGAAGTCACAAAATGCAAATAAATGTTGCTAGTGCTATTGACATTGGTAGAATGTTTAGGCTTGATACAGTTGATAATCATTAGGCCTTAGTGACTAAGGACAGTGATCTTGCTATGCTTTGGCATTGTACATTTTCTCATTTGAGCAATAGTTACTTGCTAAAAATAAGTCAAAAATGATCTATGTGGCCCTATGATGCCTAGCAATAAAAGATATAGGCACTTTAAACTATTTGTTAATGATTGCACTCGAAAAATGTGGGTATATAGTTTACAACATAAAGATTAGGCTTTCTTTTACTTCAAATAGTTTCTTACTCTTATGTAGAAAGATACAAATCATCGCATTTGTGTCCTCTGCTTAGATTGAGGGGGGAATACACCAACGCAAAATTCTTCACCTACCTGAAGGAAAATGGAATTTAGTGTCAATTGACTACAACATACACACTCAGCAAAATGGAGTTGTTGAATGGAGAAATCACATCATCATGAAGGTGGTCCGAAGTATGTTGAAAGATTCTCAACAAGAGCATGCATATTGGGCTGAAGATGTTCATACAACAATTTATCTTTTGAATTGTGCACCAACTAAAGCCCTTGATAGCATCACTCTAGAAGAAGCATGGATAGGGGTAAAGCTTTCTATCTCTCATCTTTGTGTGTTTGGATGCACTGCCTATGTGCATATTCCTAAACAAAAAAGGAAGCTGGATGAAAAGTCAATGCAATGTATTTTTCTTGGATATAGTAATGAATCTAAGGCATATCACCTTTTGGATCCCAACATGAAGAAAATATACATTAGTAGAGATGTAATTTTTTATGAGAATAGTGAGCCAAGTTCTCCTCCTACATCATCATCTGCTATAGACAATGCACCTATATTCAACATGGATGGGAAAAATGATGAGAATGTTGGTGGTCACTTGACACCCACCAATGTCAAAAAACTAGTACCATTCGAGATGCAAAATTGGATGGAGTTCCAGACACTTCCACTTCAGGTCCAAGGATTTGCAACATGGCTTGTAATGAGGTAAATTTTATCTTGGTGACTTTTGTTATTGATAATTTTGAGAGTCTACTGTTCAAGCACTAGAGTCAAAGTCTTGGAAAGAGGCTATGGATATTAAATATCAATCTTTGATGAAAAACAACACTTGGGACCTTATTGATCTACCACCTAGTAAGAAAGCAATTGGTTGAAAGTGGATATTTAAGACTAAGTATAAAGAAGATGGTAGTATAGATAAACATAAAGCCAAGCTTGTAGCCAAGGGTTATGCTCAAAAAGAAGGAATTGAATATGAGGAAACATTTGCTCCCACTGCTAAATTAAGACCATTAGAATGATATTTGCTTAAGCTGCCCAGTTTGGTTGGAAACTATACCAAATGGATATAAAAAGTGCATTTCTAAATGGAAACCTTAAGGAAGAGGTTAATATGACCCAACTAGAGGGATATGTTGCACCTGAAAAGGCAGAAAAGGTATGCAAACTTGTCAAGTCACTATATGGTCTAAAACAGGCTCCTAGAGCTTGGTCTATAAAAATTGATGAACATATGCTACAACATGGTTTCACTAGGCATCTATATGATCCCAATCTCTAGGTCAAGGATAAAGGGGGGGGGGGGGGGGGGGGGGGGGGGGGAATTGTGATCATTAATGTATATGTTAATGACTTGGTTATCACAGACAGTTCAGAAGAAATGGTTGAAACAACCAAAAATGATGTAATAAGGGGGGAATGTTGGATATTACATCATTCCTGTGAAATTTAAAATTTTTTAGGGTTCTCTTATTAGTACTTTAGAACAATGATGTAATAGGGGGAAATGTTGGATATTACATCATTCCTGCTATAGGCTTGTTTGTTTTATTTGTTAGAGTTTATTGCTGAACATATATTTGTTTTTTGGATCAATTTAGGATATTTGTTAGAACCATGAGTGCCATTCAATGCACTTTGTTCACTACCATTTGTTGTTTATAAACCAATATCATAATTTCAATTCAATCTATTGCAAATCATAGATAGCTATATTAAGATAGTTTAATAATCATGCAAATCTAATTAAATCACCATCATGATCATACTGCAAGATACACACGAACTAGAATACAACTAAACACCCTTTACCAACTAGTTCCAATCCTCTCACTGGCACGTTTGAACTTCAAAAAGTTAAAAAAATAAGTTTGTACTCTTATCGCAAAGTTTTAAACAAAATCAGTTTAGACCTCACTTTAGCCCCTTTTGCCTAATATTATACTTCAACTGATGTTAGAAAACTTTGGACTTCCCCTTCAGAGCGAAGTCATGGGTAGCATCCTGAAATTGTCACTCAGTGACAATAAGAGCTTCGTAAATACACCTAACGTCAACAATTATTTTCTAGCCTTTGCCCTACTATACAACTTTGAAGAATTTTAGGCAGCCCTAACAGCATTACACAACATAGAAAACATAGAATTTGACTTGTTCAAAAGAAAAATTAGATTCCATAAGATAGATAACCCCTTAAAACAACATACATTCCTGAATTAAATACATTTAACTTATACAACCCCTTAAACTTGGGCAAGTCAAGTGGGTGGATGTGAGGAAAAGCTCCATTTCAATAGGGTGATGATACAATAAAGTACATGCAAGACCTAAAGCACATTCTTATTCAAAATTAGAACAATCTCAAAGAAACTCTTGTCCAGGTAAAAATTGTCTAACCTATTGTACAGCTTCTTGGAACACTTTTTAATCTTAAAGTTAGACAAAGTGAACCAAAGTCATTTAGTATCAGCTTTACTTCTAAACAATGTGTTAACCACATTTCTTTCTCTCTTAAAATTTATACCAAAAAAGTAAATCATTGCCTTTACAATTGAACTTGTTACCTCCCAAAGTAAATCATTTCCTTTCCAATCAAACTTGTTACCTCCCATTCTATCTTACCCATTCTCCACCATGTCAGAATCATCTCCCAGAACACAAAGAACATCTTTGAGATGTGGAGCGAATCAATTCCACAAGTTTGATTAGCACCACTTCTATATGCAAGAGGTGTATTGTCCTATTTAGAGTATTTGATTAAAATGCATATTTGTATGTAATGTATTTATGTCAGAGCTGACAACTATTCTATATCATATATGCTACTGAAGATATTAATGAAGACATTTCTACTTTTCTCATAATATGCTAGGTTTATTCTTAAAATGGTTTCTGTACACATTTTTGCATATATAGTTTCTTTTGGAATAGGAGGAATGCTTGGTTTATTCTAAAGTGCTCTAGTGCAAGATATATAGCTAGGGTATTAATCACAGTGATACAATCTTGTACACTTTACTCCCAGTGTATTGTGAGAATTTTTTATTTGATTTGTATTTGTGATGCTTTATTGCAGAGGTTGATTTTTGAAGCAACACCACCCAATGTATGAAAGATTGTGCTCGCTACAAACATGGCAGAGGCAAGCATTACAATAAATGACATTGTCTTTGTTGTGGACTGTGGAAAGGCAAAAGAGACATCATATGATGCATTGAACAATACTCCATGTTTACTTCCTTCTTGGATATCGAAGGCTTCTACTCGCCAAGTAAGATATGCAAGGATTGATTTGGCAGTGTTTTTGAGATTTAGAGACCTCATTTTTCCATGTCCAAGTAAAGAAATTCAGCTTTGGTCACTGGTCATTTGTTGAAAGCAACTGTCCACATAGCAGGATGTTGGTTGATGTTCAGGAATTTAGATATATGCTGCATGGCATATCCTCTTGACTGTGGGAAGATCTTGCTGCCATTTGGTCATTGCAAAGGAACAAGGTGTTAATTGTGGAAACACAGTTGAAGCAGAGTTCTTAGATTCACAGGCAATTGACTCAAAGCCTAAAGGCGGTCTGCACTTCCTATATGCAAATAGGTCAGCTATAGGATTAGCATTTGGTGATGACATCTTTCGTTGAAAAATAGGTTACACATTTGATTGCAGCAAATACTATTGCATTGTGCTTCCTCAATTATTTGTAAACCAGTTAGCTGTTGCAAAACTTCAGAATTGTTTTGTGACTAAATGAAAGTGTTTTATCGTATACATGAGATTTGTTTGACAAAAGTCTGTCATGTGACATTCCATTGAGTTTGAGAACTGCTCGAATGAAAATGAGCCAATCAGCAAATGTACATCACACATTTTCTACAACATGCTAACTGTTTGACTTAATATTTGCTGGTTGATTTTGGGAAGTAGAAAATTTGGTGGAGAACTGATTGGGGATACTACAATTCTTGTCAACAGTCCTACTATGTGGATAGTTTGGCTACTATTTGAAAACTGAATTTTTAATCTCAAAAACCAAATAGCAAAATAATTATAAACTCTAAAACTCAATTACTTGGAAAATACACACCATGCCAACTAAATAATAAACAATGTGCACCTTTTAATTTATATATATAGCTGCTGCTGTACAAGCACAATTCGCAGCCTTCATAGAACCAAATGCAACCCTTATTCTTCTCGACGCTCCAACATTGAAATCGCAGCCACTACTATGCATAGGCTGCCTTTCCTACTGGAATTGCAGCCTCTATAATATAGTCGCTGCCTAAATAATAATCGCAGCCCTTGAGACATATGAACATAGCCTTACGGAGATCAATTACCAAGTGTTAAATGCTGCATCCGTTTGAAGAAAAAACACAGACCCTTTTTGGAGTTTTGCAGCCAAGAATAATATCATCTGTTGTTTCAGTTTGTCCCTTGAAGGATAACTAGTTAAGCTTGGGAACAAAACTCCCAAACTCTTGTGCTTTGTGCCTTAACTAGTTATGTAGTGACACTACATAGCTAGAATATAACTAGTTGTTTTAGTGTTTCAATTTGTTCATTGCTACTCCCACTTGAACAATTAGACATATAATACACACATTCTTAATTAAACCCTACTGTAATGTCTTTGTTAATACTTTAAGAATAATTTCTTACAAAACTACAGTTAGCAGAAAGATAAAATATATAATATTCAATCTAATTATAAGTAAATTAGATTTTAGGATGGTCTCTAGGTCGGGCCTCATATTATAAGGATTCTCTCACTTGAAGGATATAAGACCAATTCTAAGCAATCCTTATTCAGTCGTCTTCCCATGAAGTGCTACTCCCAAAATGGAATTAGATCTTAGGACGGTCTCCAAGTCGGGCTTCATATTATAAGGATAATCTCACTTGAAGGATATTAGATCCATTCTAAGCAATCCTTATTCAGTCATCCTCCCATGAAGCGCTACTCCTAAGATTTTTTGGAAACAATAATCGTTATCCAAGCCTACATGGGAGGATTGATAAGCAATCCATACCCTTCTTGGATGAGATATCCTACACCCAAGCCTACACAGGGAATTGAAATTGGTCTATTCCCTTTCTTGAATGACATATGTTTTATCCAAGCCTACATCTTGAATGAACTACATTTCATCCAAGCCTACATGGATCCATCTTTATAATTCTTGGGAGAGATTTTATCTCTTTCCAAGCCTACATGGATATCCCTTTAGGACTACCCATCTTTATTCCTGGTAGACACTGTATCCCTTTTCAGTCCTACATGTATATCCCTTTAGGATGCATCCATTTGTAATGTATTCTTCCTTCCAATCAATCCCAAGAGCACAAAATGAACATTTATTCATTCGACATCTCGGCCCACCTAGGGGTTGGCATAATTGATGAGGGAAATAAGTGTTGTTGCTTCTTGCTCACTGTGACTATTAGAATCTTTCTTTTAATTCTTTTTTTCATCTCTCTACATCATGGCTGATTCTCACATAATTTCTTTAAGCCCGCAGGATGGCTGGATCGTGCTCTGGTACCACTCAAATGTCCCCTTCTAGTTGTCTTCAAGATAACTACCTTGAATTCTCTCCTCTAAAAATTTGTATATAATCCTCTTCACAATAAATACAAATTCTCATATACCCGCACATATTCTTCATAAATTCCCTTCTTGAATGTATTATTTATCTCCTTGAATGATCAGCCTTGAATATGTTTTACACCCCATTACCCCAGTTCAATCATTCTCCATCATTTCTTTTTTCAATCATACTTCATTAACTGAACTTGTACCTTTTCATATTCATTAAAAAGGCATGCTCTATTAGATATCTCTCTACATGTATATCATTCAAAATATCTCGTCATTGAAGAGAGACACTTCTTTTCCATAATTACCATATATTCCCCATACAGATATGTACTTACTAAAAACTGAGTAATATTGCAGTCTATTCACTCGCTTCTCCAATCCCCATCTTTCTTTATTTCACATGTTCCCTTATATAACTTCCTTCCATTAGGAGTTGTGACCCTTCAATCATTGAAGAGTTTTGTCTTTATGATAATTGCAGCTCTTTAAGATAGAAAGACATTGCTCCTCTTAATCGTCAACTTATCTTAGTGCTTAATATCTTCTTACACGAATCAATGCGACTGAATACTTTTATCATATAATTGCTAATAGTCATTGAGGACTCAGTTTGACCTCTTTTTATGCTCGATATCCAGTAATCTTAAATGTGAAACAACCCCCTTTCACTCCAGTTTACAACACAGAGAAGACAACAAGGCCCAACCTGGAATGGAAGTCTTGCAATAACTTTACGGCCAGATCTTATTAAATTTGATCTGAAGTACATGGAAAACTCCCATAATCTGATTATGAATCTTTTTCACGAAGATCACAATCACTTTTATTATCAAATTCTAATTTGCTTCTACTCAAGTATAGAAACGTTTTGTATATAACTCCTCCTTCATTCAGTCTATGTAATTGTTTTCAAGTTGTATGAATGCCATGTAGGAACGATCCTTAACCTCCGAGCTTGATTGTCGAATACCAAAATGTTGCTAAGTATGTGATTATAATATTATATACCACTGTTATGAAATAGATGTTTCCCATGATCGAAGTATTGGAGGAAAATAAATATCTTCGGATTTCAATATATAGATCGATGTTGCTTATCTTTATCGGGCAATGATTTCATTGAAATCTTAGATATCACTTTGTGGACGTGTCGTGATTGCTTGATCATTGTAGTTGTGCGCAGCTTAGGATTGCTCTATGTTAAGTAATTATAGATCATAAGATGTAAACCGAATGTATGCAGTAGAATACAATTGCCTTGGTTATTGATTGATTGATCCTACAAAAAAAATACAATGACTATATATATATATATTGAATCTGAAGAAATAAATATGAAAAGACATGACTTATCATACTAATTGATAAGTCATGACTGTTCATATTAACTAACCTAATGATTATCGTTTTGAACCATATGGTAAACATAATGCATAAGGCCTGGCGGAATTAATACACTTGGACAGTCACGATACTATCGTGACTGTCATATACTAACAGTCTGATAGTATCGTGAATGTTTGTATATAGCAGTGATAATCATATTAATAACAGTTTATATGATTCAATAATATTAATATTCCATTCAATATAATATATATATATATATATATATATATATATATATATATATATATATATATATATATATATATATATATATATATATATATATTATTGTCTCATCGTTTGTTAAACACGAACGAACAATACTTTAACACGCCCTCTTGAGAGAGAGTTTAATAGAGTTTGTAGAACTTTTCATATCATGATATCTGGCCCAATCCAAGACACTTAACAAGTGTCGATCATGATGAGTTATTACACAGTAATAATGTAAGTGTTAAGATGTCCGGTCCTATCCAGGACAAACCCTTTTGGGAGTCAATCCTAACAACTTTATTACCCAACAAGTAACAAGATGTCCGGTCCTATCCGGGACAAACCCTTACGGGAGTCGATCTTGAACTTTATTACCCAACAAGTAATAATATAAGCAACAAGATGTTCGGTCCTATCCGAGACAAACCCTTACGGGAGTCGATCTTGAAGCCTGGTTACTATTGTCAAGATCGTCACCTTGACATAGTAACCTATATACACAGAAGATCGTCATCTTCACAATTTTGAAATATTTCAATATTTTATTCATGAACAAAAAATGTACATTAATGATTACATTCATATTTTGATCAAACCAATTTTCCTTCTGAAGAAATATGTCTTTACTTTTGCAAGAGATTTAGTAAAGATATCTACATTTTGTTCTTCATTACTGATATAGACCAGTTTAATGATCTTCCTGTCTACTATATCTCTCACATAGTGATATGGTATCTCTATGTGTTTTGACCGATTTTGGATACTAAGTTTGTGTAAAGACATGTCACTATGTGATAGGTTTTAATCAATATGTAATACTAAGTTTAGAAGGATCCTAATATGATTCATATGGATACTAAGAAATCATATATTACATAATTCGTGATATGAAGTATCACCTAACATGTGATACCCAATTTTCAATATCACCTAACATGTGATATGAGGAATCACCTAGCATGTGATACCTAGTTTTCAATATCACCTAACATGTGATATGAGGAATCACCTAACATGTGATACCCAGTTTTCAATATCACCTAACATGTGATATGAGGAATCACCTAACATGTGATACCCAAATTTACATATCACCTTGATATGAGGAATCACTTTAGACTTCTCTCTCAAGGAGAAGGATGCAATAACATACAAGATGATAGATGAAACTCCTTTTCATCTAAGGCTTCATTCTCCAACATGCCAAGTTTATGTCGAAGGTACACAACCTTACCTCTAGCAAGAAACTTGGTGAGAATATCAACCATAAGTTTTGTAGGGATAATGTACCTTGAATAGCATACTTGTGCACTATATCTCTTATATAGTTTGCATCACTCTAGGTGAACCCCAAGTTATGTAAGAGATAGCATAAAAATATTTTAGCAGCACACATGAGACTCAATCTCATGATCATAGTCTTCTGGATGCTTCCTTTAAGGTCTTTGTAACAACCTCCTCACCTCCTCATCCAAGGTTGTTTTAGATGAACTATTATACTCCCTCTGAATCTAATATCAACCTTCTGTGAGGAAGTCGTGTCTTTGTCCTTTAGTCTACATTACGCTCTTATCTTGAATTTCCAACCATCTATCTAGGAATATCATGACCTAGATATCTGCATAAAAGTCTTCTAGTTCACATACATGGAATTTCATCATAATTCTTTTTCCTTTTATAGTTTCCTAGTCACTAGGGAAACCATCTTGATATGGTTTACTCCCTCTGTATCAATATGACCAAGATCCTTGGAAATCAAATAAGGCATATCCTCTAGATGTTGTGCTGACTCCCTCTATCATGAAAGCATACCCTATTTATATACTCAACTCAGTGTTATTCCAGGATGTCACTTCATACCTTCCATCCTGAGAGAACCAATACGAATAATCTAAATAGTCACAAGGTTACATCGGCTAGCATAAGATGCATTTTGATATTTTCCAATCAATATGATCGAGTTTGTCCAAGAAGCTGAATTTTGCCAACTTCTAGATCTTTCTAAAGATGTCAGACTCCCTCTCATGATGATGTTGAGCCTCTTAATATTGATTTAGCCTCCTCATGTTGCTCATGTTCCGCTACAACCTTTGGTGGTTGTCTATGATGGATTGTCAGACTCCCTTTGATTCTGATATCAACTCTTAGCTTAGCTCCATAACTACAGTCATTAAGTTCTTTCTTCCTTGAATGCAATCTCATATGCTTCTAGATTTGTCCTGAAAATAGTTCATACAACTACACAATCCCAAAAGGAAATACCAATGATAGAAGCATACAAGATTTACTATCTCAATGTTATAGCATGAATGAATGACTAAAAAAAAAGAAAAAATTCATGAACATTATTCAAGGGTATGAAGTACTTATCTCTATATACGTATGATACTCCTGGAGAATTCACAACAACCTCATGACACCTTGTTGTACGCATCGCATCATTTAATGCCCTTGTTAAAACTTGATTCCCATATGCTTTGTTTCTACAAAATGACTATACAAAATGCTTCACATAAACCAAAGCTTGGAACCATATAAAGTATAGTTTTTGGCAACCAAGAGATTCTTTCCAATCATGAAAATTAATGGATTGAAGAAACCAAACCCACTGTGTTGGTAATGGACCTCGATTCACATAATATTAAGGATGACATTCTCACAACACTATTGATACTTTTGTCTCTTTCAAGTTTCCACGTACTCCTCCAAACATTAGCTCTCTCAATATGAAATCTTAGCAATTGATTGATATTGATCATGGTACTGCTTCAATTTGCTAATTTACCCCACCGAGTTTTTATGTCATAGTAAAATAATATTAAAGAGAATCGTCCCTTAACATGGCCCAACATATCACTAAAAAAAAAAAAAATTGAACCAAAAATGCTTCATTCAATGATATCTTCAGTGTCATGTTCTTCTACGAGAATGTTGAACTGTCTGCAATGTCAGAAATATGTGCCAAGTAATCTGTACACATCCAAATGTTCAAATGTACCCGCATAGCACCATTGTCTCGTTGCCATAATATGCCTGATGCCTGTTGAAGAACCGATCATCGCTCTCCATTGTATTCAAGATGAATGTTTGCGCCTCATTCAAAGAGATATACATTCCCCTCACTATCTCAACATAGACCTTCATGTCAGAATGACAAAGTCATTCTTTCCTATCACAATAATATAATTTGCTTATTGAATTCCTTATTTCGTATCTGACAAAGATGAAATGTAGTGTAATTCGAATCAACCTGACAAAGATTGATTACGCATGAATCAATCTTTCATATGATTGTTGGATATGCAGTGGATGTGCCACACATTCTCTGTTCCATGTCATGCTTCCTTTCACCCTGTCAATACAAAAATCCATATGCCTTTATCTTCTTGGCCCTCCTTTGCTCTGTGTAGAGAATTCAACTATGAAGTGCCCACTCTCGGGTCTATAGATAAATAATCTGCTATTGGCATACTCTCAGCCCCTCATAGTCGATAGTCAATTCTGTCTCCTTCAACAGACAAACTATTCTAAGTGTATCCTTCTCGGCTCTTCAAGGACTGAGATTGTTCTCGCCTCTTTCAAACCACCTCACTCAAGGCTTATGTCATGGATGCCTTGTACTCAATGGCTCGGTAATGAGCATTGACTCCTTCCTTGCTTGAATCCAACTATGTACTCTCCTCATGAACAATACCCTATGACTATATTGCTCTCAGCCGCATCTACATCTGATACATCTGCTTCCCTCCAATTAGATTGCAGTCATCACCTACTGTGAATGGCCTTCAATCGTCGAGAAACCAAATCGAGTTCTTTTCACCAAGCTTTACGAGTCTCGAATGACTCTGTTCTAAGACTCTTTAAATATAAAAAACTCTTAAACAAACTGCTCACTGCTGTAATTAACTTTGAAACATTCCCCACTCTCTTACACCCTAATCATGGTTTCTTTCTATGGAACTGGTCTGCGCAGCCCGATACATTCGATATTTCTTCTTCTAAACATGTCGATATGTATCATGATCGAACTTATGCTAATTAACATGAAATCCTGTGCTCAGTTAGGGTAAGATTGATCACCTTCGGCTCTTCCTTGATCTTTGTCCTTGCCCAGGTCTTTCCTTCAAGCGGTTAAGCTTTACAGAAGGAACTGGCTCTGATACCATGTTAAGTAATTATAGATCATAAGATGTAAACTAAATGTATGCAGTAGAATACAATTGCCTTGGTTATTGATTGATTGATCCTACAAAAAAAATACAATGACTATATATATATATTGAATCTGAAGAAATAAATATGAAAAGACATGACTTATCATACTAATTGATAAGTCATGACTGTTCATATTAACTAACCTAATGATTATCATTTTGAACCATATGGTAAACATAATGCATAAGGCCTGGTGGAATTAATACACTTGGACAGTCACGATACTATCGTGACTATCATATACTAACAGTCTGATAGTATCGTGATTGTTTGTATATAGCTGTGATAATCATATTAATAACAATTTATACGATTCAATAATATTAATATTCCATTCAATATAATATATATATATATATATATATATATATATATATATATATATATATATATATATATATATATATATATATATATATATATATATATATATATATATATATATATATATATATATATATATATATATATATATATATATATATATATATATATTATTGTCTCATCGTTTATTAAACACGAACGAACAATACTTTAACACTCTACTCACAAGTGATGCCACTTTGATATTTTTAGTGGTTCAGATATATCTCCCGTCCATGCTGAATATGTTCCCCCATAGACCTTCTTTATCTCTTGTTGAATATGTTATCTCTCCCAAAATGCGTTCATGTTTTTTCCTTCGTGCTCCCTTAATTGTTGTTGTTGTCCTCCCAATACATTCGATAGAGCTATATGTTGTCTACGGGTCGCGAACATTCTTTTTCCCTATTGTCGACGTTTTAAGCTTGACAAAATCAATTATTATTGACTCGTTAGATGAAATAAGTATTATCTACTTAGTCGATCATATTGTTAATTATATAATAAATATAACTCATTGATTCCTTAATATGTAATATTATATAATATTATTTATTAATTTATATTTTCATATTATTAGTTAATTATAATTTTGTAATGTTAATTTTGTATATTAGGATTATATTATCATTTATATTATTATTTTATTATTATTTATTCTTTAATTATATTTAATTTAATCAATATAAGTATAATTCTAGTTATTTTATTATTATTAATTATCATAATATAATCTATTATATTATTATTTTTTATATATTGTTAATTATTATTATTTCAATAATATATTACATTATTATATTTATAATAGATTATATTATTATTTATTTGTCTATTAATTTTAATTCTTGTAATTAGGGGGTTAAATGAGGGACATGACATTTGTCCTGCTGCATGACTCAAAAGAGAAAAGTAGAATTTTGAAAATAGGCTTTTGCACTCTTTTATTGCACCATGTTGGGGGGCAGTCTCCATGCAGATTTTCTGATGAACCAAAAAATAGTTTTTATAATGACCAGGAACATGCTTAGTAGGGGGCTCACTACATTTTTAACTTCTAAGCATAATTCCATTCTATGTCATTTAAAGAGTGCCTTTCATGAGCAGTCATAGTCTTCTAAAAACAAGTCCAAAATTTGCACCTTATAAAGGTGTAGCCAAGGGAGATCAGTATTTAAATATAAGATTCAAAATGAAGAAAGTAATTCTTTAATTATGAAACAAAGGTGCTTACAATAACAGTTTTAAGTGTGCCTGAATGTATTTTAGAACAACAAAGCACCAGGTTAGGGTGTATAATTAGCAAAATAGTCTTTAGATGAGTACAAGTAGAGGCATGACTTCATTCTTGCATCAGGAGGGTCTTAGCAAAGAACATTCTTGCATCAACTGAATTGGGTGTGGCCCTCCTCCCCCTACCCCTACTATTTTTAGGGTAAGGACCCACTAAGAAAATTCAAATTTTCAAACAAAAGAAGTGCCTAGGGTTTTCAGTTGATGTTTAATCCTCAATTTTCAAAACCTCATCTTATTCATAGTGAGCAGATCTTCACTGTACATTGTCTCCTTATTTTACCAATAGCAACATATGGCCATTCAAAGAGAACTGTACTACATGGACAAAAGAACAATGGAACAAATGTATGAATTTATCCAAGTTGTATCCTCTAAAAAGTTGAATAGACATAAAGAAAAGAAAAATTTTAAATCAGTCTCAAAATTTATATATGCTCTTGGTATTAACAATTTATAACACAATTCTAAACAATTTATAACACAAAATTCTAAACAATTTGTCTCACAGTGACTCCGCTCTGGATCTCGCCTGCAAGCTTGGGGTGACTTCCCCCCGGGCAGTCTCGCTCGTGAGCTCGCAGTGACTTCGCCCTAGGTCTCACCCGTGAGCTCACGGTGACTTCGCCCTGGATCTCGCCCGCGAGCTCGGGGTGACTCCGCCCCGGATCTCGCCAGCAAGCTTGCGGTGACTTCGCCCCAAGTTGGGTTACCACTTTGTGGATAGTACTTTGTCGATGCGTCTGCGGATGAATGCACGTTTGCCTAAAGTAAGGATTTTTTTTTTTAAATTTTTACTTTTTAAACTCTAGTTTTTTGTTCTTTTCATCATACAGAGCCTCTAATAAACATTTTTTTTCCATGACTTCTAACCTTGTTTTCATGTCTTCGCCTGCAAGCTCAGGGTGACTTAACCCTGGGTCTTGCCTGCGAGCTCGTGGTGACTTCACCCCGGGTCTCGCTCACGAGCTCATGGTGACTTCTCCTCGGGTCTTGCCCAAGAGCTCGAGGTGACTCCGCCTCGGGTCTCGCCCATGAGCTCGCGGTGACTTCACCCTAGATCTTCCCTGCCCTAGATCTTGCCCGTGAGCTCTTGGTGACTCTACCCAGATCTCGCCCGCAAGCTTGCAATGACTTTGCCCCAAGTTGGGTTACCACTTTGTGGATAGTACTCTATCGACGTGTTCGCGGATGATTGCACGTTTGCCCAAAGTAAGATTTTTTTTTTTTTTAACTCTAGTTTTTTCGTCATAGGGAGCCTTTAATCAACATTTTCTTTCCACGATTTCTAACCCCATTTTCGTGACCTCTCCCGCAAACTCGCAATGACTTCGCCCCCAGTCTCGCCCATGGTGACTCCGCTCTAGATCTCACCCATGAGCTCACAGTGACTCTGCCCCGAATCTTGCCCGCGAGCTCATAGTGACTCCGCCCCGAATCTCGCCTGCGAGCTCGCGATGAGTCCACCACGAGTCTCGCCTGCGAGTTCACAATTATTTCACCCCAGGTCTCACCCGCGAGCTCGTAGTGACTTTGCCCCGAGTTTCACTTGCGAGCTTGCGACGACTTTGCCCCGGGTCCACCTGCAAGTTCGCATTGACTTCACCCCAAGTCTCGCCTGCAAGCTCACGGTGACTCCACCCCAGATCTCGACTGTGAGCTCGGGGTGACTTCACCCCAGGTCTCGCCTGCAAGCTCGCAATGACTTCACCCCTGGTCTCACCCATGAGTTCACGGTGACTTTGCCCTGGGTCTCGCCCGTGAGCTCACGGTGACTTCGCCCTGAGTCTCACCCATCAACTCGCGGTGACTTCGCACCAGATCTCGCACGTGAGCTCATAGTGACTCCACCCTAGATCTCGCCCGCGAGCTCATGGTGACTCCACCCTGGGTCTTGCTTGCAAGCTCGCGTTGACTTTGCCCCAAGTTGGGTTACCGATTTGTGGATAGTACTATGTCAATGCATCTGTGGATGAACGCATGTTTGCCCAAAGTAAGAATTTTTTTTTTAACTCCATATTTTTCATTTTTTTCATCGTACGAAGCCTCTAATCAACATTTTTTATCCATGACTTTTGACAGATTACCATGGGTTTATCACACCCATGGTAATCTATCAGGATTACCGCGAAAAATGAATTGCATATAATCAAGGATTGAAGGATGAATAAGATTTATATATGTTCTAACTATTTGCATGACTTGGGAATAAGATCTTGGTGTTACAAATGTTTTCTTGCAAGTTTTATTGAGTTTTCTGTGTTTTCAGTCATGATAGTTGCTGTTGTAAGCATGTAACAGTGGTAAATAAATTGCATGTCTTGGTTTATGGATTTGGAATGTTGCTTAGATGTCTTAAGAATGTTTTCAATCCATTTGGAGCATTTTCATATTCCTAGCTAACCTCAATTTTCATATTGTGTTACTAACCCCAAATTACCAAGTAGAAATGGACTTATTAACAAGTGTCCCATTTCTATTCGCTGATATCAACTAGGAATTTGACGGTCAATTTCCTAGTTGATTGTCAAATTTGTACCTATTGTTTAGTTGAGCTTGGGGATTAATTTGTCTTGAGTTAGTTGACTTGAGATTTGTTCAGTGGCTTAGTTAGTTTCTTTTCTTTAGAGAGTCAGTTTGTAGGTTTTTCTTGAGTCGTTTGACCCAGGTGGTTTTCTTTAGTCTAGGTGCTTTCTTTGGCTAGTTTAGTTTGAGGGATCCCAATTTTTGAGAAAGGTTATGTATTATACAACACACTCTTGTGTTGTCCCATTGGATTTTTTTAGGTTTTTTATTGGATATCTCTTTGTGAGGTTCTCTTTAGTCAGAGATTGATCCTAATAGCCTTATCTTGCGAAAAGGATTTTTCCTAAAGTTGGATTGGAGCATGGTTGTATTTTGAGTATCTGAGTCTTTTGATTACAACATTTTACTCACACTTAATTGCTCTAAGTTCTTTGGTAGTTTTGAAGTGAAGTTGGGCTTCGTGAAAATTATACACCTGCTCTAGCGCCACTGTGGTCTTCCAAACCCTCTGTGGGCTTCATTTCCTGCAAGCCAAGGAAGAGATTGAAAGTGAGAAAAATGAAAATAGCATGATAAAAGAAAGAGAGAAAAAATGAAAATGATGAAGAATGAAATAAAAATCAAAGTGAAAATATGAAAAGAAAAGAAAAATTGGCTCAAGGGCTATTAAAAATAGTCACTAAAGGTAGAACCATGTTTGTGGTTGACCATAATGATAACCTCATAGGGGCTATGGACGTTAGACTGGCAACGAGGCTCTATCTAGGATGCTTTTTAGAGTAAGGATATTTAAATAGCTAAGCTCAACAAATCTGAGAGGTTACTAAGCTCTTGTTGAGATGGAAATGAACACACTTTCACACACATGGGTAATCAAGGATGAGGGCTCTTAGCTCAATTTGTGGTTTCTTCCTTCTTGAGTGCATTTACTAGTGGTTTGATAGGTGAAAATGGATTTGATCAAAGGTTCTTGGTTCCAATCAAGTTTTATCCTTGAAATGTTCATGAACATTTCCTTGGGGGGATGCTAGATGTCGTGAGGTTTTCACACCATCGCCCCATTGTAAATGGGGACCCCCTCCTTTTTCTTGTAGGTTTAGGTAGTAGGTGGTTTGGAAACAATCTCAAAGTTAGATGGTCTTGTTTAGGTAGAATTTGAAAATTTACAAAATTTGGCTAAGTGTGAAAGAAAAACATTTTTCTTGGCTTGAGGTCAAAATTTGGAATTTGAAAGGATTGAGGTCAAATTTTAGAGATGTAAGGGTGCCTTGTGTGGTAAGCTAGTCATTGCACTTTAGTTCAATTGATGTTGAATCCTTAGTTTGTATTTCAAGTTGGATTGAGGGGGAGGCATTGATATGAAAATCATTTGGATTTCCTTAGAAGCTTTGCACTATGTGGAGTTGATGTCACTGATAAGATTCCATTTGGCAAGAGTCCTAGTCCATCCATCAATCTTCCCATCCATAGTTAGAAGTAGGAATAGCGTAGTAGTAGAAGTTGAGGTTGAAGTGGAAATTTCAGATCAAAAGTTATATTTTCATTGCACATTGTGAAACCAAATCTTTAGAAGTGCGAAGAGTTTTCATCCTTGAATGAACTACTTAAGCCAGCCTAGGTGATTAACCAGAAAATCACATCATTTCACTGAGTTAGATATCCACAAGAATCGGGAACCTTGGAGTCATTCCATGATCTTCATTGCAAAACTTAGCATGGGAGATGAATTTGTTCAAGAGAGGTTTTCATGTTGTATGTTTCATCGTGGAACGTTGAGTGTTTAATCCTACATGTTATGTAGGTGGAACAAAACTCGCATCAACAAATGTGAGCTCATAAAACTTTGTAATACAAAAGTGGTGAACAAACACCAGCAAACAATGGAGCCGCTGGGAAACCGACAAGCCGAAAAATGCGAGATAACTTAGTAACACCAAAGGCGACGAACAAACACCAGCGATCAATCATCCAAAGATCTATGTGAATCTAATTCACCGCTAGAAATTCAGAGCTCCACAAAGGGGAAACAATGGGGGAACACTGAAGTTGAGGGTTTCGACGCACAAATAATTCTTTACGACATCAACGAGTTTGAAAATGATTGGGAAAAATAGATTGTGCACAAAGATGAATGGAGGAGATATATGGAAGTCAATAACAATAAAGTCCAACTTAAAGTAAGCGTAGAACAAGTTGAGCTAAAAAAAGTTTCATGCTTACGTCAGCCTTGGTTGCCCCTGGGAATCGTCTCCTCTCTGCTCCAAATGGAATCATATCTAAGTAGTCCTTACCTTTCACAACATCAACATTCTTACCCACAGATCTCTTTGGCTTGAATTCCAGAGGATCTTTCCACAGCGATGGGTCTCTTTCAATTTCCCATCCATTGACAATAGCCTGGTTCTCTTAGGAATGAAGTACCCACCAACTGTACATTCTTGCATGGACTCATGCGGAAGCAGCAAGGGTAACACCGGATATAATCTCAGCGTCTCCATCACCACACACTGCATGTACTCCATGTTTGCTAAATCACGTTCGCTTACATTCCCCTTTATGCCTGCAACTGAATCAATCTCCTCTTGCATTTTCTTGGCCACATTAGGGTTTCTAAGAATCTCGCTCATTTCCCAATCTAACGTAGTAGACATCGTTTCAACTCCAACCATGAACATATCCTAAAAATATTGTAAATCCTTGTTAGCTCAAACTAAAAACTCAACAGAACTACCAAGAAACTTGAAAAAAGAGTATTTGGGATTGTAATAGATACATACAAAAACAATGCCCTCAATGTTGTCCTTTGTGATTGGCCTTCCATCGAGGATATCCATTTGTAAGAGCACGTCAATGATGCCTTTAGTCTCCTCCTGCTCCTCCTGTAACTTCATACTGCGCTGCTGGCTCTCCTCTATTATCTTTCTGATCAATTGGGAGATCAAAATACCTTTTTCAGCTACCGCTTCACACCTTGTAAGTCCATCCAATCCAAGTATGGAATGAAGGCCCCAATATTCATAGCTCTTGTTGCAACTAACGCCTCCAATACAACCTTCTTTATCTCTTCTCCACTACAAGATAGTTTATTGTCGTAAAGGATGTGCCACATGACTTCTTGCGTAAACGATGAAAAAATGTTGGTGAGATTAACAACCTTCTTTCCCCGCTTAGACATCTCCCACATTAAACGAACAACGACAAGCATTATTTCCTCTCTTAGACAGCTGAAGGACTCGATCCTCTTCACACTCAGCAATTCCACCACGCACAGCTTCCTCATGTGCCTCGAATAAGGCCCATAAGGAGTGAATACCATGTTCTTGTAATTATATGCAAGGTACTTCCCCGAAGCATCAAGAGGTCGGCTTGCAAAAACATTATCGTGGGTTTTCAAGATCTCCTTCGCCATGGCAGAAGAAGAGACAATGACAGTGGGAACATAACCCAATTTCAACACCATGATGGGTCCATATTTCTTCCCAAGTTCATGGAGATCACAGAGATCACGATGAGGAAGCCTTTTCATCTAGTTCAGATTTCCTATAACAGGACATGCAAACGGTCCTGGGGGCAATCTCTTTCCTAATGAATTTTTCCTTTTCAGGATAAATCTATGCAAAACCCACAAGAAAAGTATGAGTGAACAGAGTGTAGCAGTTGTTGGTGCATAAGCACTACCTTTAATTATATCTGATACTTGAAAATATTGAGGAAAGCGCATAGAAGCCATATTTAGTAGAGATACAACAAACATTCAGTTGTGTCTCCAATTTATACTGATGTTGGCATCTCTTTAATTAACTTCGGGGACAAGAACACGTTCCTTGAACAACTGCAGTCGAAGGCACGTTCTTGAAAATAGTTTTACAACTTTCCTTTCATACCTATTTTTCCCTGGGTGTGGAATTAATGACTTTTCTCTACTAATAGAGTTTCTATTTATACAGATATTATCTAGACCCGTGGCTATGTAGCCAACTAAACTGAATAATACATATGAAGAGTTTGAAAAAAAACTGTAATTCCCTTCCAGTAGTTATTATGTCATCACACAGACTTAAGCAGAGCCATAAAAAAATGAGAGGAGGATATGAAAAGAAAAATGACTTATCCCAAAGCATTGGAATTACGCGCTTGGCTCCCTCTTTTCCATGTCATTTCTGTTCCAATCGTTGGATAGATGTGGATGGCCATCAGACTTGTGCGCCGTTAGATTTCATCTTGGAGCAATACCTTGGCGCTCTATTAATGTGTCAAATGGGAGTCAAATAATGGACGACTACCATTGTCTCAATGGTGTCTCAATGGTAGTCATTGTCCATTCCTTCAAATGCAACCGTTGGATGCAAAATATAGGCTGAGGTTTTCCAAAATGGAAACACCTAGGGTGTAATTAGTTAATAAGTGAGATAGGATAACAATTATTAGCTTGGGAACAGTATTTTTTATTTAATTTATGTATATTAAATTGTTTTAGAGGTAAGATTTATTAGCACTTGTATCTTTGAGGGGTGCAATGCTATGCGGATAGTAGAATATATATAAAATGATAATATTATGGTGGTGATACGAAAAGATTTACCTTTATATTCTTGATATTTTTATAGATCTATATCTATCTCTATTTATATTTCCATATACCTCTCCAGCTCATATATTCTCACTATCTAGTACCTCCCTATCCCTACCTTTATATCTTGCTTAATCACCTTCATAACACTCCTTTCTCCCTCTGTGTCTCTATCTTATCTTACCCCTCTCCTAACCTTTCAACTCTCAATCTATATCTATATTCTATTTCTTCTACTTTTTTATGCTAGAGCTATATGCATATATCTATTTGCATCTCTATATCTATCTTTTATCTCTATCCATCTCTCTCTATTATCTCTATCATGTTATCTCTAACAAACACACACACAAAACATAAGGTTGATTGATTCAGCGATCTGGAAACTTAGAAAGGCTTTTTATGCGATTGTAGTTGATTCCCATCATATAATTGACTGATTCGATGATTTGGAACCTTAGAATAGCTTTTTAAGTGATTTTAGCTGATTCTTATAAAATAGTTGACAAATTAGACGGTCTGGAACCTTAGAATGACTTGCTTGTTATGCGATTGTAGTTGATTTTCTTCGAATAGTTGACCAATTCAATGATCTAGAGACTTAGAAAGGCTTGTTATACGATTATAGATGATTCTCATGAAATGGATGATATGCAATTGTAGTTGATTCTCATTGAACAGTTGACCGATTCGATAATTTAGAACCTCAAAATAACTTGTTATGTGATTGTAGCCGATTCTCATCCAACAATTGAGTGATTCAAGAATCTAGTAACTTAGAACGACTTGTTATCCAATTGTAGCTGATTCTAATCTAACGGTTAACAAATTCGGTGATCTAGAACCTCAGAATAGCTTGTTATGTGATTTTAGCTGATTCTTATAGAATAGTTGAGCGATTTGGTGATCTAGAGCCTCAGTATGACTTGTTATGTGATTGTAAGTGATTCTCATCAAATGGTTGACCGATTCGCTGATCTAGAAACTTTGAATGACTTATTATGCAATTGTAGCTGATTTTTCATCAAATGGTTGATTGACTCAGTGATTTGGAGCCTTATAATAGCTTGTTATGTGAGTAGGTGCTTCTCATTGAACAGTTGACGGATTCAGTGATGTGGAAACTCAAAATGGCTTTTATACAATTATAGGTGATTCTCATCAAACAGTTGATCAATTCAATGATCTAGAAACTCAAAATGGCTTGTTATGTAGTTGTAGTTGATTCTTATAGAATGGTTGTCTGATTCGGTGATTTGGAATCTTAGAATGACTTGTTATAATATTGTAGCCAATTTTCATCAAAAACTTGATGGATTTGGCAATCTAGAAACTCTAGACAACTTGTTATGCAGTTGTAGTTGATTCCCATCAAATGGTTTGTTAATATTGTGGCCTTTAGGGAAAATATATTGGACAATAAATTGATACATAAATAATAATAAAAAATATTAGGAATATTTATTATTCATTGTTTATTGAGAAATTGATTTAATATATGTTGAATTAGAGTGCCCAAGTCCGCCTCTTATAATTAATGGAATTTCTAATTCCATTAGGCCTAGTCGGACTCTTGGAAATCCCTCTCATCCTCATATATATTAGTATTGAATGTTGAGAAGAAGATAATTAAAAACATAACATGTTTCTCCTCCTCGAGATTCACTAATCTACCTAGATGTGTGAACTTCCTTTGAGCGATTTGTCCGAGCATCACTATGTGAATTATAGCTTGGAGAGTGTGATTTATTTATGCCTTATAGTGTGAAATTATTCAGCATTGAAGCACTAAATACATCTTCTATTTTAGAGTGAAATATTCTAGGCATAAAGATCGAATTAGCCTAAAATACAGGGGTTCAAATTGGTTCAAATCAAGAGCAGAAATTGGACAAGAGGAAATAGAAAATCATACCTGATTATAGCCATCAAAGTTTGGACAAAAAGGGCTTCATTGAAGCAATAATCAGGCCTACCATTTGGACAGCGAATAAGACACCTTTGGAAGTGAATTGAAGCATTTATGAGGGCATAAATAAATGCATATAAGAAGCAGTCATCAAGGTCTTGGAACAAACCCTAGGAGGGTAGATTTTGATTGCATATTGAGCACTCACATCAATGAATTGAAGACTAACTCAAGATCAGTCCAGAACTATAATTTCAGGTATTATCTATCCTTATTTGAAGTTTACTTTGTCATTATCCTGTGCTTAGCTTTGAAAGACTTCTATAGTTTGTTTATTCCTTGTATAAATTTGAATTATATTTACATGTTTGACCGATTCATTGACTTAGAACCTCAGAATAGCTTGTTATATTATTTTAGCTAATTCTTATCAAACTATTGACTAATTCAGAGATTTGGAACCTCATAATGACCTGTTATGTGATTGTAGTTGAATCTCATCGTCCAGTTGACTGAGTCGGCAATCTAGAAACTCAGAATGACATTATAGTTGATTCTCATGAAACAATTCCCTAATTCGGTGATTTGGAACCTTAGAATACCTTGTAATGTGAATTTTGGTAATTCTTATTGAACAATTGACTGATTTGTTGATCTAGAACCTTAGAATGACTTGGTATGTGATTATAGTTGATTTATCATCAAATGATTAACTGATTCTATGATTTGGAAACTCAAAATGACTTATTATGCAATTATACTTGATTCTCATCGAAGGGTTGATCAATTTGGTGATCTAAAACTTTAGAATAGCATGTTATACGATTGTAGTTGATTCTCATCGAATGGTTGATCGATTCGGCCATCTGGAAACTTGGAATGGCTTGTTACACAATTATAGCTAATTCTCTTCCAACGGTTGACTAATTCAATGATCAACAAACTTAGAATAGCTTGTAATTTAATTTTAGTTGATTCTAATCAAATGATTGACCAATTCGGTGATATGGAACCTCACAACAACTTTTTATGTGATTGTAGCTTATTCTCATCAAATGGTGGACCAATTCAAAGTTCTACTAACTCAAAATGGTTTGTTGTCCAATTGTAGTTGATTCTCATTGAATCCTTGACAAATTCAGAGATATAGAACCCCAAAATAGCTTGTTATGTGATTTTAACTAATTCTTATCAAATGGTTGAGCGATTCAGAGATCTGGAACCTCAAAATTACTTCTTAATGTGATTGTAAGTAATTATCATCGAACAGATGACCAATGCGATGATTTGAAAACTCAGAATCACTTGTTATGCGATTGTAGTTGATTATCATTGAACAATTAATCGATTCAACAATCTGGAACCTCAAGATAGCTTGTTATGCAAGAAGTTGATTCCCATTAAATGGTTGACCAATTCAACAATGTGGAAACTCAAAATGGCTTGTTATGTGATTCTAGTTGATTCTCATCGAACAGTTGACTGATTCAGCAATCTAGAAACTCAAAATGACTTCTTACATGGATGTAGTCGATTCTTATCAAACGGTTATTTAATTTGGTGATCTAGAACCTTAGAATGACTTGTTATGCCATTTTAGTTAATTTTCTTCAAATAGTTGACCGATTCGGTGATTTAGAAACTTTGAATGGCTAGTTATGTAGTTATAGTTGATTCTCATGGAATGGTCAATTGATTCATTGATCTAAACCTCATAATAACTTGTTATATGATTTTACCTGATTCTTATTGAACCATTGCATTAAAAGGACAAAGCTATGTCATGTTTTAGGACATCTTATCAGCACAACTGAATTTGAGTATTTATTTTAAAAAAATATATATTTTCAAACATATAGACTATCTATATTCATTCTAGGTAAGTTAGATAAGTGCTTCAACTTTTCCAAGTGGAAATATCCATTAAATGCATGTTTTATACCACTTTGGGTCCAATTATCAAAGAAATAAAATTATATCAGAAAAGCGATGTTTCAATAAGTCTTACTCTTTGTAATGATATTATTTTAAAAATATAAAAATACACTTTTGTAGAGATCAAAGTCAAGAATATGTTCATATAGATTTTATAGTGTTTTAACTAGACATTGTCTATTGAAATTAAAAAATATCACAAGTAGGTATTTTAACAGTCATGAGGATGTTGATTTAGAGAAAGAAAAAAATAGTAAATCATATCCAAAAAATCTAAAATTTATATTTAACACTAGAGGAGAGAGTCCTCTTAAAGAATGTGTAAGTTTTTTTCTAAATGGTGTAGATTTGATGGGGGAGATTTGGTGGAAGATGAAAACTGTCAATTTCAGAAAGTTCAACTTTGAGTAGTTATATTAGAAAAAATACACATTGAAAACTAATTTTTCTTTATTTTTGCACTATCTATACATGTCATCTATAATATATTTTGAAATTGGAGGAAAAAAAGATTATTTTCATATAATATTTTGGTGGGAAATACATCCCTGATTTTCAGCATTTTTCAGCAATGAAAAAATTGACTTCAAAAATTAAAAAGCTACATCAATTCTTGTTCAAATATTTTAAATAAAATTATAGGTGTAAACTTCATCTATTTTTACACATTTCATTAATTTATATCATCTTCAAATTCTTAGCACAAATGCCACTTGTATATTGTTAAAGTTGAAAAGTCTATGTCTTGTCGTCCTTTTCCTTTATAAAAGTGTGACACAGGTTTGTACTTTTACCCATTGAGCAATTCAGCAATTTGGAATCTCATAATGACCTATTATGCGAATGTAGCTAATTCTCATTGTATTGTTGAACAACTTGGAAATACAGAAACTTAGAACAATATTGTAGTTCATTCTCATGAAACAATTAACCAATTGGTGATCTAGAACCTCAGAATAGCTTGTAATGTGAATTTAGCTAATTCTTATGGAACAGTTTACCGATTCATTAATATCGAACCTCATAATGACTTGTTATGTGATTGTAGTTCATTCTCATCAAATGATTGACAAATTCTATGATCTGGAAACTCTAAACGGTTTATTATACAATTGTAGTTGATTCTCATCAAACAGTTGATTGATTCGGTGATCTAGAACCTCAGAATAGCATGTTATGTGATTTTTTCTTATTCATATAGAACAATTGACCAATTGGATGATCTGGAACCTTAGAATAATTTCTTATGCAATTGTAACTGATTCTCATCAAATGTTATGAGTGCTTTTGGGTCAGATTGTGTGTTGTTTTTATCATCAACATTTTGGATCAAACATCATGATCCATCATCAGGATGAGAAAGAAAAAGAATGATCCATCATCAAATGGTTGATTGATTCGGTGATCTAGAAAATCAGAATGGCTTGTTATGCAAATTTAGTCGATTCTGATTGAACGATTAACTAATTGTTGAACTAGAACATCATAATAGCTTGCTATGCGATTTTAAATAATTATTTTCAAACTATTGACTGATTTGATGGTTTGGAAACTAAAAATAGTTTATTATGTGTTTGTAGCTAATTCTCATTGAACAGTTGACCGATTTGGTGATCTGGAATAGCTTATTATACAATTGTAGTTGATTGTCATTGAATGGTTCATCAATTCAATGACCTGGAACCTCAAAATAGGTTATTATGCACTTAGAGATAATTCTCATAAAATGGTTAACCAATTTGGCGATATGTAACCTTAGAGTAGCTTGTTATGTGATTTTAGTCTATTCTTATCAAATGGTTAACTGATTCAACAATCTGGAGCCTTAGAATGACTTGTTATGCAATTGTAGCTAATTCTCATTAAATGATTGACTGATTTGGTCATCTAGAAACTCATAAATACTTTTTAAGCTATTCTATTTTATTCTCATCAAATGGTTAATAGATTCGATGATATAGAACCTCATAATAGCTTTTTATTTGGCTTTAGCTAATTCTTATCGAATGATTGAATGATTCGATGATCTGGAACCTTAAAATGGCTTGTTATGCAATTGTAGCTGATTCTCATTGAATGGTTAACCGATTTAGTAATATGAAAACTTGGAATGACTTATGCAATTTTAGTTGATTCTTATCAAATAGTTGACCGATTCGGCTATCTAGAACCTCTAAATAACTTGTTATGTGATTATAACTTATTCTCATCAAATAGTTGACTGATTTGGAAATATGAAAACTCTCAACAGTTTATAATGTGATTGTAGTTGATACTCATCGAACAGTTGACCAATTCGGCGATCTAGAAACTTAGAACATATTGTTATGTGACTTTAGTTGATTCTCATCGAAGGGTTGACCGATTCAGATATATGAAAACTTAAAACAACTTATTATGTGATTGTAGCTGATTATCATTGAATGGTTGATCATTTCGGTGATATGGAACCTCAAAATAGCTTGTTATGTGATTATAATTGACTCTCATCGAATGGTTTACCAATTCAGTGATCTAGAACCTCAAAAGAATTTGTGATGCTATTTTAGCTGATTCTAATCCAACAGTTGACCAATTCAAAGATCTAGAAAATTAGAATGACTTTCTATGCAAATTTAGTTGATTCTCATCAAATGGTTGATTGATTCGGTGATGAAAATAGTGATTTCCACATCTACTACTCTTTGAGGTTAGTAATTTCTTTTGATTCATTTCAATTAAGGTTTCAAAGCATTTCAATTCTGCTCATACATTCCCCTTCTCCAAAACGGAAGCTAGATCTCCTTCTTCTCTTCATTCATATCCGATTGATTCATTATTGCATTGATCACTCTCATTTTTGGTCAATTAGCTTGGATCTTTCCTTTGTGAATTCGGAGCTTGATAGGAGATTTTTCCTTCCGCCATTTAAAGTATAGGGATATATTTTTATCCTATACAATATGTTGAACAGTATAACTTGGGAAATATATGCAAAAGTAGATGCATGAATGCTAAGTAAGAAAGTGAATGATTAAGTGATTGAATGAAGGAATGAATGAATAATTAGATGACTGGAATAGATTGATTAATAATAGTAAAGCTTATTGAAGAGTTTGAATTTGGCAACAGTAAATAGTGAAGTTAATGAAGTTGTCAAAGTTTTGTAAGAACTTCTTCACCCCTCCCCTCTCAGTTCTTTACTTTCCATGTGGGACTAAAAATTGGTATCAGAGTTGAGTACTTGGAAGATAAAGTTTTAAATGACTTGAGTAAAATATCTAGCTATGGGAAGTTACAGGAAAGCAAAATAGATTGAAGAACTTGAGGAGGAATTGGAGAATGCACATGAATTGATTGAAAACTTAAGAAGAAAATTGAAGAGGTCCTTGAAAATGAGAAAGAGACTGGCTGATGACTTACAAATGACACAAGAATGTATTGATACTCTTGAATCATCATCTGATGGTAGTACTACAAGGGAATTTGAAGCTATTATCATAGATATACTAGAAAACAACAAAGTTCTCACTTAACAGATGGACCAAATGTAGAAAGATCATGAAGAACAGGTTGCTGATTTGATGGAACATAATGAGACACTGAGCAGTTGGACCTAGCAAAGATAGATCAAGAATTTTAGAGTTTAAGAATGAGCAAAGTATTGGAAGTGAAAAGATCAGCTGAATATGCTAAAAGAACAACTGAGGAAGAGAAAAGACAACTCGAGGAGATACTTATTGTGAAAGATGGAGAAATCTTGAGGATGGTATGAACTTATACTGCTATCACTGAACAACTGGTTGCTGCATTTTATGATTAAACTGATAAGGGAACCGAGATCAAATAATTGAAAGATGAAGTGATAAGATTGGAAGGAGAACTAAAAATTGAAAGAGATGTCAATGTTATACTTAAAAGGAATAACAAAACCTTATATAGATTGGATGAACAACTGAGAAATCAAAGAGCACTAGGAGATACCACTGGACAGGGCTTTACCGAGCAAAGAATTATTGAGAGAGGAGAATCATCTAATCATGTTGTAAATCAAATCACAAGAGTAGCAGCAAAGTCAAAGAAACCATCATGTTTTTATTTTGGTAAGCCTGGACACTCAACTAATGTATGTAAGGGAAAAAGAGGTAAAACTGCTCTCATTTCTAAATTTAAAGGTTATTGTTATAATTGTAAGAAACATGGACATAGAGAAAGAAAACGTAGATTGAAGAATACTGATAATGAAAAGAAACCAAGGTTTGATGGATTTTGTAATGTATGTAACAAGCATGGACACAAGTCTAAGGAGTGCAAATCAGAGAAAAGGAGAAATGACAGAAAGACACTGAACAGACAAAGTAAGGACAGTAATCAATAAGGAACAATAGTACCATGGGACAACAATATAATTTCATATAAAGCTTGTGGAAGGTATGGACATATAAAAACTAATTGTTTTCTGATGCACAGAAGAAAGAAGAGTTCACTAGCATGTTTAATTTGTCACAAGATAGGACATCTAGCAAAGGATTACACAGACCGACTTGAGAACACAACTTGAATTAATAGAAATATTGAAGAAATAAGAGAACATATGAGACTGACATAGTGTACAAGTTTTGAAGAAGATGGATCGACATCAGCACCAACCTCCTGCACTGAATCCTTTGAATCATGTGCATCCACATCCGCCTAGACAATAAGAGGCAGAAAAAGAACTCTAAGTTAAAAAGCTTTATTATACACCAATTCCTAACAAATAAATGAGCTAAGATCCATATAATCATATTGAGATGCACTTTGGATATGTAGTATCAGAATGATGAAAAGGTTTTAAGTGTGAAACCTCATATGTATCATCTAAGGTTTACTGATTACTGAGCTAACATCTGTGGATTATTGTGAGAATAATTGATACTTTGATAAAGAAAATATTTAAAGATTACCAGTACGTGATCAAGATTGGAAAGAAGCAGATAACTGTGAAAGATGAAAGAGAACCAATGCATATAAGGATAAATGTTGCAGACATCGGAGATAATTTATAGAGTCACAAGAGCCAAGTAAATAATACAACAGAAAGAGGTAAAGTTACTTGTACACCAGAATGATGAAGAACTATTAGTACCTACACACTAAGAAGAAAAGGAGCAAAAGAAAGAGATACAAGGAATGAGTATCGAGAGATAAAAGACTCCACATTATGATGAATGACATATGACTGCTGCTGAGACAAATGGAAGATAGAAATGATTGTAGATAATTGATACAGATTAATGTCAGATGGATCAGATCAAGAAAGGCTGAGTAGACACAGAGAAAGAAATTAATTCTAATAAGAAGAAAGAGAGATGTCATATTGAGACGTAGACAACAGATCAAGCAAAAATTATGAATTACCAAGAAGAATAAAGAGAACAAGAGAGGAAGTCAGTAGGTCATGACAAGTTGATTATAAAGATAAAATGACAATGCATGAAGACCTAAAGATGATCAAAGGAAAGAAGAAGAGTATAGTACAATAAATGTATAAGTCACTTTATAAATTTGAATTTGAAAATGAAAGTTGAAGCTTAAGTTATTTTCCATAGTTGTCAAAGAGGGAGAGATATTGAATTGATGATTACACGGTAGATATAGCCTGAGAATCAAAAGAGGGATAGAAAGAGAATGTCATTGGTGTTACCATCAGAAGGGGGAGTTAAGGATAACTGAAAGAGGGAGCAGATACCTAAGTTACTGATGGGCTGATAGTTGAAGAGAATACAGTATCAAGATCACAAAGGGAGAAAGATGAGTATGAACAAGGACAGATGACAGTGTTACAGATAAAAAAGATAGAACAAAGTGAGAAGAATATCAAAGTATGTTAGAGGTATGTAATCATAAATTGCTTTGGTGTTGCCATTAATGGTGAAGAGAGAGATTGCTAGCATAACAGATGGATCAGAGGGAGTTTTTTAACTGTTGAAGAAATCAACCAAGTGAAGGTATGCAAGAAGGTAGAAGTAATGAGATCGGTTATTGTTTTGTCATTGATGTCAAGCAATGGATTTTTGATTTATGTTATGTTGCCATATATTAAGAAGTATGATGAGAAAGTGCTGAGTGAGTGAAGAAGTGCGATGGGGTGTATAGTATTTGAAAAGGATATGCAATGGGAAACTAATATTGATTTAATTGTTTCCTACTCTACAGTAAAGAAAGAAAGGTTGGTAAGATTTTTTAATGTTAGAAAGAAACATATTCGATTAGAGTAACCATACACATATCATGCAAATCTAATATTCGAAAACAATTTTGAAAGCCAGTCAGAATAATACTAAGAATGACTCTTGTCAAAAAAGCACCACCAGACATACAATTTGGAAAAGTAGCACTCGGTATGTGAAAATACCAAAGGCCACGATGATACATTATCCATGCAAAATTCTAAACATGTGCAAGACACGATACAAGGAAAAATATTTCCCAAGAACCCATCTAAGAATAAAGGCAAGGAATGGCATCAAAATGACATCCTAACAACTTCATATGATGTAAACATATCGATTTTCTAATTGTGAAAAAGTTAAACATGGTAAGATGAAGCACAAGTCATTTAGAGAGAGACTTCTTCAAAATAGGGAACTCTGCAAGAATGGTAGTGTACTTTTCTTGGTGGTTACGGTACTATATTTAAAAGTCATTGAAGTTTACAGATGTGTTAGTCCATTTTCCAGTCATTGCAAAAATCTTATGAAAATGGCCTATTCTTTGCAGTCTTTGTTATGCTGTCCTACCGTGCCTGCAATCATAGTTTTGTTTTGAGAAGAAAATCCATAGTGTTTCATGTGTATGCCCTTAGCCCCTGGTAGTTTATTGTATCACCTTGCTCCAACCCAAATTGCACGTGCTGAATCACAAAATCCAGAAAGATATTTGAGTTCTAGGGTCTGTAGGAAGATAGTTTTAAAATCTGCCACAGTGTCAAAAACCCACATAATTTTTGAGAATCCATGATGTTTTCGGTCTGTGTGAAAACCTTTGTTGTTTTTGACCTTGTGCCTTCCGGCTTTTGTGTGCTTATCTTTGATGTCAGAATCTTTGTGTGTTTTTGATCTTTTGCTGAAAACCCTATGTGTTTTCGACCCTGCACTTCTGCCCTGATTGATGGTGTTTCCTAACTGCGCAAGTCCGATTGGATGGTGGGTCTAGGTCTTCAAAGGCTCTTCCTAATTGGTTGTCACATGGCCGCATGTTAAACTTTTTTGACATGTGATCATGCGACCGTTTGCCACCTGTTCGCGTGAGTCCTGGTTCTTCACAGTTGCTTGGTGCAGTTAAAGTTCGGACATGATCTGTGGCTGTCGCTAGTTCACATGGTAAAGATGCATGAGGTTTAATTCTCATGCTTTTACGACAATCATCTGATCCTCTAAAAGGTAAAATAGTTTCGTGGTCCCGGAGGTAGTGATGTGACAGCCTGTAATTGGTTGTCGCATGATCACATAGCCTAGTTTTTGGCTATGCAATCATGCGACCGATTGACACGTGTCCGCGGTAGTGAGGTGGTATTTTGTCAGTGGACCCGGGAGATCCAGAGAGAAGGGTTGATGGGTAGTGGATCCATTTTCCAGGTGGCATGATGTGTTGATTTTTGATTGGCCGATGAGTGCTGAGGTGGATATGCTTGGTGGGACCGCTACTTAATGGCAGGTAGCGGTGGTGGTTAGTCACATGTTCGCATAGCCTTTTACAAGGCTATGCGATCATGCAACTAATGTTTTCTATCAACTTCATGCGGTGGCAGTTATGCTCGGCACGGTTAAGGTTTGTGGGTTGTCGCATGTTGGGACAGGGTGCCACGCGTGCTAGGGCCCGTCTGTATTTGTTTGGTGGTCCCGTTGGTAGGTGGTGTCATGGTGATCTTTGGTTGGTTTGAGCTGGCAGGATGATGGGTTGAACGCGGGCCTAGGTTAGGGTATCTCGACGGTGACATGACAACTGGCAGGGTGCATGTTAGTGGCTTGTCACATGTTCGCATGAGCTAGCTTTCCGGCTTGCGAACATGCGACAAACCCTTTTGTGGCAGCGGCAGCGTCGGCAGTTATGAAGAGGGTAATGGCAAGTGGCATGTCGCATGTTCACATAGCCCATTTTTGGACTATGCGATCATGCAACAACTGTTTGACATCGCCATTACGGAGTTAGCCTGAGGTGTTTGGATGGTGAAAAATACAGGCTTGCGAAATGCATGGTGACCATTGGCTTTCATTTTTGAATCTTTGAGGATGTTTCCAGTGACCAGAAAGGACTGAAATTGATGATAGAAAGGGCCAGAGTTGGTAAAACTAATTTTCTCCACCACTCCAGTGTGCTCCAGGGTGTGAGATGATTATAGAAGAGGAGTGTCTTACCGTGGGGGAGTAAATGAAATGTATCAAAAGTAGTTGTAGGGTCACTTCTAGTTTGAATTTTGTAGACTTTTGATTGATCTTTGGTGCCTTTTCAGAGTTTCTCATGATTGAAGATCTGATGTTGATTAAATGCATTAGACTATTTGAGCTTGCATGCTGCGGCTTGATCCCTATCTTGTCTTTGATTAACTCCTTGGGGGGGGGTTAGGTGTTTTTGAATTTGGGTTGGAAATGATCACTGTGCTTGCATTGTAACCCTGGTATAAAGGGATTTTTTGTGATCATTTTGGGTCATTGGGAGTTTAGTATTCAAACTTTTGGGTTGTGAGTCCTCTTCTCAGTCTGGATTGTAATGACTTGTCTGGATTTTATTTTGACTATTGAAAGAAAGTTGTAGGTCTAAGATGTAGTTTGCAAGCAGGGTTCCTTTGGATGGATTATATACACTTGAGGATTCTTCATACTTAATGCAAGCACATGATTCTCATCTATCCCTTGTGTCTATTGCCCAAAAATTCCCTGTCGTTCATTTTCGGCCACAGTCCTATTTTCCAAGTGAAATGTTCAAGTGTTGAGAGTCCAGTGTGTTTTCTGCTCAAATGTCAAAAACCCAGTGTGTTTTTGACCTCTTCTTTGTAGGCTCGGGATGTTTCTGCCTTTCGGTCTGGAAACCCAGTGTGTTTTTGACCTCTCTGCTCTTAAAATTTAGTGTGTTTTTGACCCTGGCTCGAAAACCCTTTATGTTTTCAACACGCTTCTGTGTTTTCAGCCCTAAGCGTGCAACTCCAACAGGTGGGTCCCAGTGCCTAAAGTCATGCCAGTGCAGAGAAAGATCTGATGGCTGTCACATGATCGCATGGGATCTTTCAATCCCATGAGATCATACGACAACCTTTGATGTGGTATCATGCAAGATCTTCGGCAGTCAAGACAAGCGGTCAACTCCAGTTGTTTGTGGTCACTAGTTAAGCATCACGTAGTCAGTCGCATGATCACATGGGCCTTCCTAACCGCATGCGATCATGTGACAAACGGTAAGCAAGGGATCGACAGCCAACTCCAAGTGCTGGTGGTTATCGGGTAGCATCATGCGGTTAGTCACATGATCGCATGGGCTCTTCTGAGCCCATGCGACCATGCGACAAACCATCAGCAGTTCTGGTGGTGGTGGTTCATGGTCTGACCGTTAACGATAGGCAGTTAGTGGGGCCTGAGGTTTCTGCATTGGTGCAAGTGCGAGGAGATCCGATGGTGGTCATATGATCTCATGGGATCTTCTGATCCCATGCGATCATGTGACAACTGTCTGATGGGGATCTGCAGTTGGGTCGGTCCTATGCTAGGGGTGCCGAGATGTTCACTGATGTAGTGGCCGGGATGTATAAGGGAGTGACACGTGGCGGTACCGAGCTCAGGTTTGGCAAGCTTTGTGCAGTTGCGCAGTTGGAGGTGGGCCTGATTTTATGCTCGGTCGGGTAATCTTGCGATAAAGAGAAGAATATTCTTTCTACCTAGCGATTTAGCGACTTCCCTTAGTCGGGTAATCTCCTGACAGAAAGGAATACGCCAAATGTTTTTTGAGACTCAGTGACTGCTGTTGGATGAAGCAAGGATCAACGATTTTCATGTGGTCACTGGATGTGACCCCAGGGTTAAGGAAGATTGCACGGCTTGGTGACTAAATGGAAATTTGAACTTAGGGTGGAGCCGGGGTTAAGTTTATGGTTTTAAAAGGGTTGTCGCATGATCGCATGAAGCCTTTCGGCCTCATGAGATCATGCAACCACTGACTTTTCAAGCGGTGTGGTCATGGGTCCAGCCATGTGGTCGGCTCTGGTTAGGCCACGTGGTAGGCTTAGCAGGTGGCGGATCTTGTGGGCCCCATGTGTCTTGCACAAATGGAGGTAGGCTTTCAAAGGGTGTCGCATGGTCGCATGAAGCCTTTCGGTCTCATGCGATCATGCGACCATTGCTGTGGCAAAGCGGTGGTAGTTTCAAAGAAAGTTGTCGCATGATTGCATGAAGCTTTTTTAGCTCATGCGATCATGCGACCAGGTTCATTTCAAGGGTGGCGTGTTTATTTTTTGCAGGGTTTTCTTTTGAGAGAGATATTGCAGGCGGCGAGTAGCTCAAGAAATTGATGATTTTTGGAGGCGGTTGCAGTTAAGAATTTGAAAAGATCTTTTAGGCAGCTGTTTCTCGATCTTTTCTAGTATCTGATCGGATTTGAGCATTCATGGCAGTGTGGGCTTGCAGAAAGGTAGATGGATCCAGGTCCTTGGTCTGTAGGTTGATTGCGGTACAGGGATGGACATGCAAAGAAGATATGTCTGATCTGTTGAGATATTTGCAAGGTTCATTTATGATCAGACACGACTTCTAGGGTTGATTATTTCATGCATATTTATGTAGCCCTAAAAGATTTTTGATTCCTACTTGTGTGCAATAGAGGTGTATATATTGTTTTTTGGAGCCTGTAGTTGTAATACCCAAAAAATGGGCTATAAGTTCATTAATCTCCTACATCGACAATTCGAACGAAATCGACATCAAAGTCCTAATCTAAGGCACATCTAAACATCATCGAATCATAATTGATTATCTTAAATTTTGCATCAGGGAATATTCCTAGCAATATTCCTAATCATCATAATTAAATTTAATTACACAATTAAGCGGCAAATATTAAATCTAATTAATTAAATATGCAAAATATTTAATTAATCAAATTTTAGGATAAATGTGATTTATTGCCAAATAATTATAAAATTAAAGATAATTATGATGATTAGGAATATTGCTAGGAATATTCCCTGATGCAGAATTTAAGATAATCAATTATGATTCGATGATGTTTAGATGTGCCTTAGGTTAGGACTTTGATGTCGATTTCATTCGAATTGAAGATGTAGGAGATTAATGAACTTATAGCCCATTTTTAGGGTATTGCAGTAGTGCTCAGAATTCACATTTTGTAGAAAGAGAAAGTCTTTCCTTGGAGAACTATCTGTAGCATTTCTGCTCTCTAGTTTTTCATATCTTGTAAATTCCCATTGATAATACAAGCATTGTAGAGGCATTTTTGTGACAGTATTTCATTTCCTTGTGTCTTCCCTGCTTGCATTATCTCTTATTGGATCAAAGTGTATGCATGATTTCAATGATGTCTTAGTTCCCTTGATTTCTCTTACTTTCTGGAACTGTGTGTGTTATTGTGTTGATTCAATTTAGATGCTCTGTGGGTATATTTTAGCCCCTGATAGTCTTGTCTCAATCCTACACCAAGTTATAGGAGGGAATGTTTGTTTGCAGATCATGGATTGATGTCTAATCTTGAGAGTCTTGTTGTTGTTAAAGAATCTTTCTATTTCCCTGAACATCCTCTTTTGTTTCTAGACCCTTCCATGAAACACTTATGCAGGCCTATTCAGTAAGTTGTGATCTCCCACAACTAAGCCTCTCATTGGTTTCATTCCTCTATACTGAGACCCAAACCCTAGTTCGGTGCATCACCTAATAGGTAGATTTGCTTTCTGTTATTTTCCTTTCCATGCACTCCTTCTAACCCTTTCCCCTCAAAGTTTACTTTCTTGTTAAGAGCAAATCTAAGTGACTATCCAAGAGGAACCAGCCTAGAACTTGGAGGTCTCATCTCGGTTAGCAAAAGGTCCCACAACCTTGAGATGATTCCCTTGTTATACTGGATTATCAAGACTACAAGAGCTTGAGATCAGAGGCACAAATTTAGTGTATAACATTTCTGGCATGCCTGGTGGGACAAAAGAAGTCTACTTGAAAAGAATATGCTATCTCTGATATGCTGGTAGCATGTTACAAGCCTAGAAGAGGTCCTTTTGCTGTATATCTGGCAACTATAGAAGGTCTACTGGTTTCAAAGATCAGATGTTGGTATGTTTTCAAGCTTTCATTTTCAAATTCCAGCTAATTGCATGAGTAGACATGTCAAGTTTCTATGGACAGTTAGGTTACTCACCATCCTATCATGAGAATAATGCTCCACCAGCTAGCTTTCAGCCTTACCAAAGCCACTCAAAGTCTCCTTTTACCCCAAGCTATTATACTTCTCAAGGGTATCAGTATATCCAGTATGCCCCAAATAAATTTGCCCTTGCGCAAAGCTATGAGAGAGCTCTCAGGCAAGATGGATCATGGGCACAAGAGGCACAATAACAAATGCAAAGCTAGTTACCCCATCCTGTTTACCACCCCCCCTCCCCTTCTCAGTCTATCCAGCAACAGATGCAGACTCCGAGCTCAGACTTCAAGGAGACGTAGGAGGTAAAGAGTCTGTTGCCTAATTTAGTTAAGTAAGTGACTGAGCTCAGGGAACAAAGAGAGCAGGAGGCTCAAAGTTATTATGAAGAGGAGTTAGCTCCCTACCAGGAGATGGAGGCTCAAAATTATGAGCAAGGGTTCATTCCTTACCAAGTGTCAGAGACTCTCGTTGATGAGCAGCAAGCAAGAGAGTTTCAAGAAGAGATTAGACACCAAGCTGAAACTGAGACAACAAGGTTGAGATCACTGATTGCTCAACAAGAGACTCCTAGGCCTAAGATTCTAAGTTGGAAGGCCCATTTGCCTCAAGAGCATACATATGAAGAGCCAAAAAAGCATTCATTTCCAAGCTTTAAAGCAGCTATGCCTTCTTTGTCTTCCCCCCTCTCCCCCTCAGTTTCACATCCCAAACTTCAAGGCAAAAAATTCTTTGCAAGAGCCTGTACTTGAGATTCAGTCCACTTTGCAAGAGCAGCCTGTTCAAGAAAAGATTTCATCCCAAGAAGCCCCTTTGGTTTCTCAAGATGATGAGGTGATTTGGATACCCCAATGGACTCTGCCTCTTGGCTGTTAGATACTAAGTCTTTTCAAGGACACTAGTCTGGTGTCTGAGCAAGGGCCTATGGTAAATGAGATTTCATATGATGAGGAGGACAAGAAATCTGAGGTATCAGTGTAGAGTGATGACTGTGGTGAAAATGAGCAGCAAGGTGTGGAGGTGGAAGTTGATGCTCAGCCTGAGCTCTTGGGTGATTTGTTGAATGAGCTTCCCCTCTTTGTTGATGATAAAGAAGAGACCATGCCATTGCCTATGGCTGAAGGTCAATCAGAACAGCAGGTCCACCATCAACAGGAGGTTGATTCTACGATGGATGCTATGTCCTTATTGAGTGAGCTGCCTTGTTTTATGGAGCAGAATGATGAAGCCATGGGAGAGGCTTTCCAAGAAAAGGACAAAGACAAAAGCCTTGAAGAAGAGTATGATTTTTCCAATATCATAGAGGTTTTTCATGACAAATTGGATGTTGAACCCCTATTCCTTGGAGTGGAGGTTCAAGGTCATACGCCTATTGAAGAGAGCCTGGTCTTGGATTGCCCTTTTCACAAGAAGCTACTATATGAGCAAGATTTGGAATCTGTTCCAAATCTTCAAGACATTGATAGCTTTGATAAGCTCTTGGCTGGTTTAAAGGAAGAAGATGACAGTCCCCTATCCATGGATGAGGAGTTGACCTGGCTGTCCATGATGGAAGGCAGCCACAACGATAAAAAAGAAACTAGCAATGAAAGTCCTACCTTCAGACTTTCAAGAGGCTGCCCCATTAGATACTTGGCCCAGAAGGAGTTCACTAAGACACCTCCATTTGATCCATTTGAGGTGAGTGAACTTGATCTTGTTTTTGTAGAGGCAGCATATCCTCATTTGCCAAATTTTTGTATGCCTCATATCCTTGTAGCTATCTTCATGTGTTCAGTGCAAAATGTCTTATTGAGGAAGGGTAGCTATTTCAACATGCCAGTGAATGGCTTTGTTTAACCAGGTCTCTGCACTGGTTAGTTTAGGTTAGGATAGGTTTCCCTATTTTTCTTTCCCCTATTTTCTAGAGTAGTTTCCTATTTTCCAAGAAGTGCTTGTGCACAAGTTTGTCTTCCCGGTTCAGTTTTTGTCTCTGAAAGTTTTTGTGCTCAAAAGAGATGACCCCATGCCCAATGGATTTATCAAGGCAACTGGTCTATGTCTAGTAGGCTGACATCCTACAGAAGTCACCAAAATGCTGCCCAAAAATTTTTTGTCATTCATTTGCGGCCACAGTCCTATTTTCCAAGTGAAATGTTCAAGTGTCAAAAGTCCAGTGTGTTTTCTGCTCAAATGTCAAAAACCCAGTGTGTTTTCGACCTCTTCTTTGCAGGCTCGGGATGTTTCAGCCTTTCGGTCCAAAAACCCAGTGTGTTTTCGACCTCTCTGCTCTGAAAATTCGGTGTGTTTTCAACTCTGGCTCGAAAACCCTCTATGTTTTTGACACCCTTCTGTGTTTTTGGCCCTAAGTGAGCAACTCTAATGGGTGGGTCCTAGTGCCTAAAATCATGCCAGTGCAGAGAAAGATCTGACGACTGTCGCATGATCGCATGGGATCTTCCGATCCCATGAGATCATACGACAACCGTTGATACGGTATCATGCAAGATCTTCAGCAGTCAAGACAAGCGGTCAACTCTAGCAGTTTATGGTCACTGGTTAAGCATCATGTAGTTAGTCGCATGATCGCATGGGCCTTCCTGGCCGCATGCGATCATGTGACAAACGGTAAGCAAGGGATCGGCAGCCAACTCCAAGTGCCAGCGGTTATCAGGTAGCATCATGCGGTTAGTCGCATGATCGCATGGGCTGTTTCGAGCCCATGCGACCATGCGACAAACCGTCAGCGGTTCCGGTGGCGGTGGTTCATGGTCCGACAGTTAACGACAGGCAGTTAGTGGGGCCTGAGGTTTCTACATTGGCGCAAGTGTGAGGAGATCCGACAGCAGTCATATGAGCTCATGGGATCTTCCAATCCCATGCGATCATGCGACAACCATCCGATGGGGATCTGCAGTTGGGTGGGTCCTATGCCAAGGGTGCCAAGATGTTCACTGATGTAGTGGCTGGGACGTATAAGGGAGTGACACATGGCAGTACCAGGCTTGGGGTTGGCAAGCTTTGCGAAGTTGCGTAGTTGGAGGTGGGCCCAGTTTTATGCTCGGTCAGGTAATCTCGCAATAAAGAGAAGAATATTCTTTCTACCTAGCAATTCAGTGACTTCCCTTAGTCAGGTAATCTCCTGACAGAAGGGAATATGCCAAAAGTTTTTCGAGACTCAGCGACTGCTGTTGGATGAAGCAAGGATCGATGATTTTTGCGTGGTCGCTGGATGTGACCCTAGGGTTAAGGAAGATTACGCGGCTTGGCGACTAAATGGAAATTTGAACCCAGGGTGGAGCCGGGGTTAAGTTTGCGATTTTAAAAGTTTTGTCGCATGATCGCATGAAGCCTTTCGACCTCATGTGATCATGTGACTGCTGAATTTTCAAGCGGTGTGGTCATGGGTCCAGCCATTTGGTCAGCTCCAGTTGGGCCACGTGGCAGGCCTAGTAGGTGGTGGATCTTGCCAACCCCATGTGTCTTGTGCAAACGGAGGCAGGTTTTCAAAGGGTGTCGCGTGGTTGCATGAAGCCTTTCGGCCTCATGTGATCATGCGACCATTGCTATGGCAAAGCAGTGGCAGTTTCAAAGAAAGTTGTCGCATGATCGCATGAAGCTTTTTTAGCTCATGCGATCATGCGACCAGGTTCATTTCAAGGGTGGCATGTTTGTTTTTTGCAGGGTTTTCTTCTGAGAGAGATATTGCAGGCGGTGAGTAGCTGAAGAAATTGATGATTTTTGGAGGCGGTTGTAGTTAAGAATTTGTAGAGATCTTTTAGGTAGCTGTTTCTCCATCTTTTCCAGTATCTGATCGGATTTGAGCATTCATGGCAGTGTGGGCTTGCAGAAAGGTAGATGGATCCAGGTCTTTGGTCTGCAGGTTGATTGCGGTACAGGGATGGACACACAAAGAAGATATGTCTGATCTTTTGAGATATTTGCAAGGTTCATTTATGAACAGACATGACTGCTAGGGTTGATTATTTCATGCATATTTATGTAGCCCTAAAAGATTTTTGATTCCTGCCTGCATGCAGTAGAGGTGTATATATTATTTTTTGGAGCTTGTAGTGCTCAGAATTCACATTTTGTAGAAAGAGAAAGTTTTTCCTTGGAGAACTATCTGTAGCATTTCTGCTCTCTGGTTTTTCATATCTTGTAAATTCCCATTGATAATACAAGCATTGTAGAGGCATTTTTGTGATAGTCTTTCATGTCCAAGTGTGTCTTCCCTACTTGCATTATCTCTTATTGGATCAAAGTGTATGCATGATTTCAATGATGTCTTAGTTCCCCTGATTTCTCTTACTTTCTGTAACTGTGTGTGTTATTGTGTTGATTTGATTTAGATGCTCTGTGGGTATATTTCAGCCCTTGACAGTCTTGTCTCAATCCTACACTGAGTTATAGGAGGGAATGTTTGTTTGCAGGTCATGGATTGATGTCTAATTCTGAGAGTCTTGTTGTTGTGAAAGAATCTTTCTCTTTCCCTGAACATCCTCTTTTGTTTGCAGACCCTTCCATGAAACACTTATGCAGGCCTATTCAGTAAGTTGTGATCTCCTAGAACTAAGCCTCTCATTGGTTTCATTCCTCTATACTGAGACCCAAACCCTAGTTCGGTGCATCACCTAGTAGGTAGATTTGCTTTCTGTTATTTTCTTTTCCATGCACTCCTTCTAACCCTTTCCCCTCAAAGTTTACTTTCTTGTTAAGAGCAAATCTGGGTGACTATCCAAGAGGAACTAGCCTAGAACCTAGAGGTCTCATCTCAGTTAGCAAAAGGTCCCACAACCTTGAGATGATTCTCTTGTTATACTGGATTATCAAGACTACGAGAGCTTGAGATTAGAGGTGCAAATTCAGTGTATAATAGTGTTAACATAGATGAATTTTGAACTTTCCAGTTCACTGCATAATAATTTATGTATAGGTCTTCATTCTTGAGTTCTAATCTAGGATTAGATTAAATGATGCTTCAGATGGGACCTAGATTTATCTCTTGTCTATGTACGGATATTCTGTAAGTAGTAGAGGAGAATGTAAATGTGTTTATGGCTTTGAATCTCAGATACATTCTGGTGTGTGTGTGTAGTCTATCTAAGAAACCTTGCCCAATGGATGAGGCACTGGCCTAGGTAAGTATTTCCTTGCTGATATGTCTTGATTGAGGTTGTTATGACTCAAACACATAAAATTAAGAACCATTCCTTAAGTTTGCAATATTTGGTTGTGTAAGGTTCCACCCCATAGTAATGGAGAGTCAATGAGTGTGTGGTTAACACTTAGTACTTTCTTGCTATTCTATTATCTGTTATTCAAACCTAGTTCTTGGTGTATGAAGTATATTTTATACTAGGTTAGGTGCAGCCACCTTGGTTTTGCAGAGCCAGAAGCAGAAGAGGGCATATTAAGTCCCTATAGTTGGTCCAGTTACCCTAAGACCTCATTACATTTTGGAGTTAACCATTCCCAAAATCTAGCTGAGGGTATATTGGCAGCCTTTTGGCATAAGCGTCATTTTGGACACCAACAAGATGCAACTTATGCTATTGTTTCAGTGTCTCATTTAAAATCTAAAGGTCTATCATATTGCTCCAACTATGTGAAAGGGGGTACGTAACCCCACAAGATGTTGCATGCAAGCCTAGCTTATGGGTATCTTCACATACAAGCATCAACATAAATAATCTATTCTAACAACACATGTGATGATACTAGTACAACCTGTAACCTATGGATTTTCTCAAAACACCAGTAATAACATTCTCTGTTGGAGAGTAAAATGATGTGTTTGACAAGATGTTGATGAGGTGAAAATGTGAATAGCTCGACAACACCAGTCCATTAAAAACAATGGTGCATTACCACAAGGTCAACTATCACTTGAGGCTTTCATGAATCTTGTTAGAGAAGCAAAGAAGGGAGTTCATTGCAAATTACATATATGTGTACCAAGACAAGTTCTACACTAGTTGAACCAATGAGGAAATGTTGCCATATTCCCACCCTCACATCCCCATGCCAAATGGAGAGAGAGTGTTTTAATAGGTCATAGATACACATCAGATCCTATCATTTAAATGGAAAAATATAAGAACAATGCTTGCAACAGGCATTTTATTGGATCATGACATAAGTCAATCCCACACCTAGCATGGCGACAAACCACTTGTCCATTTTGTAGAGTTATGAGTGATCTGGTGAAGACTGGTCAACAGGGCTAGAGACAGAGAAATCCTTTGAACAGGTTGCAGTGTTTATGACATAACTTGTGTACGATGATGTCTTCCATCATGCGTTCTTAGAGATTTTATGAAGACATCTAGGGGAATCTCCAGTATGACCACAACATGTTAATGCGATGGCCGACACCTTGTGTGATGCATTTGGTAGCGTGCAAGTTTATGTGAAGCCGACCTGGTGCTGTAGCATGTTAATCTTATTTATTTGATCAAGGGACCATTGGAGCCGACCTTGAAGAATTTGTAATTGTTGTATTGTATTCAGGGATGACATGTGTGAGGTTCCCTTGGATAACTATTTTCTAAATAACATTTATGTCCCTATTATGGAGCTTTGAAACATGATTAAATGTTCATCAATCATGAAAGTGTTCATCAATAAAATAATAATAAAAAATCATTTTTAAATGGTTTTGGGCCCACCTTAATTTAGTTTGGGTCGCAGGTCTTGTTGTGACCTTTTCACATATCACCCCATTGCAAATGGGGACACCCTCTTTTTTTCTCCCTGTGGCCCTCTCAGTTTTGGTTTTCACCTCGGTAGCTCTGAGTTAAATCTCTAATTCCTTGTGTTCCATTTGAGAAGTGAGGAGTTTTTGCCCAAGTCTTATATTCACCTGATGACACATCGCCCATTGATGATGGGACCCGCTTTCTTTTCATCTTCTTGGCCCTTTTGGTTTTGTCTTGATAGCCCTGGCTCTGGTACCTTCGGTCTTTAAGGGTTCCCCCCTATTATCAAATTTGGAAGAGCTTCTTGATTTGAAGTCCTTTTGTTGAGTCCTTTGAAAATGAGATGATCGGGTTTCCAGTCTTCAGTATAGCTCCTATTCCGACTATAAGGAACACATGAAGGGTAGTCTTGAATAACAATGTGAATAGATACTAAATGTGTCTCTGAAAGCAATGAAGGTATGAAAGCCATGTAGAATAAAAGGATAGAAATGTAATGGTCACTGCAGATGGTCAGTGAATAAGAAAACGGTCTAAAGACATATAATACAGATAAGAAAAGGCATTGATCTTCCTATGCTAAGGTTGCCAATTTCATCCACAGAGAACCTAGCTACATAAATTTACTAGAGGAAGAAAAGTAATATTGACAGTGATGATACACATTCCCAACACAAACCTCATGCTAAAAAAAAAGAATGGTAGAAGGAAATAAAAGCGAGAAAGAACTTCACCTTGAAAGAACATAATGCATCCTTGACACTAATCTTTGAGCTCAAGAAGAGGAAAGGCCTCATCATATGTCTTACGCAATTTTGGGAATGACATCCAAGTAAAGGACAAGTCATGGAACTCAAATTGTGCCCATCATACACTCTTTTTAGTCAAGGAATGTTGTGGAAAGAGCACCAATCCTTCACAATGATGAAATGGATTTAAGAGGAAGAATTTTTTCCATATATGCCCTGAATATTTTCCTTGGTTCAAAGAATCGCAGAACAAATAATTTACAAGTGAATTACCATGGAAGGGGGTTTGAGGGAAAGTTGTATGCTAAAATAATCAAACCATACCTAACAAAGCTCAACGGGGATTAAGAGCCTTCATTCATTACATTTCGTCACCAAAGAATAAAGGGTATGATCTCTACATATTTCGGTGAAGGATAAAAGAGGAAACTAAAGAAAACATCCAACCTAGTCTCTTCTTTGTCACGAAGTGCAGAGGCAAATTCTGCTCAATATCACAGTCCCCACAATGGCACATGAGAAATCTATTAAGTTCTAAGTTTAGCTAGCTCGATCAGAATGCCCAGCACAATAAACTCATGAAATGAAGCAACGGAAAAATTGGGTTAAGGATCTTAAAAGATTTAAGCAGAACGATAACAAAATGGCTCTATTTTCAAACTATGACACCCCTGCCTCTAGCACCTAAAATCCCATATGTGGCAAGAGAGAGCTTTGAACAGCCCCATGACACAATTGCTTCTTGTTCATGAAACACAGATAAAAAAAAATTGACAAACACAAAATAAACCTAGTGTGTGATTGCTACATGATTGTAGGCAAGGTTCGCGGGGTCCCCAAAATACACTAGTGATGAGGACACAAGCTTTTAGGAAATCTTAATTCTATTTCGTTGAAATACATCCAAGTTCCTCTAGGACTGGAACCTGTAATAGCCACCTCCAATATGCATGGCATGCACAAATTCACCTGAAGGTTGAAAGAGCCAACCATAGACTTAGAACACAAAAAGCAGAGTAAATAAAGGCATACAAAGCACATTCGCATTGAATAGGGAATGCTTAGCAAGTATTGCGAGACATGACAAATAGAAGAAGGATGTGGAATAGAAACTCACCAAGTATAGATCAAATCGCACCTGACACAGTGGGATCGAGCCATGAGCGGTGGGGATTTCAAAGGCTTGCAGGAGTGTAGAGTAAGCGCTCCCCTATTCTGAGTTTCTGTTTGTATTCACCGCAGAGTGTGAGTGCTGAAACGAAGGATCTCCAAATGCAATATCAAGATGAAATCCAAGGCGTGGTTTCAAAGAATAACATTAGGATGAAAGCCCATCATGCGATTACTAATGGACCCCATGAGCACTCTGCAATACATCAAGATATGACCGTGTGAAAGAGAAAGGAAATTCTATTTGGTGGATGCAGATTGGATTATTTGACCATGTTCTCTTCTCGCTGTGAGATTATTTAAAGAGTATTCAATCTTTATGTTATGAAACCCGCAGATTCGAACCAAAACACGATTGGTGGGATGGTAGAGAAATTATTGATTTATTTCCCAAATGATTATGAATGTTTCGTAGAGATTTTGGGTTGGGTTGTGATCTTTAGGGATTAGATAACCGCGTTGGAAGAATACAATTTGTGTAAGAAGCCACTACCAAATTGTTCCTTAGTTGTGCACAATAGACCCGCAATATATCGATCAAAGTGTGGATCTCGCCTTTGAAAGACCAATCTTGTGAATGAAAGCCCATGGTCCAAGGATATTGTGTGCATGTGACTATAGAAATGTTGAAGTAGTGCAATGAATTGAGTGCAATCGAATATAGATCTCGAACAAAATCAATGGTTTCCAATTAGAAAGACCAAGGGAATATAAAATCCTTCATGGAATCCATTTTGTGCCGGCCGTGCAAGTCAAAGAGGTCAACTGTAACGACCCCAGCGGTCGAGCCCCAATGCAACTCGCCCCAGTTGCATTCCTATCCATATTTGTATCTTGAGCGGTGCCGACTTCCGATTTGGATCGGTGATCTGAGCGATCACCTGAGCCGAGTCGTCTGGCCGAGCTCGATCTACACGAGCTGACTTGCAACCCGAGTCGAGCTGGAATCCGAGCCGATCCGACGAAGGTGATCTGGCGTGTTGTCAGTGGGATGTCAGTAGTGTCAGTATTGTTGCAGCTCATGATTGGGAGCCGATGCGACAGTTGCAGACGACAAGGAAAGACTTGCTTGGAGATCAAGTCATGTCTGCAGAACTGCAGATTCCAACTACTTGCATTAATGGTGGACGCGGCTGAGACTTGGCGTGATTTGCACGCAAGTCAGTGCAGGTGATCATTTGACTGCAGCGGCAGTCTGACATGCAGAACGGTCTAAGTCACGACAGATGTCGAATGTCTAGCCGTTAGAGCAAAGCGCGGGTGATTCAAAAGTCTGGCGAAGTCATGATTAGTACTGTAGATTGCGGCTCGGCGACAGGATGTCATTTTGGAGCCATTCGGCCATCTACCTCATTTATTTCCCAGCCGTTGGAGATGTAACGGCTCCTTTCTGACAGAGATTTCAAACATGCTCGAATTATTATAAAGCTGGGCTTTGTATTTCTTATGAGAGTTTTTGGATAGCTTTCAGGAGAAGCTTTTGAAGGTTGCTGTTGTTAGTTGCGGAGGTCACTGATAGCGGATTTCTATTGTGGGAATAGACTTCCTTGTTGCCTTGGAGATTTGGAGCAGGACGGACAGCGCTCAGATTTCCTTGCAGGTCACTGTATTAGAGCCGAAGCAGATCGAAGTTAGTTGCAGAGCCGAACAGGATTTTGGCTCATTGCCGTGTTGCTGGAGCTGTGTTAGCTCGCGATGCGTTTCTTCCTTTCTTGCTAGGTCGGATCTCTTAAGTCTTGGGAAGACTTTCTGTGTATATAGCATAACTCTGTTAACCCTTTATTGTAACTGGGCGACTTGGATTCCCTTTCCAGCGGAGCTTTGCATTATTTGTGTAACGGATTTCATGAATGAATGATTAAAGCTTGCCCAACTGTGTGTGAATGCGTTCCGCATTGCATTCATTTTGCATGGTATCCTTTCCCTTCAACGTTGCAGGCTATTAGAACCGATGTGGGCAAATTAGGAAGCGGCGGAAGACTGCAGTCTTGAGGCATTGGACTTGCAGTGCCGGCGGGCTGAGCTGTTTTAATAGTAAAGCCTGTGACACGTGGTATCAGAGCCACTTTCGTTCTAAAGTTGTGCAAGTTGAGCGATTTTCATGGCGGATCCTGAAGAGTCAGGCGGTGAAGATCAAGGCGGAAATGATGGAGTGAGAAGTGGATGGGGTTCGCAAACTCATAACCCTAGAATGCGAGACTGGCTAAAGAATTTGGATGAGCGGATTTCGCTGCTTGAGGCGTCAGATTTCCCTAAGGAGATTGCAAGTCTTGAAGCGGGGTACACAGTGGTCCAAGAAGATCTCTCCAATCTTCGTGATTCAGTGGATGCACTGCGAGAGGAGCTAAAGTTTCTTAGAGATGGCCAAGTGCTGCATAATTCACTGTTGCAAGGTGGGATGCAGGGGTTAAAGCTTGTTAGTCAGCTCGGGACTTATGATGGGAACCGAGATGATAAAGCCCTAGACAACTTCTTCTGGGATGTGGAGGAGTTTCTAGCCAACTCACCGGAGCTAAGCGATGAAGCACAAATCAGGAAGGTGGGGTCTTGTTTCACCAGAAGTGCTAAGCTGTGGTGGTGGACTCATCTAGTTGATGAACGTGCGGGCAAAGCTGTGGAGTCTATTAAGACTTGGGCAGATTTGAAGACCGCACTGCAGAATTAGTTCCGGCCGGGTAACTCGGATTGGGTTACCCGAGCTCGTTTTGACGAGCTAAAACACTCTGGGAAGTTGCGTGACTATGTGCAGGCGTTCCAGTCGCTCGACTTGGAATGCACTAAGCTGAATGACTTCGAGAAGTTATACCTCTTTATGAAGAATCTCCAGCCGTGGGCAGCGGATGAGTTGAGACGTCAAAAGGTCCAAACCCTTGCCGAGGCGATTGCTGTTGCGGACGGGTTGTTAGATTACAAAGGGGATGCGGCTAAGGGTTTTGGAGGGGCTCGTTTCGAAGGACGGAAGCGGCCGAGGCATTTCTGACCCAAGCCAGATCAGCAGTCTGCCACCCAGAAAGAAGAAAAGTCCAAGCCAAAGCCAAAGAAGAATGGAGGTCATTCTGTTAAAAAGCCCAAGGAAACCGCGGCGGCTAAGGACAAGAAAGTAGAGCGAGATCGCTCCTATTTCATTTATGGCCAGCCGGGTCATTTTGCCCGTGAATGCCCAGATCGAGTCAGAATCAATGCGGTTCGAGCTGAGGAAAAGAAGATGCCGGAGATGGGTGTTTTGCAGCTGATCAGCTCACTGCAAGAAAAGGGATCACCCAGCACTTTGTCCAGCTCGGTGAGCCGTTATGACTTGTGTTACGTGGAGATGGCTTTTTGGGGTAAGAAAGTCTTCGCCATGGTAGATTCAGGCGCCACTCATAATTACATGGCTTTGGGTCGAGCCAAATCACTTGGGTTGAAAGTTGAACCAGCAGAGTCAGATTTCAAGGCAGTGTCCGCGCCTGCTCGGAAGGTGAGTGGAGCTGTTCATGGGGCCTTGCTGCGAGTTGGAAACTGGCAAGGAGGAACTGACTTGGTGGTGATTCAAATGGACGACTTCGACTTAATCCTGGGGCAGGATTTTCTAAGGCAAACATCCGCCGTGATTGCACCTCACCTCGGGTGCGTTCTGATGTTAGATCTGACGCGGCCTTGCCTTGTGCCGACAATAAGTCACGCGCAGTTGGAGCCAAGTCTCAGTGCTGTTGTGGTAAAGAGGGCGAGCAAGAAGGGAGACGACATGTTTCTTGCCGTTCTGCTCGGACGCTGGGATGACGAGGAGTCATCCAGCTCGTCGAACCCGGAGGCTGTTGAGGACGTGTTGCGCGAGTATGTGGATGTCATGCCAGAGTGACTTCCAGCCGAGTTACCCACTAGGCGCTATGTTGATCACCGAATCGAGCTGGAAGTGGGAGCTAGGCCGCCAGCCAAGGCACCATATCGCCTCTCAAGTCTTGAAATGGCCGAGTTGAGGAAGCAGCTGGCTGAGATCATGGAGGCGGGTTACCTTCATCCATCAAGGTCCCCCTATGCAGCTCCTATTTTGTTTCAGAGGAAGAAAGACGGGTCGATGCGACTTTGTGTTGATTACCGAGCTCTCAACAAGCTGACCGTCAAGAACAAGTATCCGCTTCCTCTAATTACAGATAGCTTCGATCGACTTGTGGAGGCATAGGTCTTCACCAAGTTGGATCTGAGGCAAGGATACTACCAGATTCGAGTTGCTGAGGGAGATGAAGAGAAAATGGCCATTGCAACGCGGTATGGATCGTTTGAGTTCCTGGTCATGCCGTTTGGGTTGACAAATGCGCCGGCTACTTTCAGCACACTCATGAATGATGTATTTCACCCCTTGCTAGATCGATGTGTTGTTGTCTACTTGGACGACATTCTAATCTATAGCAGATCACTTGCCGAGCATGAGGAGCATCTCGCAGAGGTGTTCAGTCTACTCCGGACGCATGGCCTTTTTGTGAAGAAGGAAAAGTGCATTTTTGCCCAGGACGAGGTGGCGTTCCTTGGTCATATTGTAGGTCGTGGCTGCATCCGACCTGATCCGGAGAAACTAGCTGCCATAAGAGATTGGGAGCCGCTCGGAAACGTGCATGAGGTGAGATAATTTTTGGGTTTAGCTAACTACTACCGAAAATTTGTCGTAGGTTATTCCAAGATTGCGGCACCTCTTACTGATCTGCTCAAAAAGGAAAAGAGGTGGACTTGGGGGCCTAAGCAGATCGAGGCGTTCGAGCTGCTTAAGAGCAGACTGACTGAGGAGCCGGTGCTATCTCTGCCGAAATACAATGAATCTTTTGAAGTCCAAACGGATGCATCGGACTATGCGATCGGAGGTGTGCTGATGCAGGACGGACATCCCGTGGCATTTGAGTCGCGGAAGCTAAATGACTGAGAACGGAGGTACTCGGCTCATGAGAAAGAAATGACAGCAGTGGTGCATTGTCTTCGGGTGTGGAGGCATTACCTGCTAGGGGTCCCGTTTGTGGTGAAAACGGATAATGTCAGCTCGACTTATTTTAAGACCCAAGCTAAGTTAACGCCTAAGCAGGCTCGGTGGCAAGAATACTTAGCGAAATTCGATTTTGAGCTCATTTACAATCCGGGTCGGCACAATGTGGTGGCCGATGCCTTAAGCCGAAAGAAACAGCTGGGAGCGTTGGAGTCACTTGGTGAGACTTCAAGTCAGATCATGATTTCTGATGCAATCCGAGACAAGGTGAAGGAGGGCCTAGAAAATGACTCACAAGCCCATCAGATCATTTTGCAAGTCCGAGCTGGTCGGACTAGGCGATTTTGCATGCGGGATGAGTTGCTCTATTATGCCCAGGATCGCCTCTATGTCTCGAAGTGGAAGGAACTTCAGAAGGATTTGATGCACGAATGTCATGACTCAGTTTGGGCTGGGCATCCAGGCCAGAAGCGAACTTTGGCTCTTATGGAAAGAGGATTCTACTGGCCAAGTATGAGGGACGAAGTGGAACACTATGTGAGATCTTGTCTCACATGTCAGCAGGACAAGTCGGTCAATGAGTGGCCGGGCGGGTTGTTGCAACCCTTGCCAGTTCCAGTGCGGCCGTGGGCTAGCATAAGTCTTGACTTCATAAGTCAGCTCCCTCCGGTGGACGGATTCACCAGCATCATGGTGGTAGTAGATCGCTTCAGCAAGTATGCTATTTTCGTGCCATGTCCCCAACCATGCACAGCCGAGGTGACGGCTGAGTTCTTCAAACATGTGGTGAAATACTGGGGTATACCACTTAGCATGGTTTCAGATCGCGACCCGAGATTCACTTCAAGATTTTGGTCCGAGCTCTTCAAGTTGATTGGGACTAGACTTCTGATCAGCTCGGCCTATCATCCTCAGACCGACGGGCAAACCGAGTGGATAAATGCGGTCTTGGAGGATTATCTAAGACATTTTGTGGATTCCGACCAAGGCAATTGGCCAAGGCTACTGGACGTGGCACAGTTCAGTTACAATCTTCAGAAGAGCGGGTCTTCCAACTTCAGCCCTTTTGAGTTGGCAACGTGGCAACAGCCACTTACACCGCACACTATCATGAGCGGCTACCAAGGAAGTGATGCCGAGGTGGCCGATCTAATGCGAAAGTGGAACGAGCGGGTTGATCTGGCCAGGTATCACCTGACTCGAGCTGGAGACCGCATGAAGAGATATGCAGATCAGAATAGGAAACGAGCAGAGTTCAACGTGGGAGATAAAGTGCTGCTTAAGATGGATCCGAGGCAATTTCAGGTGCCAAAGGGATTGAGTGCCTCACTGGTTCGGCGTTGGGACGGACCGTTTGAAGTTGTCAAGCAGATTAATCAAGTCACTTACAAGTTGAATCTGCCCTTGCATCTTTGTGTCCACCCAGTCTTTCATGTTTCGTTGCTAAGGCGGCATCATCCCGACTTGGATTGCTTGGAGCATAATATCCCAGTTCGTGGGCCGGCCAATGTCCTTGACAATCTGAATCGGCGGATTGAGCAAGTTCTTGCAATGCGGACTCGGGGTCGTGGCAGAAGAGTGTTCAGAGAATTCCTTGTGATCTTTGAAGGGTCAAGTCGAAATGAAGCCACATGGGAGCAAGGCGAGTCTCTTTGGCGGGATGAAGAGAAGATTATGGAGTTCCTTGAGAGGAACTCAACTCCCCTGGAATGAAATGTCAAAAAGGGACCTCTCGTGCACCTCTGGGCTAGGTGTACCGGCGCCGGGGGTGTCGCCAGTTTGAGTGGGGGAGGATGTAACGACCCCAGCGGTCGAGCCCCAATGCAACTCGCCCCAGTTGCATTCCTATCCGTGTTTGTATCTTGAGCGGTGCCGACTTCCGATTTGGATCGGTGATCCGAGCGATCACCTGAGCCGAGTCGTCTGGCCGAGCTCGATCTACACAAGCTGACTTGCAACCCGAGTCGAGCTGGAATCCGAGCCGATCCGACGGAGGTGATCTGGCGTGTTGTCAGTGGGATGTCAGTAGTGTCAGTATTGTTGCAGCTCATGATTGGGAGCCGATGCGACAGTTGCAGACGACAAGGAAAGACTTGCTTGGAGATCAAGTCATGTCTGCAGAATTGCAGATTCCAACTACTTGCATTAATGGTGGACGCGGCTGAGACTTGGCGTGATTTGCACGCAAGTCAGTGCAGGTGATCATTTGACTGCAGCGGCAGTCTGACATGCAGAACGGTCTAAGTCACGACAGAGGTCGAATGTCTAGCCGTTAGAGCAAAGCGCGGGCGATTCAAAAGTCTGGCGAAGTCATGATTAGTACTGTAGATTGCGGCTCGGCGACAGGATGTCGTTTTGGAGCCGTTCGGCCATCTACCTCATTTATTTCCCAGCCATTGGAGATGTAACGGCTCCTTTCTGACAGAGATTTCAAACATGCTCGAATTATTATAAAGTTGGGCTTTGTATTTCTTATGAGAGTTTTTGGATAGCTTTCGGGAGAAGCTTTTGAAGGTTGCTGCTGTTAGTTGTGGAGGTCACTGATAGCGGATTTCTATTGTGGGAATAGACTTCCTTGTTGCCTTGGAGATTTGGAGAAGGACGGACGGCGCTCAGATTTCCTTGCAGCTCACTGTATTAGAGCCGAAGCAGATCGAAGTTAGTTGCAGAGCCGAACGGGATTTTGGCTCATTGCCGTGTTGCTGGAGCTGTGTTAGCTCGCGACGCGTTTCTTCCTTTCTTGCTGGGTCGGATCTCTTAAGTCTTGGGAAGACTTTCTGTGTATATAGGTTAACTCTGTTAACCCTTTATTGTAACTGGGCGACCTGGATTCCCTTTCCAGCGGAGCTTTGCATTATTTGTGTAACGGATTTCATGAATGAATGATTAAAGCTTGCCCAACTGTGTGTGAATGCGTTCCGCATTGCATTCATTTTGCATGGTATCCTTTCCCTTCAACGTTGCAGGCTGTTAGAACCGATGTGGGCAAATTAGGAAGCGGCGGAAGACTGCAGTCTTGAAGCATTGGACTTGCAGTGCCGGCGGGCTGAGCTGTTTTAATAGTAAAGCCTGTGACATCAACAGACTTGTTTTCAGCTCTCCAAAATACTAATTCCCTCTCCTCCACCCATATGGGCTTCGAGCACATTTCTAAGTGAATGGCCGAATATTTTTTTAAGATGGGAAAATTAAAATCCATGTGGGCATGAAAATGCCACTCCAAGGAGTAGGGTGCTCATTTTTCAAATGGTAAAGGAATTCTCAACATCTCTTCCAAGGAAATAATATGTCACCATCCTCCAAGCGCGCTCCTAGCTTTTTGGAGCAGAAATTCCATGTGGAGAAGGAACTTTAGAAAGGAATTATCCATGACTCATGCCTAAAGTACAAAATGGAAAAGATGGAGAAATAATTCAATAAAAATAAAATAAAAAATAGTCCATCTAGTGCCATTTTCGGAATGAGACAAAAAATGAGTTTTCTTAGTGAACTCAAAATTGCACCCAAGCACAATTTCTTTCAAAATCGAGGAATAAAAAAAAGTGCCCCTTTTAGTATAGACATGCAAATTTCTCATGCGATTTGGAAAAGTTTGAAGTGGTGGAAGAAGATGCAATGAATCAATTGAAGGTTGACAAAGTTTAAGTTTGGAAGAATTGGATTAGAACCGAAGCGAAATGAAAATGAAGAGAACTTCAGAATTTTGGAAAATCTCAGAAACTTCGGAGTTCAAAATTAATGAATTTTAAAATACTGAAAGTCGTGAACACTTGAGGAACTTGGAGGATTTTGAAAAAATGTAAATTCAAAAAAAATTCAAATTGGAAGAAATTCATAAATCTTGGGAATTATCAAAACATAAAAATCTACGATTCCCTTTGGAAGAATTTTTCGGAATCATAAACAAAAATTCTCAATTTTTTTATCAGACACTAAAAAATCTTGAAATTTTGGGAAAATTCCAGAAAATTGGGGAAGTTCAAACATCTTGGAGAATGGGAAAATTTTGAAAATTGGGAAAGATGTGGAAAATTTTGGAATCTTGGCAAATTTTGGTAATTTTCAAAAATTGTGGAAGAACTTTCAAAATTTTGGAGAAAATAGAGAAGATTGAGAATGTTGAGAAAGTTTTCAAAATTAGAAAGTTGTGAAAATTGGAAGATTTGAAATGGAAAATCATTTTTGAGGAAGATTTAAGGCCATGTTAATTAAATATTAAATATTATTAATATTTAATTAATAAATCTTTAAAATTTGATAAAGGAGATCAAAAGTAATAAGAAGTAAAAACAGGTCAAATGTTAGAAAAATCATTTTTTTGCGAAAAATTATATTTTTTATTTTTTTGGATATAAGGAATATTAATTAAATATTAAATTGTTATTAATATTTAATTAATAAGTCATTTTTGATAAAATAAAAATATAAATAAATTTTATTTTTTTTGGGTGTGTAATTTCAAAATTAATTAAATATTATCTCACTTGATATTTAATTAATTAAATTTAAAAAAAGCAATAAAAGGTGAAAATTTTGAAAAGTTGATCAAAATTGGCAAATGGAGCAAAATTAGATTTGAATGGTTGGAAGTGCGAAGTCTTGGACAAAAGTATGTGATTTTCAAATAAAAGAGTAAATAGGTGCTAGAATTTTGGAGAAAATGTTGGTAAGAGAAAGGCTTTATGCTCTACTCGAGGTTTGAGGAAAGTGGTAAAGTGATTTCTATTGTTAATTCTTCTCATGATTCTTATGTCAATCATTTTGTTTTGTTGGATGGAGAATTCCAGCTCTAAATGAATCGAGGAAGATACTCAAGTCTAAAAGTTCTAGTCCTAATATTGAAGGTATCCATGTTCCAAGTGATCCAGTCAAAGGCATTTAGGATTCGAAGACAAAAGTTTGAGCATAAAGAAGGAAGAGTTCTAGTTTTGCATGATCAAGGATGGTATTTAGGTTCTAGAATTACAAGTTGTAGTATTGAAGGCGTTCATGTTTCGAGTGTTCTTCTTCAAGACTTCAAAGTTCATTCTGAAAGTCAAGGCCATGATTAGGCAATTTTGTGCAAAGGGAATTCTAGAGTGATTGAATCATCAACAGGGGAGCATGTTCCATTGCAAGAAGTTGAATGCTCAAGTAGGTGCATGAAAGGAAGAAAACGGAGAAGGAAGGGCACTCACTTTCTCCACCAGCTAATCAAGGTTCTTCAAGTCAAAGTCAATGCAATTGAAGAAGGGAATCAAGATAGTTCATTTATTGCATAGTGGGTCTTCATTGTCACCACACTCTCTTCCTAAATGTGCATGCATGGCTTCACTAAGGGAGTGGTTCTCTCCCCAGTAGGATGATGGATTCCTCTTCATTAATGTAGATTATTTTTTTCTTACCCTAACCCTAATTAGGGTTGAGGTGGAAAAATCTAGGCCATCAGTTATTATTTTGACCTGGGCCACTCATTATAACTGGAGACCTATATAAAGGCCTCACTTCTCATTTGTAAGGTAGTGAATTTTGAGATTGTTGCTATGGGCTACCAAAATAATAGAGTTTTCATTGTTGATTTCATGATGATTACTTGATGTATTATGGTGCTTACATGGTTTCATTATTCCCTCACTTAGAGTTAGATTTGTTAGATAAGTGTTATGATTTCAATGGAGAATGCAATGGTGTTTTGATGAATTCCCTTGGTTCATACTTTAGACGGTTTGCTGATTGTAAATCATTGTGCAAAATTAGCCTGAACCCACTTTATGCATGCTTAAATTCCATCACTGTATTCATTGTCCAAAATGTTGGTGAATATGTGTGATGTGAAAATTGTTTGCATACCCCTTTGAAAATTGCAACAGTTCACATGTAGTTGTAGCTTGACTTGGCAAACTAGAGCTTGGGTTATTGGGAGTTTGTCCACTAGAGCACTATCTATTGATATCATTTCCTCTAGGAGTAGATTTAGATCCTTCTAACCATTTCCCCTTTAATTTCAGTCCCTTTTAGTTGCATCATTTAGAGAAGAAGCATCATGAAATTGTAATATTTGATGAAAGAGTTCTAGTCAAAACTGCAAAAGGTGTAAAGAACAATTCTAACATAAGTTCCTTTGTGATACCAACATATCAAATCAACCATTGAGATTATCCACGATTCAAGGAACCTTGGAGTCACCTGTATAATCTTTTGCAATCTTAGCATATGTGGGATTTTTCTCAAGAGAGGATAAGATACTTTGGTATTTTATTATGTTGTTGGTGCAGTCACAAAACACGCATCAAGAGGTCCCTGACAGTCTGTGTGGGATTCTCCTAGGTCCACATTGGATCCCCCCGGATCCGTGCTCAATTTGCACAAGGTCAACATTGAGACCTATGGGTTTGTCATTTTAAAATGGTTTTGGGCTCGCTATAACTTAGTTTTGGTCATAGGTCCTTAGCGGTCTGTGCAAGATTCTCCTAGGTCTATGTGGATCCCCCAAATCTATGCTGGATCCAAACAGGGTCAGTGTTCGGACCTACGGGTTTGAAAGTTGACCATGTGTGGATCCAACATGGATCTAGGGGGATCTAGAGCATAGACTTGGATGTTGATTGTGTGAAGTTCCAGCACGGATTAGGGGGATCCAGCATGGACCTGAGAGAATCCTATGCAAACTGCCCATAACCCATGACCCAAACTAAGTTAAAGTGGGCCCAAAACCATTTAAAAATGACAAGCCCACAGGTTTGTGAATCCAGGCCTGAATTGGAACTAGACTCGATTTGAGGGTCTCAATCTGGTAACTTAAGATTTTATTGCACGATTGTCTACTAACATTCATATAAAACCATTAAATACATTTTTGTGGAACAATGTTTTCACAATTCTATTAAAAGTTATTGTTAATGTTTATGGCCTTGAAGAAAGATCAATAATATTATGATAATAGATTATTCAGATTAATGATAAATATTTATATTTATCATTAATCACTATATATATTTTATTATATTAATTAATAATTAAAGGTGCATACATAATAATAAATAAATTAAATTGCATTGAGTTATTAATGCCGACTAGTTATGTCTATGGAAAGTCATGACTTTTGGTGGTCACCCTATCTTCTATAAATATGAAGAGTTATTCTATGATTTGAGAACATATAGAAGACATAATATAAGTATTAAATCACAGAACAACAATAGTTATCATTATTGCTCTATATTTTATTTCAGACATGGGCGACAAGGATTGCAAGGAGAATAACCAGCAAAAGAAGAATACAATAGTGATCAAAGCATAAACTGGTACTATCTATCCTCTCTTGTTCATATTTCTTAAGGAACTATATTTCAGCTTTAAAAGAACATCTATAGATTGCCAATTTCCTAGTAGAAATCTGAAAACATTAACATGGTATCAAAGCCCAGGTGAGGAAAAGATCATTTCAGATTTAAGAAATTCAATCTTATCTTTTAAAACATCATATTTGTCCAGTTCGAGGGAGCAATTGTAATAATCCCGAAGAACAATTGTAATAATCCCGAATCAATCATCTCTTGTTTCTCTATTTAAAATTCTAGTTTAGAATTGAATTTCCTAGTTTGCAGTTTCGAAGGTTCATTCCTAATCTACCAATAGTATCCAAATTTGCGAAGTCTTAAATTGAAGACAAGTTTATGTAATCAATTATAATCCATATTGTCTAGAAATTCAAAGTACCCCGTATTAACTAATGTTATATATTATGTGTTATTACATCAGCAATCACTAGCGTATATCTGTGGTATCGAACTAACTCATATTGAACCTCTTCTAAATTCTGAGTGGTATCAATTTTTATAAATTAATTATTGATGATTGCTTCGCAATATTATACTAGCTGCAACACTATCCCTAAGTTGATCTCTGAAGTAATCCTAACATCGACTCCATCAATCAACGGTCTCTGCAAGCATCTTGGGGCAATATAATTGGCCGAATAGTTAATGTCGAGATCGAAGGCTAAGATAAAATTTTGGCCTATACTCGAGAGTAATATACTCCTTCCTGAAGCATCAGAGCAACACAACTGTTGGCAAACATTTCATGATGCACGATACCTGGATCAACTGCCATTCTGTTGAAGACTTCTTCTATGACATTGAACAAGATTCAAGCGCAAATTGGCTTGTATATGTCTATGCCTCAACAACATCAGATCGCATATACCTTCAAGCATATACCTTCACCATCAAGCATAAGAAGGGAGTGCAAAATAAGGTAGCTGATGCACTAAGAAGGAGATTGCTCACAGTGCAAGAAATCCAATTAAGAAGCATTGGGGTTGATGAGTTCAAAAATCTATACCCTAGAGATGAAGACTTTGCTGAAGCTTATAAGGTATGTCATGAACATCTAAATTATTTTCATAGCAATTTTGCTGACTACACTTTGCAAAATGATTTGTTGTTTAGGGGAGGACAGTTATGTGTCCCTAAAGGGTCCATGAGGATCAATGTGATCCAAGAGAAGCATAATGGATCCCTTAGTGGCCATTTTGGCATGAACAAGACTCAAGAGTTAGTTCAAAGGCATTACTATTGCCCTAAGATGAATCGAGATATCAAGAAGTATGTGGAAAGTTGTGTAGTGTGTCAGAAAGCTAAAGGCACTTCATCAAATGTAGGTTTATAACAACCTCTTCCAGTATCAAGAAGACCATGGGATTGTTTAAGAATGGACTTTGTGGTAGGTCTTCCCAAAACCAAGCAAGGTTATGATAGAATCTTTGTCATTGTTGACAGGTTTAGTAAAATGGCTCATTTTGTGCCATGTAAGACTACACATGATGCTTGTATGATTGGTCATTCTTTTTTCAAGGAAGTTGTAAGGCTTCATGGCTTACCTAGCAGCATAGTATTAGATAGGGACTCAAAGTTCATGAGTCATTTTTGGAAGACTTTATGGCATAAACTTGGAACTAATCTATCTTTTGGGTCTACATATCACCCTCAAACAGATGGTCAGAGTGAAGTGGTAAATAGGAGCTTGGGAAACTTGCTTAGGTGCCTCACTAAAGAGTATGGACAAGGTTGGGATTAGTTGCTAGCTCAGGCTGAATATGCTTATAATGACACTGTAAACAGGTCCACAGGCAAGAGTCCTTTTGAGATTGTATATGGAGCTCATCCTAGGGGTGTACTAGAGCTGAGAGAGATGGGATCAGCCTCAATGAAGAGTGGCTATGCAGAAGACTTTTCTCAGTACTTACAAGAAGTCCATGAAGTGGTCAAGAAGACCTTGGAAGCCAATAAATCAAAACTGAAACAAAAGGTGGATAGCAGCAAGAAAGAACTCCAATTTCAAGTTGGTGATCTGGTTATGGTATACCTTAACAAGAACAGATTAGCTAAAGGTCAGTCTACCAAGCTGCAAATGAAAAGGATAGGTCCATGTACTATTCTTGCCAAGTATGGAAGAAATGCATACAAGGTGGATTTACCATCTGATTTGGGTCTATCTCTAGTTTTAAACATTGCAGACCTGATTGCTTATAAAGGACCCCCACTTTCAGATGTTCAAAATAGTACAGAGGTTGCTGAAGAAGTAGCAGGCCTCAAACTACCCAAGGCAACACCATTGGAAGCAGATAAGATACTCAGTTCAAGGGTTTCCAAAAAAACTAGAACTAAAGTGTATTGGGAACACTTAATTAAGTGGAAGCACAAGGATGAAGTAGAGGCTACTTGGGTGCTAGAGAGTGACTTTCCCAAGTTAGGGATTGATCCTAACTTGATCCATCCATTAGGGGATTGATGTCTTTTTGTTTGGGGGATAATGGTGCAGGAGCACCCCTGTAAGTCTAATTTTAGGCTTAAGTTTGATCAATTTTGGCTTGTAGTTAGTCCTAGCCAGACTAACAGGGGGTTAGTAGTGTGATTAGTTGGTTTAGTAACTCTATCCCAAGTTTGGGTGTGAGTTTGGTGGGTTTGTTTAGTGTTTTTGGTTTTGCTTTGTAGTATTTCTTAGTTGGTCAATGGGGGTCAAAGGAGAGAGAGTGACCATAGGGGGAGTCAAAGGTGTTCATTTTTAGGGTCGAAGTCCCTAGGTTAGTGAAAACAAGCCTAAAATGTTCAAAAACATCATATATCTTGCAAATTGCAAAAGTTGCAAATGTTGCTAAAAAGTTGCTATGCAACTTTTGCAACTTTGAAAAGTTATTGAGCAACTTTTGCATCAATTAAGGTTTTATGTGGAAATTAGGGCTTGGAGTAAAAGTTAGGACTCCCACATGTGCCAAGGGCCTATATAGGCTAGAATGGGCACATTTCCCAAGGTTGGCATTTTTATTGTATGGAGGAATACTACTGTTGCTAGTTTTTGGTTACATTTGTAGTGACTGTACCCTGCAACTTTGTTTTTGACAAGTTTAATGGATTGAAACAATGCCTTTCTTGTTTTGAAGGGATTCATCTAACATTGTATGAGTTGCATTGTTCATTGTTTCCATTGATTTTCAATTTAAGTCATCTGTTTGTAAATAGTTTGTTTTGTGGTTTTCTCTAGCTTGTTTAGGGTCTGTTTTAATAAAATGCCCTCTCCATGAGCTTCACCATGAGTTCTTCATGGCCTATTGGGACATCATATAGGGTTGTATATACATTGTATATAGCCAAGGAGGGGCCCTGTAAATGTCAGGATTTATTTTATATCTCTTGCCCTAGGCGAGTACAGAGGAACTTGGCAAGGAAACAAGAGAGTTGCAGAAGAAAAATAGGTTGCAAGAACAATGGGTAAATGCAAAATGGTATTGGGGATTGATAGTAGGGACTCTTAAGAGTCTTTAGTGTGAAGGAGAAGATCCCATCAATTCATTTGATTGGGTATCCACACCAAAAGGTGAGGACTGGTCTGTAACAGACCTAAAAACCCTAAAAACACCTAATCCTAGTACAGTACTGTACGTAAGTCTTGGGAAGTTGAGACCCTAGAAATCTATTAGGGATTGGTCATCTTACTAATAGTCAATCATCATTTGGATAGGGTGTTTGGAGAAATTAAGAGAAAATCAAGATTCCTTGATTTTAGGAGACCTAATTGGGGCTCTAGACCTAATAGGCTTCTTATAAACTTTTCTAAGGACTCGATAAAGACAATGAAGTTTGATTGATCAAATTCAAAGGTTACATGGTAGAATTTACTATTAGAGACCAAGTTAGTGTTCTTGCAACCCTAAGTGTTGGTTGAGGTTATTTGCTAAGTAACTTCACATGGAAGGAAAGGTATGAAATGATGTTGAGGGATAGCTAGGAGAGAGGTACACCTTGAGAAGCTTGTGAGGAGCTTGGTATTGTCCTAGAAGAGATTAGGACATAGGAATCTTGTGTGAAAGAAAGATTCTTAAAAGGTTAAGACTTGACAAGTCTAACTTGGAGGGTTGGAGTGCCTAGTAGACCCTAAATATACATCATTGCTCAAGCAGGAGAACAAGGTATGATCCAGTCCCCCCCTTAGAAATTAAAGTGTATTATTGTTAACCCTATCAAGGAAGGAGTATCTAAGGAAAAGAAGGAACACAAGGGGAGGGATCTTGTCTCCCATATTGCTACAAGGCACACTCCCTATGATCACAAATTAAGGAAATTGATTAGGGAGGGGAAGGAAAAATACATTTGGATGATAACACTGAAGTAGAATTGGATCTACTTCATGTTCAAGATGAAAGAGAGATCTACCAAGAGGAATTCTTGAAGGATGACAATTTCATTCATGAGCCTGCCTTCAAGCACTTCCTAATTTGGAGTAAACAAAACCTTGTGGGTAAGCAATTGGAGACCAGAGAGGGATTAACACAAGAGGATGCCCTGAAAAGACTCAAGGATTACAATCCAGATGATGAGAACATCACACCTAAGGAGGGAAGAAGAATGATCAAGGTGAGTGGAATGCTAATTACCCCTGAATGGGACCTCTCTCAAGCCTTTATCATTGATCAAATCAGGAGGTAGCATGATATAGATTTGACTAGTGAGTTTGAGGTTGGTGACTTGATCAGAGGATCAGGTTTCAATCCCAATTCAAAGACTCTGGCCATGTGGACAGTTGCACCAAGGGATAATAAGCCAACCCTTGTGAATATAAAGGAGGAATAGCATGGCAATAGCATTATTTGGACATTAAATAATACTCAAGATATGGAGATGGCAGATCTGAATGTCCACGTATCTCATATGGCCCATGCCAAGACCCAACAAATTTCAGACAGATATGCAAGGTTGCATTCTAAGGCTGTTAGGACGAGCAAAAGGAATGAAATAATGATGATAGAAAATCATGTGCTCAAGAAGGAGCTAAAGGAAAAATTAACTGAGATAGAACAACTAAAAAAGGCACTAGAAAAGCCTCCATCTCCCCCAAAAGTTATATCTCAAGAGATGGTTACATATCAACCTCCACAAGTGCAGAATAAGGAGGAGGTGGAAGAGGAGAAAAATGAATTGGCATTAACATCTTTGATGTTTGTGCTACAACACAGGCTAGAAATCATAAAGGATGGGTTTCCTATTTTCCATCAAGCTCTGGCCAAGCTGATTGAAGTTGAGAGCAATTTGAAGGATGTGCTTGCATCCTTGGAGCCACTACATAGAACTTGGTCAGGAAGGACCTCATTTTCTGAGAAATTAGAAGCACTCCAACCTCATAGACCTGACATTCCAGAGGTTGTGATAGATACATGCAGGATGATTGAGTTAGTTGGGACTCATTCATCATTCTTTAAGGGGAAATTGGACCAAATAATTTAGAAGAAATATCAATTCATTTCCTCTAGCACTAATAGTTTTATTCCATCTGTTTGCAAAGAAGATTCAGAAATAAAGAAGATAGATGAGTGGCTGTTAGATTTTGAAAGTGTCAAGCCTAAGAAAGAGGCTTTTACCAAACAGGATGGTGTTTGTGACTTGGATATTTTCAATCACATCTTGGATGGATTGATCAAAGTGGACCTTGATAACATAAAGCTCATCTCAGAGGCTAGAGCTCTCATAGATCGAAAGTGGGAGAAGATGATGAAGAAATTGCAAGAAATCAGGGCTTTCCAATGGCCTACTAATGATGACATCACTAGATGGGAGAGGTTGACCAATCCAAAGATAAAGAAGGTGCCATCCCCTAGCCTAGATCCAATGGAAGAGGAGGACTGATAATTTCCACAGAGAAATCAAATCAAGCATGGAGGCTAGCCACCGAGAAGATACACTCAATTGCAGTCATAAAGAGTATTAGTGGTCAAGCCTGACAACCTTAAATGTTTTAGGTAGCTGTCAGAAGTTTCGTAGGTGTACATAAATGTAAAGTTTTGGTCGAAGGAACACATTTTTTTGTCTTTGGTGTTTTCCTTTTGTAAAGTTAGGGTTTTGTGCCTCAAATGGTCCCAAGCTTGTTGCAATCCTTGTTATTATAAAAGGATTTCCAAGACCATTTAAGAAGGATCAAAGTTTAGTTGTGCAATACTGAGTTTTTCTCTGCAACTTCTTCTTTCATACTGAATATAGTAGATTGTATTAGGTCTTTCTCTATAAGGATAATACAATACCACTATCTTCCTAAGTTAAAGTGGTTTGTGTTTTGATAAAAGATGTATTCAAGGACATGATCCTTACTTCAAATTCTTGTCTCTCCTTCTGTGTTAAGTTTTATGATTTTTGAATCTTATGCATTCTTTGCATAGCCTTTTCTATGCATATGTTTCAGTTCTTAAGCTTTGATTTGACTATCAATTAAAGTGCTTAGACTAGACATAGATTCATCTTAATTTACACAAGGATATTGGTAAGTAGGAAGAATCAGTTGTAGATCACAGATATTTCCATAAGGTGGTAATATAATTGGTATAGGATCAAAAAATTACTATTGGTCCTTGTCTGGCATCTCTTCAGAATATTTCCCAATGGATAAGGGACTGTCTGGTTGTGTTTTGTTGTTTTTAGCAAGAAATATCTAGTGGGTATATTGTATTTAGCATACTTTAATAAACAACAATCAGAAATCAGTCAAAGAAGTACCAAAGGACACTAAGTGCAAGAGTTTTACCCCTGACAAGGAAGGATTTCCTAGATATTTGGTTAATATTCAGCCCTTGTTGTCATTATCTGCTATCAAATAGTCTACAAGAAGATAGTTAAAAGTTTGATATCTGTCTTAGACTAGGTGCACCCGCCTTGGTTTTGGAGAGCCAGAAGAAGAAGAGGGCATACTAAGACCCTATAGTTGGTCCAATAATCTGAACTACAATTCCTTAAGACTAACCATCTTCTAGGTCCTGTATCAGATTCATTGGTTGTCTGTTAGAACATAATAACCTTTTTTGGAAACCAACAAATTGTATGGATGGAAGGAGAACTAGGTTGGACTACCTAGATTGATGCTCATAAGGGCATTTTGCATTTTGCATGTTGTGCTTTTTATCTTTTTTGGTATATCATCTATGCATAGGATCAGTACTTTGCTCTGATAAACTCTTGGTGTGAGGCTTCGCCTCTTACATTGTACACTCTAGTGTAAATTTTTGATTGATCTCCTTATGCTTAATATATATATATATATATATATATATATATATATATATATATATATATATATATATATATATATATATATATATATATATATATATATATATATATATATATATATATATATTCATTTTTTTCATAAATCTTAAAACTCGAAAATGATTTGATGTCACACAAAATAAAGGAGAAACAAAATAAATTTATATGTAAATTTTGGTTTTGGATTCATTATTAAACTAATTATTGATTAAAGTTTTTTTTAAAAGATTATTTAGTTTTAGAATTTGAAATCACATTCATCCAGAAAGACAAAATAGAATACAAATATTGTTTACATATATCTACATTTTAGTTTTAGATTTATTGTTGATTCATTTGAAAATAGAACTTAATTGACAAAATAGAATACAAATGTTACTTACATATCTAGAAAATTTATTTAAAGTAATTGAAAATACAACTTAGTTTGATTTTAGAATTTCAAATCTTTTACATACTAAAAGGAACAACAAAATAGAAATTTTGGATACATGGTACACAATATAATAAGCATCTATCCACCTACATTATAAAAATCTATCCACCTACATTATAAAAATATATTCACTTACCATTATATTTTTCAAGTACAAATTGTTCTAGATTTTATTTAATTGTTCAAATTCAAATAATACAAATGCTGACATAATATCTTTGGGGTACAAGTTTTCTTTCACATTAATTCTAAATGTAACCATAATGAATTAGCTAAACCCTAACATTTATGTTAACCCTAACGATAACCTAAATGCTAATCCTAACCCTAACCCTAACTATTTTCTATCATGAAAATGATGCTAAACCTAACTATATCACTTACCCAAAACCATGACCTCAACCCAAACCCTAACACCAATCCTTACACTCACCTTAGCTGTACCCTAAACACTAAGCCTAACTATATCATTAACCCAAAACCTAATCCTTCTTTTGATGTAAAAGTAACCTCAACTCTAAATCATAACTATAAACTTATCCTAACCCTCACCCTAACCTTAGTCCTAACCAAACCCTAATATAAACCCTCGCTAAAACCTTATCTAAACACACACCTTAATCTTAATCATAAATTAAAAAACATGTTCAATTAATTACAGGTATAAACAAGTAGAATGGAGTGGGAAAGTTTGGGAGAGAAAGGTGTTGATGGAGAAAGGTAATACATAAATAGAGAGGAGGAGATATGTATAGGGACAAAGAAACATAGAATGTTTGTATTTGTGTATGAGAGAGGAGAGATAAATAGAGAGATGGAGAATATATGAAGAGAAAAATATAGAGATATCCATAAGATAGAGAGATACAAAGGAAAGAGAAGAGAGAGAGAGAGAGAGAGAGAGAGAGAGAGAGAGAGAGAGAGAGAGAGAGAGAGAGAGAGAGAGAGAGAGAGAGAGAGAAGTTGTGGGGGAAGAGAAGGGAGGAAGAGAGGGAGGAAGATAAATGGAGAGAGACAGGTAGAGGGACAGATGATAGTATATGGCATGGGTGGAGCTAGATAAGAGAGGGGATGATAAAAGGGCAGAAAGAGTGGGATATATATAGGTAGGAAGGATAGAGTAGGAGGTATATAACACAATATATAGAGAGGGAGAGAGATATAGATATATAGTGTTATAGTGGAAATCATCATTTTAATTATCCTTAAATAAAAAGATATGTATTATGAACCAAGTGATTTTCAATAGAATAATAGTGAGTGATAAGTAATGGAGAGGGAAAGAGATAGATAAGGGTCGAGAGGTAGATAGAGATGTAGAGATAGATATAGGGAAAAAGCAACAAAAACTATTTATATATAAGAGAGAGATAGATACAGAGGGGGATATATAGATAGAGGAGAGATAAGAAGTAGACAGATATATAAAGAGAGAATGAGAGTGAAATATATTGATTAAAATATAACTATATATGAAGTGAAATATAGATAGAGAGGGAGATATAAGTATCTAGAGAGTGCATGTAGGAGACTATGTAATACCCTAGAGTTCGAGAGTAAAAAAAATATTAACCAAAGATGTGAAATAATTTATTTTTTAAAATATAATAGAAAAACAACAACACATTGAACCAAGATAATGATAACAAAACACTTAAATCATAAATCTGTTAGAAACATTACATCAGGTTTACAAATACTGAATTGAAGTTAACATAAGACTTAACTACTCTTCTGAAATAAATCAAACTCTAATTACAATTTAGAGAAGACATATACAATCATATAATTGGAAACCATATACATAAGATTATCATGTAAAATCCACAAGAATGACATTCATAAATTAGAAAAAGATCAAGATACCAACTCACATTTACATCCGTTATTCTAGAACAGATAAACAAATAGTAAAACAAGCATATCACTAGAAATGGGCAATAGGGTATGAGGTCACTGAGTGTCATCACAAGTGTCTGCTTGTTTTCTCTAGATCTGTGCCCAGCCAAGTAACAACCAAGAGATCAACAGGTGGGTCCTATTCAAATTTTCATACAGACATCTTCAAGGCTCATGTCCAATACAACTGACATCTTCTTCACATCACACCACACCTTTACTAGCATATTGGTCATGTTGACGTAACCATTAAGCTATTTTTAATATATGTGTAAACCCAACCCAAGATTTCTTTAAAGTTATCACTGAATTACGCAAACTTTATGGATGAACCCTCAGACATCCACTTTGGGAGTCGATTGTTAGGATGAACTATCCTATTCCCAAGACCCAGTGTATAGACATCAACTAGAATAGAGAAGCTATCAACACTAGAATTGTATTGATTGAGGTGTATATTTACATACAATAAGCTCTACTTATATAGCCAAGAGCTAGGTAGGAACTAGGATAAGATTTAGACACTTGTCTCAATTTGGACGATCCACTAGGATGAGATAAGATAGGATAGGATCCTTATGGAAAAGCTCACAATTAGTGAAGAACTCGAGTGAGACTCCCAAGTGTGAACTGCCAAAGTGTCGACCCATGTGCACCAAAGAGCTGACCATGAACTTGAGAGACCCTTGGCTGTAGTAAAAAATGAGCCTCCAAGGTAACTTGTAGGCATGGTTAGATGGGGGAACCAGAGAAAGACAAAAGTTGTTGGCTAGGCCATAAAGGTGACCAACATCCACAACGCCAAAACTCAATGGAAGGAGTCGGCAATGAAACAAAATACCTCCAATCAATGAGGCAGCATGGAAAAAATTAATTTCTAAATCCCAGAGCTACCATAGAAAATGAAGAGACTTTGCCTGAAAAAAAAAGGGCTTCCAATCAAATAGTCTAGATCATGCACTGAATGTGCATGCATGGATTGGGTACAAATTTTAACAGCAAACCACCTGTCTTTAACACACCAGTGGGGCTTCTTCACAGAAAAAGCCACTCAATCTCCAAATAGAGGCACTCCTTCATGTCGTGATCCTTGATGATGTGGATCTTAAATGGAATATGGGTGTCCACCAGGGGCTATGCCAGATCAGCAGCCTTAGTAGATGTGAAATTGTCAAAGTCATCTTCGAGCTTCTGTTGCAACTCTGATCTGTGTTTGCAGTGAAATGGGTAGTGGAAAATTATCTCCGGCCTAGGGACAATGTGATTTTGGTTCATGTACACCCAACGAGCATCCTGTATGGTGCCAATTGGGGTTCCATTAATCTCTGATACCATGTTAGGATGAGCTATCCTATTCCCAAGACCCAGTCTATAGACATCAACTAGAACAAAGAAGCTATCAACACTAGAATTGTATTGATTGAGGTCTATATTTACATACAATAAGCTTTGCTTATATAGCCAAGAGCTAGGTAGGAACTAGGAAAATATTTAGACACTTGTCTCAATCTGGAGGATCCACTAGGATGGGATAAGATAGGATAGGATCCTTATGGATAGGATAGGATAGGACATATGGACCTACCATCCACTTAAGCTAAGTAAACTTAGGTAAAGAGTAAAATGTATAAACAATGTTACTCCAACATCGGTAAGCACATAAAGCCCACTCACCTCAATCCTATGTCCATAACTAGGTATACCCGTACAAACAAAAGAATTGAAACAATCATGGTTTACATCTTTCACTAAAAATCATCACATAACATTTGCAGATTAGAACCAATTTCTATTACATCATATTGAAAACCTAATTTTACTATCAGAACTAATGTAGTAACAACATAGAGTATCAATTGAATGATCCTAACAAAACAAGAATCATATTAACAAAACAAAGATTCTGGTTTCCAAGCTAATAACATGACTTCAAATTGTAAAATCTGAACATGACCAAGACATACCCTCAAGTTTTCAGATTACTAACCCCTTCTAGTCATCATGTAAGATTCTAATCCTAAAATTATATTATAAGAACAAAATAAACATTTAATGTTGTTTGAACATTCACTAGTGATCTACAACTTCCAATCATAATCACATTTAATATTTCAGAACTTAAAGAAACATCAAGACAACATAAAATACACCTATTGCATTCTCTCAAACTTCCTATTTTCAACTATGGTATTTTAGTAACCAAATCCACAATTCATCTCTACTAACATAAGTGCCTATGGTAAAATCCACTACTTTTAAACAATCAGTTTTAACCATTATAAGTAACGAATTCAATAACACATGCTACTTTTTACCTTAATTCTAGACTGATATATCATATAGTAAGACAACCACCTAATCATACTTTCCAATACCCTTAACAATAACTTCCATATCCTAGCATTCTAACACTGAGAGTACCATTCATAGTAAACACTAGATCATCATCCTTACATAAGGGAACAACCTTAAGAGTGCAGAGTAATTCCTAAACATACTGCAACAAAATCCCAACATACTTCCATCAGCAAACATCCCTAGTTTCCAAAAGATGTCAACACACTAAATACTCATGATCAATAACCAAATAACAATCACTTTCCAAGACCAAGGAACTCATTCAAGCCTAAACCCATTTTGTCAAACACTCGACAATATAACCAAAAAGAAACTCCCATTCTTTCCACATGACCTGATAGCATAAAAGAAGCAAGGTTTACTGTTATACATCTAATCCGACCAACATGCCAACACAGTAACCTTCTCACTCCTATCTCTACCATAATAAATATCTCCAATTGCAAGATCCATAGAGCATAATTACTTTACACCCAATTATCCTGACAGCCAAGTTGCTCATAAGCTTAATTACAACATTAACCATCATTTCAAAGATCATCAAAACCTCATATTAGAGCCCGACAACAAACTACTACACAGGCATTTTGTCAAACAAGTTACATTTAACCAAGAAACCTACTCCACTAACATACTTCTACCTTACTCCCATATCCCGACAGCCTATAATACTCTTGGCATTTTAACAAACACTTGCCACACAATCAAAGGAAACGACTGTACTGTAAGCCATTGGCCAAAAATACATCCATACTAAACTATATAAGCAAGTGATAATAAAAAAATTTGAGGAGTAGTAACCAACAACAGATGCATTTATATTTATAAGAATACTTAAAGCAATTATGTATAAAACCATACATTATGATGCAGTATATACTGGAATGCTTTCACTAAACTTATAAACTCTAAAACATCGTTACAGTTCTAAAATTTACCAATACTATTACATGCATGATATATAAGATTTACCAACAACATGCCTTTCAAAATGGACAATACAATAGCACACCCCTTTTAGATTCTTTTAAGCAGCAATAAGAACTAAATACACAAAAGAAGATAAAGTTAAGGAAAGCCCCCTCCTTGGGTATCAAGAAGATGCAACTAAAACCCAAGAAGCTTCACAGTAACAGAAATGCCAATCAGGGCTCGGTACTGCAACACTCAATCCAAAGGTGTCCTCTGCTAAAGTGCCAAAAAAAAATAGCCCATGACAGCAATGGTGGAATCCAAAGCTTAAAACCAGAAAATCGAGTGATGAAAGCACAATGAATGTATTCCACTCTTTCTCCAAGAGCTCGTGCCCTTTCTAGAAGCCAAAATAAAGCATCAATGGATGGTTCCATTATGGTTCCAGTTGTTTCCCTTGCAAATAGGCGAGAATCTTTCCCAAAACCCAACAGCAGCATACCAAGTCACCTTAAGTTCCTCATAGTAGTTTGAGGAGACCAAGTATTCCTATAAATTTGCAGAGCTTTTTGATGAATTCAAACCAACCAAATGAAATAGCCTTCGAGGTTCAACCTCCAAGTATATTCCATAAAGTCTAAGTACTTTGGCATTAATGTTTTCATTAATGACTGCAATTAACCAACTCATTCCCTCCATGTTCATAGCAAGTGGTAGAGTAACAAGTTACCTAATTCTAACCTCTCGAGCCATTACTTTCCTTTGACAATATGATTTTCCTTGTATATACTTAGTACATTGAATGTGAAATATATCATAGTCCAAGAACAATAACATACCTATAGTGATAGGTAGAATAGTTATAGATAGGATAGTGTAGATACAACACCACTTATTAACACTAACAGTACTTCAATCAACTTCTAAAAATTACATTACCATAACATAGGACTAACCAGTCATTATTGAATCTTAAGTACAAATGCATATAAACTTATGTATAATTATACATAAGCAAACATATATACGCATTATATATGCAATCACATACACATCTATGTACTCCCATAGACGTGTATGTGATTCCCATATATAATCAACATCATATATAAATATGCATATATATACTCGTACATAACATTATACGAATATATACTAAATATCATTCAATCAAAAGTAAAGCATCTCATAAGGTATATAGGACAAATTGTAAATCAAAGATAACCTTATAAATATAGTTCATTAATCAAATGCAGATAATTCACATACTGAAATAGCTCGAATCCAAACACATATAGTATTGAAACTATAAACGGTTCATGACATATCACATGAAATACAATTTAGGAATCTAAAACTAACATTCTAATTCCACTGCATTGATCTGAAAGTTTTGATAACCAAAATACTAAAATCCATAACCCGAAATAGAAGTAGTAGTTTAGAGCAAAAGTGACTTATCCATATGCTCAAACATCCAAATGTCTAGAAACAAATATAATATCCCGAAACATATAATAGAACAGAACACTAGAATAAAATCCATCCATAGGTCTAGCCATGGACCCGAGGGGCATGACAGACTAGATTAAATAAGAGAGAGAGAAATATAGATAAATTGATGGATGGAGATGGGAAGATAGAGAGAAAGAGTGAGAGAGAAAGGATTTGGTAAAGATGTGTAAATGATAAATGTAGAGAAGAGATATATACAAGGAGAGAAAAATATATAATGTGTATATGTGTTTGAGAGAGAAATAAATAGAGAGATAGAGTAGATTGCAAAGAAAAAAATAAAGAGTCATGTAGATAGAGAGATATAAAGGAAAGATAATCTACGGAGAGATAGAGAGATATAGATAATTAAGAGATAGAAGTATAAGGAGGCACATAGAGAGAGAGAGAGAGAGAGAGAGAGAGAGAGAGAGAGAACTTACCTCATACCAAATTAATTAATAACTTTTAATATAATTGAACAATAATCCAAAATGAGTGATGACCTAAAAGATAATTAAACATTATATAAACAAATATTACCTCTAACCCTAACACTAAACAAAATTGAGCCCTAACCGTAACATTGAAATCGATTGATCCCTCTTCGTAAGAGTACTCTAAAATTAATCCTTTCTCTAGACTTACCTAAGACAAATTGAATAGTAACCCTAAACTAAATAGAATCACAATCTCTAGACTAAACTAAATAGAATCATAATCTCAAGAATAAACTAAATTAAACCAAACCCTGGATCAAATAAATCTATGATACTAACACTAAACCAAATTGAACCATAACATGAAATTAAATAAAACTCTAATGCTATTGTAAATTTAACCAAGTTTAACCCCAAGCCTATAGAAAAATGAATCTAAATACTAAAACAAATTGATCTCTAAAACTAATAATAAACTAAATACAATCCTCACTTTGAATTCTAATAAACCTTAATAATAAATTAAATTAAACACTAACACTAAACCTAATAGAGAAATAAATGAAGACGAATCCTACCAAATCAAACCCTAATCATAAACCTTATAAATCCCAACTCTAAACCTAAATCTCTAAATAAATTATTAATCTTAACATGAAAACTAGACCAAATTCAATAAGAGTCCCTAACATTAAATCAATTTAGAATATATTCCTAAAGAGAATCAAACACTTAATTACATATAACCCTAAATGAATTTGACTTGAAATTGTAATCATAAATGAAAATCAAGTATACTCCTATTCATAATTGAATATTAAGACAAATTATAACTTAAACCTAACCGTCAAAACAAATATTCCATTCAAATAACACAATACTATATTGATCCCTAATCGTAAATTAAATCTTATCATTACCTAAATATGAATTTTAATTGAATTCTAACCCTAAACAAAATTGATTGTTAAAAAAAACCATGTATTGAGTCTCTAATACACAACCAAAATAAAACCTTGTTTTGAATCATATTTAACCGTAACTCAACCAAAATAAATGTTTACTATAAAAAAAAAATTTACTTGTAAATGGAATTTAATTCTAACCCTTACATTAAACCAGGTTAGATCTTAATACTAACCTCAACTAGGAAAATATTGAGCTCTATTTTAACGTGAAAAAAGAATGAAATTATACCATGTAATCCTTTTTCTAAACAAAATTGTAACCAAACCTAAGATTAATTCTACATTAAATTAAAAGTGATTGTTTCACTAGAACAATAACTTAAAATAAATCCCCACCTTAAACCAAATTGAACCCTTTCCCTAAACAAAATTGAACTCGATTAATTAGTAAGCCTAAACCAAATTAAACTCTCAAACCTAATTTTAATTAAAAATACACATTGTAATGTGTTTGATGATATTATTGATAGTATATATGTGAGTTTAAAAAGGCTTTGATACATACAAATGTAAGTAGTTTCAAAGATGTTCAAAATGGTAAAATTGGCAATGGTTTTATTAATAACTTAATCCTATAAAATTGTAATACTATGCCAAATCCTCCTTTACCAATCCTCCTCGCTCTCTCAAGAAACACTGAATTGACTGCATCAGTTGATCTCCTGACCAAAAAATTAGAAGCTTCCTTTACAAAAAGAGTGTTCCCACGTCCCCTGCATAATGAGACACATTTCCTCTGAAATTCCACATCTCCTCCAAGATTTTCTAATGCCTCTTCCAGTGTTTTACATGAGACACCTTTCCTCTAAAAGTCCACATCTCCTTCCAATGTGTCTAATGCCTCCTCAAGTGCAGTGGAAACAATCACTATTGATATGCCTTCATATGAGATGCCTTTCCTCATAAAGTTGACATCTCCTTAGAGTGCATTTAACGCCTCCTCAAGTGCTCGGCAAGTAATCTTCAAATCCTTCCCCCCCTCACTCCTAGAAGGGACAATCACATTGTCAAGCTCCCTCTTCTCTTCAGGAACACATATAAGTCCAAATCGCCTCTTCACTTTAGGGGAAAATTTGTCAAGCACTGACTTTATAGGGACACTAATGGGTGTTTCTCCTACAATAGATTATTTGTAAGCGAGAAGCTAGCTTGGGATAATGAATATCCTCCTTCCTGTGTTGCTTCCAGACTCCTCTTATTTCTTCACTATTATCTAAAATAGAAATCTTGTAAAATAACATGTAAAAATTTATAAAACTATTTGACAAATTTAAATAAAAACCTAATTTAAACCTTTAAACCAAATTTAAATAAAAACCTATTTCAAATTGAACCCTAAACCTAAATCTAATTGTATACTGTGTGAAACTAAACTTTACCTTAAAGTAAATAAAATCCATACCCTAAATGAAATAGAATCCTAAACCTACACATAATGAACCCTATTCGTAACGCTAATCCAACTTCAAATATAACACTAAACCTTATTAAACCCTAATACTAATGCTAAAAAAAAAAAACCTAACTATAAAACTAAACCAAATAAAACCCCAACCCTACAACATATCAAATCTAAATTCTATATTAAATTGGAACCTCGACATTAAACTAAACTCAACCTTAATCGTAATCATAATTAAATATCAAACCAAATTGAACTCTTTATCAAACTAAATTCATCTCAACTCGTATTTAACTCTAACTATACTATTTTAAAGAAATAATTAAGATGACATAAAATATTTTGATAAATTATCATTTCTTATGAAATGATTTTGTCTACAATGAACACACCACTTTATGAGAAGAAGGACCCAATAGGGTTAGAACCTTGGTGGGCACAACAACATAACCACCACTTCACCACTTCACCACCACACTATGTGGTGAACCTATCTTTAAAACTAATTTCAATAATAATAAGAAATAAATAATTTCACTTGTAAATTATTAAAAAAATATTTTTTAGTTTCTTCTCTATTGGTGTGCCACTGCTACTATCTTATATATGTTATATAATATATATAGGGAAGCAGAGAGTTATGGAGGCTTTAATTTAATAACTGATAATAAAAAAATTATATCCTATAAAAATTAAAGCCTAAATAACTCTCAGCTTCCATATATATATTATATAATATAAATATAAGCTACTACAATTTCACTTCTAATTTTTATTCTGGATGAATGAGACCTAGTGTTTTTCTTTCAGGTTTTTAAAGATCCTTTTCTGTGAAACTTCGTGGAATAGTCAGGAAAATGAAGACTTTCTCCTACTCCCCTACATATAATATTTGGATATATATAGTGACATAAATATATAAATAATAAACGATACGCATAATTATTTTTCAAAATATAGGTAACAACCTATAACACAACGGTAAAGTTGTGAGCCTCCAATCTAAGAGGTCTTGGGTTCAAATCTACTTAATCTTAAAAAATAATAATACAATGATAAAGTTTTAATAAATTTTTTTAAATTAATAATAACTATATTTAAAGTTCATATCATGGGTATGGTTATTGTTTTGATTAGGGTCAATATTTAGAAAAGTTTAGGTTTTAAGACATGGTTAGGGTAGTATTAGGTTTCGAGTTTGGGTTATGATCTTATTTAAGATTAGGGTTTAATATTTGGGTTAGGGTTACAATTATGATTGGGGTTAGAGTTATAATGAATAAGGTTTAGGTTTACAATTATGACCTTAGGGTAAGGGTTTAGTTTCATAGTTAAAGTTAGGGCCTTTATTAGGGTTAGAATCCTCTAATACTCTATTCCCTAATTCTAATTCCCTATCTCCCATTGCACCCATTGCACCATAAGGTACAATTGTTACCTACAAATTATTATTATGATATTAAAATTTAACAAGGATACAAACTTTATTTATTCTTCACATTATAGAATCTTTTATATATTTTTAGCAATTAATTTTTTATGAACTATTTATTTTTTTAGGAGGAGAATTTTCATAATTTAGTATATATTATTAGTATTTGTACCATTATGCTAAATACTATTGTACTGATTTTTAGCTAATTAGTTATTAAGAAAAATTGTGTCAACCAATTATTATTAGTCCCTACCATTAAGGTAGGAGACTAAAGTTTTCAATTATCTTTTGAACATTAGTTTGCTCTTTGAAAACGACACCATGGAAAAATATCTTGCCAAAAACTATAGTCTTGGCTAAAATCAAATGCATTTATAGTTGGGGTTACAGATGTCTGTTCTAACTGAAACAACAGTTGGCATTTTCCCTTTTCAACATGAAGGTGAGATGTGTTGTTCTTGTTAGATTTGATACATTTGTTTCGGTGAACAAGAATAATAAAAGAACAAAATGTGTTAAAAAAACTTCCATCTTAAGAAAAAAAACCCTTTCATCATTGAGAAGGCTACTCTAACTTAGGAGGCTATAGAGATCATCCAGGTTACCAAGTTAAACAAATAGAGACATTGTCTTAGCTAAAATTCAAATGTGCACCAGGTATGGCTGCTCACTTTTGGAATTTTCCCTGGCTGTGTAATGGTTTTTTTTGTTTTGTTGTTTCTATTGCTTGGATTCACTTTCTCAAACAAAAAAGCTAAAATGAAGTGGGATGGCTATGTGAATGGTGGTAGTCTATACCCAACCCTTTGTGACTTTCATCTAAAGCCTAAAAATTCTTTTGAAGGCTTGCAAATACAGACTGCAATTGAAAAACAATTCCTTTGTAAGGTGACTGCTGAAAATAGAGTTCATGGGTCTCTCTTTCTGGTTCTTTGATTCCCCAATAAAGCCTAGTCTTATGCCACCTTTGGTCACAGGCTCTTGCTAGAAAAAAAATTCCTCTGAACTAACCGTCAATGATTTCAAAATGAAATGATCCAAAACTTTGTTAAACCCATGCTTGACAAAATCTAAATTTGAAGTTGAAACTTTAGCTAAATTGAAATTTGACAAAAACTATTTTATTTACAATAATCAGAAACCAATTCTTATTCATGAGACTAGCTAGAGCTGTAATGGTTGAAGATATTCTCAAATTACTTGTTGATGGTAATACTCTAGTTACTTATTTTATGATAAACCTACCCAAACAATGATTACTTATATACTCACACCTACCCAAATGATGATTACTGATCAACTATAGCAACCAAAAAATCAGAGAGCTCATGAAAGAATTCTCAGAAGAGTAGACTTCAATTTCTACTAACTAAAGAAAAAGGTGTGACTGACCTTTTCATTTTCCTGTTATCACTTCTATTTAAGCATAACCAGGAGCTCAAATTCTATATTTACTCATTCAACTGTGTTTGGCATTGAATTTTCCATTGTATTATTTTTAGATTGGCTAAGGAAAGCCATGTCAAAAATGCAGTTTATTGAGACATATAAAATACCGAAAAATTATATTTTCAGTATTTTCCCAATTCCATCCTGATCAACATGTTTAAGAAGAAGCCAACGAGGAGCCGATAAGGCAAGAATTTCCTCATGGATGGCTTCAGGAGTCCAAGTGAGCACACGAAAGGAGGTATTACCAATGGTTTAATACTGCCTTTTGAGCACCACCTCTTGTGATTCTGGGTTAGAAAAGAAAATAACAAATAAACCTTTCTGGATTTGTCTACAAAAGGAGATATGGAGACCCATTTTTAAATTCCAGAAATTGTGGAACCAATCATCAAGAAATTTTCTTGCAGGACATTTATCTAATTCAACAGCAGCGAAAAATATAGCAAAATTCTTTAATCTACATTTTTCTTTAGTAATTTCATTGAGTATTTCAGGGTTAGGAGAAATGGACAGAGACTTAACCACAGCCCCAGAGTCCTTACCTGGTTCACGGACTCCATTCGTACCAGAGAGATAGAACTTGGCATCGGTAATAATTGTGGATGCGGTGTGTGACACAGCCTCAGAGAAGGACTTATGTAATGAAGGTGAAGGTGGAGGGCCATTGGATTTATTAATATCACCCATCAAATTAGGCTCCATAGGAGCTCAAATGGAAACCAAAACAGAGGGAACGACCACTGCTGAAATGCAGAGAGAGGAAAAAAATGTAATAAACACTAAGGAAAAGTATTAACTTGGAGAGAGCACACCTGGCATCCAGAAAAATGAGGAGAGGGAATGCAGATTCTTTTCACCAAAAAAATGCAAATCCTTTTCATCGAAAAACACAGATCCCGTTTATCACAGAACCATCTCCAAATTCCTTCCCCTAATATGAATTCAATGCGAATACAATCACCAAAAATGCATACCTATTGAATCACCCAAATCGCAGAGCAGCTATGTGGGTCAAAAATACCGAAAACACTGAAATTAAAGAGTAGCTTAATCTTTAACACTACCACAAAACTAAATCGCAGCCCTCCAATTGAGTATCGTAGCCTTGCTAGATTTAATCACTGCTAGTAATTTGCAGGTAAAACATTGATCGCAGCTTCCAGATATTATGCCCTTAAAAAATTATTTTTCATTCAGGCGCCTCTTTGAAAATAAGAATCTTACACTGGCATTCACAATTATTCATTCAACTATTTTCTAACAAATGCAGATCCTTTTCACCGAAAAAGGCAGATCCAAAATGCAGATCGAAAAATGCGAGATTAGTTTTCTTTCAATAATAATTGTTAGTTTATTTTCTTGCATTTGTATTTCATTCTTTGCATCTAGATTCATCATTCTAACATAATATTGCATATCATTTTATAGCTTAATCTTGCATCAATAGATTTTATTTACTTGCATTTGAAACTCAAAGAAGATTGTTATCATCTTGATAGTGTATGCATGTAATTTGTATCCCATCCCTTGAGAATCTTCCATTTTGAGGTTGTCTAGTTACTTGTTCTCTTCGCTCAATCTGATGAGCTCATAAAGAGAACCAAACTCACTTCAAATAGGAATCAATAAGAGAGTTTCAAGAATTATTTGATGTTCATTTGAATATATGTTAGTTTAGTAATGTTTGATATAGTGGTTTATTAAGTGTGTTTGGTTTGCATATTGCCATTTCACATTTTAGTACACATATTTTTACGAACCACTCTAGGTCTCAGATTTTTTGTAGGCCTTTTTTTTTCTTACACAATTGTTCCAAAATCTGAAACTCTAACTTGTATCATTCTAGGACTCAAAGTGTATCATTTTCTACCTACCATAGTCTTAGACCTCCTACTGTATATCACCCAGTTTCTTCCTTGTATCATTTGGGGCTAGATGGTGTATTACCCAAGCTGTACTATGAAGTTTCACACCCCATTCTGCATCGCCTCAGACTAGGTAGTATATCGTTTCTAGCCTTCTGTTTAGTCTAGGACCCTATTATGTATTGCCTAGTATTTGTTCTACCTACCATAGTCTTAGACCTCCTACTATATCACCCAATTTCTTCCTTGTATCATTTGGGGCTAGCTGGTGTATCACCCAGGTTATACTATGATGTTTCACACCCCATTCTGTATCGCCCCAGACTAGCTAGTATATCATTTCTATCCTTCTATTTAGTCTAGGACCCTATTACGTATTGCCCAGTCTTTGTTGTAGAAAAGTGACCTAAATCTGAGGGTCAAGGATTTTGATGGTATTTTTGGTTGCCTTATTAGGGTTTTTTAATATCTTATTTCTCATTTACAGGACTGATAAGTTCTTTTGGAGGCATCTTTTCGATTCATATTGATCTTTCATTGAGTTTTCTTTATCTAACCCTTTGTTCTTGTAGGGAAACACTTACCAAAACCTTAACATTTGGACTACTAACTTGTGGTTTTGTAGGAATATTGTCAAAGGATTATTCTTGAGATTACTAATCCATTTCTTACAGGTTGCCTAGTAGATATAAACAAGGGTAAAAGTACAAACCTGTGTCAGACTTTTACAAAGGAAAAGGTCGATAGCACACAGAGTTTTCAACTTTAACAACATAAAAGTTGCATTTATGTTCAGAATTTGAAGATGATATAAACTGATGAAATGTGTAGAAATAGATGGAGTTTATGCTTATAATTTTTTTAATTTTTTTAAACAAGAATTGATGTAGTTTTTTCATTTTTAAAGTCCATTTTTTTATTGCTGAAAAATGATGAAAATCTAGGTTCTAGTTCCCACCAACAAAGTATATGCAAATAATACTTTTTTCCTCCAATTTCCAAATATATTATAGATTACATGTATAGATAGTGCTTAAAGAAAGAAAATTTGGTTTCAAATGTATATTTTCACCGTTACAACTACTAAAATTTGAACTTACAGAAATCAACAGTTTTCATCTCCCGTCATATCTCCCCTATAAAATATACTCCATTTATTAAAAAATTTACATATTCTTTAAGAGGTCTCTCTCCTCCAGTGTTAAATATAAATTTTAGATTTTTTTGATATGATTTACTAATTTTTTCTTTCTCTAAATCAACATCTTCATGACTGTTAAAATACCTACTTGTATTTTTTTATTACAATATACATTCTCTAGTTTAAAAACTATAAAATCTATATGAACATATTCTTGACTCTGATCTCTATAAAAGGGTATTTTAATATTTTTAAAATAATATCAATATAAAGAGTAGGACTTATTGAAACATCATTTTTCTGATATCATTATATTTCTTTGATAATTGGACCTAAATTGGTATAAAACATGCATTTAATAGACATTTCCAGGGTAAAAGCACAAAGCTGTGTCACGTTTCAGGACAACTTATCAGCACAGCTGAATTTGAGTATTTCTAACTAAAATTATTTTTTGTCAAACATATGGTCTAGCTAGATTCATTCTAGCTAAGTTAGATAAGTTCTTCACCTTTTCCAATTGGAAATATCTATTAAATACATGTTTTATAACAATTACTAAAGAAATAAAATTATTTCAGAAAAGCGATGTTTCAATAACTCTTACTCTTTTTAATGATATTTTTTTACAAATATAAAAATACCTTTTTTTAGAGCACAGAGTCAAGATTATCATCATATAATTTTTATAGTATTTTAATTAGATCTAATATATTATAATTTCAAAATACTACAAGTAGGTATTTTAACATTCGAGAACAAGATGCTTCAAAAATAGAAAAAAATAGTAAAGCTTATCAAAAAAATTGAAAATTTATATTTAACACTAGAGGAGAGAGTTATCTTCAAGAGTGTGTAATTTATTTTCTGAATGGTGTAGATTTGATAGGGGAAATTTGACGCGAGATGAAAACTGTCGATTTCAGGTATGTTCGACTTTGAGTAGTTATAACAGAGAAAATAGATATTGAAAACTAATTTTTCTTCTTTTCTGCACTAGCTATACATTTTATCTATGACATATTTTGAAATCAAAGGAAAAAGAGATTATTTGCATATACTTTTTTGGTGTGGACAAGACCCTCATTTTTCAGCATTTTTCAGCAAGTAAAAAATGAACTTAAAAAATTTAAAAACTATGTGAATTCTTGTTCAAAAAAAATTAAAAAAATTCTAGCCATAAACTTCATCCACTTTTACACATTTCATTAGTTTACATCATCCCCAAATTCTAAACATAAATGCCATTTTTATGTCATTAAAGTTAAAATTTTTGGTTGTTGTTGACCTTTTCCTTTATAAAAGTGTGACACAACTTTGTACTTTTACCCTCCACTTGGAAGAGTTGGACCACTTATCTAAATTAGAAGGAATGAATATAGTTAGACTATATGTTTGAAAAAAATAATTTTTTGTTAGAAATACTCAAATTTAGCTGTGTTGATAAGTTGTCCTAAACTGTGACACAACTTTGTACTTTTACCGACAAACATTGTGTTTTAGTTAAACTCTTTTTCATAGGAACATATTCTCATAAGGAAGGTTCTTGTCTTTCTAATTCACTTGGTAGTAGGGGATTATGCTCTTTCCTCTTGAAAGAAATTAGAAACCTTGACCAACTAGGCTTAACTTGCTTGGGCGAGAAGCTTGGAATGAATGTGTGTTTGATGTACTTCTGAGAAACCATTTGAAGTATGAGATTATGTTGTTTCCTCTTGAAGGAAATCATAAACCTTTACCTTTCGGTGGCTATCCATCTTTGTGTTGAGATTAGAGGGCCTTTCATAGTGGGAAAAAGTACTCACCCTATGAGAAAGACCCATGTGGGGTATGCAGACCTTGCCTCATGTGACCCACTATAAAATTTATGTTAATGACACCAAAGTGTGATTGAGCGTAACTATTTGGTGGTTTACCACATGCAAGGGTGAGGATAGGGATGCGAGGCCTAAATCTTGCTTACAAGAATATCTCATTTGAAGATATTACATGGCTATATGCCCAAGTTCTACCTAGTGATTATGCGAGGGATAGTTGTGACTAGATGATTACTATAACCTTAAGCTAGTTGACTACCCGGTTCACCTTCGAAAGCATATAATCTCATCATACAAGGATTGATCCAAGTGGATTACCTAGATCATATCAATATTTACACTCGCCATTTTTTTTTGTTTGGATTCTTTAAAGAATTATTTTGGCACACTGAGAATTCTTGCACTCAAACATTGTCTCTTGGGGGAACCCACAACATGGATAGTTCAAGGCAAGGCCATTTAACCACTTAATTGTGGGGCCAAAAACATCAATTTGTAAGAATAGATTTTATGCTAAGCCAAATTATCCTTAGGTAGTAATTTCTTGATGTGTTTTCATTTGTGCTTGAGACCTGCGGAAACATTTTGAACACAAACATCACACTTTTTGATGTAGGAGCATCCTGGGTATAAGAGTAATCTTGCATCACCCAAAAATATTTCCTGTTGTGTTTTTCAATAAGGACTAGCTTGTTGCAGAGTTCTATTTGTGGTAACTTGCTATTTTTAGTAAGTTGTTCGTGTGAGCTCAAAATGTTCTAAATTCTTCCCTGAAGGTTCATTATGGTCATATCTACCTACCAATAAAATTTCATTGCAGGATCAACTCTGGTTGTGGAGATATTGTGGATTTTATGTATTGGCATCTAGGTACAAAATATTTGAACTCAGTTTTGAAGGCTTTAGAGGCTCTGTAGAGGGTCGGAACCCTGGCTGACTAGTGCTTGCACATGTCAGGCACTCTAGTACACCTTGTGAGGATTCCGAAAAGGGGTTATCATTGACAATCGACTTGACGGTTGGGAAGTTATGGTCTCCAGAAGTTGGCGGTCCTGAAAATATAGTAAATAATGTTTTTCCTTCAAAATGTAATTTGAGTTTAAAAATGTGTATGGGGCCCATTCTTATGTAATAAAGTAATAAATAAAATATTTCGGGAATGGTCGGCCTCTAGTTTACGTCAATTCTGGAACCTTATTGGGTGGCTAAAATTGCCTATATAATGAAGGCCCGTAGGGTTGTCTAGGGCAGTTCTGTGTAGTTCTGGGTTATAGATGATAGCTCTGCTTTAGCAGATATTTCTAACGCCCATGTGAATCTGGCATGTAAGATTCTGCATATTGTAATTTCATTTGATGATAATAAGAAGGCAAGTTGCAGGTCTTTGCAACTGTTCGACTTTCTTCAAATTTCTATGTATTCCTCTATTATGTTGTGTGTGTTTGTGGTATTAAGGGGAGTCCACTTTATCAAGTGGTATCAGAGCAGGAGTTCCTGAGTGTATAGATAGATCACTGACTGTGAGACAGTTTGCACCAGGACTGTAGTTGTGGGTATTGACAAAATGCCTCCATGAAGGAACTGTGTCGGAAGAGCAACTGGAGCTGTGACGAATGAGGGTTTTAGAGCCCTCCAGAGACAAGTTGAATCTCTGTAAGAGCTGTTGCATAGAGGAATGAATATTGCAACCAGGGATGAAAGTGAAGAAGAATTTGAAGAAGACGAACAAGATAATGAAAGGGCACCTGAAGTGCCAAGAGATCCTGAAGAGGATAGGATTTTAAGGGTTCTTTCAAAAATCAGAAAGAGACCTAAGATCGAGGTTCCCACATTTTTGGGAAATCTTAACCTAGAAGAACTGATTGACTGGATCAATGATCTGGAAGAGTATTTTGAGTATGAAGATGTTGAAGATCTGAATAGGGTCAGATTTGTGAAGGCCAAGCTGAAGGGTCATGCAAAAATCTGGTGGCAAGAGATTCAGTTGGAGCGGAATACAAGAGGAAAGGAGGAAATTACCAAATGGGATCGGATGGTGGAGAAATTGAAGCGACAGTTCATTCCCGTGGATTATGAACTAGATCTATTGAAGAAAATGCAAGGGTTGAAACAAGCAGAAAGATCTATTCAGGAGTATACAAAAGAATTCTATTGAGTTCTCATCAGAATAGGCCACACAGAAGCTGACAAGGAGAAGATTGCCCATTACCTTAATTGGTTAAGGCCAACCATTCAAGAGGAGTTGAGCCTGGTTAGATTGAATAGTATTGAGGACGCATACCAGTTTTCTTTGAGGGTTGAAGAGAAGATGAATAAAAAATTTGACAAGCAAGGTGGATGGGGTCGTGAAAGATCCAGCAGATGGTCTTATGGAGGTTGAGATGAATATTAGAAAAAGAATGATGAAGTTGGAAGCAGTCAGAATCAGAAGGGAAATAATTTCAATCGTTCTCGAGATCAGAATAATAGAGATCAGAGAGAACTAGGAAGAGGTGGTTTTTGTGGCACATGTTTTTGATGTGGTGAAGAAGGGTATAGGGCTTATGAATGTCCCCAGTAACAAGAGAGGACCAATAGAAGACTTGAATGAAGTGCTTGAGTTGCACATGTAGATGAAGATGCCGAGTCATCTCATTCTGAAGATGCTGAGAGAGAAGTCTTAGTTACCAGAAGGGCATTGTTTACAAATGAGAGTGAACCTAAACAAAGGAAATGTCTGTTCCGCACAAGGTGTAAGTGTAATGATAAGGTTTGCAATGTCATTGTTGATAGTGGCAGTTCAGATAATCTTGTTTCTAAGGAAATGGTTAGAAAGTTGAAGTTAGAGATGAAGAAGCATCTGAATCCCTATCGGATCGGTTGGATACAGAAGGATCATAAAGTTTTTGTCAATGAACAATGTTTGGTACAGTTCAAGATTGGTAATTATCATAATGAGGTTCTGTGTGATATTATGCCTATGGATGCATGTCATTTGTTGTTAGGGAGGCCTTGGCAATTTGATCGTCATGCAGTCCATGATGGGTATGCGAATACCTATTCACTCACCAAGGATGGGGTGTGACACAAGCTGAAGCCATTGACAGAAACAGAGGACAAGCTATGTAGTAATGCCATAATTTGTTTGGTTAATGGAAGAAAGTTTCTAGAGGAAATGAGGCATGAAGAAGTAGAAGATGCACCTGCAAAAGTTGCAGATCTGTTGGATGAATTTCAGGATATAGTATCTAATAATGTACCTGAGGGATTAACTCTAGTAGAGAATGAGGAGTCGAAGAAAGATTTGAAGTTTAGTGTAGCATACCATCAACAGATTGATGGACGGACAAACTTTGTAAACAAGAGTACTGGTAAATCACCATTCCAGTTAGTATATGGCAGCAGGTCCAGCAGTGCTTCTGAATTGAGGAAGTTTGACATTAGAGAGGTGAGTAGCGCAGAAAATGAAAATTTTGCTAAGCACGTGAAGGGTTTATATGCGGAGATCAGGAAGCACATTCATAAAGTGAATGAAAGGCACAAGACTAAGGCAGATGAGAAAATGAGACTTAAGGAATTTTAGGTCACAGGAGCGCAGTGGCATATTCCAGTGTCTACTTCAGTTACAGAGGGGATTGAAGAAATCCTGGATAGTCGTGTTGGCAGAAGCACAAGAAATATTACATATGAGGAATATCTGGTCAAGTGGAAAGGAAGACATGTTGAAGATTCATCATGGCTAACAAAGGAGGAGGTTAACCGTCTTGGTTTTCCTCTACACACCTGAGATGTCACGGGGTCACTTCTCAAATTACCACGGGTGTCTGATGCAGGAGCATCCTGGGTGTAAGAGTAATCTTGTATCATGCAAAAATATTTCCTGTTGTGTTTTTCAATAAGGGCTAGCTTGTTGCAGAGTTCTATATGTGCTAACTTGCTATTGTTAGTAAGTTGTTCGTGTGAGCTTGGAATGTTCTAAATTCTTCCCTGGAGGTTCATTATGGTCATATCTGCCTACCAGTAAAATTTCATTGCAGGGTCAACTCTGGTTGAGGAGATATTGTGGATTTTCTGTATTGGCATCTGGGTACAAAATCTTTGAACTTAGTTTTGAAGGCTTTAGAGGCTTCGTAGAAGGTCGGAACCCTAGCTAACTATTGCTTGCGCATGCGAGGCACTGTAGTATGCTTCATGAGGATTCCAAAAAGGGGTTATCATTGACAATCGACTTGATGGTTGGGAAGTTATGGTCTCCGGAAGTTGAGGGTCCTGAAAATATAGTAAATAATGTTTTTCCTTCAAAATGTAATTTGAGTTTCAAAATGTGTACGGGGCCCATTTTTATGTAATAAAATAATAGATAAAATATTTCGGGAATGGTCGGCCTCTAGTTTGGGTCAATTCTGGAACCTTCTTGGGCGGCTAAAATTGCCTATATAATGAAGGCCCGTAGGGTTGTCTAGGGTAATTCTGGGTAGTTCTGGGTTATAGATGATAGCTCTACTTTAGCAAATATTTGTAATGCCCATGCGAATCTGGCATGTAAGATTTTGCATATTGTAATTTCATTTGATGATAATAAGAAGTCAAGTTGTAGGTCTTTGCAGCTGTTCGGTTTTCTTCAAATTTCTATGTATTCCTCTATTTTTTTGTGTGTGTTTGTGGTAATAATGGGAGTCCCCTTCATCACTTTTTCACCATTCACTCAAAACTAAGACTTCCCTTGTGTTTTTTAATCCTCAAGGTTGCTTTGTCCCTTGAAGGATTGTTTGAAGAAAACTTGTTTGGACACTATTCATGAAAACATTAAAACAATACTTTGACTTACTTCATTCAAAAAGTACAATATCTTCAATAGAAAAACAAGTCCTATTGAGCTTCTGCATCTGGTCCTAAGTAGTGATAACTTGGTCCTAAATAGTGATAACTTAGTCCTAGAGAAAAATTGGGTGTTTATAAGTCAAAACCAATCATTCCCTGCCTTCTGTTGCTTGAATCATATCTTTTGTCACCAAGGAATAGCTATTGTATCATCCCTGACCATACTATATTGCCTGGAACTCCCTAGTGTGTTGCCTACCACTCACTGTTGTATCGTTTGGGCTTGGCCTAGACTCTTTTTCCTGGTTTGATTATTATATTTTCGGTTTGGTTAATCTGGTTAAGAGGATTGTTCCTAATCTTTTCCAATTCCATTCATCCCTCTATATATCATACTGAGCATATTGATAGTACTCTTTAGTATGTACTTTTCTTAGTGGGAACTATAGTTACTCGGTTTTTTATTTCACATATTTTAGGATCTTCGTATTAATCATAATCCATCTTGTTCTTTGCTAAGGGTAGAAGCAAAAAGTTGGGTGCCAATTCCACGGAAGTCTGCGGCTTGAAAATTTGTGCCGCTTGAAACGGGCACCCATTTTTTAAAAACGGGTGCTCGTTTTAGGCTCAGACATCCGATCCGAAATTCAAAAGCGGGTACTCATTTTTCCAGAAACGGGCACCCATTTTTTTTAAAACGGGTACCCGTTTCTAAAAAAAATTTAATTTTTTTTTTAATTTAAAATATTTTTTTAAACACATTTTTAAATTTATGAAACGGGTGCTCATTTTTTAAATTTAAATAACGGGTGCCCGTTTCTTAAAATATGCATGCGGGAGTTTTCACTCTTCCTCAGATTTTGGTTTGGGATAGGTTTGGTGAGACCAAGCCTATGTCTTAGCCTCCAAAATTTTGGCTAAGGCATTGGAATAAAATTTTTAAGGCTTACCGTAATTTTTTGAAGCCCTTCTGGATCAATTTTTTTGACAAAACAAAAACCCATTAAAAATCTCACTATCACAATTCTAAAAATATAAATTTCATAATAATATGGTTATTTTTACTATTTTTACATTATTTATTAGTTGATAGTGGTACATAAACGTAAAATAGTGAGACTCACTAAAACTTTAATAACTTTTTAATTTTTAAGTATTTTTAAAAATAAATTATATGTCATCAATCTAGATTCAATTCTTTTGAATTTAAAAAAAAGAATTTTTGAAAAAAAGAAAAATTATATTAAATTATGGTGGCCGTACACGAGAGGTTTGAAAAATAAGCTTTATTGTTAATTAAAAATTAATAAAAAATAATTTACAAAACAAAAAAATAAGAAAAAATATTCTCATCAATATCCTATGTCTTAGGTATCTTCCCTAAAAAGGATTTAAAAAAATTCATTTATTTGTGTCAAAATATGGCGGCCGTACACAGATGTGGTATGGTCCTGAAACAGGCATTTTGAAAAAGTGGTTTTCAAATATGCCTATCAAAATATAATTTATACCATGTGGGTATTAAAATAAATTATATATTTGAAAAGTAGACGCCAAGTACTACAATTTCTATTAGTGAATTTTTTCAAGATTCAATCTCTAAGTGCCTCAAATTTTGAGATCAATTCAGATAAATTTTGAAAAATAGGAAAAACACTTCCACTTTTTGCAAAAAATTGGCACCCAACTTCTTGCAGCCACCCCTAAACTACTTATCAGGATGTGATTAGACTTATTATTGAGTGTAGAAGGTATTCAAAGCTCAAACAATACTTCACACTAAATTTTATATAGTCTCTTGACAAAATTTCTTATCAACCTTTTTCTTGGATTAGGTAGTCTCTTGGAGGGTTGAACATTAAACTTTGTTTCTTTAGCTATACTTGCTTTGTGTCCTTTGGAAAACTTCATGTTGGTTCATACCTGTAGTCAATCCATCAAGCTAAAGATAATGAGATCCTTGATCCCTCTTGCTAAAGAGACAATGAATTAGTATCATCTAAATCCCCTCTTTGTAGAGCTTTGCACAAAGCTATACAAGGTTCTTTTCACACTACCTATCCAACCCACAACCACAACTTCTTTGCCTTTGAGAATAACAATTTCTTAGATCAAAACAACCTCTTTCAATAATCTGAATAGTCTTCTTCTAGTTAAACCATTGAGATGGCTATTTTTCATAACCAAGGTGGGTTCCACCATGAATCCGATGGGGAGATTGGTGAGGAAGAGATTAGGAAAGACATGGAAGATAGATACTTCCTTAGACGTATGCGTGTTGTAATCCAACATGATAAGGATGAATAATTCAAGTATTTATCTTCTAGAGGTATTAAGATTCCCACTAAATTTGACATAGAAGGTCTCATTGAGAAAGAGGAAGAATTCCCTTCGACCATTCTCAATCAACAAATTTGGGACTTGAGGTGTGAGATCATGCAACTCAAAGGAGAGAAGGAAAATTCAATGAAATCAGTTAAAGTAGCTATTTAGGGGAGATGTACAAGTAGTCGTTGGGGGTCCAATAACCATTATAGGTGATATACCAATTATTGAACTATTAAACGAGCCTCACAAATGATAACACATGTACCAATAGTCATTCACACATGTACTAATAGTCATCATTTTTAAGCTTTTTCAATCGGTGATTGGCCCATTTGTGCACCACTATTGGTTCATTTCATAAAGACTATTGGGCCATTTTGTCACAAGTACTAGCATTTTTGAGTGAGCAACTATTGGTGGAGAACATAGTGGGTATCGGGTGACACTTTGAAAATGTCATTTTTTGACCACTTGGCGTTTGACAATGTCTATAGTGAATACTCAAAAGATAGAACCTTAGCTTTAAGCTCTTAACTTACGATTTAGGAATTCTAGGTGCGCACACATTTTGTCAAACTATTTATATGCTCTATCTATTGTAAGTCTTATTTGAATTTTGAATGTAATTTAATAATGAGATATAAATGTAACGCTTAACACAATATATAAATAGTTGCAACTATTATGAACTTATAACAAAATAGCATTTTCTATCTAATCTAAAATTAATAATCGAAATATTAAAATTAATTTTTCCTCACTATCATAATTTTTTAAAAAAACATAAAAAACTTTTAGAGCTAAATAAAATTAATGAGTTCTTGACCTTTGTGAAAGTTGGTGAGTACCTATACCATTCCCTTGTGATTATTGTATTTGCCCTAGGTATTGCATTGACTTTGTTCAATTAGTCTAGTAAAGAAAACTATAATTTTTGCTTCTTCATCTTGCTTTTCTTTGGGCAAGATTATCCTGAAATACAATTTCAATAAATTGAATAGTTTTGATTTTATTTTTTAATTTATTTTACTTTAAAAATTATTACATTGTAATTGTGTTTAATTATTATTTTTAATTATTTCATTTTTAAAACTTATAATAAATATAATAAAATTAATATTATATTTACACATAATTAAAATTATAATTAATTACTATCACGACGTGGCTGGCTGGATGAATGCAATTATATGCTGCTCAACAAAACTAACAAATTATTTGATTAAATTGGGGAAGAATATTTTGAACATTAATGTGAGTCAAAAAGAAGGCAAATTGCATTTTGGACGAATGCAATGTACTGCATATCTCTTCTTGATTAAATGATAAACAATTTTTAGAAGTAAATAAAATAAATGAATTTTTGGCCTTTGTGAACACCTATACGATTCCCTTGTTATTTTCAATTGTTATTTTTAATCTATATTTTTAATCTCTGAAAAATATTCTAAACATTAATGTTAGTACAAACCCATGCAGATTCCTTTTGTAATATATGTGTTTGAGAGAGAGATAAATAGAGAGATAGAGTAGATTGAAAACAAAAAAATAAAGAGTCATGTAGATAGAGAGATATAAAGGAAAGATAATCTAGGGAGAGATAGAGAGATATAGCTAATTAAGAGATAGAAGTATAAGGAAGCACATAGAGAGAGAACTTACCTCATACCAAATTAATTAATAACTTTTAATATAATTGAACAATAATCTAAAGTGAGCCATAACCTAAAAGATAATTAAACATTATATAAACAAATATTAGCCCTAACCCTAACACTAAACAAAATTGAACCCTAACCCTATCATTGAAATTGATTGATCCCTCTTCGTAAGAGTACTCTAAAATTAATCTTTTCTCTAGACATAACTAAACATTAAACATAACCCTAAAAAAGACTATTTTGAACCCAAACACTCTATAATAAAGAGAACCCTAACCCTATACAAAATTTTAAGATAATCAAATAAAAATAAAAATATAATTCTAAACCAAATTAAATTCTACTTCTAAAAAGAATTGAATTCTAAACAAAACTGAATCATCAGCGTAAAGCTAACTAAAAACTAAGACAAATTGAATAGTAACCCTAAACTAAATAGAATCACAATCTCAAAACTAAACTAAATAGAATGATAATCTCAAGACTAAACTAAATTAAACCAAACCCTGGATCAAATAAATCTATAATACTAACACTAAACCTAATTGAACCATAACATGAAATTAAATACTGTCACTACGTGGCTGGCTGGATGAACGCAATTATATGCTGCTCAACAAAACTAACAAATTACTTGATTAAATCGGTGAAGAATATTTTGAACATTAATGTGAGTCAAAAAGGAGGCAAATTGCATTTTGGACGAATGCAATGTACTGCATATCTCTTCTTGATTAAATGATAAACAATTTTTAGAAGTAAATAAAATAAATGAATTCTTGGCCTTTGTGAACACCTGTACGATTCCCTTGTTATTTTCAATTGATATTTTTAATCTCTGAAGAATATTCTGAACATTAATGTCAGTACGAACCCAGGCAGATTGCAGTCTGGACGAATGCAATGTAGTGCATATCTCTTCTAAACTGGCGGACAAAACTAACAAACTATCAGTTCTATCAATCTGGACAGTAAATGACACCAATTCCAAGTATATCCCTACATCAATTCCAATTCCTTTTGTAATATATTTTAAAATTTACATTGTCATCGTTATCATCTTGCTGGGGAAATTCCAATATTTTGCTCTTTGCTGGCCGAGATAATGAATTGTTAATTGGCGCAGTTTTGTCATATTTGGCAAATGGGCAAAATGAAGCTTATTTAAACCCCGATCGATCTCCATTGAATCCATCAGAAGAAGAAGAAGAGAAAAATGGGAAAGAAATATCTGGTATCCATACTGGTCATAATGTTGCTGCTCATATTTGCAGTAAGCATGGTCCTTTCACAAACGTACTGTGACGACCCTGGCGAGCCTTGTGGCGGATCAGATGATGACTGTAGAGGAAATAACTGCTGCTGCTTTACTTTTGATGTCAATCCTGATTTTAAATATTGCGATAGGTGTTAGAAAATAGGATCTATATTCAATTAATAAGCTGATTAGTTTAGTGTGAGGTGAAATAAAGCTTTATAAAGCTAAATATCGGATGTAATGAAATACTTATGACTATGGCAGGGATAAGCTGATTTCTGCTGCTGCTGGGTTCTACTGCTAAATATTGCCAAACATGTTAGAAAATAGGATTTATATTCAATTAATAAGCTGATTAGTTTAGTGGGAGGTGAAAAATAGTTTTATAAAGCTAAATATAGAATGTAATGAAATGCTTATGACTATTGCAGGGATGATGAATGTATCTAGAAATCTTTTTTTTTGATATATCTCATATATTAAACTTTATGTAGAAAACTTTATATTGATGCCAGTATAATAGAATTTTAAATATATGTTGTCTATTTGCTATTTAATTTCTTTTAAAAAAAAAAAAATTCTATGTGTGCTCGTTTTTTTATCAATGAGAATTTCATATTTTGCAATCTCTTGATGACTATTGCAGGGATAATGAAATGAAATGCTTATGACTATTGAAGGATAATGAATACATCTAGAAGTCTTTTTTGTTTAAAGGTCTCCTATATATCTCATATATTCAATTTTATGTAAAAAACTTAATATTGATGCGAGTACAATAGAATTTTAAATGTATCTTGTCTATTTGCTATTTAATTTCTTTAAAAAAATTTAAAAATTCTATGTGTGCTGGATTTTTTAGAAAAATTTATATTGATGCAAGTACAATAGAATTTTAAATGTATGTTGTCAATTTGCTATTGAATTTCTTAAAAAAAAATTAAAAATTCTATGTGTGCTGGATTTTTTATCAATGAGAATTTTTCATATTTTACATTCTGTCCATGACTATTGCAGGGATAATGAAATGAAATACTTATGAGTATTGCAAGGATAATGAATGCATCTAGAAGTCTTTTTTGTTTAAAGGTCTCCTATATATCTCATACATTAAATTCTATGTAAAAATATTTATATTGATGCAAGTACAATAGAATTTTAAGTGCATGTTGTCTATTTTCTATTTAATTTCTTAAAAATAAATTAAAAATTCTATGTGTGCTGGATTTTTTATCAATGGTAATTTTTCATATTTTGACTATTGCAGGGATAATGTCTTTTTTGTTTAAAGGTCTCCTATATATCTCATATATTAAATTTTATGTAGAAAAATTTATATTGATGCCAGTACAATAGAATTTTAAATGTATGTTGTCTTTTTGCTATTTAATTTCTTTTTAAAAAAAAAATCTATACGTGCTGGATTTTTTTTATCAATGAGAATTTTTCATATTTTGCAATCTATTGATGACTATTGCAGGGATAATGAAATGAAATGTTGATGACTATTGTAAGGATAATGAATTCATCTATAAGTCTTTTTTGTTTAAAGGTTTCTTATATATCTCATATATTAAATTTTATGCAAAAAACTTTATATTGATGTGAGTACAATAGATTTTTAAATATATGTTGTCTATTTTCTATTTTCTATTTTATTTGTCATAGTCAGAATGGTTTTATCAAAGGAAGATATATCCTTGAGAATTTAATCACCAGTTGGGAAACCATGAACTGGACCAGGTCTTCTCTACAGGAATTTGTCATGCTCCTTCTTGATTTTGAAAAAGCTTATGACAGAGTTAAATGGAGTTTTATATCCATGATGCTTGAGGCTTTTGGTTTCCCTAGAACATTCTGCAACTCTGTCAACATGTTACTCAAGGATGCCTATGCTCAAGTTTATATTAATGGATCCCTCTCTGACTCGTTTCCCCTTGGTAGATACATTAGGCAAGGATGCCCTTTAGCCCATGCTCTCTTTGTCATTTCCTCTGAGGCCCTTTTTTACATCCTTAGAGACAACACTATATCCCCTAATGTTAAAGGTATAACCCTGCCTAATAATGATGAGCTCTTGAATTGTCAGTTTGCGGATGATACCACCATCTTCTTTGAAGCCAATGAGGATAACTTTAAAACCTTACAAGTCAAACTTGATTTCTTTTGTATTATCTCTGGTGCTAGATTATCCCACTCCAAATCCATCTGCTTGGGATGGTATGAGGATGCCCCTGTTTGGTTCAATAACTTTGATTTCCAATGGGGTGGCCCTCATAAAATTGTGAGATACCGGGGCATCCCTTTCTCCATTGAGACTTATCTTAATGATATGTGGTCTTGGGTCAAGGAGAAGATTTCCAAAAAAATGAATAAGTGGCACAATAGGGCCTTATCCCTGGCTGGCAAAATACAGGTTTGCGAGAAAATTCTTTCTTGGACTATAATATTTACTATTCCTCCTCTTGGATGTTTAGTGACTATCAAATCTTTGAAATTCAAAAAACTGTTAGGAATTTCCTTTGGTCTGATGGTAAGGGGAATAGGAAAATGCATGCTGTCAAATGGGACTAGTATCATGTTGATAAACTTCTTGGGGGTCTCGGGCTGAAAGATCTCAAATTGCAAGGAATTGCTCTTGTTGCCAAGTGGATTTTCCACTCTATGAAAGACAATCATCCGTGGAAGATTCTTGTGAGGAATAATATTGCAAGGGGATTCCCTAAGCAAGCCAAAACATGGAGGAATTTTCCCTTCAATGACCTCATTTTGAGTCAAGTTCCTATTATGGTCCAGGGATCTTTTGTCTTTAGATCCATTTGGAAAGCTTGGACTCATATTAGTAAACATATTACTCACAGGGACTTCCACGATGGTTGCCATTTGTATGGTGAAAGGTCCATCTGGTGGAATCTATAATTAAATGATAAACCACTCGCCCTAACTCAAGGGTGCTCTCCTAGATACTGGTCCAACTTGGGTATCACCCAACTGGCCGATCTCTTTGAAAATGATAAAATTATTGAATAGAATGAGCTGAAGAATGGATACAACATCCCTATCTCTCAAAAGAAAACTTATTATATGATTATGAATGCCTCCAAAGACCTCCCCTCTACTTGCCATGCTGACTCTCATAGATTTTTAGATTGTAAATGGCCTGATGGGACCATTATATCCAATATAAAAGAAAAAAAAATCTACAATGTTATTGGATATAATGATGCCATCATTGGCCATATTAATAAAGTCTGGTACTCTTCGCTCAATATTGGTTTCTTGAAGAAGAGGTTTGATTCCTTATGGAAAGGGTCCATCGAGTCTAAGATCAAATGGCGGATCTGGAAATGTAGAAATGAGGAAAGGTACCAAGGTAACCCCAGAAATCTTACTAAGTTTTTCCAAAAACTCACTTATTTCAAAATTTTCCTACAGGTTCATGCTGTTATGTTGATTGAGAGCGATAAGCTCAAAAGGCTCTATGAAATTGAAACTGCCACCTACTTTGCCTTCGAGTTAAAGGATGCTCATGTATGGAGGAAGAACCTGGACAACCTGCAGATGTTTGAAACAACCTGTGATAGGCTTAACAAGGAAGTAAAGAAAAACAAGAATGGGAGCAAGGATCAAATATGCATGCTGGCCCAAATCCAAGAGAACAAAAGTATTGTCTAGATGGAGGGTAGTCTGGGATGGACTGCATGGGTTGATTCCTGCATTGATGTCCTTCATTAGCCCCCTTGGCTTTTCTTATTTATAATTATATGTACTATGATTCCTGATCTAATGAATCTGTGATACTTTGGTTCGAGGCCTTGCCTCTTTTGCTCTTGAACACTTCGTAATGCTCTCTTTGTAATGATCCTCTTATATTTATTATAAAATAAAAATAAAAATTCTATGTGTGCTGGATTTTTTATGAATAAGAATTTTTCATATTTTGCAATCTGTTGATGACTATTCCAGAGATAATGAAATGAAATGCTTATGACTATTACAAGGATAATGGAAGTCTTTACAAAACTCATCTCATAAGGTTTTTCTGGAAGAAGAAAAAATTCCTTTCACTTTCTCTAATTTTTCCATTAATGATAAATAGAATGGGAAAGTGTATATACTGAGGCATTAGTTGAAGAAGCAAGGTCGTGAATAATATTCTTCATGTTCATGTTCATAACTAAAAATTCATAATGTATAAATTCAGAGTTGACAATTGATAGCCTTTGTACACATACCATGTTGGTGTCTTACATTTAGGTGATTGTTATCTATGTTGCTATTGTATATTTTACCCTACTTTTCCTATTTAATTTAAATTAGCTTGAATATATAGTGCATCCTCTTATGCATACTAAAATCAATTTTTGTACAATGGATGTATGCCAGCTCTCCTTTGATAATCAACACTTATTGGAGCATTTTACTAGGCTTATTGGAGCATTTTACTGGGCTTATTGGAGCATTTTACTAGGCTTATTGGAGTGGGCTTATTAGAGCATTTTACTAGGCTTACTAGAGTGGGCTTATTGGAGCATTTTACTATGATAAAGATAAACTTTTCAAAATTGATTTCATTTCTTGATGGATTAATATGTAATAAAGTGTTATTAGGGCTGGAAAAGATTTAGAGTTTTGTTAATTGTATTATCATCTAGTTGAATAATTTTGTTTATTTGGATCTTCCTTAACTTGATTCTCATGGGCCAAGATGATTTACATATCCAAATTTAATCAGTCTAGCCTTGTTTCAGTTTCTTCTAATCTCTTTTATTTACTGCTTCTTTTTCCATTACTTTTGCATGGTTTATATCTCGTATATAATTTTTATTAATATCAAATTTTTCACTACATCAAATGAAAGGTGAGAATTTTGTAGATATTTCTCCAAGTTTATAATTTAAATTACTCTTTGCAGATCAAAGGTAAACCTTAAAATATCTAGCTATTTTTGTAGGGGCTAGTCATTTGGTCAAATTTTTTTAATCCATTTAGCAATAATTTAACTAAATAATATGAGACTGATTGATATAAAAAATCATTAATCTAAATTAATGGAAAAATATCACATTCAAATCGTTGCAATCATTTATTTTTAAGTTGTAATATTAGTGTTGTCAAATATTTAAACTATTTGTGTGCAATCTTCAACTTACTATAGTTTCGTAAAAATTTTCTGTGTAAATCTTTCCATTTTGTTTTAAAATAAAAATATTCTATTATCATTGATTATAATTTTAGAAAATTTTGATATATTTTTATAACCGTCATAACAAATATATATTAAATAATTTTTAATATTATATAAATTTGAAACTATAATATTGGATCCAACAATATTGAAGTATGGTTGTGTAACTATTTCTTAAAAAAAAATTATGTATGACTAACATTATTGAATTGAAATGTAAAATTGTAGGGAGTCCTCTTAATGCACACACTAGATAAAGAAAAAATTCTTTCACAAGTTTTGTGGATTTTGGAGTCTTACAATGAGGATGATCTCTGTTGTGGTTTCCCCATTTCTAAAAGGTAGGGGAGACCCTCGGGGTCAAAAAATAAAAAGTCTACAAGTAAGAAGCAAGGGGATTCCCCTTCTATTTTCATAACTCCTAATTTGGGAGTTGTTGATTAGTGTTCTCACCCCACCAAAGTGTCCCCTTGAATTTCATATCTTGGAATATAAGGTGATTGGAGTCTCCTGATAGAAAGTTTGTTATTAAACGGCTCCTTGATACTTTTAGTGTTTTGGACTTCTTGATGTTACAAGAGATCAAGACTGTAGGGTTTGTTCTTGAATCCAATCTTAATTTCCTTTGGAAAGATGCTATTAAATTTTTCACTTGCCACCCTAGGGGCAGGGGTGGAGTTGCTCTTCTTATCAACCCAAGGTGGGGAAACTTCATCACTGGTCATGGGATCTTGCCCTATAACAGAGCTGTTTGCATCACCATTAATTACAATAATAATGTTTTCGGCATTTGTTCTATCTATGCCAAAAATCATTTTAGGGAGAGAGCTAGCCTTTGGGATTGGATTTCTACTCGCCCTAATATTCCCTAGCTAGTGGGTGGGGATATCATCCATGTTCTTCCTCCATTCGTACACATCCTTTAATTCAAATGGAAAGAAGGTATCATATGCAGTTTTCAACAACCTCTTGAGTTTCTCTTTATCAATCATCATTGTAGTTAAGACCTGCAAGAAAATTCTATAATGTGTGAGTTTACAAGAAAACTCAGTAAGGACTCTGGGGTTATCTTGATACCTTTCTTCATTCCTGCATTTCCAAAGCTGCCATAACACATTAGAGGAAAGAATATTTCAGAAGAGGTTAGTATCTTTTTTAATCCCATTAATATGACCAGTGATAATATCAAAAATAGTAAAGTCCATAGGGTAAGTGATACCAAACATTTGCCAAATTTCCTTAGCAAAAATACAGTTAAAGATATAGGGAAAAAGCAACAACAACTATTTATATATAAGAGATAGATAGATACAGAGGGGGATATATAGAGAGAGGAGAGATAAGAAGTAGAGAGATATATAAAGAGAGAATGAGAGTGAAATATATCAATTAAAATGTAACTATATATGAAGTGAAATATAGATAGAGAGGGAGATATAAGTATCTAGAGAGTGCATGTAGGAGACTATGTAATACCCTAGAGTTCGAGAGTAAAAAAAGGATTAACAAAAGACATGAAATATTTTTTTTAAAAAAATATAATAGCAAAACCACAACACATTGAACCAAGATAATGATAACAAAACACTTAAATCATAAATCTGTTACAACCATTACATCAAGTTTACAAATATTGAATTGAAGATAACATAAGAGTTAACTACTCTTCTGAAATAAATCAAAGTCTGATTGCAATTTAGAGAAGACATATACAATCAATAATCCAAGATCATCTAGTGACCCTTTCTTTCCATCTAAGAATGGCCCTAACGAAATAGAAATAGAAAACTATGACATGCATCATCCTCTTCAGTCTAGGAATCCACCAACTAAGTGGCTTTTCCACATAACCCATAAAGGACCCTGTGACACAGTCACAAACAAGCAACAAACACAAGATAGGTCTTAGTAAATAGAAAATTGATAAAGATGTTAAAGTGACATTCGATGTCCTACATCCACCTATCATAAGTCAATACCAAAAATCCATCAAATTGTCATAAAATAAACTAAGTACTCTTACGAAGATATTCAATATAATTGGAAACCATATAGATAAGATTATCATCTAAACTCCACAAGAATGACATTCATAAATCAGAAAAAGATCAAGATATCAACTCACATTTACATCCATTTTTCTAGAACAGATAAATAAATAGTAAAACAAGCATATCACTAGAAATGGGCAATAGGGTATGAGGTCATTGAGTTTCATCACAAGTGTCTGCTTGTTTTCTCTGGATACATGCCCAGCCAAGTAACAACCAAGAGATCAACAGGTGGCTCATATTCGAACTTTCATACAGACAAGTTGAAGGCTCATGTCCAATACAACTGACATCTTCTTCACATCACACAACACCTTTACTAGCATATTGGTCATGTTGAAGGAACTATTAAGCTCTTTTTAAAATATGTGTAAACCCAACCCAAGATTTCTTTAAAGTTATCACTGAATAATGCAAACTTTATGGATGAGCCCTCAGACATCCACTTTGGGAGTCGATTGTTAGGATGAACTATCCTATTCCCAAGACCCAGTCTATAGACACCAACTAGAATAGAGAAGCTATCAACACTAGAATTGTATTGATTGAGGTGTATATTTACATACAATAAGCTCTACTTATATAGCCAAGAGCTAGGTAGGAACTAGGATAAGATTTAGACACTTGTCTCAATTTGGAGGATCCACTAGGATGGGATAAGATAGGATAGGATCCTTACGGAAAAGCTCACAATTAGTGAAAAAGTTGAGTGAGACTCCCAAGCGTGAACTGCCAAAGTGTCGACCCACGTGCACCAAAGAGCTGACCATGAACTTGAGAGACCCCCGACTGCAGTAAAAAAATGGGCCTCCAAGGTAACTTGCAGGCTTGGTGACATGGGGGAACCAGAGAAGGACAAAAATTGTTGGCTAGGCCATAAAGGCGACCAACATCCACAGCTCCAAAACTCAATGGAAGGAGTCGGCAATGAAACAAAATACCTCCAATCAATGAGGCGGCATGGGAAAAAATTGATTTCTAAATCCCAGCGCTACCACAAAAAATGAAGAGAGTCTACCTGAAAAAAAACCACCGGTCTTCAACACCAGTGGGGCTTCTTCACAGAAAAAGCCACTCAATCTCCAAATAGAGGCACTCCTTCATGTCGTGATCCTTGACGATGTGGATCTTAAATGGAATATGGGCGTCCACCAGGGGCTGTGCCAGATCAGCAGCCTTAGTAGATGTGAAATTGTCGAAGTCATCTTCGAGCTTCTGCTGCGACTCTGATTTGTGTTTGCAGTGAAATGGGCGGTGGCAAATTATCTGCGGCCTAGGGACAACGTGATTCTGGTTCATGCACGCCCAACAAGCGTCCTGTACGGTGCCAATAGGGGTTCCATTAATGTCTTTATTGAGGACAGCAAATGGGCGGTGGCAAATTATCTACGGCCTAGGGACAACGTGATTCTGGTTCATGTGCGCCCAATGAGCGTCCTGTATGGTGCCAATTGGGGTTCCATTAATCTCTGATACCATGTTAGGATGAACTATCCTATTCCCAAGACCCAGTCTATAGACATCAACTAGAACAGAGAAGCTATCAACACTAAATTGTATCAACACTAAATTGTATTGATTGAGGTCTATATTTACATACAATAAGCTCTGCTTATATAGCCAAGAGCTAGGTAGGAACTAGGACAAGATTTAGACACTTGTCTCAATCTGGAGGATCCACTAGGATGGGATAAGATAGGATAGGATCATTATGGATAGGATAGGATAGGACATATGGACCTACCATCCACTTAACCTAAGTAAACTTAGGTAAAGAGTAAAATGTATAAACAATGTTACTCCAACATCGGTAAGCACATAAAGCCCACTCACTTCAATCCTATGTCCATAACTAGGTATACCCGTACAAACAACAGAACTGAAACAATCATGGTTTACATCTTTCACTAAAAATCATCACATAACATTTGCAGATTAGAACCAATTTCTGTTACATCATACTGAAAACTTAATTTTACTATCAGAAATAATGTAGTAACAACATAGAGTATCAATTGAATGATCCTAACAAAACGAGAATCATATTAACAAAACAAAGATTCTGGTTTCCAAGATAATAACATGACTTCAAATTGTAAAATCTGAACATGACCAAGACATACCCTCAAGTTTTCAGATTCTTAACCCCTTCTAGTCATCATGTAAGATTCTAATCCTAAAATTATCTTATAAGAACATAATAATCATTTAATGTTGTTTGAACATTCACTAGTGATCTACAACTTCCAATCATAATCACATTTAATATTTCAGAACTTAAAGAAACATCAAGACAACATAAAATACACCTATTGCATTCTCTCAAACTTCCTGTTTTCAACTATGGTATTTTAGTAACCAAATCCACAATTCATCTCTACTAACATAAGTGCCTATGGTACAATCCACTACTTTTAAACAATCAGTTTTAACCATTATAAGTAACCAGTTCAATAACACATGCTACTTTTTACCTTAATTCTAGATTGATACATCATACAGTAAGACAACCGCCTAATCATACTTTCCAATACCCTTAACAATAACTTCCATATCCTAGCATTCTAACACTGAGAGTACTATTCATAGTAAACACTAGATCATCATCCTTACACAAGGGAGAAACCTTAAGAGTGCAGAGTAATTCCTAAACATACTGCAACAAAATCCCAACATACTTCCATTAGCAGGCATCCCTAGTTTCCAAAAGATCTCAACACACTGAATACTCATGATCAATAACCAAATAACAATCACTTTCCAAGACCAAGGAACTCATTCAAGCCTAAACCCATTTTGTCAAACACTTGACAATATAACCAAAAAGAAACTCCCATTCTTTCCACATGACCCGACAACATAAAAGAAGCAAGGTTTACTGTTATACATCTAATCCAACCAACATGCCAACATAGTAACCTTCTCACTCCTATCTCTACCATAATAAATATCTCCAAGTGCAAGATCCATAGAGCATAATTACTTTACACCCAATTATCCCGATAGCCAAGTTGCTCTTAAGCTTAATTACAACATTAACCATCATTTCAAAGATCATCAAAACCTCATATTAAAGCCTGACAACAAACTACTACACAGGCATTTTGTCAAACAAGTTACATTTAACCGAGAAACCTACTCCACTAACATACTTCTACCTTACTCCCATATCCCGACAACCTATAATACTCTTGGCATTTTAACAAACACTTGCGACACAATCAAAGGAAATGACTGTACTGTAAGCCATTGGCTGAAAATACATCCATACTAAACTATATAAGCAAGTGATAATACAAAAAATTGAGTAGTAACCAACAACAGATGCATTTATATTTATAAGAATACTTAAAGCAATTATGTATAAAACCATACACTATGATGCAGTATATATTGGAATGCTTTCTCTAAACTTATAAACTCTAAAACATCATTACAGTTCTAAAATTTACCAATACTATTCCATGCATGATATATAAGATTTACCAACAACATGCCTTTCAAAATGGACAATACAACATCACACCCCTTTTAGATTCTTATAAGCAACAATAAGAACTAAATACACAAAAGAGGATAAAGTTAAGGAAAGCCCCCTACCTGGGTATCAAGAAGATGCATCTAAAACCCAAGAAGCTTCATAGTAACAGAAATGCCAATCAGGGCTTGGTACTGCAACACTCAATCCAAAGGTATCCTGTGCTAAAGTGCTAAAAAAATACAACCCATGATAGCAATGGTGGAATCCAAAGCTTAAAACCAGAAAACTGAGTGATGAAAGCACAGTGAATGTATTCCACTGTGTTAGGCCATTTTTCTATCATGGCAAAATCCTTTGAAAGTGGCCTCTCCCCTGCAAATGTGTGTCAAGTGTCCTGCCCCTGGTAGTCAATGTTGTCACCTTGCTCTAGTCCAAAGCGCATCTCCTAAATCATTAGGCCCAGAAAGTTATTCGACTTTTAGGGTCTGCAGGAAATATTTTCAAAATTTGCCATAGTGTTGAAAACCCATAGTGTTTTCAAAAAGTTCATGATGTTTTCGGCCTTTGTTGTTTTCAACACTGTGCTTCTTGCTTTTGTGCGCTTATCCTTTGGCGTTGAAAACCCTGTGTGTTTTTGACCTCGCAGTCTCTTATTTGAGGATTGTTCCCTAACTGCGCAAGTGCAATGGGTGGTGGATCCAAGTTTTTAAAGGATCTTCTCTGATTGGTTGTCGCAGGGCCACATGTTAGACTTCTTTGACATGCGATCATGTGACGGCTTCCCACCTATCCATGTGGGTCTGGTTCTTCCTATTCATCTCGTCTAACAGTTTGTTTTCTTCTGGCGAACTGGTGACTATGTTGTCGCGTGATCTCCTCTTTTTTGGCAGTTAGCGGTTAACATCTAGTGAATCGGTGGGCAGTTAGTCGTGATGTCATTGAATGCCTGGCAGTTGGTAAGTGGGCTCGATTCTTCAAGCGACAGAGGAGAAGAGATCGATGATCGTTGTGTGATCGCAAGGAATATTCTTTCCCCTTGCGATCATGCACCTGCCGTTGATTCTGTTTGCAGAGCGCAGTGGTCCTGGTGTTAGACGATAGGCGGAGATGTGTTTTGATTAGACGTCACATGGTGGCATGTCAAACTTTTCTAACATGCGATCATGCGACCGCCTACCACTTGTCAACGTGGTCCCAGTTTCTCAATTGTGTTTGGTTGCCTAGCGGTTTGTTTTCTTCTAGCGACCTGGCGACTTACGGTTTTCTCTGGTCACTGAATCCTAGTGGTTAAGGCCCTAGCATCTAGTGACCTAGCGGATGGTTAAGCTTTCCACAGTCATGATGTCGCTAGATGGTGGGCTCGATATTTCTTGAGTGGAATAACATGCAGAAGAGATCTACGGTGGCCGCATGATCGTGAGGAATTTTCCTCCCCTATGCGATCATGCGACCACCGTCTGATCTTCCCAAAGGTGTAAAGCCTTTCCGGGTGGTAGGTCTGTTTGCTAGGGTGTGCTGAGGTGCACAATTTTCATTGGCCGGTAGATGCTGAGGTGGATACACGAGGTGGGCCTGATACTTAGGGGCGGGCAGCGGTTGCAGTGTTGGCGGGTTGTCGCATGATCACGTAGCCTGTCTCCATGCTATGCGATCATGTGACAACTATTGAGATCTCACAGTTGCAGAGTTAGCCCCAGGTGTCTGGATGGTTTTAGAACACAAAGCCCACGAAGGAAGATTAATCGAATGGCTAGGATATAAAATTGGTAAAGGTTTAAATGATGACCGCTGATGTGCTGGGTGCCAAAGATGTAGCTGTTTGATTTCAAATTCAAATCTTCTGAGGGTTTGCAATGACAAGAAGGACTGGTTTTAAATGTTTTAGCGGCCTGATTGGATTTGTTTGGTGTTGCGGTGTGGTCCAGCGGCTATGTGGCTTAATTACAGAAGTTGAGTTGGTACCTGGTGAAGGACTTTCTTGGCTCGAGGTATTTGCAGTAAATTTTGTGAACATTTCTAGCAGGTTGGGTGGTTGAAAACCCTAACCCTAGTCCTTCGTAGCTTGTTGCAGATTTTCAAGATGACTAGGGGGTATAAGTTGCAGAATTTTGGATTTTGAAAGGGTTCCAAAAATGTTGTTGCTTTTGGTCCCTGGTTTTTGACTGTATATACTGATAGAAGTCTGGTTTTGTGACTTTTCTCAGCTTTGTGTCATGTTAATTGTATGCTGATTCTGGATTTTTTAATGAAAACATCATTGAATCCCAATCTTGTATCTTGTGTATGTCTTCTTGCTTGTCTCTGAGCTCATATATGTTAATATCACAAAGTGTGTTAATGTATGGTAAACAAGATGGCTGACTTGTTGGCCAATATTGCAATCAATCCTAATGATGTCACATTCTCTGGTATTTCTAAAGTTGAAATTTAGGCTAGGCCTAGTATACCAGACAATATTGAGAATTGGCAAGTTTTTGATGATGATAATGATATTTTGAAGTTTATGGATTGCAAGGATTAGTATCATGGTCAGGAACTTGATTGTTCAGCCTTAGTTGAGTCAATAGAAGGAAAGGAGGTTGTCTTAGGCAATGAGGTCATTCATCTTAGAACTAACAAGGTGCCCAAGGGGCTTGTTGTTTTGGAGACTGTCTTTGACAACCAAGATAGAGTTCAAAAGAATATCAAAGGAGAAGATCATGCTGATCTTGATGAGATAAATCTTGGATCACATGAGGCACCTAAGAAAGTATACATTGGTAGAGATATATCTCAAAAGGTGAGGAGACCTCTGGTTGAATTATTGAGGAAATTCAGGCATGTTTTTGCATGGTCATATGATGACCTAAAGGTTTATAGAGAGGATTTATTTCAGCATGTTATTCCATTAAGAGAAGATGCTAAACCTTTCCGGCAAAAGCAAAGGCCTATTAATCCTACTTTGGCACCCAAGATGCAAGAAGAATTAATGAAGTTGAGAGATGCTAGCATTATCAAGCCTATAAGGCATTCTTCTTGGGTGTCAAACCTTGTTCCTGTAAGAAAAAAGAATGGTGACATCAGGCTTTGTGTGGACTTCAAAAATTTGAACATCAGCTCATTGAAAGATAATTATTGTTTGCCCAATATGGAGGCTATGTTGCAGAGAGTAACCAGATCAGAATTGATGTCAATGATGGATGGTTTCTCTGGCTACAATGAGGTCATTGTTAAGGAATCAGAACAATTCAAGACAGCCTTTACAACACCTTGGGGAACATATGTCTATGTGAGAATGCCTTTTGGTCTCACAAATGCTGGTGCTACTTTTCAGAGGGCAATGGATGTTGCCTTTTCAGATTTCATTAATGATTTTCTTGTTGTGTATCAGGATGATTTAACTGCATATTCTAAGAAGGAAGAGGACCATTGTGCTCATTTAGAGAAAATATTTATGAGGGCCTTGGAATTTGGCATTTCATTAAACCGAAGGAAATGTGCTTTTGGTGTCACAGAAGGTAAGTTGCTTGGCCACTTAGTTGGGAAGCAAGGAGTGAGAATTGACCCAGAGAGGGTAGCAGCAATTGATAAAATTTAGAAGCCAAAGAATGTTAAAGGGATTTAGTCCTTCTTTGGTTAGGTCAATTTTCTAAGGAGGTTTGTGACAAACTTTGCAGAGGTTACTAGACCTATTTCCAAGATGTTGAAGAAGGGATCTGTAATCAATTGGGAGGGTGAGCCTGATGAGGCTTTCAAGAATATCAAGCAGGTTATCAATGATGCACCAATGCTAAAGGCACCTGATTATAGTGTCCCAATGCATATCTTTTCTTTTGCATCTTTTCACACTGTTGCTGCAGTTCTGTTACAAAAGAATAAGGATGGTTTTGAGTAGCCGATTACATTCTTCAGTAAATCTTTGCATGCTACAAAATTAAAGTATGACATAAATGAGAAGCAAGCTTATGCACTTGTGAAAGCAATCAAGGCTTTTAGATGTTACTTGATGGGATTAGTTGTGATTGCTTTTGTGCCAAGTGCAGCTGTGAAGGATATTTTCTCACAGTAGGAGGTGTCTAGAAGAAGATGCAGATGGATCAGTAGGATCCAGGAATTCAATGTTGAGATCGAGATCACTAAATTGGTTAGAGGATAGGGATTGGCAAAGTTGATGGCCCAATCCAATCTAGATGAAAACTAGGTAAATCATTTCGAAATTGATTATACATGTGATATGGATGATTGTATTTGGTATTAGGATATTATTTACTATTTGAGAAACATGAGATGTCCAGATAGTATGAATGATAATCAAAGGAGGACATTGAAGTTATAGGCCATCAAGTATGTGATTGTAAAATGTAAGCTGTATAAAAAAAATTTGGATTGCATACTGTTGAAATGTGTGGATGAGAATCGGGCTAATGTGTTGTTGAAGGAGATGCATGAGGGAGTTTGTGGTGGACATTATATGGGTAAAACAACTGCCCATAAGATCTTGAGAGCAGGATTTTGGTGGCCCACAATCTTCAGGGATGCAGAACAGTTGGTAAGGAGGTGTGATGGTTGTCAAAGGTTCTCTGGTAAACTTAAGTTTTCAGGTAATGTACCATTAAAACCAGTAGAAGTTTAGGCTCCTTTCCAGCAGTGGGGAATTGATTTTATAGGGGAGATACCAAACAAGTCAAGTGGAGGACATTCATGGATCTTAGTTGCCACTAATTACTTTACAAAGTGGGTAGAAGCTATACATACAAGGAATGCAACTAGCAGGGTGGTAATTTTTTTCCTGATGAATAATATTATTACAAGGTTTGGGTGCCCTAAGAGGATAGTGAGTGACAATGCTATGTGCTTTAGGTCTACCGAATATAAGGACTTTTGCAAAGGTTTAGGAATTCAAATTTCTAATTCCTCACCTTATCATCCGCAAGCAAATGGTCAAGCAGAATCTACTAATAAGGGCATGATTAAAATCTTGAAGAGAATTATGGAGAAGAATAAGAGGGCATGGAATTCAAAGCTACCATTAGCTTTATGGGCTGATAGGGTAACTGTGAAGAGGGCGATTGGTTGTGCACCATTCGACCTAGTGTATGGAATTCATGCTAGAATGCCTCAGAATAATTTGTTGGAGATGTACAAGTTTGTGCAGTTGTATGATGATGACATTGATGATGAGATGCAGTTGAGAATTGAGGACCTCATTAGGTTGGATGAAACTAGAAGAGAATCAGTTGCAAGGAATACCAAATTGCAGTTACAGGTTAAGAATCTATATGATAAAAAGACTGTTGATAGAAAGTTTGAGCCTGGTGATTTGGTGTTAGTTTGGAATGCCAGATTGGAGGATAAGGGGAAACATGGTAAATTTGATCCCATCTGGTTAGGGCCATATTTGATTCATGAGAAATGGGGCCAAGATTCTTACATCATCAAGGATTTTAAGGGTGATATTCAAGACTTGCCAGTTCATGGACAATTCTTGAATCACTACTTTGTTTGAGGTACTCTATTTTCCATGAATAGTAGTTAGGGTTGTACATCTTGTAAATCTCTATATATAAGTTGCTTTCCCTTGCCTTGTTTTTCCCTGGTTTGTCAGTTTTTGGTCATGTTGCTTGGCCTTGCCCTGCTTGCTCCTTGCTCTTTGCAATTTTGTCCTATGGGATGGTCTGCTTTTACCAGTGATTCTAAGTCCTTGCTATGCCTACAGGAGGAATACATCTCCAAACAGAGCCATTGTTAGGCCATTTTTCTGTCATGGCAAAATCCTTTGAAAATGGCCTCTCCCTTGCAAATGTGTGTCAAGTGTCCTGCCCTTGGTAGTCAATGTTGTTGCCTTGCTCTGGTCCAAAGCGCATCTCCTAAATCATTAGGCCCAGAAAGTTATTCTAGTTTCAAGGTCTGCGGGAAATATTTTCAAAATTTGCCACAGTGTCGAAAACCCATAGTGTTTTCAAAAATTTCATGATGTTATCCATCTGTGTGTTTTTAGCCTTCATTGTTTTTTACCCTGTACTCCCTGCTTTTGTGCGCTTGTCCTTTGGCATCGAAAACCCTGTGTGTTTTCAACCTCGTAGTCTCTTGTTTGAGGGTTGTTCCCTAACTGCGCAAGTGTGATGGGTGGTGGGCCCAGGTTTTCAAAGGCTCTTCTCTGGTTAGTTGTCGCATGGCCGCATGTCAGACTTCTCTGACATGTGATCATGCGACCGCTTGCCACTTGTCCTTGTGGGTCCGGTTCTTCCTGTTCATCTCGGCTAGTGGTTTATTTTCTTCTCCCGACCTGGCGACTATGTTGTCGCGTGATCTCCTCTTTTCTAGGGGTTAGCGGTTAACATCCAGCGACTTGGTGGGTGGTTAGTCACGATGTCCCTAAATGCCTGGCGGTTGGTAAGTGGGCTTGATTCTTCAAGTGGCAGAGGAAAAGAGATCGATGGTCAGCGTGTGATTGCAAAGAATATTCTTTCCCCTTGTGATCATGCGCCTGCCATTGATTCTGTTTGCAGAGTGCGGTGGTCCTGATGTCAGACGATAGGCAGAGATGTGTTCTGATTGGCTGTCACATGGCTGCATGTCAAACTTTTTTGACATGTGATCATGCGACCGCCTGCCACCTGTCCACATGGTCCCAGCTTCTTAGTTGTGTTCGGTTGCCTAGCGGTTTGTTTTCTTCTGGTGACCTAGCATCTGGTGACCTGGCGGGTGGTTAAGCTTTCCATAGTCATGATGTTGCTAGATGGTGGGCCCGATATTTCTTGAGTGGGATAACATGCAGAAGAGATCTATGGTGGCCGCATGATCGTGAGGAATTTTCCTCCCCTATGCGATCATGCGACCACTGTATGATCTTCCCAAAGGTGTAAAGCTTTTCCGGCTCGTAGGTCTATTTGCCAGGGTGTGTTGAGGTGCATGATTTTCATTGGCCAACAGATGCTGAGGTGGATACACGAGGTGGGCCTGATACTTAGGGGCGGGCAGCGGTTGCAGTGTTGCCGGGTTGTCGCATGATCACGTAGCCCGTCTCCATGCCATGCGATCATGCGACAACTATTGAAATCTCACAGTTGTGGAGTTAGCCCGAGGTGTTTGGATGGTTTTAGAACATAAAGCCCGTGAAGGAAGATTGATCGGAGGGCTGGGATATAAAATTGGTAAAGGTTTAAATGATGACCGCTGATGTGCTGGGCACCAAAGATGTAGCTGTTTGATTTCAAATTCAAATCTTCTGAGGGTTTGCAATGATAAGAAGGATTGGTTTTAAATGTTTTAGCGGCTTGATTGGATTTGTTTGGTGTTGTGGTGTGGTCCAATGGCTATGTGGCTTAATTGCAGAAGTTGATTTGGTACCTGGTGATGGACTTTCTTGGCTCGAGGTATTTGCAGTAAATTTTGTGACCATTTCCAACAGGTTGGGTGGTTGAAAACCCTAACCCTAGTCATCTGTAGCTTGTTACAGATTTTCAAGATGACTAGGGGGTATAAGTTGCAGAATTTTAGATTTTCAAAGGGTTCCAAAAATGTTGTTGCTTTTGGTCCCTGGTTTTTGACTATATATACTGATAGAAGTCTAGTTTTATGACTTTTCTCAGCTTTGTGTCTTGCTAATTGTATGTTGATTCTAGATTTGTTAATGAAAACATCATTGAATCCCAATCTTGTATCTTGTGTATGTCTTCTTGCTTGTCTCTGAGCTCATATATGTTAATATCACAAAGTGTGTTAATGTATGGTAAACAAAGAGTATTTTGAATTCATCTCTGAGTTTCTAACAAAGTTAGGATTAAAGCCTTTTAGGTGAATTCAGTGAGTTTATAGCCAGGTATAGAATTTGATGTCCTTGTGCTTGAGGGAAAGGGGTAATAGGCAAAGCACTTACTCTAGTTTCCATTGTGTTTGATTTGAGGTGTTCAGTTAAGGTATACAATTAGGTGACTCTGAGCCCTGGATAAGGCACTGGTCCTTCCTCTTGAGGTATGCATGGTTAACAACCACAAACATAAACATTCATTTGATAAACCTTTTATAGATTTGTGTTGAGCATTGTATACATCATTTTGAGACTCCTTTGAAGAAGTGAGTCCAGGGTACACCCGCCTGAGTAGTGAGGCTCAAAGAGTAGAAGGATCCTTTGATCCTTGTCAGTTGGCCCTCTTACTTGTGGACTTTGGAGTGGTGATAGAGTCAGAGTTTCATTTACATTATCCATCAAAGTGTAAATCCATAAGTTGAAGATCAAAGGGAATAATCCACAACCAACACATTGTTTCTCCAAGAGCTCGTGCCCTTTCTAGAAGCTAAAATAAATCATCAATGGATGGTTCCATTATGGTTCCAGTTGTTGCCCTTGCAAATAGGCAAGAATCTTTCCCAAAACCCAACAGCAACATACCAAGTCACCTTAAGTTCCTCATCGCAATTTGAGGAGACCAAGTATTCCTATAAATTTGTAGAGATTTTTGATGAATTCAAACCACCAAATTAAACAGCCTTCAAGATTCAACCTCCAAGGATATTCCATAAAGTCTAAGTACTTTGGCATTAATGTTTTCATTAATGACTGCAATTAACCAACTCATTCCCTCCATGTTCATAGCAAGTGGCAGAGCAACAAGTTACCTAATTCTAACCTCTAGAGCCATTACTTGCCTTTGACAATATGATTTTCCTTGTATATACTTAGTACATTGAATGTGAAATATATCATAGTCCAAGAACAATAACATACCTATAGTGATAGGTAGAATAGTTATAGATAGGATAGTGTAGATACAACACCACTTATTAACACTAACAGTACTTCAATTAACTTCTAAAAATTACATTACCATAACATAGGACTAACTAGTCATTACTGAATCTTAAGTACACACGCATATAAACTTATGTATATTTATACATATGCAAACATATATACACCTTATATATGCAATCACATACACATCTATGTACTCCCATAGACATGTATGTGAGTCCCTTATATAATCAACATAATATATAAATATGCATATATATACTTGTACATAACATTATACAGATATATATTAAATATCCTGCAATCAAAAGTAAAGCATCTCATAAGGTATATAGGATAAACTGTAAATCAAAGATAACCTTATAAATATAGTTCATTAATCAAATGCAGATAATTCACATACTAAAATAGCTCGAATCCAAACACATATAGTATTGAAACTATAAATGGTTCGTGACATATCACATGAAATACAATTTAGGAATCTGAAACTAACATTCTAATTCCACCGCATTGATCTGAAAATTTTGATAACCAAAATACTAACATCCATAACCCAAAATAGAAGCAGTAGTTTAGAGAAAAAGTGACTTATCCATATGCTCAAACATCCAAATGTCTAGAAACAAATATAATATCTGGAAACATATAATAGAATAGAACACTAGAATAAAATCCATCCATAGGTCTAGCCATGGACCCGAGGGGCATGACATACTAGATTAAATAAGAGAGAGAGAAATATAGATAGAGGGATAGATGGAGATGGGAAGATAGAGAGAAAGAGTAAGAGAGAAAGGATTTGGTAAAGACGTGTAATTGATAAATGTAGAGGAAGAGATATATATAGGGAGAGAAAAATATATAATGTGTATATGTGTTTGAGAGAGAAATAAATAGAGAGATAGAGTAGATTGAAAAAAATAAAATAAAGAGTCATGTAGATACAGAGATATAAAGGAAAGATAATCTAGGGAGAGATAGAGAGATATAGCTAATTAAGAGATAGAAGTATAAGGAGGCACACACAGAGAGAGAGAGAGAGAGAGACAGAGAGACAGAGAGAGAGAGAGAGAGAGAGAGAGAGAGAGAGAGAGAGAGAGAGAACTTACCTCATACAAAATTAATTAATAACTTTTAATATAATTGAACAAGAATCCAAAGTGAGCCATGACCTAAATTATAAATAAACATTATATAATCAAATATTAGCTCTAACACTAACACTAAACAAAATTGAGCCCTAACCCTAACATTGAAATCGATTGATCCCTCTTCGTAAGAGTACTCTAAAATTAATCCTTTCTCTAGACTTAACTAAGACAAATTGAATAGTAACCCTAAACTAAATAGAATCACAATCTCAAGACTAAACTAAATAGAATCATAATCTCAAGACTAAACTAAATTAAACCAAACCCTAGATCAAATAAATCTATGATACTAACACTAAACCAAATTGAACCATAACATGAAATTAAATAAAACTCTAATGCTATTGTAAATTCAACGCTTACTCTAAAACTATTCAGATACAAGCCAACTTCAACCCATATATGGTTAGAATCAAAACTCATATACCAAATAGAAGATAGATTTCCAATCAAAGAAAACCTAAATTATAATGCTAAACCAAATTGAATTCTAATCCTATACCTAAATGAACGCTAGGCCATTTTGAAACCTAACCCTAAAAAAAACTAAAAACTAACACAAATCAAATTGTAAACCAAAACTAAATAGAATCATTACTTGAATACTAAACCAAATTGGAACCCAATATAATATTTTTCCTTAAATTAAATCATATAGAACCCTAATCCTAAATTTCGTTGAACACTAGATACCAAGTTTAACCCCAAGCCTACAGAAAAATGAATCTAAATACTAAAACAAATTGATCTCTAAAACAAATAATAAACTAAATACAATCCTCACTTTGAATTCTAATAAACCTTAATAATAAACTAAATTAAACACTAACACTAAACCTAATAGAGAAATAAACGAAGACGAATCCTACCAAATCAAACCCTAATCATAAACCTTATAAATCCCAACTCTAAACCTAAATCTCTAAATAAATTATTAATCTTAGCTTGAAAACTAGACCAAATTCAATAAGAGTCCCTAACATTAAATCAATTTAGAATATATTCCTAAAGAGAATCAAACATTTAATTACATATAACCCTAAAGGAATTTGACTTGAAATCGTAATCATAAATGAAAATCAAGTATACTCCTATTCATAATTGAATATTAAGACAAATTATAACTTAAACCTAACTGTCAACCCAAATATTCCATTCAAATAACACAATACTATATTGATCCCTAATCGTAAATTAAATCTTATCATTACCTAAATATGAATTTTAATTGAATTCTAACCCTAAACAAAATTGATTGTTAAAAATTATATCCTATAAAAATTAAAGCCTAAATAACTCTCAGCTTCCCTATATATATTATATAATATAAATATAAGCTACTATAATTTCACTTCTAATTTTTATTCTGGATGAATGAGACCTAGTGTTTTTCTTTCAAGTTTTTAAAGATCCTTTTTTGTGAAACTTCGTAGAATAGTCAGAAAATGAAGAATTTCTCCTACTCCCCTACATATAATATTTGGATATATATAGTGACATTAATATATAAATAATAAACGATAGGCATAATTATTTTTCAAAATATAGGTAACAACCTATAGCACAATGGTAAAGTTGTGAGCCTCCAATCTAAGAGGTCTTGGGTTCAAATCTACTTAATCTTAAAAAATAATAATACAATGATAAAGTTTTCATAAATTTTTTTAAATTAATAATAACTATATTTAAGGTTCATATCATGGTTATGGTTATGGTTTTGATTAGGGTCAATATTTAGAAAAGTTTAGGTTTTAAGACATGGTTAGGGTAGTATTAGGTTTCGAGTTTGGGTTATGATCTTATTTAAGATTATGGTTTAATATTTGGGTTAGGGTTACAATTATGATTGGGGTTAGAGTTATAATGAATAAGGTTTAGGTCCACAATTATGACCTTAGGGTAAGGGTTTAGTTGCATAGTTAAAGTTAGGGCCTTTATTAGGGTTAGAATCCTCTAATCCTCTATTCCCTAATTCTAATTCCCTATCTCCCATTGCACCAATTGCACCATAAGGTACAATTGTTACCTACAAATTCCATTAGATATGATTGTTACCTACAAATTATCATTATGATATTAAAATTTAACAAGGATACAAAGTTTATTTATTCTACAAATTATAGAATCTTTTATATATTTTTAGAAATTAATTTTTTATGAACTATTTATTTTTTTAGGAGGAGAATTTTCATAATTTAGTATATATTATTAGTATTTGTACCATTATGCTAAATACTATTGTACTGATTTTTAGCTAATTAGTTGTTAAGAAAAATTGTGTCAACCAATTATTATTAGTCCCTACCATTAAGGCAGGAGACTAAAGTTTTCAATTGTCTTTTGAACGATAGTTTTCTCTTTGAAAACAACACCATGGAAAAATATCTTGCCAAAAACTATAGTCTTGGCTAAAATCAAATGCATTTACAGTTGGGATTACAGATGTCTGTTCCAACTGAAACAATAGCTGGCATTTTCCCTTTTCAACATGAAGGTGAGGTGTGTTGTTCTTGTTAGATTTGATACATCTATTTCGGTGAACAAGAATAATAAAAGAACAAAATGTAATACATTTATCAATTCCTGGCACTTTCTCTATCCTGATGATGGATCGCAGAGTGTGATCTGAAATGTTGATGCTAAAAATACGCACACAATCGAATCTAGAAATTCATAAATGTATTAGTAATGGATTGTGGAAATCTAATGCTATTAAAAGAACAAAATGCATTAAAAAAACTTCCATCTTAAAAAAAAAAACCCTTTCATCATTGAGAAGGTTACTCTAATTTAGGAGGCTATAGAGATCATCCAGGTTACCAAGTTAAACAAACAGAGACATTGTCTTAGCTGAAATTCAAACGTGCACCAGGTATGGCTGCTCACTTTTGGAATTTTCCCTGGCTGTGTAATGGTTTTTTTTGTTTTGTTGTTTCTATTGCTTCGATTCACTTTCTCAAACAAAAAATCTAAAATGAAGTGGGATGGCTGTGTGAATGGTGGTAGTCTATACCCAACCCTTTGTGACTTTCATCTACAGCCTAAAAATTCTTCTGAAGGCTTGCAAATACAGACTGCAATTGAAAAACAATTCCTTTGTAAGGTGACTGCTGAAAATAGAGTTCATGGGTCTCTCTTTCTAGTTCTTTGATTCCCCAATAAAGCCTAGTCTTATGCCACCTTTGGTCACAGGCTCTTGCTAGAAAAAAAATTCCTCTGAACTAACCGTCAATGATTTCAAAATGAAATGATCCAAAACTTCGTTAAACCCATGCTTGACGAAATCTAAATTTGAAGTTGAAACTTTAGTTAAATTGAAATTTGACAAAAACTATTTTATTTACAATAATCAAAAACCAATTCTTATTCATGAGACTAGCTAGAGTTGTAATTGTTGAAGATATTCTCAAATTACTTGTTGATGGTAATACTCTAGTCACTTATTTTATGATAAACCTACCCAAACAATGATTACTTATATACTCACACGTACCCAAATGATGATTACTGATCAACTATAGCAACCAAAAAATCAGAGAACTCATGAAAGAATTCTCAGAAGAGTAGACTTCAATTTCTACTGACTAAAGAAAAAGGTGTGACTGACCTTTTCATTTTCTCGTGATCACTTCTATTTAAGGATAACTAGGAGCTAAAATTCTATATTTACTCATTCAACTGTGTTTGGCATTGAATTTTCCACTGTATTATTTTTAGATTGGCTAAGGAAAGCCATGTCAAAGATGCAGTTTACTGAGACATATAAAATACCAAAAAATTAGATTTTCAGTATTTTCCCAATTCCGTCCTGATCAACATGTTTAAGAAGAAGCCAACAAGGAGTGGATAAGGAAAGAATTTCCTCATGGATGGCTTCAGGAGTCCAAGCGAGTGCATGAAAGGAGGTATTACCAATGGTCCAATACTGCATTTTGAGCATCGCCTCTTGTGATTCTGAGTTAGAAAAGAAAATAACAAATAAACCTTTCTAGATTTGTCTACAGAAGGAGATATGGAGACCCATTTTTAAATTCTAGAAATTGTGGAACCAATCATCAAGAAATTTTCTTGCAGGACATTTATCTAATTCAACAGCAGCGAAAAATATAGCAAAATTCTTTAATCTAAATTTTTCTTTAGTAATTTCTTTGAGTATTTCAGGGTTAGGAGAAATGGACAGAGACTTCACCACAGCCCCAGAGTCCTTACCTAGTTCACGGACTCCATTCATACCAGAGAGATAGAACTTGGCACCGGTAATAATTGTGGATGCAGTGTGTGAGACAGCCTCAGAGAAGGACTTATGGAATGAAGGTGAAGGTGGAGGGCCATTGGATTTATTAATATCACCCATGAAATCAAGATCCATAGGAGCTCAAATGGAAACCAAAATAGAGGGAACGGCCACTGTCGAAATGTAGAGAGAGGAAAAAAATGTAATGAACACTAAGGAATGTTAGCAAATGTGGTTTCTAGCCTAGCACTTTAATCTTCCCTGCTTTTGTCAACCTTCTGCACACATTTTGGCATTTACTGTTTACCTTTTCACATGATCACATAACTATTATTTGGTTTATGCGATCATGCGATTGCCTGCCCAACACTTTAATTTTTTATTCTTTCTCATAGTCTCATGGGTAATGTTTTATATATGCGATAACTTAATTTAGTGTGGGCCCCCTCTTTTGAGCTTATCACATAATCACATGACTATTATTTTATTCATGCGATTATGCGACCTGCCCATTTTTCCTCTGCCAACTACTACATTTAATATGGTTTTTATTTTATATTTTTTCTCTGACGTTTCTTTAATTGGACATTCCACAGGCAATTCCAAATGTTTCGATAAGTAGAATATTTTTGAAAATAGGAATGTTTTTCTTAGTTTTGAGTCCAGAAAAATTCTCGGTCTATGCAAGAAATATATTGGGTGTTCTGAGCATTCTGGCAGCTCTCTGTGTAAATCTAAAATTTGACATTAATATAAATAGTTTTATTATAAATCTCTGAGTGTCAATACTTTGTTTTATTATCTCCACCATTTATGTGAATGTCTTCCTCCATCAAATTGGTATCAGAGCATGGTTATTGAAGAAAAAAAAAGTTTGCTGGAGATTGAAGCACAAAAACGATCTGGGTATTATTTCTTGGCAAAATTTTATTCTAAGTAAAGAGTAAATCACAGAACAGTTGAAGATCTAAGGAGGTGAGCATAGAAAGAAAATGGTTTGTAAAAAAAGGAGAAAGTGTTACTGGTAAACCATAGTAGGAACCAATGGGAGTATTTCTCAGCCTCAGATTCCAATTTTTAATGGGAAAAACTATGATTATTGGAGCATCAAAATGAATACTCTCTTTCATTCTCAAGATGTTTGTGATTTAGAGGAAAATGTGTTTCCTGAACCACCAGACCAGTAGGCATATCAGGCCCTCTCAAAAGCTGATAAAGATTTATTGAAGGAAAATAAGAAGAAGGATAAAAAGGAACTATTTTTCATTCAACAAGCAATGGAAGAATCAATCTTTCCAAAGGTTGCAGCTGCCACAAGATCAAAACAAGCATGGGACAGTTTGCAAACAGCATACAAAGGCATAGGAAAGGTAATAATGGAAAAATTGCAGATACGTAGAAGGGATTTTGAAAATTTACAAATGAAAGACTCAGATTCAATAGATGTTTTTTTCACTCATGCAATGTCTATAGTAAATCAGTTAAGGACCTATGGAGACACTATTGAAGATCAAAAGATTGTTGAAAAAATACTTAGAAGTCTACCTGCTAAATTTGATGTCGTAGTAATAGCCATTCAAGAGGCTAAAGATCTTTCTCAGTTATCAGTAGATGAATTAATGAGATCACTTTTAGTCCATGAGGAAAGATTGAACCGAATAGGGTCATCATCATTTGAGAATGCATTCAAGAAATAGCTCTCATTTGGCAAGTCAAGAGGGAGATCAAACAACAGCAGAGGTAGAGGACTTTTTTGATCAAGAGGAGGAAGAGAAAACACACAATTTGAAAGTAGAAGACCACCATCAAGCCCAAATGCCCATTCCACATCAACAAGAGGAAGGAGGAGCAGTCACTCTCAAAGCCATCATCAAGGAGAAAGGTATGATAAATCCAACATCCAATGTCATTATTGTAGCAAATTTGAGCATTATGCATCAGAATGTAGGAAAAAGCAATATGATTTGAATAAGCAAAAGGCACATTTCACAAATGAAAATCAGTCAAACACTAGTGAATAGGACACAATATTGATAGCATGCAATGTAGCACAAGAAAGTTCTAAAGAACAGTGGTTTTTAGATAGTGGGTGTAGTAACCACATGAGTTGTAAGAAGGAGATGTTTTAAACAATAGATGATTCAGTAAAATTAGAAGTTAAGTTGGGAAATGATCAAAAAGTTTCAGTTATGGGAAAATGGTTAATTAACATAAAAACAAAACAAGGTGAAGATAAACAAATTTTAGATGTATACTATGTTCCTGGACTACAACACAACCTTATAAGTATTGGGCAATTGGTACAAAAAGGATATAGAATATATTTTGAGAATGGTGAATGTGTGATCCTAGATAGGAAACCAAGCAATAGGCTAATTGCAAGAGTTGAAATGATAAAGAATAGGATGTTCCCATTAAAAATTCAAGGTGGATTAATGATTGAGCCACAAGGTTTACAAAAGGTTTTTGAAATAGCTTTTAAAGCTTCATACAAAAATGAATCTTGGCTATGGCATTTAAGGCTTGGACATTTAAACTTCAAAGGATTACAGCTGTTATACAAGAAGAAAATGGTATATGGGTTGCCACAAATAGAGCCACTTAAAACCACACGTGAGAGTTGCATATTGGCAAAAAAACATAGGAAATCATTTCCAGTTGGGGAATCATATAGAGAAAAAGAGCCATTAGAAATAGTGCATTCAAACATTTGTGGTCCTATGCAAACACCTTCCATTAGTGGAAAACTTTATTTCATAACGTTCATTGATGATTTCAGCAGAAAACCATGGGTTTATTTCTTAAAATATAAATCTAATACATTTGCTATTTTCAAGGAGTTCAAGGCAAAAGTTGAAAAAGAAAGTGGATATTTTATTAAAACATTGAGAACCGATCAAGGTGGAGAGTATGTCTCAATTGAATTTCAAAATTTTTGCAAAGAAAATGGCATAACTAAAGAATTTACAGCAACCTACACACCTCAACAAAATGGAGTAGCAAAGAGAAAGAATAGAACAATCATGGAAATGACACGTAGCATGATCAAAGCTAAACACTTACCAAATGAATATTGGGCTGAAGCAGTTGCATGTTCGGTATATATTTTCAATAGGTGTCCAACAAAAGCAATGATAAATAAAACACTAGAAGAAGCTTGGAGCAAAAGAAAACATAACATATTGCATTTAAGAGTTTTTGGATGTGTGGCATACTCATTGATACCTCAAGAGTTGAGAAGAAAATTAGATGACAAAGGAGAGAAATGTATATTTGTGGGATATGGTGAACATTCAAAGGCATATAAGCTATACAATCCCATTACAAAGAAGCTAATAGTAAGCCGTGATGTTGAATTTGTTGAAGAAGAGGCATGGGATGGAGGCATAGACAAAATAAATTCAAGCACACCTAATGTCCTACAAGAGAATGAAGAAGATGAAAATCAGGTTGCAAATCCTCCTATACAAGTAAATGCTCCTACAACACCATCAAGAGCACCTAGCACTCCAAATCCCACTAAAACAAATAATAACAGCAGTGAATCTTTTGATCCAATGCTTGCATCTTTAAGGTCTAGGTCCATAAACACATCAAAGAAGACAAGAAGTCTTAGGGAGATTTATGATGAAATGCAATAAGCTGAAAATGCTGATTTTTGTTGCGATTTTGCATTTTTAACACAAGTTGATCCAATCTATTTTGAAGAAACCTTAAAAGAAGACAAATGGATTATAGCCATGGATGAAGAGATTCAGTCAATAGAGAAGAATGAAACTTGAGATCAAGTAGAACTTCCTAAAGGCAAGGATGTGATTGGAGTTAAATTGATTTATAAGACAAAGTATAATGTTGATGGAAAAGTAGCAAAGCACAAGGCAAGACTAGTGGAAAAAGGTTTTACACAAAAGCCAGGCATAGATTTTAATGAAACATTTGCACCCGTGGCAAGATTGGATACAATAAGAATGGTCCTATCTATTGCAGCTCAAAACAAATGGAAAGTTTATCAAATGGACATGAAATCAGCATTCTTATTTATAGAATTTTCGAAGAAGAAGTGTATGTAGGTCAGCCACCTGGTTATGAAGTTTTGGGAGAAGAACATAAAGTATGTAGATTGAAAGAGGCATTATATGGTTTGAAACAAGCTCCTAGAGCATGGTACAGTAGGATAGATTCCTATTTTGTGAACAATGGCTTTAACAAGTGCAGTAATGAACCTACTTTGTATATCAAAGTGAATGATGAAGAAGAAATATTGATAGTTTGTTTATATGTAGATGATTTGATATTCACAAGAAATATGCAAACCAATACATTCAAAGCAGCCATGAAAAAGGAATTTGATATGATTGATTTGGGCCTCATGAGATACTTTCTTGGTATGGAGGTAAGTCAAAATGATCAAGGAATTTTCATATGTCAAAGCAAGTATGCTGGTGAATTGTTGAAAAGATTTAAGATGACAAATGTGAACCCAGCCCTTACACCAGTTGCATTGGGTTTGAAGCTTACTAAGGATGATCAAGGTCCAAGTGTAGATCCAACTTTATTCAAAAGATTAGTGGGCAGCCTCATGTATTTAACCGCCACAAGACTGGATATTATGTTTGGTGTTACTCTTATTTCTAGATTGACAGAGAAACCGAAAGAGCCGCATTGGAATGCTGGAAAAAGATTTTTGAGATACATAGCTGGAACAAAGAATTTTGGAATTTTGTATACTTCTTCAGATGATTACAAACTGATTGGATATATAGACAGTGATTGGGGAGGTAGCATAGATGATAGAAAAAGCACTTCCGGATACATTTTTCATCTAGGTTCCGGTGTTATCTCTTCGGTATCAAAGAAACAACCTATTGTCACTCTCTGATCAGCTGAAGCAGAGTATGTACCAGCAACATCAGCATCTTGTCAAGCAGTTTGGATAAAAAGAGTACTTCCAGATTTGGGGCATCATCAAGAAGAAGCTACAAAGATCTATTGTGATAACAATTCAGCAATTGCCTTATCTAAAAATCATTTATTTCATAAACAAAGTAAACATATTGATAACAGATATCATTTTATCAGAGAATTGGTAAACAATGGTGACATTCATCTTGAGTTTTACAGGTCAAATGAACAACTTACTGATATTTTCACAAAACCACTGGCAAAGAACATTTTTGAACATCTTCGAGAAGAAATCGGCATTGCAGACATACATTACAGTGAAGATTAAGGGGGAGTGTTAGCAGACGTGGTTTCCAGCCTAGCACTTTAATCTTCCCTGCTTCTGTCAACCTTCTGCACACCTTCCGACATTTACTGTTTACCTTTTTGCATGATCGCATAACTATTATTTGGTTTATGTGATCATGCGATTGCCTGCCCAACACTTTAATTTTTTATTCTTTCTCATAGTCTCATGGGTAATGTTTTATATATGCGATAACTTAATTTAGCGTGGGCCCCCACTTTTGAGCTTATCACATAATCGCATGACTATTATTTTATTCATGCGATTATGCGACCTACCCATTTTTCCTCCGCCAACTACTACATTTAATATGGTTTTTATTTTATATTTTTTCTCTGACATTTCTTTAATCGGACATTCTCTAGGAAATTCCAAAAGTTTCGATAGGTAGAATATTTTTGAAAATAGGAATGTTTTTCTTAGTTTTGAGTCCAGAAAAATTCTCGGTCTATGCAAGAAATATATTGGGTGTTCTAAGCATTCTAGCAGCTCTCTGTGTAAATCTAAAACTTGACATTAATATAAATAGTTTTATTATAAATCTTTGAGTGTCAATACTATGTTTTATTATCTCCAGCATTTATGTGAATGTCTTCCTCCATCAAGGAAAAGCATTAAGTTGGAGTGAGCACACCTGGCATCTAGAAAAATGAGGAGAGGGAATGCAGATTCTTTTCACCAAAAAAATGCAGATCCTTTTCACCGAAAAACACAGATCCCATTTATCGCAGAACCATCTCCAAATTCCTTCCCCTAATATGAATTCAATGTGAATACAATCACAAAAAATGCAGACCTATTGAATTGCCCAAATCACAGAGCAACTATGTGGGTCAAAAACACCGAAAACACTAAAATTACAAAGCAGCTTAATCTTTAACACTACCACAAAACTAAATTGCAGCCCTCCAATTCAGTATCATAGCCTTGCTAGATTTAATCACTTCTAGTAATTTGTAGGTAAAACATTGATCACAGCTTCCAGATATTATGCCCTTAATAAATTATTTTTCATTCGGGTGCCTCTTTGAAAATAAGAATCTTACGCTGGCATTCACAATTATGCATTCAACTATTTTCTAACAAACGCAGATCCTTTTCTCCGAAAAAGGAAGATCCAAAATGTAGATCGAAAAATGCGAGATTAGTTTTCTTTCAATAATAATTGTTAGTTTATTTTCTTGCATTTGTATTTCATTCTTTCCATCTAGATTCATCATTCTAACAAAATATTGCATATCATTTTATAGCTTAATCTTGCATCAATAGATTTTATTTACTTGCAATTGAAACTCAAAGAAGATTGTTATCATCTTGATAGTGTATGCATGTAATTTGTATCCCATCCCTTGTGAATCTTCCATTTTGAGGTTGTCTAGTTACTAGTTCTCTTGGCTCAATCTGATGAGCTCATAAAGAGAACCAAACTCACTTCAAATAGGAAGCAATAAGAGAGTTTCAAGAATTATTTGATGTTCATTTGAATATATGTTAGTTTAGAAATGTTTGATATAATGGTTTATTAAGTGTGTTTGGTTTGCATATTGCCATTTCACATTTTAGTACACACATTTTTGCTAACCATTGTAGGTCTCAGATTGTTTGTAGGCCTTTTTTTTTTTCTTACACAATTGTTCCAAAAACTGAAACTCTGACTTGTAACATTCTAGGACTCAGAGTGTATTAAGGCCACACAGAAGCTGACAAGGAGAAGATTTCCCATTACCTTAATGGGTTAAGGCCAAGCATTCAGGAGGAGTTGAGCCTGGTTAGATTGTCTACTATTTAGGATGCATACCAATTTTCTTTGAGGGTATAAGAGAAGCTGAATAAGAAATTTGACAACAAGCAAGGTGGATGGGGTCGTGAAAGATCCAGCGGATGGTCTTATGGAGGCTGAGATGAAGATTAGAAAAAGAATGATGAAGTTGGAAGCAGTCAGAATCAGAAGGGAAATAATTTCAATCGTTCCTGAGATTAGAATAATAGAGATCAGAGAGAACTAGGAAGAGATGGTTTTCATGGCACATGTTTTTGATGTGGTGAAGAAGGGCATAGGGCTTATGAATGTCCGCAGTAACAAGAGAGGACCAATAGAAGACTTGAACGAAGTGCTCAAGTTGCACATGTAGATGAAGATGCTGAGTCATCTCATTCTGAAGATTCTGAGAGAGGAGAAGTCTTGGTTACCAAAAGGGCATTGTTGACAGATGAGAGTGAACCTAAACAAAGGAAATGTTTGTTCCACACAAGGTGTAAATGTAATGATAAGGTTTGCAATGTCATTGTTGATAGTGGCAGTTCAGATAATCTTGTTTCTGAGGAAATGGTTAGAAAGTTGAAGTTAGAGATGAAGAAGCATCCAAATCCCTATCAGATCTGTTGGATACAGAACTATCATAAAGTTTTTGTCAATGAACAATGTTTGGTACAGTTCAAGATTCGTAATTATCATAATGAGGTTCTGTGTGATATTATGCCTATGGATGCATGTCATTTTTTGTTAGGGAGGCCTTGGCAGTTTGATTGTAGTGCAGTCCATGATGGGTATGTGAATACCTATTCGCTCACCAAGGATGGCGTGTGACACAAGTTGAAGCCATTGAAAGAAATAGAGGACAAGGTATGTAGTAATGCTAGAATTTTTCTGGTTAATGGAAGAAAGTTTCTAGAGGAAATGAGTTATGAAGAAGTAGAAGATGCACCTGCAAAAGTTCCAGATCTGTTGGATGAATTTCAAGATATAGTATCCGATAATGTACCTGATGGATTAACTCCAGTAGAGACTGAGGAGTCAAAGAAAGATTTGAAGTTCAGCCTAGCATACCATCAATAGATTGATGGATAGAAAAATGTTGTAAACAGGATTACTGGTAAATCACCATTCCAGTTAGTATATGGCAACAGGTCCAACAATGATTCTGACTGAGGAAGTTTGACAGTAGAGAGGTGAGTAGCGCAGAAGATGAAAATTTTGCTAAGCACGTGAAGGGTTTATATGAGGAGACCAGGAAGCATATTGATAAAGTGAATGAAAGGCACAAGACTAAGGCAGATGAGAAAAGGAGGCTTAAGGAATTTTAGGTCACAGGAGCGTAGTGGCATATTCCAGCGTCTACTTTAGTTATAGAGGGGATTGAAGAAATCCTGGATAGTTGTGTTGGCAGAAGCACAAGAAATAGGACATATGAGGAATATTTGGTCAAGTGGAAAGGACAACCTATTGAAGATTCATCATGGCTGACAAAGGAGGAGGTTAACCATCTTGGTTTTCCTCTACACACCTGAGATGTGATGGGGTCACTTCTCAAATTACCATGGGTGTCTGATGCAGGAGCATCCTGGGTGTAAGAGTAATCTTGCATCACCCAAAAATATTTCCTGTTGTGTTTTTCAATAAGGGCTAGCTTGTTGCAAAGTTCTATATGTGGTAACTTTCTATTTTTAGTAAGTTGTTTGTGTGAGCTCGGAATGTTCTAAATTCTTCCCTTGAGGTTCATTATGGTCATATCTGCCTACTAGTAAAATTTCATTTCAGGATCAAATTTGGTTGTGGAGATATTGTGGATTTTCTGTATTGGCATCTGGGTACAAAATCTTTGAACTCACTTTTGAAGGATTTAGAGGCTCCATAGAAGGTCGGAACCCCGGCTGACTAGCGCTTGTGCATGCGAGGCACTGTAGTACACTTCATGAGGATTCCAAAAAGGGGTTATCATTGACAATTGACTTGATGGTTGGGAAGTTATGGTCTCCAAAAGTCGGGGGTCCTAAAAATATAGTAAATAATGTTTTTCCTTCAAAATGTAATTTGAGTTTCAAAATGTGTATGGGGCCCATTCTTATGTAATAAAATAATAAATAAAAATATTTCGGGAATGGTCGGCCTCTACTTTAGGTCAATTCTGGAACCTTCTTGGGTGGCTAAAATTGCCTATATAATGAAGGCCCGTAGGGTTGTCTAGGGAAGTTCTAGGTAGTTCTAGGTTATAGATGATAGCTCTACTTTAGTAGATATTTGTAATGCCCATGCGAATCTAGCATGTAAGATTCTGCATATTGTAATTTCATTTGATGATAATAAGAAGTCAAGTTGCAGGTCTTTGCAGATGTTCGATTTTCTTCAAATTTATGTGTATTCCTCTATTTTGTTGTGTGTGTGTTTGTGGTATTAAGGGGAGTCCCCTTCATCACTTTTTCACCATTCACTCAAAACTAAGACTTCTCTTGTGTTTTTTAATCCTCAAGGTTGCTTTGTCCCTTGAAGGATTGTTTGAAGAAAACTTGTTTGGACACTATTCATGAAAACATTAAAACAATACTTGGACTTACTTCATTCAAAAAGTGCAATATCTTCAATAGAAAAACCAGTCCTATTGAGCTTCTGCATCTAGTCCTAAGTAGTGATAACTTGGTCCTAAATAGTGATAACTTAGTCCTAGAGAAAAATTGGGTGTTTATAAGTCAAAACCAATCATTCCCTGCCTTTTGTTGCTTGAATCATACCTTCTGCCACCTGGGAATAGCTATTGTATCATCCCTGACCTTACTATATTGCCTGGAACTCCCTAGTGTGTCGCCTACCACTCACTGTTGTATCGTTTGGGCTTGGCCTAGAGTTCTTTTCCTGGTTTGATTATTATATTTTCAGTTTGGTTAATTTGGTTAAGAAGATTGTTCCTAATCTTTTCAGATCCCATTCATCCCTCTATATATCATACTGAGCATATTGATAGTACTCTTTAGTATGTACTTTTTTTAGTGGGAACAATAGTTACTCGGTTTCTTATTTCACATATTTTAGGAGCTTCGTATTAATCATAATCCATCTTGTTCTTTGCCAAACTACTTATCGGGAAGTGATTAGACTTATTATTGAGTGTAGAAGGTATTCAAACCTCAAACAATACTTCACACTAAATTTTATATAGTCTCTTGATAAAATTTCTTATCAACCTTTTCCTTGGATTAGGTAGTCTCTTGGAGGGTTGAACATTAAAGTTTGTTTCTTTAGCTATACTTTCTTTGTGTCCTTTGGAAAACTTCATGTTGGTTCATACCTGTAGTCAATCCATCAAGCTAAAGATAATGAGATCCTTGATCCCTCTTACTAAAGACACAATTAATCAGGATCATCTAAATCCCCTCTTTGTAGAGCTTTGCACAAAGCTATACAAGGTTCTTTTAACACTACCTATCCAACCCACAACCACAACTTCTTTGCCTTTGAGAATAACAATTTCTTAGATCAAAACAACCTCTTTCAATAATCTGAATAGTCTTCTTCTAGTTAAACCATTGAGATGGCTACTTTTCATAACCAAGGTGGGTTCCACCATGAATCTGATGAGGTGATTGGTGAGGAAGAGATTAGGAAACACGTGGAAGATAGATACTTCCTTAGATGTATGCGTGTTGTAATCCAACATGATAAGGATGAATAATTCAAGTATTTATCCTCTAGAGGTATTAAGATTCCCACTAAATTTGACATAGAAGGTCTCATTGAGAAAGAGGAAGAATTTCCTTCGACCATTCTCAATCAACAAATTTGGGACTTGACGTGTGAGATCATGCAACTCAAAGGAGAGAAGGAAAATTCAATGAAATCAGTCAAAGTAGCTATTTAGGGGAGATGTACAAGTAGTCGTTGGGGGTCCAATAACCATTATAGGTGATATACCAATTATTGAACTATCAAACAAGCCTCACAAATGATAACACATGTAAAAATAGTCATTCACACATGTACTAATAGTCATCATTTTAAAGCTTTTTCAATTGGTGATTGGCCCATTTGTGCACCACTATTGGTTCATTTCATAAAGACTATTGGGCCATTTGTTCACAAGTACTGGCATTTTCGAGTGAACAACTATTGGTGGAGAACATAGTGGGTATCGGGTGACACTTTGAAAATGTCATTTTTTGACCACTTGGTGTTTGACAATGTCTATACCTGAATACTCAGAAGATGGAACCTTAGCTTTAAGCTCTTAACTTAAGATTTAGGAATTCTAGGTGCGCACACATTTTGTCAAACTATTCATATGCTCTATCTATTGTAAGTCTTATTTGAATTTTGAATGTAATTTAATAATGAGATATAAATGTAACGCTTAGCACAATATATAAATAGTTGCAACTATTATGAACTTATAACAAAATAGCATTTTCTATCTAATCTATAATTAATAATCGAAATATTAAAATTAATTTTTCCTCTCTATCATAATTTTAAAAAAAACGTAAAAAACTTTTAGAGCTAAATAAAATTACTGAATTATTGACCTTTGTGAAGGTTGGTGAGTACCTATACTATTCCCTTGTGATTATTGTGTTTGCCCTATGTATTGCATTGACTTTGTTCAATTAGTCTAGTAAAAAAAACTATAATTTTTGCTTCTTCATCTTGCTTTTCTTTGGGCAAGATTATCGTGAAATACAATTTTAATAAATTGAATCGTTTTAATTTTATTTTTTAATTTATTTTACTTTAAAAATTATTACATTGTAATTGTGCTTAATTATTATTTTAAATTATTTCATTTTTAAAACTTATAATAAATGTAATAAAATTAATATTATATTTACACATAATTAAAATTATAATTAATTACTATCACTACATGGCTGGCTCGATGAATGCAATTATGTGCTACTCAACAAAACTAACAAATTACTCGATTAAATTGGTGAAGAATATTTTGAACATTAATGTGAGTCAAAAAGGAGGCAAATTGCATTTTGGACGAATGCAATGTACTACATATCTCTTCTTGATTAAATGATAAACAATTTTTAGAAGTAAATAAAATAAATGAATTTTTGGCCTTTGTGAACACCTATACGATTCCCTTGTTATTTTCAATTCTTATTTTTAATCTATATTTTTAATCTCTGAAGAATATTGTAAACATTAATGTCAGTACAAACCCAGGCAGATTCTTTTTGTAATATATTTGTTTGAGAGAGAAATAAATAGAGAGATAGAGTAGATTGAAAACAAAAAAACAAAGAGTATAGCTAATTAAGAGATAGAAGTATAAGGAGGCAGAGAGAGAGAGAGAGAGAGAGAGAGAGATTACCTTATACCAAATTAATTGATAACTTTTAATATAATTGAACAATAATCTAAACTGAGCCATAACCTAAAAGATAATTAAACATTATATAAACAAATATTAGCTCTAACCCTAACACTAAACAAAATTGAGCCCTAACCCTAACATTGAAATTGATTGATCCCTCTTCGTAAGAGTACTCTAAAATTAATCCTTTCTCTAGACATAACTAAACATTAAACATAACCCTAAAAAAAACTATTTTGAACCCAAACACTCTATAATAAAGAGAACCCTAACCCTATACAAAATTTTGGGATAATCAAATAAAAACAAAAATATAATTCTAAACCAAATTAAATTCTACCTCTAAAAAGAATTGAATGCTAAACAAAACCGAATCATCAGCCTAAAGCTAACTAAAAACTAAGACAAATTGAATAGTAACCCTAAACTGAATAGAATCACAATCTCAAGACTAAACTAAATAGAATTATAATCTCAAGACTAAACTAAATTAAACCAAACCTTGGATCAAATAAATCTATGATACTAACACTAAACCAAATTGAACCATAACATGAAATTAAATACTGTCACTACGTAGCTGGCTGGATGAACGCAATTATATGCTGCTCAACAAAACTAACAAATTACTTGATTAAATCGGTGAAGAATATTTTGAACATTAATGTGAGTCAAAAAGGAGGCAAATTGCATTTTGGACGAATGCAATGTACTGCATATCTCTTCTTGATTAAATGATAAACAATTTTTAGAAGTAAATAAAATAAATGAATTCTTGGCCTTTGTGAACACCTGTACGATTCCCTTGTTATTTTCAAGCTGATATCTGCTGCTGCTGGGTTCTACTACTAAATATTGCCAAACATGTTAGAAAATAGGATTTATATTCAATTAATAAGCTGATTAGTTTAGTGGGAGGTGAAAAATAGTTTTATAAAGCTAAATATAGAATGTAATGAAATGCTTATGACTATTTGCAGGGATGATGAATGTATCTAGAACTCTTTTTTTTTAATATATCTCATATATTAAACTTTATGTAGAAAACTTTATATTGATGCCAGTATAATAGAATTTTAAATATATGTTGTCTATTTGCTATTTAATTTCTTTAAAAAAAAATTAAAAATCTATGTGTGCTCATTTTTTTATCAATGAGAATTTCATATTTTGTAATCTCTTGATGACTATTGCAGGGATAATGAAATGAAATGCTTATGACTATTGAAGGATAATGAATACATCTAGAAGTCTTTTTTGTTTAAAGGTCTCCTATATATTTCATATATTCAATTTTATGTAAAAAACTTAATATTGATGCAAGTACAATAGAATTTTAAATGTATCTTGTCTATTTGCTATTTAATTTCTTTAAAAAAATTTAAAAATTCTATGTGTGCTGGATTTTTTAGAAAAATTAATATTGATGCAAGAACAATAGAATTTTAAATGTATGTTATCAATTTGCTATTGAATTTCTTAAAAAAAAATTAAAAATTCTATGTGTGCTGGATTTTTTATCAATGAGAATTTTTCATATTTTACAATCTGTCCATGACTATTGCAGGGATAATGAAATGAAATACTTATGAGTATTGCAAGGATAATGAATGCATCTAGAAGTCTTTTTTTTTTAAAGGTCTCCTATATATCTCATACATTAAATTCTATGTAAAAATATTTATATTGATGCTGTATATGTGTTTGAGAGAGAAAAATATATAATGTGTATGTGTTTGAGAGAGAAATAAATAGAGAGATAGAGTAGATTGAAAAAATAAAAATAAAGAGTCATGTAGATAGAGAGATATAAAGGAAAGATAATCTAGGGAGAGATAGAAGTATAAGGAGGCACATAGAGAGAGAGAGAGAGAGAGAGAGAGAGAGAGAGCTTACATCATAACAAATTAATTAATAACTTTTAATATAATTGAACAATAATCCAAAGTGAGCCATAACCTAAATTATAATTAAACATTATATAAACAAATATTAGCTCTAACCCTAACACTAAACAAAATTGAGCCCTAACCCTAACATTTAAATCGATTGATCCCTCTTCGTAAGAGTACTCTAAAATTAATCCTTTCTCTAGACTTAACTAAGACAAATTGAGTAGTAACCCTAAACTAAATAGAATCACAATCTCAAGACTAAACTAAATAGAATCATAATCTCAAGACTAAACTAAATTAAACCAAACCCTGGATCAAATAAATCTATGATACTAACACTAAACCAAATTGAACCATAACATGAAATTAAATAAAACTCTAATGCTATTGTAAATTGAACACTTACTCTAAAACTATTCAAACAAGGTTGCATAGCAACGAAGTTCCTGCCATAATTTTGGTAGGATTAAGAAAATAGAGTTTAAGTTTAAATAACATATTTCTATTTCCAAAAAGTGTGGATATGTGAGGGTGATATTATTAAAAATTAATTATTATTTTTTAATATATATAAATATATCAAATGTAATATATCATATTTACTTTAATACAATATATGAAAAAAAAAATTGTTAAATTAAAATCAACATTTTACTATTAAATAAAATAGAGTACAAAATAGTGTACTGAAATTTAAAGATGCAATTTTATATTTGTTATACACTATGCTTTCATGCTTTCATTGTTTACAACATTGTTATGGATTGATTAAATGTAGTGTATATTTTAATAATTAAAATATTAATAATTATATGCTTTCATACTGTATATAAAAATATAAATATAATTATGCTTTCAACCAATATGCTTTATAATTATAGTTCTAAAATATAATTACTAAAATAATATTAGTGTATATATATAATTACTAAATATAATTATTAAAATAATATTAGTGTATATATATGATTTCTACACTAAAATTTTAAAATTAATATTTTAATAATAAGCATTAAAATATAAAATATTAGCTTTGGTTGATTAATTATTAAAATATACATAAAATATAAAATAAGAAATAAATAAAGTAATAATAAATATGTGAGGTTTTCATTAAAAAAATTCCATACTTAAATAAAAGACATTAATAATTTATAATTTTATAATTTTAATATTATATTAATCTTTCATATCATAAAATATTTATATTTTATAAAAAAAATATAATATAAATATATCGAATGTAATATATCATAATTATTTTAATACAATATATGAAAAAAAATTAATTGTTAAATTAAAATCATGATTTTACTATTAAATAAAATAGAGTACAAAATAGTGTACCCAAATTGAAAGATATAATTTTATATTTGATATACAGTATGCTTTCATCTTTCATTGTTTACAACATTGTTATGTATTGATTAAATGCAGTGTATATTTTAATAATTAAAATATTAATAATTATATGCTTTCATACTGTATATAAAAGTATAATTATGTTTTATAATTATAATTTCAATTATATATATATATATATATATATATATATATATATATATATATATATATATATATATATATATATATATATATATATATATATATATATATATATATATATATATAATTACTAAATATAATTATTAAAATTATATTAGTGTATATATATGATTTCAACCAACTATCAATATACAGTAAAATTTTAAAATTAATATTTTAATAATAAGCATTAAAATAAATTTTTTTTGTTTTGGTTGATTAATTATTAAAATATACATAAAATATAAAATAAGAAATAAATAAAATAATAATAAATATGTGAGGTTTTAAAAAAAAAATTTCCATACTTAAATAAAAGACATTAAATATTTTGTCTTTCTTTGTTTGGTAAATCAAAAAAATTATTCACATGTACTTTAGCCTATTAGATTTTATTAAACATTTTGATGAAATTTGATTGGTTGAAATTGCATATTTTAATAGGAACTAATAATATTATTGTGACTACAATTGTCCATATTGAACTATGAAATTAAACAAATATTTTTGAGAAATCCGCCCTTATCGCTCAATTCATCTTAGTCAATGAGATCACAAAAAATTAATTTTCGACATTTATTCTATTAAATAAATTGCATCTTACTTTAAATAAAATAAATATTTTTTCAATATCACAAAAACACTGATATGTCATTTGTTAAAAACTTAGTTATTAATAACGAGTTAAAGTTCAGTCGATGCCTATAGTTCTAGGCCTTTAGCAGGAACTAATAAACGAAGATGAATCCTACCAAATCAAACCCTAATCATAAACCTTATAAATCCCAACTCTAAACCTAAATCTCTAAATAAATTATTAATCTTAACATGAAAACTAGACCAAATTCAATAAGAATCCCTAACATTAAATCAATTTAGAATATATTCCTAAAGAGAATCAAACACTTAATTACATATAACCCTAAATGAATTTGACTTGAAATCGTAATCATAAATGAAAATCAAGTATACTCCTATTCATAATTGAATATTAAGACAAATTATAACTTAAACCTAACCGTCAACCCAAATATTCCATTCAAATAACACAATATTATATTGATCCCTAATCGTAAATTAAATCCTATCATTACCTAAATATGAATTTTAATTGAATTCTAACCCTAAACAAAATTGATTGTTAAAAATTATATCCTATAAAAACTAAAGCCTGAATAACTCTCAGCTTCCCTATATATATTATATAATATAAATATAAGCTACTATAATTTCACTTCTAATTTTTATTCTAGATGAATGAGACCTAGTGTTTTTCTTTCAGGTTTTTAAAGATCCTTTTTTGTGAAACTTCGTGGAATAGTCAGGCAAATGAAGACTTTCTCCTACTCCCCTACATATAATATTTGGATATATATATAGTGACATTAATATATAAATAATAAATGATAGGCATAATTATTTTTCAAAATATAGGTAACAATCTATAGCACAATGGTAAAGTTGTGAGCCTCCAATCTAAGAGGTCTTGGGTTCAAATCTACTTAATCTTAAAAAATAATAATACAATGATAAAGTTTTAATAATTTTTTTTAAATTAATAATAACTATATTTAAGGTTCATATCATGGTTATGGTTATGGTTTTGATTAGGGTCAATATTTAGAAAAGTTTAGGTTTTAAGACATGGTTAGGGTAGTATTAGGTTTCGAGTTTGGGTTATGATCTTATTTAAGATTATGGTTTAATATTTGGGTTAGGGTTACAATTATGATTGGGGTTAGAGTTATAATGAATAAGGTTTAGGTCTACAATTATGACCTTAGGGTAAGGGTTTAGTTGCATAGTTAAAGTTAGGGCCTTTATTAGGGTTAGAATCGTCTAATCCTCTATTCCCTAATTCTAATTCCCTATCTCCCATTGCACCCATTGCACCATAAGGTACAATTGTTACCTACAAATTCCATTAGATATGATTGTTACCTACAAATTATCATTATGATATTAAAATTTAACAAGGATACAAACTTTATTTATTCTACAAATTATAGAATCTTTTATATATTTTTAGCAAATAATTTTTTATGAACTATTTATTTTTTTAGGAGGAGAATTTTCATAATTTAGTATATATTATTAGTATTTGTACCATTATGCTAAATACTATTGTACTAATTTTTAGCTAATTAGTTATTAAGAAAAATTATGTCAACCAATTATTATTAGTCCCTACCATTAAGGCAGGAGACTAAAGTTTTCAATTGTCTTTTGAAAGTTAGTTTGCTCGTTGAAAACAGGACCATGGAAAAATAGCTTGCCAAAAACTATAGTCTTGGCTAAAATCAAATGCATTTATAGTTGGGGTTATAGATGTCTGTTCTAACTGAAACAACAGTTGGCATTTTCCCTTTTCAACATGAAGGTGAGGTGTGTTGTTCCTATTAGATTTGATACATCTGTTTCGCTAAACAAGAATAATAAAAGAACAAAATGTAATACATTTATCAATTCCTGGCACTTTCTCTATCATGATGATGGATCACAGAGTGTGATCCGAAACGTTGATGCCAAAAATACGCACACAATCGAATCTAGAAATTCATAAATGTATTACTAATGGATTATGGGAATCTAATGCTATTAAAAGAACAAAATGTATTAAAAAAACTTCCATCTTAAAAAAAAAAACCCTTTCATCATTGAGAAGGCTACTCTAATTTAGGAGGCTATAGAGATCATCCAGGTTACCAAGTTAAACAAACAGAGACATTGTCTTAGCTGAAATTCAAACGTGCACCAGGTATGGCTGCTCACTTTTGGAATTTTCCCTGGCTGTGTAATGGTTTTTTTTGTTTTGTTGTTTCTATTTCTTGGATTCACTTTCTCAAAAAAAAAAGCTAAAATGAAGTGGGATGGCTATGTGAATGGTGGTAGTCTATACCCAACCCTTTGTGACTTTCATCTAAAGCCTAAAAATTCTTTTGAAGGCTTGCAAATACAAACTACAATTGAAAAACAATTCCTTTGCAAGGTGACTGCTGAAAATAGAGTTCATGGGTCTCTCTTTCTAGTTCTTTGATTCCCCAATAAAGCCTAGTCTTATGCCACATTTGGTCACAGGCTCTTGCTAGAAAAAAAATTCCTCTGAACTAACCGTCAATGATTTCAAAATGAAATGATCCAAAACTTCGTTAAACCCATGCTTGACAAAATCTAAATTTGAAGTTGAAACTTTAGTTAAATTGAAATTTGACAAAAACTATTTTATTTACAATAATCAAAAACCAATTCTTATTCATGAGACTAGCTAGAGCTGTAATGGTTGAAGATATTCTCAAATTACTTGTTGATGGCAATACTCTAGTCACTTATTTTATGATAAACCTACCCAAACAATGATTACTTATATACTCACACCTACCCAAATGATGATTACTAATCAACTATAGAAACCAAAAAATCAGAGAGCTCATGAAAGAATTCTCAGAAGAGTAGACTTCAATTTCTACTGACTAAAGAAAAAGGTGTGACTGACCTTTTCATTTTCCTATGATCACTTCTATTTAAGCATAACCAGAAGCTCAAATTCTATATTTACTCATTCAACTGTGTTTGGCATTGAATTTTCCACTGTATTATTTTTAGATTGGCTAAGGAAAGCCATGTCAAAAATGCAGTTTACTGAGACATATAAAATACCGAAAAATTAGATTTTGAATATTTTCCCAATTCCATCCTGATCAACATGTTTAAGAAGAAGCCAATGAGGAGCGGATAAGGCAAGAATTTCCTCATGGATGGCTTCAGGAGTCCAAGCGAGCACACAAAAGGGGGTATTACCAATGGTCCAATACTGCATTTTGAGCATCGCCTCTTGTGATTCTGAGTTAGAAAAGAAAATAACAAATAAACCTTTCTGGATTTGTCTACAGAAGGAGATATGGAGACCCATTTTTAAATTCCAGAAATTGTGGAACCAATCATCAAAAATTTTTCTTGTAGGACATTTATCTAATTCAACAGCAGTGAAAAATATAGCAAAATTCTTTAATCTAAATTTTTCTTTAGTAATTTCATTGAGTATTTCAGGGTTAGGAGAAATGGACAAAGACTTTACCACAGCCCCAGAGTCCTTACCTGGTTCACAGACTCCATTCATACCAGAGAGAAAGAACTTGGCACCGGTAATAATTGCAGATGCGGTGTGTGAGACAGCCTCAGAGAAGGACTTATGTATTGAAGGTGAAGGTGGAGGGCCATTGGATTTATTAATATCACCCATCAAATTAGTCTCCATAGGAGCTCAAATGGAAACCAAAATAGAGGGAACAACCACTGCCAAAATGCAGAGAGAGGAAAAAAATGTAATAAACACTAAGGAATGTTAGCAAACGTGGTTTCCAGCCTGACACTTTAATCTTCCCTACTTCTGTCAACCTTCCACACACCTTCTGGCATTTACTATTTACCTTTTCGCATGATCGCATAACTATTATTTGGTTTATGTGATCATGCGATTGCCTGCCCAACACTTTAATTTTTTATTCTTTCTCATAGTCTCATGGGTAATGTTTTATATATGCGATAACTTAATTTGGCGTGGGCCCCCTCTTTTGAGCTTATCGCATAATCGCATGACTATTATTTTATTCATGCGATTATGCGACCTGCCCGTTTTTCCTCCGCCAACTACTGCATTTAATATGGTTTTTATTTTATATTTTTTCTCTAACGTTTCTTTAATTTGACATTCTCCAGGCAATTCCAGAAGCTTCCATAGGTAGAATATTTCTGAAAATAGGAATGTTTTTCTTAGTTTTGAGTCCAAAAAAATTCTCGGTCTATGCAAGAAATATATTGGGTGTTCTAAGCATTCTGCCAGCTCTCTGTGTCAATCTAAAATTTGACATTAATATAAATAGTTTTATTATAAATCTCTGAGTGTCAATACTCTGTTTTATTATCTCCAGCATTTATGCGAATGTCTTCCTCCATCAAATTGGTATCAGAGCACGGTTATTAAAGAAAAAAAAAGTTTTCTGGAGATTGAAGCACAAAAAGGATCTGGGTATTATTTCTTGGCAAAATTTTATTCTAGGTAAAGAGTAAATCACAGAACAGTTGAAGATCTAAGGAGGTGAGCAAAGAAAGAAAAGGGTTTGTAAAAAAGGGAGAAAGTGTTACTGGTAAACCATGGTAGGAACCAGTGGGAGTATTTCTCAGCCTCAGATTTCAATTTTTAATGGCAAAAACTATGATTATTGGAGCATCAAAATGAAGACTCTCTTTCATTCTCAAGATGTTTGTGATTTAGTGGAAAATGGGTTTCCTGAACCACCAGACCAGTAGGCATATCAGGCCCTTTCACAAGCTGATAAAGATTTATTGAAGGAAAATAAGAAGAAGGATGCAAAGGCACTATTTTTCATTCAACAAGAAATGGAAGAATCAATCTTTCCAAAGGTTGCAACTGCCACAAGATCAAAACAAGCATGGGACAATTTGCAAACAGCATACCAAGGCACAGGCAAGGTAATAATGGCAAAATTGTAGATACTTAGAAGGGATTTTGAAAATTTACAAATGAAAGACTCACATTCAATAGATGTTTTTTTCACTCATGCAATGTCTATAGTAAATTAGTTAAGGACCTATGGAGACACTATTGAAGATCAAAAGATTGTTGAAAAAATACTTAGAAGTCTGCCTACTAAATTTGATGTCGTAGTAATAGCCATTCAAGAGGCTAAAGATCTTTCTCAATTATCAGTAGATGAATTAATGAGATCACTTTTATTCTATGAGAAAAGATTGAACCGAACAGGGTCATCATCATTTGAGAATGCATTCAAGACTCGGCTCTCATTTGGCAAGTCAAGAGGGAGATCAAACAACAGCAGAGGTAGAGGACTTTTTTGATCAAGAGGAGGAAGAGAAAACACACAATTTGAAAGTAGAAGACCACCATCAAGCCCAAATGCCCATTCAACATCAACAAGAGGAAGGGGGAGCAGTCACTCTCAAAGCCATCATCAAGGAGAAAGCTATGATAAATTGATAGCATGCAAACAAGACACAATATTGATAGCATGCAATGTAGCACAAGAAAGTTCTAAAGAACTGTGGTTTTTAGTTAGTGGGTGTAGTAACCACATGAGTTGTAAGAAGGATATGTTTTAAACAATAGATGATTGAATAAAATCAGAAGTTAAGTTGGGAAATGATCAAAAAGTTTCGGTTATGGGCAAAGGGTCAAGTAATATAAAAACAAAACAAGGTGAAGATAAACAAATTTCAGATGTATACTATGTTCCTGGATTACAACACAACCTTATAAGTATTAGGAAATTGGTACAAAAATGATATAGAATATATTTTGAGAATGGTGAATGTGTGATCCTAGACAAGAAACCAAGAAATAGGCTGATTGCAAGAGTTGAAATGACAAAGAATAGGATGTTCCCATTAAAAATTCAAGGTGGATTAGTGATTGAGCCACAAGGTTTACAAAAGGTTGCTGAAATAGCTTTTAAAGCTTCATCCAAAAATGAATCTTGGCTATGGGATTTAAGGCTTGGACATTTAAACTTCAAAGGATTACAGCTATTATACAAGATGAAAATGGTATATGGGTTGTCACAAATAGAGCCACTTAAAACCACATGTGAGAGTTGCATATTGGCAAAAAAATATAGGAAATCATTTCCAGTTGGGGAATCATATAGAGCAAAACAACCATTAGAAATAGTACATTTAGACATTTGTGGACCTATGCAAACACCTTGCATTAGTGGAAAACTCTATTTCATAACGTTCATTGATGATTTCAGCAGAAAAGCATGGGTTTATTTCTTAAAATATAAATCTGATACATTTTCTATTTTCAAAGAGTTCAAGTCAAAAGTTGAAAAAGAAAGTGGATATTTTATTAAAACATTGAGAACCGATCAAGGTGGAGAGTATGTCTCAATTGAATTTCAAAATTTTTACAAAGAAAATGGCATAAATAAACAATTTACAGTAAGGTACACACCTCAACAAAATGGAGTAGCAGATAGAAAGAATAGAACAATCATGGAAATGGCACGTAGCATGATAAAAGCTAAACACTTACCAAATGAATAGTGGGCTGAAGCAGTTGCATGTTCAGTATATATTTTTAATAGGTGTCCAACAAAAGCAGTGATAAATAAAACACTAGAAGAAGCTTGGAGCAAAAGAAAACATAACATATCACATTTAAGAGTTTTTGGATGTGTGGCATACTCATTGATACCTCAAGAGTTGAGAAGAAAATTAGATGACAAAGGAGAGAAATGTATATTTGTGGGATATAGTGAACATTCAAAGGCATATAAGCTATAAAATCCCATTACAAAGAAGCTAATAGTAAGCCGTGATGTTGAATTTGTTGAAGAAGAGGCATGGGATGGAAGCATAGACAAAATAAATTCAAGTACACCTAATGTCCTACAAGAGAATGAAGAAGATGAAAATCAGGTTGCAAATCCTCCTATACAAGTAAATGCTCCTACAACACCATCAAGAGCACCTAGCACTCCAAATCCCACTACAACAAATAATAACAGCAGAGAATCTTTTGATCCAAAGCTTGCATCTTTAAGGTCTAGGTCCATAAACGCATCAAAGAAGACAAGAAGTCTTAGGGAGATTTATGATGAAACGCAGGAAGCTGAAAATGCTGATTTTTGTTGTGATTTTGCATTTTTAACAAAAGCTAATCCAATCTATTTTGAAGAAGCCTTAAAAGAAGACAAATGGATTACAGCCATCGATGAAGAGATTCAGTCAATAGAGAAGAATGAAACTTGGGATCTAGTAGAACTTCCTAAAGGCAAGGATGTGATTAGAGTTAATTAGATTTATAAGACAAAGTATAATGTTGATGGAAAAGTAGCAAAGCACAAGGCAAGACTAGTGGCAAAAGGTTTTACACAAAAGCCAGGTATAGATTTCAATGAAACATTTGCACCCATGGCAAGATTGGATACAATAAGAATGGTCCTATCTATTGCAGCTCAAAACAAATGGAAAGTTTATCAAATGGACATGAAATCAGCATTCTTAAATGGAATTTTGGAAGAAAAAGTGTATGTAGGTCAGCCACCTGGTTATGAAGTTTTGGGAGAAGAACATAAAGTATGTAGATTGAAAAAGGCATTATATGGTTTGAAACAAGCTCCTAGAGCATGGTACAGCAGGATTGATTCCTATTTTGTGAACAATGGCTTTAACAAGTGTGGTAATGAACCTACTTTGTATATCAAAGTGAATGATGAAGAAGAAATATTGATAGTCTATTTATATGTAGATGATTTGATATTCACAAGAAATATGAAAACCAATACATTCAAAGAAGCCATGAAAAAGGAATTTGATATGATTGATTTGGGCCCCATGAGATACTTTCTTGGCATGGAGGTAAGTCAAAATGATCAAGGAATTTTCATATGTCAAAGCAAGTATGCTGGTGAATTGTTGAAAAGATTTAAGATGACAAATGTGAACCCAGCCCTTACACCAGTTGCATTGGGTTTGAAGCTTACTAAGGATGATCAAGGTCCAAGTGTAGATCCAACTTTATTCAAAAGATTAGTGGGCAGCCTCATGTATTTAACCACCACAAGACCGGATATTATGTTTGGTGTTAGTCTTATTTCTAGATTCACAGAGAAACCAAAAGAGCCACATTGGAAAGCTAGAAAAAGAATTTTGAGATACATAGCTGGAACAAAATTTTTTGGAATTTCGTATACTTCTTCAGATGATTACAAACTGTTGGATATACAGACAGTGATTGGGGAGGTAGCATAGATGATAGAAAAAGCACTTTCGGATACATTTTTCATCTAGGTTTCGGTGTTATCTCTTCGGTATCAAAGAAACAACCTATTGTCACTCTCTCATCAGCTGAAGTAGAGTATGTAGCAGCAACATAAGCATCTTGTCAAGCAGTTTGGATAAAAAGAGTACTTTCAGATTTGGGGCATCATCAAGAAGAAGCTACGAAGATCTATTGTGATAACAATTCAGCAATTGCCTTATCTAAAAATCATTTATTTCATAAACAAAGTAAACATATTGATAACAGATATCATTTTATCAGAGAATTGGTAAACAATGGTGACATTCATCTTGAGTTTTGTAGGTCAAATGAACAACTTACTGATATTTTCACAAAACCACTGGCAAAGAACATTTTTGAACATCCTCGAGAAGAAATCGGCATTGCAGACATACATTACAGTGAAGATTAAGAGGGAGTGTTAGCAGACGTGGTTTCGAGCCTAGCACTTTAATCTTCCCTACTTCTATCAACCTTCTGCACACCTTCTGACATTTACTGTTTACCTTTTCGCATGATCGCATAACTATTATTTGGTTTATGTGATCATGCGATTGCCTACCCAACACTTTAATTTTTTATTCTTTCTCATAGTCTCATGGGTAATGTTTTATATATGCAGTAACTTAATTTAGCGTGGGCCCCCACTTTTGAGCTTATCGCATAATCGCATGACTATTATTTTATTCATGCGATTATGCGACCTACCCATTTTTCCTCCACCAACTACTGCATTTAATATGGTTTTTATTTTATAACTTTTCTCTGACGTTTCTTTAATCGGACATTCTCCAGGCAATTCCAAAAGTTTCGATAGGTAGAATATTTTTGAAAATAGGAATGTTTTTCTTAGTTTTGAGTCCAGAAAAATTCTCGGTCTATGCAAGAAATATATTGGGTGTTCTAAGCATTGTAGCAGCTCTCTGTGTAAATCTAAAACTTGACATTAATATAAATAGTTTTATTATAAATCTTTGAGTGTCAATACTCTATTTTATTATCTCTAGCATTTATGTGAATGTCTTCCTCCATCAAGGAAAAGCATTAAGTTTGAGTGAGCACACCTGGCATCCAGAAAAATGAGGAGAGGGAATGCAGATTCTTTTCACCAAAAAAATGCAGATCCTTTTCACCGAAAAACACAGATCCCGTTTATCACAGAACCATCTCCAAATTCCTTCCCCTAATATGAATTCAATGCGAATACAATCGCCGAAAATGCAGACCTATTGAATCGCCCAAATCACAAAGCAACTAAGTGGGTCAAAAACACCGAAAACACTAAAATTACAGAGTAGCTTAATCTTTAACACTACCACAAAACTAAATTGCAGCCCTCCAATTCAGTATCGTAGCCTTGCTAGATTTAATCACTTCTAGTAATTTGTAGGTAAAACATTGATCACAGCTTCTAGATATTATGCCCTTAATAAATTATTTTTCATTCGGGTGCCTCTTTGAAAATAAGAATCTTACGCTGGCATTCACAATTATGCATTCAACTATTTTCTAACAAACACAGATCCTTTTCTCCGAAAAAGGCAGATCCAAAATGCAGATCAAAAAATGCGAGATTAGTTTTCTTTCAATAATAATTGTTAGTTTATTTTCTTGCATTTGTATTTCATTCTTTACATCTAGATTCATCATTCTAACAAAATATTGCATATCATTTTATAGCTTAATCTTGCATCAATAGATTTTATTTACTTGCAATTGAAACTCAAAGAAGATTTTTATCATCTTGATAGTGTATGCATGTAATTTGTATCCCATCCCTTGTGAATCTTCCATTTTGAGGTTGTCTAGTTACTAGTTCTCTTGGCTCAATCTGATGAGCTCATAAAGAGAACCAAACTCACTTCAAATAGGAAGCAATAAGAGAGTTTCAAGAATTATTTGATGTTCATTTGAATATATGTTAGTTTAGAAATGTTTGATATAATGGTTTATTAAGTGTGTTTGGTTTGCATATTGCCATTTCACATTTTAGTACACACATTTTTTTGAACCATTGTAGGTCTCAGATTGTTTGTAGGCCTTTTTTTTTTTCTTACACAATTGTTCCAAAACCTGAAACTCTGACTTGTAACATTCTAGGACTCAGAGTTTACTAAGGCCACATACAAGATGACAAGGAGAAGATCGCCCATTACCTTAATGGGTTAAGGCCAAGCATTCAGGAGGAGTTAAGCCTGGTTAGATTGACTAGTATTAAGGACGCATACTAGTTTTCTTTGAGGGTAGAAGAGAAGCTGAATAAGAAATTTGACAACAAGCAAGGTGGACGGGGTCGTGAAAGATCCAGTGGATAGTCTTATGGAGGCTGAGATGAAGATTAGAAAAAGAATGATGAAGTTGGAAGCAGTCAGAATCAGAAGGGAAATAATTTCAATCATTCCCAAGATCAGAATAATAGAGATCAGAGAGAACTAGGAAGAGGTGGTTTTTGTGGCACATGTTTTCGATGTGGTGAAGAAGGGCATAGGGCTTATGAATGTCCCCAGTCACAAGAGAGGACCAATAGAAGACTTGAACGAAGTGCTCAAGTTGCACATGTAGATGAAGATGCTGAGTCATCTCATTCTGAAGATGTTGAGAGAGGAGAAGTCTTCGTTACCAGAAGGGCATTGTTGACAGATGAGAGTAAACCTAAAAAAAGGAAATGTTTGTTCCACACAGAGTGTAAATGTAATGATAAGGTTTGAAATGTCATTGTTGATAGTGGTAGTTCAGATAATCTAGTTTCTGAGGAAATGGTTTGATCGTCGTGCAATCCATGATGGGTATGCGAATACCTATTCTCTCACCAAGGATGGGGTGTGACACAAGCTGAAGCCATTGACAGAAACAGAGGACAAGGTATGTAGTAATGCCAAAATTTGTCTGGTTAATGGAAGAAAGTTTCTAGAGGAAATGAGGCATGAAGAAGTAGAAGATGCACCTGCAAAAGTTGCAGATCTGTTGGATGAATTTCAGGATATAGTATCTTATAATGTACATGAGGGATTAACTCCAATAGAGACTGAGGAGTCGAAGAAAGATTTGAAGTTCAGCCCAGCATACAATCAACAGATTGATGGATGGACAAACGTTGTAAACAAGAGTACTGGTAAATCACCATTCCAGTTAGTATATGGCATCAGGTCCAGCAATGCTTCTGAATTGAGGAAGTTTGACAGTAGAGAGGTGAGTAGTGCAGAAGATGAAAATTTTTCTAAGCACGTGAAGGGTTTATATGAGGAGATTAGGAAGCACATTCATAAAGTTAATGAAAGGCACAAGACTAAGGCAGATGAGAAAAGGAGACTTAAGGAATTTCAAGTCACAGGAGCGTAGTGGCATATTCCAACATCTACTTCAGTTACAGAGGGGATTGAAGAAATCTTGGATAGTCCTGTTGGCAGAAGCACAAGAAATAGGACATATGAGGAATATTTGGTCAAGTGGAAAGGATGACCTATTGAAGATTCATCATGGCTGACAAAGGAGGAGGTTAACCGTCTTGGTTTTCCTCTACACACCTGAGATGTGACGGGGTCACTTCTCAAATTACCATGGGTGTCTAATGCAGGAGCATCCTGGGTGTAAGAGTAATCTTGCATCACCCAAAAATATTTCCTGTTGTGTTTTTCAATAAGGGCTAGCTTGTTGCAGAGTTCTATATGTGGTAACTTGCTATTTTTAGTAAGTTGTTCATGTGAGCTAGGAATGTTCTAAATTCTTCCCTTGAGGTTCATTATGGTCATATCTGCCTACTAGTAAAATTTCATTGCAGGATCAACTCTAGTTGCAGAGATATTGTGGATTTTCTATATTGGCATCTAGGTACAAAATCTTTGAACTCAGTTTTGAAGGCTTTAGAGGCTCTGTAGAAGGTCGGAACCCCGACTGACTAGCGCATGCGCATGCGAGGCACTATAACTTACGCTTCATGAGGATTCTGAAAAGGGGTTATCATTGACAATCGACTTGATGGTTGGGAAGTTATGGTCTCCAGAAGTCGGGGGTCCTAAAAATATAGTAAATAATGTTTTTCCTTCAAAATGTAATTTGAGTTTCAAAATGTGTATGGGCCCCATTCTTACGTAATAAAACAATAAATAAAATATTTCGGGAATGGTCGGCCTCTAGTTTAGGTCAATTCTGGAAACTTCTTGGGCGGCTAAAATTGCCTATATAATGAAGGCCCGTAGGGTTGTCTAGGGAAGTTCTAGGTAGTTCTGGGTTATAGATGATAACTCTACTTTAGCAGATATTTGTAATGCCCATGCGAATCTGGCATGTAAGATTCTGCATATTGTAATTTCATTTGATGATAATAAGAAGTCAAGTTGCAGGTCATTGCAGATGTTTGGTTTTCTTCAAATTTTTGTGTATTCCTCTAATTTGTTGTGTGTGTTTGTGGTATTAAGGGGAGTCCCCTTCATCACTTTTTCACCATTCACTCAAAACTAAGACTTCCCTTGTGTTTTTTAATCCTCAAGGTTGCTTTGTCCGTTGAAGGATTGTTTTAAGAAAACTTGTTTGGACACTATTCATGAAAACATTAAAACAATACTTTGACTTACTTCATTCAAAAAGTGCAATATCTTCAATATAAAAACAAGTCCTATTGAGCTTCTACATCTGGTCCTAAGTAGTGATAACTTGGTCCTAAATAGTGATAACTTAGTCCTAGAGAAAAATTGGGTGTTTATAAGTCAAAACCAATCATTCCCTGCCTTTTGTTGCTTGAATCATACCTTCTATCACCTGGGAATAGCTATTGTATCATCCCCGACCTTACTATATTTCCTGGAACTCCCTAGTGTGTCGCCTACCACTCACTGTTGTATCATTTAGGCTTGGCCTAGAGTCTTTTTCCTGGTTTGATTATTATATTTTCAGTTTGGTTAATATGGTTAAGAAGATTGTTCCTAATCTTTTCCAATCTCATTCATCCCTCTATATATCATACTGAGCATATTGATAGTACTCTTTAGTATGTACTTTTCTTAGTGGGAACTATAGTTACTCGATTTCTTATTTCACATATTTTAGGAGCTTCGTATTAATCATAATCCATCTTGTTCTTTGCTAAACTACTTATCAGAAAGTGATTAGACTTATTATTGAGTGTAGAAGGTATTCAAACCTCAAACAATACTTCACACTAAATTTTATATAGTCTCTTGACAAAATTTCTTATCAACCTTTTTCTTGGATTGGGTAGTCTCTTGGAGGGTTGAACATTAAACTTTGTTTCTTTAGCTATACTTGCTTTGTGTCCTTTGGAAAACTTCATGCTAGTTCATACCTGTAGTCAATCCATCAAGCTAAAGATAATGAGATCCTTGATCCCTCTTGCTAAAGAGACAATGAATTAGGATCATCTAAATCCCCTCTTTGTAGAGCTTTGCACAAAGCTATACAAGGTTCTTTTCACACTACCTATCCAACCCACAACTTCTTTGCCTTTGAGAATAACAATTTCTTAGATCAAAACAACCTCTTTCAATAATCTGAATAGTCTTCTTCTAGTTAAACCATTGAGATGGCTACTTTTCATAACCAAGGTGGGTTCCACCATGAATCCGATGAGGAGATTGGTGAGGAAGAGATTAGGAATGCATGGAAGATAGATACTTCCTTAGACGTATGCGTGTTGTAATCCAACATGATAAGGATGAATAATTCATGTATTTATCCTCTAGAGGTATTAAGATTCCCACTAAATTTGACATAGAAGGTCTCATTGAGAAAGAGGAAGAATTCCCTTCGACCATTTTCAATCAACAAATTTGGTACTTGAGGTGTGAGATCATGCAACTCAAAGGAGAGAAGGAAAATTCAATGAAATTGGTTAAAGTAGCTATTTAGGGGAGATGTACAAGTAGTCATTGGGGGTCCAATAACTGTTATAGGTGATATACCAATTATTGAACTATTAAACGAGCCTCACAAATGATAACACATGTACCAATAGTCATTCACACATGTACTAATAGTCATCATTTTAAAGCTTTTTCAATTGGTGATTGGCCCATTTGTGCACCACTATTGGTTCATTTCATAAAGACTATTGGGCCATTTTGTCACAAGTGCTGGCATTTTTGAGTGAACAACTATTCGTGGAGAACATAGTGGTATCGGGTGACACTTTGAAAATGTCATTTTTTGACCACTTGGTGTTTGACAATGTCTATAGTGAATACTCAGAAGATGGAACCTTAGCTTTAAGCTCTTAACTTAAGATTTAGGAATTCTAGGTGCGCACACATTTTGTCAAACTATTCATATGCTCTATCTATTGTAAGTCTTATTTGAGTTTTGAATGTAATTTAATAATGAGATATAAATGTAACGCTTAACACAATATATAAATAGTTGCAACTATTATGAACTTATAACAAAATAGCATTTTCTATCTAATCTATAATTAATAATCGAAATATTAAAATTAATTTTTCCTCACTATCATAATTTTAAAAAAAATGTAAAAAACTTTTAGAGCTAAATAAAATTAATGAATTCTTGACCTTTGTGAAGGTTGGTGAGTACCTATACTATTCCCTTGTGATTATTGTATTTGCCCTAGGTATTGCATTGACTTTGTTCAATTAGTCTAGCAAAAAAAACTATAATTTTTGCTTCTTCATCTTGCTTTTCTTTGGGCAAGATTATCGTGAAATACAATTTCAATAAATTGAATAGTTTTGATTTTATTTTTTAATTTATTTTACTTTAAAAATTATTACATTCTAATTGTGCTTAATTATTATTTTTAATTATTTCATTTTTAAAACTTATAATAAATGTAATAAAATTAATATTATATTTAGACATAATTAAAATTATAATTAATTATTATCAGTACGTGGCTGGCTGGATGAATGCAATTATGTGCTACTCAAGAAAACTAACAAATTGCTTGATTAAATCGATGAAAATATTTTGAACATTAATGTGAGTCAAAAAGGAGGCAAATTGCATTTTGGACGAATGCAATGTACTGCATATTTCTTCTTGATTAAATGATAAACAATTTTTAGAAGTAAATAAAATACATGAATTTTTGGCCTTTGTGAACACCTATACGATTCCCTTGTTATTTTCAATTGTTATTTTTAATTTATATTTTTAATCTCTGAAGAATATTCTAAACATTAATGTCAGTACAAACCCAGGCAGATTCCTTTTGTAATATATGTGTTCGAGAGAGAAATAAATAGAGAGATAGAGTAGATTGAAAACAAAAAAATAAAGAGTTATGTAGATAGAGAGATATAAAGGAAAGATAATCTAGGGAGGGATAGAGAGATATAGCTAATTAAGAGATAGAAGTATAAGGAGGCACAGAGAGAGAGAGAGAGAGAGAGAGAGAGAGAGAGAGAGAGAGAGAGAGAGCGCTTACCTCATACCAAATTAATTAATAACTTTTAATATAATTGAACAATAATCTAAAGTGAGCCATAACCTAAAAAATAATTAAACATTATATAAACAAATATTAGCTCTAACCCTAACACTAAACAAAATTGAGCCCTAACCCTAACATTGAAATTGATTGATCCCTCTTCGTAAGAGTACTCTAAAATTAATCCTTTCTCTAGACATAACTAAACATTAAACATAACCCTAAAAAAAACTATTTTGAACCCAAACAATCTATAATAAAGAGAACCCTAACCCTATACAAAATTTTAAGATAATCAAATAAAAACAAAAATATAATTCTAAACCAAATTAAATTCTACCTCTAAAAAAAATTGAATGCTAAACAAAATCGAATCATCAGCCTAAAGCTAACTAAAAAGCAAGACAAATTGAATAGTAACCCTAAACTAAATAGAATCACAATCTCAAGACTAAACTAAATAGAATCATAATCTCAAAATTAAACTAAATTAAACCAAACCTTGGATCAAATAAATCTATGATACTAACACTAAACCAAATTGAACCATAACATGAAATTAAATACTGTCACTACGTGGCTGGCTGGATGAACGCAATTATATGCTGCTCAACAAAACTAACAAATTACTTGATTAAATCGGTGAAGAATATTTTGAACATTAATGTGAGTCAAAAAGGAGGCAAATTGCATTTTGGACGAATGCAATGTACTGCATATCTCTTCTTGATTAAATGATAAACAATTTTTAGAAGTAAATAAAATAAATGAATAGTTGGCCTTTGTGAACACCTGTACGATTCCCTTGTTATTTTCAATTGTTATTTTTAATCTATATTTTTAATCTCTGAAGAATATTCTGAACATTAATGTCAGTACAAACCCAGGCAGATTGCAGTCTGGACGAATGCAATGTACTGCATATCTCTTCTAAACTGGCGGACAAAACTAACAAACTATCAGTTCTATCAATCTGGACAGTAAATGACACCAATTCCAAGTATATCCCTACATCAATTCCAATTCCTTTTGTAATATATTTTAAAATTTACATTGTCATCGTTATCATCTTGCTGGGGAAATTCCAATATTTTGCTCTTTGCTGACCGAGATAATGAATTGTTAATTGGCGCAGTTTTGTCATATTTTGCAAATTGGCAAAATGAAGCTTATTTAAACCCCGATCGATCTCCATTGAATCCATCAGAAGAAGAAGAAGAGAAAAATGGGAAAGAAATATCTGGTATCCATACTGGTCATAATGTTGCTGCTCATATTTGCAGTAAGCATGGTCCTTTCACAAACGTACTGTGACGACCCAGGCGAGCCTTGTGGCGGATCAGATGATGACTGTAGAGGAAATAACTGCTGCTGCTTTACTTTTGATGTCAATCCTGATTTTAAATATTGCGATAGGTGTTAGAAAATAGGATCTATATTCAATTAATAAGCTGATTAGTTTAGTGTGAGGTGAAATAAAGCTTTATAAAGCTAAATATCGGATGTAATGAAATACTTATGACTATGGCAGGGATAAGCTGATTTCTGCTGCTGCTGGGTTCTACTGCTAAATATTGCCAAACATGTTAGAAAATAGGATTTATATTCAATTAATAAGCTGATTAGTTTAGTGGGTGGTGAAAAATAGTTTTATAAAGCTAAATATAGAATGTAATGAAATGCTTATGACTATTGCAGGGATGATGAATGTATCTAGAAATCTTTTTTTTTAATATATCTCATATATTAAACTTTATGTAGAAAACTTTATATTGATGCCAGTATAATAGAATTTTAAATATATGTTGTCTATTTGCTATTTAATTTCTTTTTAAAAAAAAAAAATTCTATGTGTGCTCGTTTTTTTATCAATGAGAATTTCATATTTTGCAATCTCTTGATGACTATTGCAGGGATAATGAAATGAAATGCTTATGACTATTGAAGGATAATGAATACATCTAGAAGTCTTTTTTGTTTAAAGGTCTCCTATATATCTCATATATTCAATTTTATGTAAAAAACTTAATATTGATGCGAGTACAATAGAATTTTAAATGTATCTTGTCTATTTGCTATTTAATTTCTTTAAAAAAATTTAAAAATTCTATGTGTGCTGGATTTTTTAGAAAAATTTATATTGATGCAAGTACAATAGAATTTTAAATGTATGTTGTCAATTTGCTATTGAATTTCTTAAAAAAAAATTAAAAATTCTGTGTGCTAGATTTTTTATCAATGAGAATTTTTCATATTTTACAATCTGTCCATGACTATTGTAGGGATAATGAAATGAAATACTTATGAGTATTGCAAGGATAATGAATGCATCTAGAAGTCTTTTTTGTTTAAAGGTCTCCTATATATCTCATACATTAAATTCTATGTAAAAATATTTATATTGATGCGAGTACAATAGAATTTTAGGGAGAGAGCTAGCCTCTGGGATTGGATTTCTGCTCTCCCTAATATTCCCTGGATAGTGGGTGGGGATATCATCCATGTTCTTCCTCCATTCGTACCCATCCTTTAATTCAAATGCAAAGAAGGTATCATATGCAGTTTTCAACAACCTCTTGAGTTTCTCTTTATCAATCATCATTGTAGTTAAGACCTGCAACAAAATTTTATAATGTGTGAGTTTACGAAAAAATTCAGTAAGGACTCTGGGGTTATCTTGATACCTTTCTTCATTCCTGCATTTCCAAAGCTGCCATGACACATTAGAGGAAAGAATATTCCAGAAGAGATTAGTATCTTTTTTAATCCCATTAATATGACCAGTGATAATATCAAAAATAGTAAAGTCCATAGGGTAAGTGATACCAAACATTTGCCAAATTTCCTTAGCAAAAATACAGTTAAAGATATAGAGAAAAAGTAACAACTACTATTTATATATAAGAGAGAGATAGATACTGAGGGGGATATATAGAGAGAGGAGAGATAAGAAGTAGAGAGATATATAAAGAGAGAATGAGAGTGAAATATATCGATTAAAATATAACTATATATGAAGTGAAATATAGATAGAGAGGGAGATATAAGTATCTAGAGAGTGCATGTAGGAGACTATGTAATACCCTAGAGTTTGAGAGTAAAAACAGGATTAACAAAAGACGTGAAATAATTTAAAAAAAAAAAAAAAATATCAAAACCACAGCACATTGAACCAAGATAATGATAACAAAACACTTAAATCATAAATCTGTTACAAACATTACATCAAGTTTACAAATACTGAATTGAAGATAACATAAGAGTTAACTACTCTTCTGAAATAAATCAAAGTCTGATTACAATTTAGAGAAGACATATATAATCATTAATCCAAGATCATCTAGTGACCCTTTCTTTCCATCTAAGAATGGCCCTAATGAAATAGAAATAGAAAACTATGACATGCATCATCCTCTTCAGTCTGGGAATCCACCAAGTGGCTTTTCCACATAACCCATAAAGGACCCTGTGACACAGTCACAAACAAGCAACAAACACAAGATAGGTCTTAGTAAACAGAAAACCGATCAAGATGTTAAAGTGACATTCGATGTCCTACATCAACCTGTCATAAGTCAGTACCAAAAATCCATCAAATAGTCATAAAATAAACTAAGTACTCTTACGAAGACATCCAATATAATTGGAAACCATATAGATAAGATTATCATGTAAACTCCACAAGAATGACATTCATAAATCAGTAAAAGATCAAGATATCAACTCACATTTACATCCGTTATTCTAGAACAGATAAATAAATAGTAAAACAAGCATATCACTAGAAATGGGCAATAGGGTATGAGGTCACTGAGTGTCATCACAAGTGTCTGCTTGTTTTCTCTGGATCCATGCCCAGCCAAGTAACAACCAAGAGATCAACAGGTGGCTCCTATTCAAACTTTCATACAGACAAGTTGAAGGCTCATGTCCAGTACAACTGACATCTTCTTCACATCACACAACACCTTTACTAGAATATTGGTTGTGTTGAAGGAACCATTAAGCTCTTTTTAAAATATGTGTAAACCCAACCTAAGATTTCTTTAAAGTTATCACTGAATTACACAAACTTTATGGATGAGCCCTCAGACATCCACTTTAGGAGTCGATTGTTAGGATGAACTATCCTATTCCCAAGACCCAGTCTATAGACACCAACTAGAACAGAGAAGCTATCAACACTAGAATTGTATTGATTGAGGTGTATATTTACATACAATAAGCTCTACTTATATAGCCAAGAGCTAGGTAGGAACTAGGATAAGATTTAGACACTTGTGTCAATTTGGAGGATCCACTAGGATGCGATAAGATAGGATAGGATCCTTATGGAAAAGCTCACAATTAGTGAAAAAGTTGAGTGAGACTCCCAAGCGTGAACTGCCAAAGTGTCGACCCACGTGCACCAAAGAGCTGACCATGAACTTGAGAGACCCCCGACTACAGTAAAAAAATGGGCCTCCAAGGTAACTTGCAGGCTTGGTGAGATGGGGGAACCAGAGAAGGACAAAAATTGTTGGCTAGGCCATAAAGGCGACCAACATCCACAGCTCCAAAACTCAATGGAAGGAGTTGGCAATGAAACAAAATACCTCCAATCAATGAGGTGGCATGGGAAAAAATTGATTTCTAAATCCCAGCGCTACCACAAAAAATGAAGAGAGTCTGCCTGAAAAAACAAGGGCTTCCAATCAAATCGTCTCGATCATGCACTGAATGTGCATGCATGGATTGGATACAAATTTTAACAGCAAACCACCGGTCTTCAACACCAGTGGGGCTTCTTCACAGAAAAAGCCACTCAATCTCCAAACAGAGGCACTCCTTCATGTCGTGATCCTTGACGATGTGGATCTTAAATGGAATATGGGCGTCCACCAGGGGCTGTGCCAGATCAGCAGCCTTAGTAGATGTAAAATGGTCGAAGTCATCTTCGAGCTTCTGCTGCGACTCTGATTTGTGTTTGCAGTAAAATGGGCGGTGGAAAATTATCTGCGGCCTAGGGACAACGTGATTCTGGTTCATGCACGCCCAACAAGCGTCCTGTACGGTGCCAATAGGGGTTCCATTAATGTCTTTATTGAGGACAGCAAATGGGCGGTGGCAAATTATCTACGGCCTAGGGACAACGTGATTCTGGTTCATGTGCGCCAAATGAGCGTCCTGTATGGTGCCAATTGGGGTTCCATTAATCTCTTTATTGGGGTTCCATTAATCTCTGATACCATGTTAGGATGAACTATCCTATTCCCAAGACCCGGTCTATAGACATCAACTAGAACAGAGAAGCTATCAACACTAGAATTGTATTGATTGAGGTCTGTATTTACATACAATAAGCTCTGCTTATATAGCCAAGAGCTAGGTAGGAACTAGGACAAGATTTAGACACTTGTCTCAATCTAGAGGATCCACTAGGATCGGATAAGATAGGATAGGATCCTTATGGATAGGATAGGGTAGGACATATGGACCTACCATCCACTTAACCTAAGTAAACTTAGGTAAAGAGTAAAATGTATAAACAATGTTACTCCAACATCGGTAAGCACATAAAGCCCACTCACCTCAATCCTATGTCCATAACTAGGTATACCCTTACAAACAACATAATTGAAACAATCACGGTTTACATCTTTCACTAAAAATCATCACATAACATTTTCAGATTAGAACCAATTTCTGTTACATCGTACTGAAAACTTAATTTTACTATCAGAAATAATGTAGTAACAACATAGAGTATCAATTGAATGATCCTAACAAAACGAGAATCATATTAACAAAACAAAGATTCTGGTTTCCAAGATAATAACATGACTTCAAATTGTAAAATCTGAACATGACGAAGACATACCCTCAAGTTTTCAGATTACTAACCCCTTCTAGTCATCATGTAAGATTCTAATCCTAAAATTATCTTATAAGAACATAATAAACATTTAATGTTGTTTGAACATTCACTAGTGATCTACAACTTCCAATCATAATCAAATTTAATATTTCAGAACTTAAAGAAACATCAAGACAGCATAAAATACACCTATTGCATTCTCTCAAACTTCCTATTTTCAACTATGGTATTTTAGTAACCAAATCCACAATTCATCTCTACTAACATAAGTGCCTATGGTACAATCCACTACTTTTAAATTATCATTTTTAACCATTATAAGTAACCAGTTCAATAACACATGCTACTTTTTACCTTAATTCTAGATTGATACATCATATAGTAAGACAACCACCTAATCATACTTTCCAATACCCTTAACAATAACTTCCATATCCTAGCATTCTAACACTGAGAGTACTATTCATAGTAAACACTAGATCATCATCCTTACACAAGGGAACAACCTTAAGAGTGCAGAGTAATTCCTAAACATACTGCAACAAAATCCCAACATACTTCCATCAGCAAGCATCCCTAGTTTCCAAAAGATCTCAACACACTGAATACTCATGATCAATAACCAAATAACAATCACTTTCCAAGACCAAGGAACTCATTCAAGCCTAAACCCATTTTGTCAAACACTTGACAATATAACCAAAAAGAAACTCCCATTCTTTCCACATGACCCAACAACATAAAAGAAACAAGGTTTACTGTTATACATCTAATCCAACCAACATGCCAACACAGTAACCTTCTCACTCCTATCTCTACCATAATAAATATCTCCAAGTGCAAGATCCATAGAGCATAATTACTTTACACCCAATTATCCCGACAGCCAAGTTGCTCTTAAGCTTAATTACAACATTAACCATCATTTCAAAGATCATCAAAACCTCATATTAAAGCCCGACAACAAACTACTACACAGGCATTTTGTCAAACAAGTTACATTTAACCGAGAAACCTACTCCACTAACATACTTCTACCTTACTCCCATATCCCGACAACCTATAATACTCTTGGCATTTTAACAAACACTTGCCACACAATCAAAGGAAATGACTATATTGTAAGCCATTGGCCGAAAATACATCCATACTAAACTATATAAGCAAGTGATAATACAAAAATTTGAGTAGTAACCAACAACAGATGCATTTATATTTATAAGAATACTTAAAGAAATTATTTATAAAACCATACACTATGATGCAGTATATACTGGAATGCTTTCACTAAACTTATAAACTCTAAAACATCATTACAGTTCTAAAATTTACCAATACTATTCCATGCATGATATATAAGATTTACCAACAACATGCCTTTCAAAATGGACAATACAACAGCACACCCCTTTTAGATTCTTATAAGCAGCAATAAGAACTAAATACACAAAAGAGGATAAAGTTAAGGAAAGCCCCCTACCTTGGTATCAAGAAGATGTAACTAAAACCCAAGAAGCTTCACAGTAACAGTAATGCCAATCAGGGCTTGGTACTGCAACACTCAATCCAAAGGTGTCCTCTGCTAAAGTGCCAAAAAAAAACAACCCATGACAGCAATGGTGGAATCCAAAGTTTAAAACCAAAAAACTGAGTGATGAAATCACAGTGAATATATTCCACTGTTTCTCCAAGAGTTCGTGCCCTTTCTAGAAGCCAAAATAAAGCATCAATGGATGGTTCCATTATGGTTCCAGTTGTTGCCCTTGCAAACAGGTGAGAATCTTGCCCAAAACCGAACAGCAACATACCAAGTCACCTTAAGTTCCTCATAGCAGTTTGAGGAGACCAAGTATTCCTATAAATTTGCAGAGCTTTTTAATGAATTCAAACCACCAAATTAAACAGCCTTTGAGGTTCAACCTCCAAGGATATTCCATAAAGTCTAAGTACTTTGGCATTAATGTTTTCATTAATGACTGCAATTAACCAACTCATTCCCTCCATGTTCATAGCAAGTGGCAGAGTAACAAGTTACCTAATTCTAACCTCTAGAGCCATTACTTGCGTTTGACAATATGATTTGCCTTGTATATACTTAGTACATTGAATGTGAAATATATCATAGTCCAAGAACAATAACATACCTATAGTGATAGGTAGAATAGTTATAGATAGGATAGTGTAGATACAACACCACTTATTAACACTAACAGTACTTCAATTAACTTCTAAAAATTACATTACCATAACATAGGACTAACTAGTCATTACTAAATCTTAAGTACACATGCATATAAACTTATGTATAATTATACATATGCAAACATATATACACATTATACATGCAATCACAAACACATCTATGTACTCCCATAGACGTGTATGTGATTCCCTTATATAATCAACATTATATATAAATATGCATATATATACTCGTACATAACATTATACAAATATATATTAAATATCCTGCAATCAAAAGTAAAGCATCTCATAAGGTATATAGGATAAACTGTAAATCAAAGATAACCTTATAAATATAGTTCATTAATCAAATGCAGATAATTCACATACTGAAATAGCTCGAATCCAAAAACATATAGTATTGAAACTATAAACGGTTTGTGACATATCACATGAAATACAATTTAGGAATCTGAAACTAACATTCTAATTCCACTACATTGATATGAAAGTTTTGATAACCAAAATACTAACATCCATAACCCAAAATAGAAGCAGTAGTTTAGAGCAAAAGTGACTTATCCATATGCTCAAACATCCAAATGTCTAGAAACAAATATAATATCCCGAAACATATAATAGAATAGAACACTAGAATAAAATCCATCCATAGGTCTAGCCATGGACCCGAGGGGCATGACATACTAGATTAAATAAGAGAGAGAGAAATATAGATAGAGGGATAGATGGTGATGGGAAGATAGAGAGAAAGAGTGGGAGAGAAAGGATTTGGTAAAGACGTGTAATTGATAAATGTAGAGGAAGAGATATATATAGGGAGAGAAAAATATATAATGTGTATATGTGTTTGAGAGAGAAATAAATAGAGAGATAGAGTAGATTGAAAACAAAAAAATAAAGAGTCATGTAGATAGATAGATATAAAGGAAAGATAATCTAGGGAGAGATAGAGAGATATAGCTAATTAAGGGATAGAAGTATAAGGAGGCACATAGAGAGAGAGAGAGAGAGAGAGAGAGAGAGAGAGAAGAACTTACCTCATACCAAATTAATTAATAACTTTTAATATAATTGAACAATAATCCAAAGTGAGCCATGACCTAAATTATAATTAAACATTATATAAACAAATATTAGCTCTAACCCTAACACTAAACAAAATTGAGCCCTAACCCTAACATTGAAATCGATTGATCCCTCTTCGTAAGAGTACTCTAAAATTAATCCTTTCTCTAGACTTAACTAAGACAAATTGAATAGTAACCCTAAACTAAATAGAATCACAATCTCAAGACTAAACTAAATAGAATCATAATCTCAAGACTAAACTAAATTAAACCAAACCCTGGATCAAATAAATCTATGATGCTAACACTAAACCAAATTGAACCATAACATGAAATTAAATGAAACTCTAATGCTATTGTAAATTGAACGCTTACTCTAAAACTATTCAGCTATATGCCAACTTGAACCCATATATGGTTAGAATCAAAACTCATATACCAAATAGAAGACAGATTTCAAATCAAAGAAAACCTAAATTATAATGCTAAACCAAATTGAATTCTAATCCTATACCTAAATGAACGCTAGGCCATTTTGAAACCTAACCCTAAAAAAAACTAAAAACTAACACAAATCAAATTGTAACCCAAAACTAAATAGAATCATTACTTGAAGACTAAACCAAATTGGAACCCAATATAATATTTTTCCTTAAATTAAATCATATAGAACCCTAATCCTAAGTTTCGTTGAACACTAGATATGAAGTTTAACCTCAAGCTTATAGAAAAATGAATCTAAATACTAAAACAAATTGATCTCTAAAACTAATAATAAACTAAATACAATCCTCAGTTTGAATTCTAATAAACCTTAATAATAAACTAAATTAAACTCTAACACTAAACCTAATAGAGAAATAAAGGAAGACGAATCCTACCAAATCAAATGAATGTTTATGGTTGTGATTGTTAACCATGCATACCTCAAGAGGAAGGACTAGTGCCTTATCTAGGGCACAGAGTCACCTAACTGTATACCTCAACTAAGCACCTCAAATCAAACACAATGGAAACTAGAGTAAGTGCTTTGCCTATTACCCCTTTCCCTCAAGCACAAGGACATCAAATTCTACACCTGGCTGCAAACTCACCGAATTCACCTAAAAGGCTTTAATCCTAACTATGTTAGAAACTCAGAGATGAATTCAAAATACTCTTTGTTTACCATACATTAACACACTTTGTGACATTAACATATATGAGCTCAGAGACAAGCAAGAAGACATACACAAGATACAAGATTGGGATTCAATGATGTTTTCATTAACAAATCCAGAATCAGCATACAATTAGAATGACACCAAGACAAGAAAAGTCACCAAATCATTAAGCATATCAACAAATAACCTAAGATGCTCTTCACAACTAATAGCATTATTACCAGCAAACTTAGGTACCTTATCTCTAATATCATTTGGAAAAGCATTTGGATAGCCAGGAATTCCATCAAAACTTATTTGCCTATAGCCCTCTAATTGCATAGGTCTTCTTTGAAAGCTCGAACTAGTGTTAACCCTAGGATTAACATTAGCATCTACATTTATCTGTGCATTTGACTGCTACCTAGGATCTGCACCTATCCTAGCAGATGAAGAAGGAAAAGAACTAGTAGCATTACTAAGTGGAATAGTAGTAGTCATAGATGGCATACCTGGTTCAATAACAAATGGGCCAAGAGCATTAGCTGAAGAAGCCCACAAAAATTGGATCTTCCTTTTCTTTTCTGCAATGACAACGTCAGCCTTAGCTCTCTCTAATTCTCTTGCAAGGTCCTCATCTTCCTTTCTCCTTCTCTCCATTTTAGTGTCCTTATTTGAATTAGGTGGTGGGATCCCTGGTATTTTCACTGATTTGCTTGCTTGGTCACCCACCATCTTTTGCTTTCCTTTCTAATTTATGATAACAATAGGTCTGGTAATCCTATGCCCATCCTTATCTTTAGGCAAAGGGACATAGCTTTGTACTTGTCTAACCACAGGGCCCTCATTTTCAAATTCATGATCCTGCAGTAAGCGTTCGTGCTCACTCCTCAAGGCATCAAGATCATCAAACACATCATGCTACAGCATTTTAGGGGCAGAAGCAAGCATTTTGTTTCTCTCCTTCATTTCATTTATTTTTCTAATAAGAGACTGCCTCTCTATCAAAGCATTTACCTTTTCAGCCTCTCTCTCCTCCTGTAATCAGGATCGACCATGATGTCATCAGAACCAGATGACACATCTATATCAGGAAGATTTTGATATGGGAAGTGAACTTGCCTATGTCTCATGGGTTCTCTTCTAAATTGATCTTCATCAAGATCCAAGTCAACCTCTAAACCCACATCTCTATTTTCTTCATTTTGACCTATAGGCAAAGGACTCTAAAACTATTCAGATATAAGCCAACTTGAACCCATATATGGTTAGAATCAAAACTCATATACCAAATAGAAGATAGATTTCCAATCAAAGAAAACCTAAATTATAATGCTAAACCAAATTGAATTCTAATCCTATACCTAAATGAACGCTAGGCCGTTTTGAAACCTAACCCTAAAAAAAACTAAAAACTAACACAAATCAAATTGTAACCCAAAACTAAATAGAATCATTACTTGAATACTAAACCAAATTGCAACCCAATATAATATTTTTCCTTAAATTAAATCATATAGAACCCAAATCCTAAATTTCGTTGAACACTAGATACCAAGTTTAACCCCAAGCCTATAGAAAAATGAATCTAAATACTAAAACAAATTGATCTCTAAAACAAATAATAAACTAAATACAATCCTCACTTTGAATTCTAATAAACCTTAAAAATAAACTAAATTAAACACTAACACTAAACCTAATAGAGAAATAAATGAAGACGAATCCTACCAAATCAAACCCTAATCATAAACCTTATAAATCCCAACTCTAAACCTAAATCTCTAAATAAATTATTAATCTTAACATGAAAACTTGACCAAATTTAATAAGAGTCCCTAACATTAAATCAATTTAGAATATATTCCTAAAGAGAATCAAACACTTAATTACATATAACCCTAAATGAATTTGACTTGAAATCGTAATCATAAATGAAAATCAAGTATACTCCTATTCATAATTGAATATTAAGACAAATTATAACTTAAACCTAACCATCAACCCAAATATTCCATTCAAATAACACAATACTATATTGATCCCTAATCGTAAATTAAATCTTATCATTACCTAAATATGAATTTTAATTGAATTCTAACCCTAAACAAAATTGATTGTTAAAAATTATATCCTATAAAAATTAAAGCCTGAATAACTCTCAGCTTCCCTATATATATTATATAATATAAATATAAGCTACTATAATTTCACTTCTAATTTTTATTCTGGATGAATGAGACCTAGTGTTTTTCTTTCAGGTTTTTAAAGATCCTTTTTTGTGAAACTTCGTAGAATAGTCAAAAAATGAAGACTTTCTCCTACTCCCCTACATATAATATTTGGATATATATAGTGACATTAATATATAAATAATAAACGATAGGCATAATTATTTTTCAAAATATAGGTAACAACCTATAGCACAACAGTAAAGTTGTGAGCCTCCAATCTAAGAGGTCTTGGGTTCAAATCTACTTAATCTTAAAAAATAATAATACAATGATAAAGTTTTAATAAATTTTTTTAAATTAATAATAACTATATTTAAGGTTCATATCATGGTTATGGTTATGGTTTTGATTAGGGTCAATATTTAGAAAAGTTTAGGTTTTAAGACATGGTTCTAGGGTAGTATTAGGTTTCAAGTTTGGGTTATGATCTTATTTAAGATTATGGTTTAATATTTGGGTTAGGGTTACAATTATGATTGGGGTTAGAGTTATAATGAATAAGGTTTAGGTCCACAATTATGACCTTAGGGTAAGGGTTTAGTTGCATAGTTAAAGTTAGGGCCTTTATTAGGGTTAGAATCCTCTAATCCTCTATTCCCTAATTCTAATTCCCTATCTCCCATTGCACCGATTGCACCATAAGGTACAATTGTTACCTACAAATTTCATTAGATATGCTTGTTACCTACAAATTATGATTATGATATTAAAATTTAACAAGGATACAAAGTTTATTTATTCTACAAATTATAGAATCTTTTATATATTTTTAGCAATTAATTTTTTATGAACTATTTATTTTTTTAGGAGGAGAATTTTCATAATTTAGTATATATTATTAGTATTTGTACCATTATGCTAAATACTATTGTACTAATTTCTAGCTAATTAGTTGTTTAGAAAAATTATGTCAACCAATTATTATTAGTCCCTACCATTAAGGTAGGAGACTAAAGTTTTCAATTGTCTTTTGAACGTTAGTTTGCTCTTTGAAAACAACACCATGGAAAAATATCTTGCCAAAAACTATAGTCTTGGCTAAAATCAAATGCATTTATAGTTGGGATTACAGATGTCTGTTCTAACTGAAACAACAGTTGTCATTTTCCCTTTTCAACATGAACGTGAGGTGTGTTGTTCTTGTTAGATTTGATACATCTATTTCGGTGAACAAGAATAATAAAAGAACAAAATGTAATACATTTATCAATTCCTGGCACTTTCTCTATCCTGATGATGGATCACAGAGTGTGATCCGAAATGTTGATGCTAAAAATACGCACACAATCGAATCTAGAAATTCATAAATGTATTAGTAATGGATTGTGGAAATCTAATGCTATTAAAAGAACAAAATGTATTAAAAAAACTTCCATATTAAAAAAAAAAACCCTTCCATCATTGAGAAGGTTACTCTAATTTAGGAGGCTATAGAGATCATCCAGGTTACCAAGTTAAACAAACAAAGACATTGTCTTAGCTGAAATTCAAACGTGCACCGGGTATGGCTGCTCACTTTTGGAATTTTCCCTGGCTGTGTAATGGTTTTTTTTGTTTTATTGTTTCTATTTCTTGGATTCACTTTCTCAAACAAAAAATCTAAAATGAAGTGGGATGGCTATGTGAATGGTGGTAGTCTATACCCAACCCTTTGTGACTTTCATCTAAAGCCTAAAAATTCTTCTAAAGGCTTGCAAATATAGACTGCAATTGAAAAACAATTCCTTTGTAAGGTGACTGCTGAAAATAGAGTTCATGGGTCTCTCTTTCTAGTTCTTTGATTCCCCAATAAAGCCTAGTCTTATGCCACCTTTGGTCATACGCTCTTGCTAGAAAAAAAATTCCTCTGAACTAACCGTCAATGATTTCAAAATGAAATGATCCAAAACTTCGTTAAACCCATGCTTGACAAAATCTAAATTTGAAGTTGAAACTTTAGTTAAATTGAAATTTGACAAAAACTATTTTATTTACAATAATCAAAAACCAATTCTTATTCATGAGACTAGCAGGAGCTGTAATGGTTGAAGATATTCTCAAATTACTTGTTGATGGTAATACTCTAGTCACTTATTTTATGATAAACCTACCCAAACAATGATTACTTATATACTGACACCTACCCAAATGATGATTACTAATCAACTATAGCAACCAAAAAATCAGAGAGCTCATGAAAGAATTCTCAGAAGAGTAGACTTCAATTTCTACTGACTAAAGAAAAAGGTGTGACTGACCTTTTCATTTTCCCGTGATCACTTCTATTTAAGCATAACCAGGAGCTAAAATTCTATATTTACTCATTCAACTGTGTTTGGCATTGAATTTTCCACTGTATTATTTTTAGATTGGCTAAGGAAAGCCATGTCAAAGATGCAGTTTACTGAGACATATAAAATACCAAAAAATTAGATTTTCAGTATTTTCCCAATTCCATCCCGATCAACATGTTTAAGAAGAAGCCAACGAGGAGTGGATAAGGCAAGAATTTCCTAATGGATGGATTCAGGAGTCCAAGCGAGCGCACGAAAGGAGGTATTACCAACGGTCCAATACTGCATTTTGAGCATCGCCTCTTTTGATTTTGAGTTAGAAAAGAAAATAACAAATAAACCTTTCTGGATTTGTCTACAGAAGGAGATATGGAGACCCATTTTTAAATTCCAGAAATTGTGGAAGCAATCATCAAGAAATTTTCTTGCAGGACATTTATCTAATTCAACAGCAGTGAAAAATATAGCAAAATTCTTTAATCTAAATTTTTCTTTAGTAATTTCTTTGAGTATTTCAGGGTTAGGAGAAATGGACAGAGAATTCACCACAGCCCCAGAGTCCTTACCTAGTTCATGAACTCCATTCATACCAGAGAGATGGAACTTGGCACCAGTAATAATTGTGAATGCGGTGTGTGAGATAGCCTCAGAGAAGGACGTATGGAATGTAGGTGAAGGTGGAGGGCCATTGGATTTATTAATATCACCCATCGAATGAGGCTCCATAGGAGCTCAAATGGAAACCAAAATAGAGGGAACGACCACTGGCGAAATGCAGAGAGAGGAAAAAAATTAATGAACACTAAGGAATGTTAGCAGATGTGGTTTCTAGCCTAGCACTTTAATCTTCCCTACTTTTGTCAACCTTCCGCACACCTTCTGGCATTTACTGTTTACCTTTTTGCATGATCACATAACTATTATTTGGTTTATGCGATCATGTGATTGCCTGCCCAACACTTTAATTTTTTATTCTTTCTCATAGTCTCATGGGTAATGTTTTATATATGTGATAACTTAATTTAGCGTGGGCCCACTCTTTTGAGATTATTGCATAATCACATGACTATTATTTTATTCATGTGATTATGCGACCTATACGTTTTTCCTCTGCCAACTATTGCATTTAATATGGTTTTTATTTTATATTTTTTCTCTAACGTTTCTTTAATTGGACATTCCACAGGCAATTCTAGAAGTTTTGATAGGTAGAATATTTCTGAAAATAGGAATGTTTTTCTTATTTTTGAGACCAAAAAAATTCTCGATCTATGCAAGAAATATATTCGGTGTTCTGAGCATTATGGCAGCTCTCTGTGTAAATCTAAAATTTGACATTAATATAAACAGTTTTATTATAAATCTCTGATTGTCAATACTTTGTTTTATTATCTCCAGCATTTATGTGAATGTCTTCCTCCATCAAATTGGTATCAGAGCATGGTTATTGAAGAAAAAAAAAGTTTGCTAGAGATTGAAGCACAAAAATGATCTGGGTATTATTTCTTGGCAAAATTTTACTCTAGCTAAAGAGTAAATCACAGAACAGTTGAAGATCTAAGGAGGTGAGCAAAGAAAGAAAATGGTTTGTAAAAAAAGGAGAAAGTGTTACTGGTAAACCATGGTAGGAACCAATGGGAGTATTTCTCAGCCTCAGATTCTAATTTTTAATGGAAAAACTATGATTATTGGAGCATCAAAATGAAGACTCTCTTTCATTCTCAAGATGTTTGGGATTTAGAGGAAAATGGGTTTCCTGAACCACCAAACCAGCAGGCATATCAGGCCCTCTCACAAGCTGATAAAGATTTATTGAAGAAAAATAAGAAGAAGGATGCAAAGGCACTATTTTTCATTCAACAAGCAATGGAAGAATCAATCTTTCCAAAGGTTGTAGCTGCCACAAGATCAAAACAAGCATGGGATAGTTTGCAAATAGCATACCAAGGTATACGCAAGGTAATAATGGAAAAATTGCAGATACGTAGAAGGGATTTTGAAAATAGATGTTTTTTTCACTCATGCAATGTCTATAGTAAATCAGTTAAGGACCTATGGAGACACTATTGAAGATCAAAAGATTGTTGAAAAAATACTTAGAAGTCTACCTGCTAAATTTGATGTCGTAGTAATAGCCATTCAAGAGGCTAAAGATCTTTCTCAGTTATCAGTAGATGAATTAATGAGATCACTTTTAGTCCATGAGGAAAGATTGAACCGAACAGGGTCATCATCATTTGAGAATGCATTCAAGACTCAGCTCTCATTTGGCAAGTCAAGAGGGAGATCAAACAACAGTAGAGGTAGAGGACTTTTTTCATCAAGAGGAGGAAGAGAAAACACACAATTTGAAAGTAGAAGACCACCATCAAGCGCAAATGCCCATTCTACATCAACAAGAGGAAGGAGGAGCAGTCACTCTCAAAGCCATCATCAAGGAGAAAGGTATGATAAATCCAACATCCAATGTCATTATTGTAGCAAATTTGGGCATTATTCATCAAAATGTAGGAAAAAGCAATATGATTTGAATAAGCAAAAGGCACATTTCACAAATGAAAATCAGTCAAACACTAGTGAACAGGACACAATATTGATAGCATGCAATGTAGCACAAGAAAGTTCTAAAGAACAGTGGTTTTTAGATAGTGGGTGTAGTAACCACATGAGTTGTAAGAAGGAGATGTTTTCAACAATAGATGATTCAGTAAAATTAGAAGTTAAGTTGGGAAATGATCAAAAAGTTTCAGTTATGGGAAAAGGGTCAATTAACATAAAAACAAAACAAGGTGAAGATAAACAAATTTTAGATGTATACTGTGTTCCTGGATTACAACACAACCTTATAAGTATTGGGCAATTGGTACAAAAAGGATATAGAATATATTTTGAGAATGGTGAATGTGTGATCCTAGACAAGAAACCAAGAAATAAGCTAATTGCAAGAGTTGAAATGACAAAGAATAGGATGTTCCCATTAAAAATTCAAGGTGGATTAATGATTGAGCCACAAGGTTTACAAAAGGTTGCTGAAATAGCTTTTAAAGCTTCATACAAAAATGAATCTTGGCTATGGCATTTAAGGCTTGGACATTTAAACTTCAAAGGATTACAGCTGTTATACAAGAAGAAAATGGTATATGGGTTGCCACAAATAGAGCCACTTAAAACCACATGTGAGAGTTGCATATTGCCAAAACAACATAGGAAATCATTTCCAGTTGGGGAATCATATAGAAAAAAAGAGCCATTAGAAATAGTACATTCAAACATTTGTGGACCTATGCAAGCACCTTCCATTAGTGGAAAACTTTATTTCATAACGTTCATTGATGATTTCAGCAGAAAAGCATGGGTTTATTTCTTAAAATATAAATCTAATACATTTGCTATTTTCAAAGAGTTCAAGGAAAAAGTTGAAAAAGAAAGTGGATATTTTATTAAAACATTGCAAACCGATCAAGGTGGAGAGTATGTCTCAATTGAATTTCAAAATTTTTGCAAAGAAAATGGCATAACTAAACAATTTACAGCAAGGTACACACCTCAACAAAATGGAGTAGCAGAGAGAAAGAATAGAACAATCATGGAAATGGCACGTAGCATGATAAAAGCTAAACACTTACCAAATGAATATTGGGCTGAAGCAGTTGCATGTTCGGTATATATTTTGAATAGGTGTCCAACAAAAGCAATGAGAAATAAAACACCAGAAGAAGATTGGAGCAAAAGAAAACATAACATATCGCATTTACGAGTTTTTGGATGTGTGGGATACTCATTGATACCTCAAGAGTTGAGAAGAAAATTAGATGACAAAGGAGAGAAATGTATATTTGTGGGATATAGTGAACATTCAAAGGCATATAAGCTATACAATCCCATTACAAAGAAGCTAATAGTAAGCCGTGATGTTGAATTTGTTGAAGAAGAGGCATGGGATGGAAGCATAGACAAAATAAATTGAAGTACACCTAATGTCCTACAAGAGAATGAAGAAGATGAAAATCAGGTTGCAAATCCTCCTATACAAGTAAATGCTCCTACAACACCATCAAGAGCACCTAGCACTCCAAATCCCACTACAACAAATAATAACAGCAGTGAATCTTTTTATCCAATGCTTGCATCTTTAAGGTCTAGGTCCATAAACACATCAAAGAAGACAAGAAGTCTTAGGGAGATTTATGATGAAACACAAGAAGCTGAAAATGCTGATTTTTGTTGTGATTTAACACAAGCTGATCCAATCTATTTTGAAGAAGCCTTAAAAGAAGACAAATGGATTACAGCCATGGATGAAGAGGTTCAGTCAATAGAGAAGAATGAAACTTGGGATCAAGTAGAACTTCCTAAAGGCAAGGATGTGATTGGAGTTAAATGGATTTATAAGACAAAGTATAATGTTGATGGAAAAGTAGCAAAGCACAAGGCAAGACTAGTGGAAAAAGGTTTTACACAAAAGCCAGGTATAGATTTTAATGAAACATTTGCACCCGTGGCAAAATTGGATACAATAAGAATGGTCCTATCTATTGCAGCTCAAAACAAATGGAAAGTTTATCAAATGGACATGAAATCAGCATTCTTATTTATAGAATTTTGGAAGAAGTGTATGTAGGTCAGCCACCTAGTTATGAAGTTTTGGGAGAAGAACATAAAGTATGTAGATTGAAAAAGGTATTATATGGTTTGAAACAAGCTCCTAGAGCATGGTACAGTAGGATAGATTCCTATTTTGTGAACAATGGCTTTAACAAGTGCAGTAATGAACCTACTTTGTATATCAAAGTGAATGATGAAGAAGAAATATTGATAGTCTGTTTATATGTAAATGATTTGATATTCACAGGAAATATGCAAACCAATACATTCAAAGAAGCCATGAAAAAGAAATTTGATATGATTGATTTGGGCCCCATGAGATAGTTTCTTGGCATGGAGGTAAGTCAAAATGATCAAGGAATTTTCATATGTCAAAGCAAGTATGCTGGTGAATTGTTGAAAAGATTTAAGATGACAAATGTGAACCCAGCCCTTACACCAATTGCATTGGGTTTGAAGCTTAGTAAGGATGATCAAGGTCGAAGTGTAGATCCAACTTTATTCAAAAGATTAGTGGGCAGCCTCATGTATTTAACCGCCACAAGACCGGATATTATGTTTGGTGTTAGTCTTATTTCTAGATTCATGGAGAAACCGAAAGAGCCTCATTGGAAAGCTGGAAAAAGATTTTTGAGATACATAGCTGGAACAAAGAATTTTGGAAATTTGTATACTTCTTCAGATGATTACAAACTGATTGGATATACAGACAGTGATTGGGGAGGTAGCAGAGATGATAGAAAAAGCACTTCCGGATACATTTTTCATCTGGGTTCTGGTGTTATCTCTTGGGTATCAAAGAAACAACCTATTGTCACTCTCTCATCAGCTGAAGCAGAGTATGTAGTAGCAACATCAGCATCTTGTCAAGTAGTTTGGATAAGAAGAGTACTTTCAGATTTGGGGCATCATCAAGAAGAAGCTACGAAGATCTATTGTGATAACAATTCAGCAATTGCCTTATCTAAAAATCATGTATTTCATAAATGAAGTAAACATATTGATAATAGATATCATTTTATCAGAGAATTGGTAAACAATGGTGACATTCATCTTGAGTTTTGCAGGTTAAATGAACAACTTGCTGATATTTTCACAAAACCACTGGCAAAGAACATTTTTGAACATCTTCGAGAAGAAATCGGCATTGCCGACATACATTACAATGAAGATTAAGGGGGAGTGTTAGCAAACGTGGTTTCCAGCCTGGCACATTAATCTTCGCTACTTCTGTCAAACTTCTGCACACCTTCTGACATTTACTGTTTACCTTTTCGCATGATCGCATAACTATTATTTGATTTATGCGATCATGTGATTGCCTGCCCAACACTTTAATTTTTTATTCTTTCTCATAGTCTCATGGGTAATGTTTTATATATGCGATAACTTAATTTAGCGTGGGCCGCCTCTTTTGAGCTTATTGCATAATCGCATGACTATTATTTTATTCATGCGATTATGTGACCTGCCCATTTTTCCTCCGCCAACTACTGCATTTAATATGGTTTTTATTTTATATTTTTTCTTTGACATTTCTTTAATCGGACATTCTCCAGGCAATTCCAGAAGTTTTGATAGGTAGAATATTTTTGAAAATAGGAATGTTTTTCTTAGTTTTGAGTCCAGAAAAATTCTCGGTCTATGCAAGAAATATATTGGGTGTTCTGAGCATTCTAGCAACTCTTTGTGTAAATCTAAAACTTGACATTAATATAAACAGTTTTATTATAAATCTTTGAGTGTCAATACTCTATTTTATTATCTCCAGCATTTATGTGAATGTCTTCCTCCATCAAGGATAAGCATTAAGTTGGAGAGAGCACACATGGCATCTAGAAAAATGAGGAGAGGGAATGCAGATTCTTTTCACCAAAAAAATGCAGATCCTTTTCACTGAAAAACATACATCCCATTTATCGCAGAACCATCTCCAAATTCCTTCCCCTAATATGAATTCAATGCGAATACAATCACCGAAACTGCAGACCTATTGAATCGCCCAAATCACAAAGCAGCTATGTGGGTCAAAAACATCGATAACACTGAAATTACAGAGCATCTTAATCTTTAACACTACCACAAAACTAAATCGCAGCCCTCAAATTTAGTATCGTAGCCTTGCTAGATTTAATCACTTCTAGTAATTTGCAGGTAAAACATTGATCGCAGCATCCAGATATTATGCCCTTAATAAATTATTTTTCATTCAGGCACCTCTTTGAAAATAAGAATCTTATGCTGGCATTCACAATTATGCATTCAACTATTTTCTAACAAACGCAGATCCTTTTCACCAAAAAAGGCAGATCCAAAATGCAGATCGAAAAATGCGAGATTAGTTTTCTTTCAATAATAATTGTTAGTTTATTTTCTTGCATTTGTATTTCATTCTTTGCATCTAGATTCATCATTCTATCATAATATTGCATATCATTTTATAGCTTAATCTTGCATCAATAGATTTTATTTACTTGCATTTGAAACTCAAAGAAGATTTTTATCATCTTGATAGTGTATGCATGTAATTTGTATCCCATCCCTTGAGAATCTTCCATTTTGAGGTTGTCTAGTTACTAGTTCTCTTGGCTCAATCTGATGAGCTCATAAAGAGAACCAAACTCACTTCAAATAGGAAGCAATAAGAGAGTTTCAAGAATTATTTGATGTTCATTTGAATATATGTTAGTTTAGAAATGTTTGATATAATGGTTTATTAAGTGTGTTTGGTTTGCATATTGCCATTTCACATTTTAGTACACACATTTTTTTGAACCATTGTAGGTCTCAGATTGTTTGTAGGCCTTTTCTTTTTTCTTACACAATTGTTCCAAAATCCGAAACTCTAACTTGTAACATTCTAGGACTCAGAGTGTATTAAGGCCACATAGAAGCTGACAAGGAGAAGCTTGCCCATTACCTTAATGTGTTAAGGCCAAGCATTCAGGAGGAGTTGAGCCTGGTTAGATTGTCTACTATTTAGGATGCATACCAATTTTCTTTGAGGGTAGAAGAGAAGCTGAATAAGAAATTTGACAACAAGCAAGGTGGATGGGGTCGTGAAAGATCCAGCGAATGGTCTTATGGAGGCTGAGATGAAGATTACAAAAAGAATGATGAAGTTGGAAGTAGTCAGAATCAGAAGGGAAATAATTTCAATCATTCCCGAGATTAGAATAATAGAGATGAGAGAGAACTAGGAAGAGGTGGTTTTCGTGGCACATGTTTTCGATGTGGTGAAGAAGGGCATAGGGCTTATGAATGTCCGTAGTAACAAGAGAGGACCAATAGAAGACTTGAACGAAGTGCTCGAGTTGCACATGTAGATGAAGATGCTGAGTCATCTCATTCTGAAGATGTTGAGAGACGAGAAGTCTTGGTTCAGAAGGGCATTGTTGACAGAAAAGAGTGAACCTAAACAAAGGAAATGTTTTTTCTGCACAAGGTGTAAATGTAATGATAAGGTTTGCAATGTCATTGTTGATAGTGGCAGTTCAGATAATCTTGTTTCTGAGGAAATGGTTAGAAAGTTGAAGTTAGAGATGAAGAAGCATCCAAATCCCTATCGGATCGGTTGGATACAGAAGGATCATAAAGTTTTTGTCAATGAACAATGTTTGGTACAGTTCAAGATTGGTAATTATCATAATGAGGTTCTATGTGATATTATGCCTATGGATGCATGTTAGTTTTTGGTAGGGAGGCCTTGGTAGTTTGATCATCGTGCAGTCCATGATGGGTATGTGAATACCTATTCGCTCACCAAGGATGGGGTGTGACACAAGCTGAAGCCATTGAAAGAAATAGAGGACAAGGAATGTAGTAATGCCAGAATTTGTCTGGTTAATGGAAGAAAGTTTCTAGAGGAAATGAGTTATGAAGAAGTAGAAGATGCACCTGCAAAAGTTGCAGATCTGTTGGATGAATTTCAAGATATAGTATCCGATAAAGTACCTGATGGATTAACTCCAGTAGAGACTGAGGAGTCGAAGAAAGATTTGAAGTTCAGCCTAGCATACCATCAATAGATTGATGGACAGAAAAATGTTGTAAATAGGAGTATTGGTAAATCACCATTCCAGTTAGTATATGGCAACAGGTCCAACAATGATTTTGAATTGAGGAAGTTTGATAGTAGAGAGGTGAGTAGCGCAAAAGATGAAAATTTTGCTAAGCATGTGAAGGGTTTATATGAGGAGACCAGGAAGCACATTCATAAAGTGAATGAAAGGCACAAGACTAAGGTAGATGAGAAAAGGAGACTTAAGGAATTTTAGGTCATAGGAGCGTAGTGGCATATTCCAGCATCTACTTCAGTTATAGAGGGGATTGAAGAAATCCTGGATAGTCATGTTGGCAGAAGCACAAGAAATAGGACATATGAGGAATATCTAGTCAAGTGGAAAGGATGACCTGTTGAAGATTCATCATGGCTGACAAAGGAGGAGGTTAACCATCTTGGTTTTCCTCTACACACCTGAGATGTGATGCGGTCACTTCTCAAATTACCATGGGTGTTTGAAGCAGGAGCATCCTGTGTGTAAGAGTAATCTTGCATCACCCAAAAATATTTCCTGTTGTGTTTTTCAATAAGGGCTAGCTTGTTGCAAAGTTCTATATGTGGTAACTTTCTATTTTTATTAAGTTGTTCATGTGAGCTGGGAATGTTCTAAATTCTTCCCTGGAGGTTCATTATGGTCATATCTGCCTACTAGTAAAATTTCATTTCAGGATCAACTCTGGTTGTGGAGATATTGTGGATTTTCTGTATTGGCATCTGGGTACAAAATCTTTGAACTCAGTTTTGAAGGATTTAGAGGTTCTGTAGAAGGTCGGAACCCCAGTTGACTAGCACTTGTGCATGCGAGGCACTATAGTACACTTCATGAGGATTCCGAAAAGGGGTTATCATTCGCAATCGACTTGATGGTTGGGAAGTTATGGTCTATGGAAGTCGGGGGTCCTAAAAATATAGTAAATAATGTTTTTCCTTCAAAATGTAATTTGAGTTTCAAAATGTGTATGGGGCCCATTCTTATGTAATAAAATAATAAATAAAAATATTTTGGGAATGGTCAGCCTCTAGTTTAGGTCAATTCTGGAACCTTCTTGGGTGGCTAAAATTGCCTATAAAATGAAGGCCCATAGGGTTGTCTAGGGCAGTTCTAGGTAGTTCTGGGTTATAGATGATAGCTCTACTTTTGCAGATATTTGTAATGCCCATGCGAATCTAGCATGTAAGATTCTGCATATTGTAATTTCATTTGATGATAATAAGAAGTCAAGTTGCAGGTCTTTGCAGATGTTCGGTTTTCTTCAAATTTATGTGTATTCCTCTATTTTTTTGTGTGTGTTTGTGGTATTAAGGGGAGTCCCCTTCATCACTTTTTCACCATTCACTCAAAACTAAGACTTCTCTTTTGTTTTTTAATCCTCAAGGTTGCTTTGTCCCTTGAAGCATTGTTTGAAGAAAACTTGTTTGGACACTATTCATGATAACATTAAAACAATACTTTGACTTACTTCATTCAAAAAGTGCAATATCTTCAATAGAAAAACACATCCTATTGAGCTTCTACATCTGGTCCTAAGTAGTGATAACTTGGTCCTTAATAGTGATAACTTAGTCCTAGAGAAAAATTGGGTGTTTATAAGTCAAAACCAATCATTCCCTACCTTTTGTTACTTGAATCATACCTTCTGCCACCTGGGAATAGCTATTGTATCATCCCTGACCTTACTATATTGCCTGGAACTCCCTAGTGTGTCGCCTACCACTCACTATTGTATCATTTGGGCTTGACCTAGAGTTCTTTTCCTGGTTTGATTATTATATTTTCAGTTTGGTTAATTTGGTTAAGAAGATTGTTCCTAATCCTTTCAGATCCCATTCATCCCTCTATATATCATACTGAGCATATTGATAGTACTCTTTAGTATGTACTTTTTTTAGTGGGAACTATAGTTACTCGGTTTCTTATTTCACATATTTTAGGAGCTTCATATTAATCATAATCCATCTTGTTCTTTGCCAAACTACTTATCGGGAAGTGATTAGACTTATTATTGAGTGTAGAAGGTATTCAAACCTCAAACAATACTTCACACTAAATTTTATATAGTCTCTTGACAAAATTTCTTATCAACCTTTTTCTTGGATTAGGTAGTCTCTTGGAGGGTTGAACATTAAAGTTTGTTTCTTTAGCTATACATTCTTTGTGTCCTTTGGAAAACTTCATGTTGGTTCATACCTGTAGTCAATCCATCAAGCTAAAGATAATGAGATCCTTAATCCCTCTTAATAAAGACACAATTAATCAAGATCATCTAAATCCCCTCTTTGTAGAGCTTTGCACAAAGCTATACAAGGTTCTTTGAAGACTACCTATCCAACCCACAACCACAACTTCTTTGCCTTTGAGAATAACAATTTCTTAGATCAAAACAACCTCTTTCAATAATCTGAATAGTCTTCTTCTAGTTAAACCATTGAGATGACTACTTTTCATAACCAAGGTGGGTTCCACCATGAATCCGATGAGGAGATTGGTGAGGAAGAGATTAGGAAACGCATGGAAGATAGATACTTCCTTAGAAGTATGCGTGTTGTAATCCAACATGATAAGGATGAATAATTCAAGTATTTATCCTCTAGAGGTATTAAGATTCCCACTAAATTTGACATAGAAGGTCTCATTGAGAAAGAGGAAGAATTTCCTTCGACCATTCTCAATCAACAAATTTGGGACTTGAGGTGTGAGATCATGCAACTCAAAGGAGAGAAGGAAAATTCAATGAAATCAATCAAAGTAGCTATTTAGGGGAGATGTACAAGTAGTCGTTGGGGGTCCAATAACTGTTATAGGTGATATACCAATTATTGAACTATTAAACAAGCCTCACAAATGATAACACATGTAAAAATAGTCATTCACACATGTACTAATAGTCATCATTTTAAAGCTTTTTCAATTGGTGATTGGCCCATTTGTGCACCACTATTGGTTCATTTCATAAAGACTATTGGGCCATTTTGTCACAAGCACTGGCATTTTCGAGTGAACAACTATTGGTGGAGAACATAGTGGGTATCAGGTGACACTTTGAAAATGTCATTTTTTGACCACTTGGTGTTTGACAATGTCTATACTGAATACTCAGAAGATGGAACCTTAGCTTTAAGCTCTTAACTTAAGATTTAGGAATTCTAGGTGCGCACACATTTTGTCAAACTATTCATATGCTCTATCTGTTGTAAGTGTTATTTGAATTTTGAATGTAATTTAATAATGAGATATAAATGTAACGCTTAACACAATATATAAATAGTTGCAACTATTATGAACTTATAACAAAATAGCATTTTCTATCTAATCTATAATTAATAATCGAAATATTAAAATTAATTTTTCTTCTCTATCATAATTTTTAAAAAAATGCAAAAAATTTTTAGAGCTAAATAAAATTAATGAATTATTGACCTTTGTGAAGGTTGGTGAGTACCTATACTATTCCCTTGTGATTATTGTATTTGCCCTATGTATTGCATTGACTTTGTTCAATTAGTCTAGTAAAAAAAACTATAATTTTTGCTTCTTCATCTTGCTTTTCTTTGGGCAAGATTATCGTGAAATACAATTTTAATAAATTGAATCGTTTTGATTTTATTTTTTAATTTATTTTACTTTAAAAATTATTACATTGTAATTTTGCTTAATTATTATTTTTAATTATTTCATTTTTAAAACTTATAATAAATGTAATAAAATTAATATTATATTTACACATAATTAAAATTATAATTAATTACTATCACTACGTGGCTGGCTGGATGAATGCAATTATGTGCTGCTCAACAAAATTAACAAATTACTTGATTAAATCGGTGAAGAATATTTTGAACATTAATGTGAGTCAAAAAGGAGGCAAATTGCATTTTGGACGAATGCAATGTACTGCATATGTCTTCTTGATTAAATGATAAACAATTTTTAGAAGTAAATAAAATAAATGAATTTTTGGCCTTTGTGAACACCTATACGATTCCCTTGTTATTTTCAATTGTTATTTTTAATCTATATTTTTAATCTCTGAAGAATATTCTAAACATTAATGTCAGTACAAACCCAGGCAAATTTCTTTTGTAATATATGTGTTTGAGAGAGAAATAAATAGAGAGATAGAGTAGATTGAAAACAAAAAAATAAAGAGTATAGCTAATTAAGAGATAGAAGTATAAGGAGGCACATAGAGAGAGAGAGAGAGAGAGAGAGAGAGAGAGAGAGAGAGAGAGAGAGAGAGAGAGAGAGAGAGAGAGAGAGAGAGAGAGAGAGAGAGAGAGAGAGAGAGAGAGAGAGAGAACTTACCTCATACCAAATTAATTAATAACTTTTAATATAATTGAACAATAATCCAAAGTGAGCCATGACCTAAATTATAATTAAATATTATATAAACAAATATTAGCTCTAACCCTAACACTAAACAAAATTGAGCCCTAACCCTAACATTGAAATCGATTGATCCCTCTTCCTAAGAGTACTCTAAAATTAATCCTTTCTCTAGACTTAACTAAGACAAATTGAATAGTAACCCTAAACTAAATAGAATCACAATCTCAAGACTAAACTAAATAGAATCATAATCTCAAGACTAAACTAAATTAAACCAAACCTTGGATAAAATAAATCTATGATACTAACACTAAACCAAATTGAACCATAACATGAAATTAAATAAAACTCTAATGCTATTGTAAATTGAATGCTTACTCTAAAACTATTCAGATATAAGCCAACTTGAACCCATATATGGTTAGAATGAAAACTCATATACCAAATAGAAGACAGATTTCAAATCAAAGAAAACCTAAATTATAATGCTAAACCAAATAGAATTCTAATCCTATACCTAAATGAACGCTAGGCCGTTTTGAAACCTAACCCTAAAAAAAACTAAAAACTAACACAAATCAAATTGTAACCCAAAACTAAATAGAATCATTACTTGAAGACTAAACCAAATTGGAGCCCAATATAATATTTTTCCTCAAATTAAATCATATAGAACCCTAATCCTAAATTTCATTGAACACTAGATACCAAGTTTAACCTCAAGCTTATAGAAAAATGAATCTAAATACTAAAACAAATTGATCTCTAAAACTAATAATAAACTAAATACAATCCTCACTTTGAATTCTAATAAACCTTAATAATAAACTAAATTAAACACTAACACTAAACCTAATAGAGAAATAAATGAAGACGAATCCTACTGAATCAAACCCTAATCATAAACCTTATAAATCCCAACTCTAAACCTAAATCTCTAAATAAATTATTAATCTTAACATGAAAACTAGACCAAATTCAATAAGAGTCCCTAACATTAAATCAATTTAGAATATATTCCTAAAGAGAATCAAACACTTAATTACATATAACCCTAAATGAATTTGACTTGAAATCATAATCATAAATGAAAATCAAGTATACTCCTATTCATAATTGAATATTAAGACAAATTATAACTTAAACCTAACCGTCAACCCAAATATTCCATTCAAATAGCACAATACTATATTGATCCCTAATCGTAAATTAAATCTTATCATTACCTAAATATGAATTTTAATTGAATTCTAACCCTAAACAAAATTGATTGTTAAAAAAAACCATGTATTGAGTCTCTAATACACAACCAAAATAAAACCTTGTTTAGAATCATATTTAACCGGAACTCAACCAAAATAAATGTTTACTATAAAAAAAAAATTACTTGTAAACGGAATTTAATTCTAAGCCTTACATTAAACCAAGTTAGATCTTAATACTAACCTCAACTAAGAAAATATTGAGCTCAATTTTAACGTGAAAAAAGAATGAAATTATACCATGTAATCCTTTTTCTAAACAAAATTGTAACCAAACCTGAGATTAATTCTACATTAAATTAAAAGTGATTGTTTCACTAGAACAATAACTTAAAATAAATCCCCACCTTAAACCAAATTGAACCCTTTCCCTAAACAAAATTGAATTCGATTAATCAGTAAGCCTAAACCAAATTAAACTCTCAAACCTAATTTTAATTAAAAATACACATTGTAATGTGTTTGATGATATTATTGATAGTATATATGTGCATTTAAAAAGGCTTCGATACATACAAATGTAAGTGGTTTCAAAGATGTTCAAAATGGTAAAATTAGCAATGGTTTTATTAATAACTTAATCCTATAAAATTGTAATACTATGCCAAATCCTCCTTTGCCAATCCTCCTCGCTCTCTCAAGAAACATTGAATTGACTGCATCAATTGATCTCCTGACCGAAAAATCAGAAGCTTCCTTTACAAAAAGAGTGTTCCCACCTCCCCTGCATAATGAGACACATTTCCTCTGAAATTCCACATCTCCTCCAAGATTTTCTAATGCCTCTTCTAGTGTTTTACATGAGACACCTTTCCTCTAAAAGTCCACATGTCCTTCCAGTGTGTCTAATGCCTCCTCCAGTGCGGTGGAAACAATCACTGTTGATATGCCTTCATATGAGATGCCTTTCCTCATAAAGTTGACATCTCCTTAGAGTGCCTTTAACGCCTCCTTCAGAATCCTATTATTTCTTCACTATTCTCTAAAATAGAAATCTTGTAAAATAACATGTAAAACTTTATAAAAATATTTGACAAATTTAAATAAAAACCTAATTTAAACCTTTAAACCAAATTTAAATAAAAACCTATTTCAAATTGAACCCTAAACCTAAATCTCATTGTATACTTTGTGAAACTAAACTTTAACTTAAAGTAAATCAAATCCATACCCTAAATGAAATAGAATCCTAAACCTACACATAATGAACCCTAATCGTAACGCTAATCCAAGTTCAAATATAACACTAAACCTTATTAAACCCTAATACTAATGCTAAAAAAAAAACCCAACTATAAAACTAAACCAAATAAAACCCTAACCCTACAACATATTAAATCTAAATTCTATATTAAATTGGAACCTCGACATTAAACTAAACTCAACCTTAATCGTAATCATAATTAAATATCAAACCAAATTGAACTCTTTAACAAACTAAATTCCTCTCGACTCGTATTTAACTCTAACTATACTATTTTTAAGAAATAATTAAGATGACATAAAATATTTTGATAAATTAGCATTTCTTATGAAATGATTTTGTCTACAATGAACACACCATTTTATGAGAAGAAGGACCCAATAGGGTTAGAACCTTGGTGGGCACAACAACATAACCACCACTTCACCACCACACTATGTGGTGAACCTATCTTTAAAACTAATTTCAATAATAATTAGAAATAAATAATTTCACTTGTAAATTATTAAAAAAATATTTTTTAGTTTCTTCTCTATTGGTGTGCCACTACTAATATCTTATATATGTTATATAATATATATAGGGAAGCGGAGAGTTATGGAGGCTTTAATTTAATAATTGATAGTAAAAAAATTATATCCTATAAAAATTAAAGCCTGAATAACTCTCAGCTTCCCTATATATATTATATAATATAAATATAAGCTACTATAATTCCACTTCTAATTTTTATTCTAGATGAATGAGACCTAGTGTTTTTCTTTCAAGTTTTTAACGATCCTTTTTTGTGAAACTTCGTGGAATAGTCAGGAAAATGAAGACTTTCTCCTACTCCCCTACATATAATATTTGGATATATATAGTGACATTAATATATAAATAATAAACGATAGGCATAATTATTTTTCAAAATATAGGTAACAACCTATAGCACAACGGTAAAGTTGTGAGCCTCCAATCTAAGAGGTCTTGGGTTCAAATCTACTTAATCTTAAAAAATAATAATAAAAATGATAAAGTTTTAATAAATATTTTTAAATTAATAATAACTATATTTAAGGTTCATATCATGGTTATGGTTATGGTTTTGATTAGGGTCAATATTTAGAAAAGTTTAGGTTTTAAGACATGGTTAGGGTAGTATTAGGTTTTGAGTTTGGGTTATGATCTTATTTAAGATTGCGGTTTAATATTTGTGTTAGGGTTACAATTATGATTGGGGTTAGAGTTATAATGAATAAGGTTTAGGTCTACAATTATGACCTTAGGGTAAGGGTTTAGTTGCATAGTTAAAGTTAGGGCCTTTATTAGGGTCAGAATCCTCTAATCCTCTATTCCCTAATTCTAATTCCCTATCTCCCATTGCACCATAAGGTATGATTGTTACCTACAAATTCTGTTAGATATGATTGTTACCTACAAATTATCATTATGATATTAAAATTTAAGAAGGATACAAACTTTATTTATTCTACAAATTATAGAATCTTTTATATATTTTTAGCAATTAATTTTTTATGAACTATTTATTTTTTTAGGAGGAGAATTTTCATAATTTAGTATATATTATTAGTATTTGTACCATTATGCTAAATACTATTGTACTAATTTTTAGCTAATTAGTTATTAAGAAAAATTGTGTCAACCAATTATTATTAGTCCCTACTATTAAGGCAGGAGACTAATGTTTTCAATTGTCTTTTGAACATTAGTTTGCTCTTTGAAAACAGCACCATGGAAAAATATCTTGCCAAAAACTATAGTCTTGGCTAAAATCAAATGCATTTACAATTGGGGTTACAGATGTCTGTTCTAACTGAAACAATAGTTGGCATTTTCCCCTTTCAACATGAAGGTGAGGTGTGTTGTTCTTGTTAGATTCGATACATCTATTTCGGTGAACAAGAATAATAAAAGAACAAAATGTAATACATTTATGAATTCCTGGCACTTTCTCTATTCTGATTGTTGGTTGTGGATTATTCCCTTTGATCTTCAACTTGCAAATTTACACTTTGATGGATAATTCAAATTAAACTCCTGACTCTATCACCACTCCAAAGTCCACAAGGAAGAGGGCCAACTGACAAGGATCAAAGGATCCTTCTACTCTTTGAGCTTTAATGCTCAGGCGGGTGTACCCTTGACTCACTTCTCTAAAGGAGTCTAAAACAGTATTCCACTATATCTCATATAGAATTTTTAAAGGTTTATCAAATGAATGTTTATGGTTGTGATTGTTAACCATGCATACCTCAAGAGGAAGGACCAGTGCCTTATCTAGGGCTCACAGTCACCTAATTGTATACCTCAACTAAGCACCTCAAATCAAACACAATGGAAACTAGAGTAAGTGCTTTGCCTATTACCCTTTTCCCTCAAGCACAAGGACATCAAATTCTACACCTGGCTGCAAACTCACTGAATTCACCTAAAAGACTTTAATCCTAACTATGTTAGAAACTCAGAGATGAATTCAAAATACTCTTTGTTTACCATACATTAACACACTTTGTGACATTAACATATATGAGCTCAGAGACAAGCAAGAAGACATACACAAGATACAAGATTGGGATTCAATGATGTTTTCATTAACAAATCCAAAATCAGCATACAATTAGAATGACACCAAGATAAGAAAAGTCACCAAATCATTAAGCATATCAACAAATTACCTAAGAAGCTCTAGTGTTAACCCTAGGATTAACATTAGCATGTACATTTATCTATGCATTTGACTGCTGCCTAGGATCTGCACCTATCCTAGCAGATGAAGAAGGAAAAGAACTAGTAGCATTACTAACTGGAATAGCAGTAGTCATAAATGGCATACCTGGTTCAGTAAAAAATGCACCAAGAGCATTAGCTGAAGAAGCCCGCAAAAATTTGACCTTCCTTTTCTTTTCTGCAATGACAACGTCAACCGTAGCTCTCTCTAATTCTCTTGCAAGGTCCTCATCTTCCTTTCTCCTTCTCTCCATTTTAGTGTCCTTATTTGAATCAGGTGGTGGGATCCTTGGTATTTTCACTGATTTGCTTGCTTGGTCACCCACCATCTTCTACTTTCCTTTCTCATTTATGATAACAATAGGTCTGGTAATCCTATGCCCATCCTTATCTTTAGGCAAAGGGACATAGCTTTGTACTTGTCTAACCATAGGGCCCTCATTTTCAAATTCATGATCCTACAGTAAGCGTTCGTGCTCACTCCTCAAGGCATCAAGATCATCAAACACATCATGCTGCAGTGTTTTAGGGGCAGAAGAAAGCATTTTGTTTCTCTCCTTCATTTCATTTATTTTTGTAATAAGAGACTGCCTCTCTATCAAAGCATTTACCTTTTCAGCCTCTCTCTCCTCCTGTAATCTTTTATGTATGGCATCTTGCTCTGTCAACTGCAACCTCAGTGCATTCAAGTCATTAGGATCAACCATGATGTCATTAGAACCAGATGACACATCTATATTAGGAAGATTTTGATATGGGAAGTGAACTTGCCTATGTCTCATGGGTTCTCTTCTAAATTGATCTTCATCAAGATCCAAGTCAACCTCTAAACCCACATCTCTATTTTCTTCATTTTGACCTATAGGCAAAGGACCCTTATCCTGAAAGGCAGCCTTAGGGGTATCATAAAATCTCTCTTCAGAGTGACCACCTTCTGATCTAGATACTCTATTTTGTGAACCATCCTCACTTGAGGATACATGTGGTCTTTTGGCTCTAGCATTTCTCTATTCTCTCATGGGAGCACTGGTAGACTCACCATTCTTTCTAATCCAGCTCTTGTTTCCCTATCTAGGTAATTGCTCCAGAGTGACCTCTGGATTCTTTCTAACATATGACCTAGTATTTCTCCTCTTATCCATTCTTCTTCAATATGTTGCACTGGTTCAAACCTCTGAGTCACCACCCACCTAGATGAGAAATCCTTGAAACACACAGGAAAACAAGAATAGACTTATACTTTTCTCTTTAGATTCTCTCCAATAGAATCATTAACTCTTAACAAATGCATATCTTCATAGTTGTCCTCCCCAGTGGAGTCACCATTTTGTTGGTTGTGAATTATTCCCTTTGATCTTCAACTTGCAGATTTACACTTTGATGGATAATATAAATAAAATCCTGACTCTATCACCACTCCAAAATCCACAAGGAAGAGGGCCAACTGTCAAGGATCAAAGGATCCTTCTTCACTTTGAGCTTCAATGCTTAGGTGGGTCTACCCTTAACTCACTTCTTCAAAGGAGTCTCAAAATGATGCACACAATTCTCAACACAAGTCTATAAAAGGTTTATCAAATGAATGTTTATGTTTGTGTGGTTGTTAACCATGATTTCAAGAGAAGGGACCAGTGCCTTATCCCAGGGCTAAGAGTCACCCAACTTTATACTTCAACTAAATACCCTAAGTCAAACACAATGGAAACCAAAGTAAGTGCTTTGCCTATTACCCCTTTCCCTCAAGCACAAGGACATCAAATTCTACACCTAGCTGCAAACTCACTGAATTCACCTAAAATGCTTTAATCCTAACTTTGTTAGAAACTCAGAGATGAATTCAAAATACTCTTTTTTTACCATACATTAACACACTTTGTGACATTAACATATATGAGCTCAGAGACAAGGAAGAAGACATACACAAGATACAAGATTGAGATTCAAGAATGTTTTCCTTAACACAATCAGGATAAGCATACAATTGGCATGACACCAAGATGAGAAAAAGGCACCAAATCAGACCTCTATCAGTATATTATAGTCAAAAACCAGGGACCAAAAGCAACAAGATTTTGGAACCCTTGCAAAATACAAAAATTTGCAACTTATACCCCTAGCTACCTTGGGATCCTCAAGATCGGACGCAACAAGCTTCAGACAGCTAGGGTTAGGGTCTCAACCACCCAACCTACTGGAAACGGTCACAAAATTTATTACAGGGGCGGGAAACACAAGAAACCAGAACTGATCCACAACCATGAAAGTCTTCTCTGCAGGTATAGGGGATCATAAAATCGGGCTCAAAAGGACACCCTGCAACAAGCCTTGAGCACATAACCACTGTGGTACAAGCCTTGCAAATGATCCAACAACACTCTGGACCACACCGCAAATGGAAAACTAGTCATTTCTCACCGAACAGGGTCATTTCTGCAATAAAATCCATAAATTTGGTACTTTCTGGCGCTGGAAGCTCTTAGAAAAATTTGAATTTGAATACCAATGACCACTTCTATGGTGCCTACAGAGAAACGATAGCCCACATTTAAATCATCATCACCTTTAAAACACAGCCATCAGATCAATATCTTTCGTGGGTTTATGATTTTCCTCTAAAAGTGGCCCCACCAAACTTAGCGAATTGGCAAAAAAGGACTTTCACCAATTCGCTAAACATTTTGTCCCTTCGCTAAACACTTAGCGACTTCCCAACCATCATTCGCGCAATCGCCAGACAAACTAGCGAATCACCCCTATCTTTTCATGAATGCATGACCATATGAAACTTGTCGGCACCGTTAACTTCTTTATCCACTCCACCAAACACTAGACTGCATTTGGGCCCACAAGATGCCACACGTCACCATTTCATTTGCAGTTCACGCCCGGTCATACTGACATGGGACCCACTTTTCTTAAGCCTTTGAAATGAACAGCTGGTGTAACATCTCATGGCTCTGACAAATCCCATGAGAACTTACGCCGGCCGTAGGATCCATCCTCGTCACAGACCCTTCTGACAATGGCCCCACTTCTAAGCACATCCATGTCGACCAATAGGAACACAACAACTAAGCACCACATGGAGAACAGTCCCACTGAGCACAATAGGCAACCTGGCAAAATGGAATAAAATTTTACGGATGGTGCACGATCTCAAAGGCTTGGAATATTCCTTGAGATCATACACTGACCATTAGATTAAAATCTTTCAATGCGGGTACCTCTGACAAGCCAAGTCATCACCACACAGATGAATGAAAACCCGCCAACTCAGATCACCATAACCGCCATTGAACTACAACCAGCACCATTCTACCGATGGGCCCCAGGGACATGTGGCAAGCGGTCCCATGATTGCATAGCCAAAAACTAGGCTATGCAATCATGCGATAGCTAATCACAGGCTACCACATCACCACCTGCTGTAAACGGGTCCAGCGGGCAGTTTCCTCATAAACCAGAATCGACGGTTGTCACTATATCGCGATGTTAAAAAGTGAGCACCTCCGCTTAGCAGTATAACAGCAACCACCAGATCTGTCCACGCTTTAATCTCCTTAGAAGATTGTGGACCCACCAATGCTATCCAACTTGTCAATCTGCCAACCAATCAAAAGATGCCTACTCACTCCACCCTGACAATGGATCCATTGACAAAAGCCAAGCACTCAGTGACTACGTGACTAACCGTTCACCAAGTCATGAGATGTTAGTAGATAACCACCAACTTTTCAGAGATCATGTGACTAATAGTCATCGAGTTGCTGGATATAAGATGTAACCACCCAGAGACTTGGAGAATCAGTGACAAGAAACTTTGAAGGACCGGGCTCCACCACCCATCGCACCTATGCACTAAAGAAAAGGAAACCGCCAGGCAGCTAAACAGAAATTGGGACCCGCATGGCTAGGTGGCAAGTGGTCACATGATCACATGTCAAAAAAGTCTGACATGCGGCCATGTGACAGCTAATCAGGAAGAGCCTGGACCCACCACCCACGTCAGACTTGCGCAGTTGAGGGAACGCCAGCAAATAGGGAACTAGTGCAAGGTCGAAAACACATAATGTTTTCGGCACAACGGAAGACTGAAAACACATAGAGTTTCCAATGCCAAAGAATAAGTGCACAAAGCAGGAAGCATAGGGTCAAAAATAATGAAGGCTGAAAACATCATGGACTTTCAGAAACACTGTGGGTTTTTGACACTGTGGCAAATTTTGAAATATTTCCATCAGGCCCTAGAATTTGAATAACTTTCTAGGTTTGGCAATTTAGGAGATGTAGTTTGGACAAGAGAAAAGTGACACAACAAAGAGCACAAGGCGAGACATTTGACAAACACATTGCAGGGGAGAGGCCAATTTCACAAGATTTTTGATATGACAAAAAATTGGCCTAACAAGGTCCATCTGGTGGAATCTGCAATTAAATGATAAACCACTCGCCCTAACTCAAGGGTGCTCTCCTAGATACTGGTCCAACTTGGGTATCAACCAATTGGCCGATCTCTTTGAAAATGATAAAATTATTGAATAGAATGACCTAAAGAATGGATACAACATCCCTATCTCTCAAAAGAAAACTTATTATATGATTATGAATGCCTCAAAAGACCTCCCCTCTGCATGCCATGTTGACTCTCATAGGATTTTAGATTGTAAATGGCCTAAATGGACCATTATATCCAATATAAAAGAAAAAAAATCTACAATGTTATTGGATATAATGATGCCATCATTGGCCATATTAATAAAGTCTGGTACTCTTCGCTCAATATTGGTTTCTTGAAGAAGAGGTTTGATTCCTTATGGAAAGGGCCCATCGAGCCTAAGATCAAATGCTTCAAATGGCTCCTAATCCTAGATAGACTCCCCATCAGAAAAGATAGCCTCATGACTGAATACAATAATTTATGAAAGGTTCCTGAGTCTGGAAGACACATCTTTTTTTACTGTATTTTTGCAAAAGAAATCTGGAAAATGTTTGGCATTTCTTTCCCTATGATTGTTAATACTCTTGAAATTATTATTGGGCATATTGATGGTCTTAAAAAAGATACTAATCTCTTTTGGATCATTTTATCCTCTAATGTGTTATGGCGGATCTGGAAATGTAGAAACGAGGGAAGGTACCAAGGTAACCCCATAAATCTTACTGAGTTTTTCCGAACACTCACTTATTTCAAAATTTTCCTACAGGTTCATGCTACTATTTTGATTGAGAGAGATAAGCTAAAAAGGCTCCAGGAAACTTGAACTGTGACCTGCTTTACCTTCGAGTTAAAGGATGCTCATGTATGGAGGAAGAACTTGGACAACCTGCAGATGTTTGAAAGAACCTGTGATAGGCTTAACAAGGAAGTAAAGAAAAATGAGAATGTGACCAAGGAGCAGATATGCATGCTGGCCCAAATCCAAGAGAACAAAAGTATTGTCTGGATGGAGGGTAGTCTAGGATGGACTACGTGGGTTGATTCCCGCATTGATGTCCTTCATTAGCCCCCTTGGCTTTTCTTCTTTATAATTATATGTACTATGATTCCTGATCTAATGAATCCGTGATACTTTGGTTCGAGGCCTTGCCTCTTTTGCTCTTGAACACTTCGTAATGCTCTTTTTGTAATGATCCTCTTATATTTATTACAAAAAAAAAAATTAAAAATTCTATGTGTGCTGGATTTTTTATGAATAAGAATTTTTCATATTTTGCAATCTGTTGATGACTATTGTAGAGATAATGAAATGAAATGCTTATGACTATTACAAGGATAATGGAAGTCTTTACAAAACTCATTTCATAAGGGTTTTATGGAAGAAGAAAAAATTCCTTTCACTTTCTCTAATTTTTCCGTTAATGATAAATAGAATGGAAACGTGTATATACTGAGGAATTAGTTGAAGAAGAAAGGTTGTGAATAATATTCTTCATGTTCATGTTCATAACTCAAAATTCATAATGTATGAATTCAGAGTTGACAATTGATAGCCTTTGTACACATACCATGTTGGTGTCTTACATTTAGGTGATTGTTATCTATGTTGCTATTGTAGATTTTACCCTAGTTTTCCTGTTTAATTTGAATTAGCTTGAATATATAGTGCATCCACTTATGCATACTAAAATCAATTTTTTTACAATGGATGTATGCCAGCTCTCCTTTGATAATCAACTCTTATTGGAGCATTTTACTAGGCTTATTGGAGTGGGCTTATTGGAGCATTTTACTGGGCTTATTGGAGCATTTTACTAGGCTTATTGGAGTGGGCTTATTAGAGCATTTTACTAGGCTTATTGGAGTGGGCTTATTGGAGCATTTTCCTATGATAAAGATAAACTTTTCAAAATTGATTTCATTTCTTGATGGATTAATATGTAATAAAGTGTTATTAGGGCTGGAAAAGGTTTAGAGTTTTGTTAATTGTATTATCATCTAGTTGAATAATTTTGTTTATTTGGATCTTCCTTAACTTGATTCTCATGGGCCAAGATGATTTACATATCCAAATTTAATCAGTCTAGCCTTGTTTCAGTTTCTTCTAATCTCTTTTATTTACTGCTTCTTTTTCCATTACTTTTGCATGGTTTATATCTCGTATATAATTTTTATTAATATCAAATTTTTCACTACATCAAATGAAAGGTGAGAATTTTGTGGATATTTCCCAAAGTTTCTAATTTAAATTACTCTTTGCAGATCAAAGGTAAACCTTAAAATATCTAGCTATTTTTGTAGGGGCCAGTCATTTGGTCAAATTTTTTTAATCCATTTAACAATAATTTGACTAAATAATATGAGAGTGATTGATATAAAAAATCATTAATGTAAATTAATGGAAAAATATCACATGCAAATCATTGCAATCATTTATTTTTAAGTTGTAATATTAGTGTTGTCAAATATTTAAACTATTTGTGTGCAATCTTCAACTTACTATAGTTTCGTAAAAATTTTCTGTGTAAATCTTTCCGTTTTGTTTTAAAATAAAAATATTCTATTATCATTGATTATAATTTTAGAAAATTCTGATATATTTTTATAACCGTCATAACAAATATATAGTAAATACTTTTTAATATTATATAAATTTGAAACTATAATATTGGATCCAACAATATCGGAGTATGGTTGTGTAACTATTTCTTTAAAAAAAATTATGTATTACTAACATTATTGAATTGAAATGTAAAATTGTAGGGAGTCCTCTTAATGCACACACTAGATATAGAAAAAATTCTTTCACAAGTTTTGTGGATTTGAGAGTCTAACAATGAGGATGATCTCTGTTGTGGTTTCCCCATTTCTAAATGGCAGGGGAGATGCTCAGGGTCAAAAAATAAAAAGTCTGCAAGTAAGAAGCAAGGGGATTCCCCTTCTATTTTCATAACTCCTAATTTGGTAGTTGTTGATCAGTGTTCTCACCCCACCAAAGTGTCCCCTTGAATTGCATATCTTGGAATATAAGGTGATTGGAGTCTCCTAACAGAAATTTTGTTATTAAATGGTTTGTTAGAAGTATTAAAAGAATGAAAATAACTTAATGAAATAATCCAAGAAAGTGAAGTGCAAGAAGAAATTTTACCATAAGCCAAGAATGAGATAAAGTTTCAAGATCAATCACCAAAATATGAGAATGCTCCAAGAATCCAAACAAAGAGCTAAGAGATTTTGGAAGGGGAAAGCAAAGAAAACCCCTTGTGACATTATGAATGAGGCCATAGCCTAAACTGAGAGTGAGAGTGAGAGAGAGCGAGTTGCTCACTTACAATAACTTCATCATGAGAAATGAGAGAGAGGAACATCTCTTAAATAGAGATGAGAGAGAGGAGTTTGAATGTAACTCCCAAGTCTATGAATGCCACCATTCATAAGTATGTGATACAAGTGCCAAGGTCCTCTTAAGGAGGAATCAACTAATTTCCTTATAAAGGAATTACAAAAATATGATTTGTCCTCCCACTTTGATTAGAGGACAAAATACAATAAGGATACCTTGGTTTATCCTAATTTACAATAAAATACCAAGGAAAGATTATAAATTCTAACATGGTTCCTTAATACTTTTAGCGTTTTGGACTTCTTGATGTTACAAGAGATCAAGATTGTAGGGTTTTTTCTTGAATCCAATCTTAATTTCCTTTGGAAAGATGCTATTAAATTTATCACTTGCCACCCTAGGGGCAGGGGTGGAGTTGCTCTTCTTATCAACCCAAGGTGGGGAAACTTCATCACTGGTCATGGGACCTTGCCCTGTAACAGAGCTATTTGCATCACCATTAATTACAATAATAATGTTTTTGGCATTTGTTCTATCTATGCCAAAAATGATTTTAGGGAGAAAGCTAGCCTCTGGGATTGGATTTCTGCTCTCCCTAATATTCCCTGGATAGTGTGTGGGGATATCATCCATGTTCTTCCTCCATTCGTACCCATCCTTTAATTCAAATGCAAAGAAGGTATCATATGCAGTTTTCAACAACCTCTTGAGTTTCTCTTTATTAATCATCATTGTAGTTAAGACCTGCAACAAAATTTTATAATGTGTGAGTTTACGAAAAAACTTAGTAAGGACTCTGGGGTTATCCTGATACCTTTCTTCATTCCTGCATTTCCAAAGCTACCATAACACATTAGAGGAAAGAATATTCCAGAAGAGATTAGTATCTTTTTTAATCCCATTAATATGACCAGTGATAATATGAAGAATACTAAAGTCCATAGGGTATGTGATACCAAACATTTGCCAAATTTCCTTAGCAAAAATACAGTTAAAGATATAGGGAAAAAGAAACAACAACTATTTATATATAAGAGAGAGATAGATACAGAGGGGGATATATAGAGAGGAGAGATAAGAAGTAGAGAGATATATAAAGAGAGAATGAGAGTGAAATATATCGATTAAAATATAAATATATATGAAGTGAAATATAGATAGAGAGGGAGATATAAGTATCTAGAGAGTGCATGTAGGAGACTATGTAATACCCTAGAGTTCGAGAGTAAAAAAAGGATTAACAAAAGAGGTGAAATAATTTTTTTTTAAAAATATAATAGCAAAACCACAACACATTGAACCAAGATAATGATAACAAAACACTTAAATCATAAATCTATTACAAACATTACATCAAGTTTACAAATACTGAATTGAAGATAAAATAAGAGTTAACTACTCTTCTGAAATAAATCAAAGTCTGATTACAATTTAGAGAAGACATATACAATCATTAATCCAAGATCATCTAGTGACCCTTTCTTTCCATCTAAGAATGGCCCTAATGAAATAGAAATAGAAAACTATGACATGCATCATCCTCTTCAGTCTGGGAATCCACCAACTAAGTGGCTTTTCCACATAACCCATAAAGGACCCTGTGACATAGTCACAAACAAGCAACAAACACAAGATAGGTCTTAGTAAATAGAAAACTGATAAAGATGTTAAAGTGACATTCGATGTCCTACATCCACCTATCATAAGTCAGTACCAAAAATCCATCAAATAGTCATAAAATAAACTAAGTACTCTTACGAAGACATCCAATATAATTGGAAACCATATAGATAAGATTATCATGTAAACTCCACAAGAATGACATTCATAAATTAGAAAAAGATCAAGATATCAACTCACATTTACATCCGTTATTCCAGAATAGATAAATAAATATTAAAACAATCATATCACTAGAAATGGGCAATAGGGTATGAGGTCACTGAGTGTCATCATAAGTGTCTGCTTGTTTTCTCTGGATCCATGCCCAAACAAGTAACAACCAAGAGATCAACAGGTGGTTCCTATTCAAACTTTCATACAGACAAGTTGAAGGCTCATGTCCAATACAACTGACATCTTCTTCACATCATACAACACCTTTACTAGCATATTGGTCATCTTGAAGGAACCATTAAGCTCTTTTTAACATATGTGTAAACCCAACCCAAGATTTCTTTAAAGTTATCACTGAATTATGCAAACTTTATGGATGAGCCCTCAGACATCCACTTTGGGAGTCGATTGTTAGGATGAACTATCCTACTCCCAAGACCCAGTCTATAGACACCAACTAGAATAGAGAAGCTATCAACACTAGAATTGTATTGATTGAGGTGTATATTTATATACAATAAGCTCTACTTATATAGCCAAGAGCTAGGTAGGAACTAGGATAAGATTTTGACACTTGTCTCAATTTGGAGGATCCACTAGGATGGGATAAGATAGGATAGGATCCTTATGGAAAAGCTCACAATTAGTGAAAAATTTGAGTGAGACTCCCAAGCGTGAACTGCCAAAGTGTCGACCCATGTGCACCAAAGAGCTGACCATGAACTTGAGAGACCCTCGACTGTAGTAAAAAAATGGGCCTCCATGGTAACTTGGAGGCTTGGTGAGATGGGGGAACCAGAGAAGGTCAAAAATTGTTGGCTAGGCCATAAAGGTGACCAACATCCACAGCTCCAAAACTCAATGGAAGGAGTCAGCAATGAAATAAAATACCTCCAATCAATGAGGTGGCATGGGAAAAAATTGATTTCTAAATCCCAGCGCTACCACAAAAAATGAAGAGAGTCTGCCTGAAAAAAAAAAGGGCTTCCAATCAAATCATCTCGATCATGCACTGAATGTGCATGCATGGATTGGATATAAATTTTAATAGCAAACCACCGGTCTTCAACACCAGTGGGGCTTCTTCATAGAAAAAGCCATTCAATCTCCAAACAGAGGCACTCCTTCATGTCGTGATCCTTGACGATGTGGATCTTAAATGGAATATGGGCATCCATTAGGGGCTGTGCCAGATCAGCAGCCTTAGTAGATGTGAAATTGTCCCATATCCTGACAACCTATAATACTCTTGGCATTTTAACAAACACTTGCCACACAATCAAAGGAAATGACTGTTTTGTAAGCCATTGGCTGAAAATACATCCATACTAAACTATATAAGCAAGTGATAATAAAAAAATTTGAGTAGTAACCAACAACAGATGCATTTATATTTATAAGAATACTTAAAGCAATTATGTATAAAACCATACACTATGATGCAGTATAAACTGGAATGCTTTCACTAAACTTATAAACTCTAAAACATCATTACAGTTCTAAAATTTACCAATACTATTCCATGCATGATATATAAGATTTACCAACAACATGCTTTTCAAAATGGACAATACAACAGCACACCCCTTTTAGATTCTTTTAAGCAGCAATAAGAACTAAATACACAAAAGAGGATAAAGTTAAGGAAAGCCCCCTACTTGGGTTTCAAGAAGATGCAACTAAAACCTAAGAAGCTTCAAAGTTATAGAAATACCAATCAGGGCTTGGTACTTCAACACTCAATCCAAAGGTGTCCTCTGCTAAAGTGCCAAAAAAAAACAACCCATGACAACAATGGTGGAATCCAAAGTTTAAAACCAAAAAACTGAGTGATGAAAGCACAGTGAATGTATTCCACTGTGTTAGGCCATTTTTTTGTCATGGCAAAATCCTTTGAAAATGCCCTCTCCCCTGCAAATGTGTGTCAAGTGTCCTACCCCTGGTAGTCAATATTGTCACCTTGCTTTGGTCCAAAGCGCATCTCCTAAATCATTAGGCCCAGAAAGTTATTCAACTTTCAGGGTTTGCAGGAAATATTTTCAAAATTTGTCATAGTGTCGAAAACCCACAGTGTTTTCAAAAAGTTCATGATGTTTTCGGTCTGTGTGTTTATGGCCTTCATTGTTTTCAACCCTGTGCTTCCTACTTTTGTGTGCTTATCCTTTAGCGTCGAAAACCCTGTGTGTTTTCGACCTCGCAGTCTCTTGTTTGAGGGTTGTTCCCTAACTGCGCAAGTGCTATGGGTGGTGGGCCTAAAATTTCAAAGGCTCTTCTCTGATTGGTTGTTGCATGGCCGCATGTCAGACTTCTTTGACATGCGATCATGTGACTGCTTGCCACTTGTCTGTGTGGGTCTGGTTCGTCCTGTTCATCTCGGCTAGCGGTTTGTTTTCTTCTGGCGACTATGTTGTCGCATGATCTCCTATTTCTGGCGGTTAGTGGTTAACATCCAGTGACTCAGTGGGTGGTTAGTTACAATGTCACTGAATGCCTAGTGGTTGGTAAGTGGGCTCAATTCTTCAAGCGACAGAGGAGAAGAGATCGACAGTCGGTGTGTGATCGCAAGGAATATTCTTTCCCCTTGCGATCATGCACATGCCATTGATTCTATTTGCAGAGCGCAGTGGTCCCGATGTTAGATGATAGGAAAAGATGTGTTCTAATTGGTTGTCGCATGGCCGTATGTCATAATTTTTTGACATGCGATCATGTGACCAGCTGCCACCTGTCCACGTGGTCCCAGCTTCTCATTTGTGTTTGGTTGCCTAGCGATTTGTTTTCTTCTAGCAACCTGGCGACTTACCATTTTCTCTGGTTGTTGAATCCTGGTGATTAAGGCCCTAGCATCTGGTGACCTAGCGGGTGGTTAACCTTTCCATAGTCATGATGTCGTTAGATGGTGGGCCCAGTATTTCTTGAGCGGAATAACATGCAGAACAGAGCTATGGTGACCGCATGATCGTGAGGAATTTTCCTCCTCTATGCAATCATGCGACCACCATCTGATCTTCCCAAAGGTGTAAAGCTTTTTCAAGGTTGCAGTGTTGGTGGTTTGTCACATTATCACCTAGCCCATCTCCATGCTATGCGATCATGCGACAACTATTGAGATCTCGCAGTTGCGGAGTTAGCCCGAGGTGTCTGGATGGTTTTAGAACATAAAGCCCGCGAAGGAAGAATGATCGGACGGCTGGGATATGAAATTGGTAAAGGTTTAAATGATGACCACCGATGTGCTGGGCGCCAAAGATGTAGCCGTTTGATTTCAAATTCAAATCTTCTAAGGGTTTGCAAGGACAAGAAGGACTGGTTTTAAATGTTTTAGCGGCCTGATTGGATTTGTTTGGTGTTGCGATGTGGTCCAGTGGCTATGTGGCTTAATTGCAGAAGTTGATTTGGTACCTGGTGAAGGACTTTCTTGGCTCGAGGTATTTGCAATAAATTTTGCGACCATTTCTAGCAGGTTGGGTGGTTGAAAACCCTAACCCTACTCATCCATAGCTTGTCGCAGATTTTCAAGATGACTAGGGGGTATAAGTTATAGAATTTCAAATTTTTAAAGGGTTCCAAAAATGTTTTTGCTTTTGGTCCCTAGTTTTTGACTGTATATACTGATACAAGTCTGGTTTTGTGACTTTTCTTAGCTTTGTGTCATGCTAATTGTATGTTGATTGTGGATTTCTTATGAAAACATCATTGAATCCCAATCTTGTATCTTGTGTATTTCTTCTTGCTTGTCTCTGAGCTCATTTATGTTAATATCACAAAGTGTGTTAATGTATGGTAAACAAAGAGTATTTTGAATTCATCTCTGAGTTTCTAACAAAGTTAGGATTAAAGCCTTTTAGGTGAATTCAGTGAGTTTAGAGCTAGGTATAGAATTTGATGTCCTTGTGCTTGAGGGAAAGGGGTAATAGGCAAAGCACTTACTCTGGTTTCCATTATGTTTGATTTGAGGTGTTCAGTTGAGGTATATAGTTAGGTGACTCTGAGCCCTGGATAAGGCACTAGTCCTTCCTCTTGAGGTATGCATGGTTAACAACCACAAACATAAACATTCATTTGATAAACCTTTTATAGATTTTTGTTGAGCATTGTATACATCATTTCGAGACTCCTTTGAAGAAGTGAGTCAAGGGTACACCAGCCTGAGCAGTGAGGCTCAAAGAGTAGAAGGATCCTTTGATCCTTGTCATTTGGCCCTCTTCCTTGTGGACTTTGGAGTGGTGATAGAGTCAGAGTTTCATTTACATTATCCATCAAAGTGTAAATCCGTAAGTTGAAGATCAAAGGGAATAATCCACAACCAACAAAATGGTGACTCCGCTGGAGACAACTATAAAGATATGCATTTGTTAAGAGTCAGTGATTCTACTAGGGAGAATCTAGAGAGAAAGGTAAAAGTCTCTTCTTGTTTTCCTATGTGTTTCAAGGATTTCCCATCTAGGTGGGTGGCGACTCAAAGGTTTGAACCAGTGCAACATATTGAAGAAGCATGGATAGGAGGAGAAATACTAGGTCATATGTTAGAAAGAATCCAGAGGTCACTCTAGAGCAGTTACCTAGACAGGAAAACAAGAACTAGATTAGAAGGAATGGTGAGCCTGCCAGTGCTCCCATGAGAGAAAAAAGAAATACTAGAGCCTGAAGACCACATGTATCCTCAAGTGAGGATGGTTCACAAAATAGAGTATCTAGATCAGAAGGTGGTCACTCTGAAGAGAGATTTTATGATACCCCTAAGGCTGCATTCCAAGATAAGGGTCCTTTGCCTACAGGTCATGATGAACAAAACAAAGATGTGGGTTTAGAGGTTGACTTGGATCTTGATGAAGATCAATTCAAAGGAGAACCCATGAGACATAGGAAAGTTCACTTCCTATATCAAAATCTTTCTGATATGGATGTGTCATCTGGTTCTGATGACATTATGGTAGATCCTAATGATTTGAATGCACTGAGGTTGTAGTTGGCAGAGTAGGATGCCATACATAAAAGATTACCGGAGGAGAGAGAGGCTGAAAAGGTAAATGCTTTGATAGAGAGGCAATCTCTTATTAGAAAAATAAATGAAATGAAGGAGAGAAATAAAATACTTTCCTCTGCTCCTAGAACGTTGTAGCATGATGTGCTTGGTGATCTTGATGCCTTGAGGAGTGACCAAGAACACTTACTACAGGATCATGAATTTGAAAATGAGGGCCCTGTGGTTAGACAAGTGCAAAGCTATGTCCCTTTGCCTAAAGATAAGGATGGACATAGGATTAGCAGACCTGCTATTATTATTAATGAGAAAGGAAAGCAGAAGATGGTGGGTGACCAAGCAAGCAAACCAGTGACAATACCAGGGATCCCACCACCTGATTCAAATAAGGACACTAAAATGGAGAGAAGGAGAAAGGAAGATGAGGACCTTGCAAGAGAACTAGAGAGAGCTAAGGTTGACACTGCCATTGCAGAAAAGAAAAGGAAGATCCAATTTTTGTGGGCTTCTTCAGCTAATGCTCTTGGCCCATCTGCTACTGAACTAGGCATGCCATCTATGACTACTACTATTCCACTTAGTAATGCTACTAGTTCTTTTCCTTCTACATCTGCTAGGATAGGTGCAGATCCTAGGCAGCAGTCAAATGCACAGATAAATGTAGATGCTAATGTTGATCCTAGGGTTAACACTAGTTTGAGCTTTCAAAGAAGACCTATGCAATTAGAAGGCTATAGGCAGATAAGTTTTGATGGAATTCCTGGCTATCCAAATGCTTTTCCAAGTGATATTAGAGATAAGGTACCTAAGTTTTCTGGTAATAATGCTATTAGTTGTGAAGAGCATCTTAGGTTATTTGTTGATATGCTTAATGATTATGAGGTAGAGCATGAGGATGTAGTCATGAAATTGTTTGTTCAATCTTTAATGGAGGATGCTTGAGATTGGTTTAAGACGCTTCCTGATAAGTGTATTGATACTTGGGACTCTTTTGAGAAATGTTTCAAAGAGCAGTATGGTGATAGGCCTAATGCTAGCTTCATGTTGAATGAATTCAATACCATAAGGAAAAATCAGAATGAGTCTACAGCAGAGTTCAACATGAGATTTCAGAAGGGTATGCATAAGTTGTTCCAAGTTATGCGGTTGGATGACAATGTTTGTCTGACTACATACTTCAATGAATTTGATGGGAAGATGGGATATTTATTGAGGGATAAAGAACCAAGAACTCTTAGGGATGCTTTTAGGATTGCTATCAATATTGAGAACAACATGAAAATATCAAGAAAGTTGGGTGGAAAGAGAGATGACCCAAAGTTGTTTGGGGATAGGAAATACAAAAAGGAAAATGATAAGAGCGTTGGATCTAGGAGGCAGGAAGAAGATAAATTGGATAAGGTACTTAATGCATTGAAGGATTTGAAGGCACCTACAAATAGGAACATAAGTGCTCCTACCAATGAGAGGCCTTGGTTCAACAATAATTTTAGTAAGCAGAATAGACTACAGAATTACCCCTACAACACCCAATGGAAGGATGGCAAGCCTATTGTCCCTGCTACAAGAGGAAATAATGACAGAGGTGTCCCTGACCCTCTACATAAAGCTTCAATAAATGTCATGGAGAATGTACCTTGGTGTGTTGCATGCCAATCCCCTCATTCTGTAGAGCATTATGTGGTTGCACAATCTATGGCTGCAAATCAAGATTGTGGCGATAAGGAGATAGAACAAGAAGAGGAACAAGATGATGTTGGTTGCAACATGGCTTCTTCATATCTAGGATATGAAGATGATTCTAATTTTGATGAAGAGGCAGATGTGAATGTGAAGAGACATAATGAGGCCCTTTTTCATCAAGAGGTTTTTTCTGATGGTGAGTGCATTGATCAGAAAATATGTAACATGAACTCTTGTCCCAAGCTAGTAAATTTAAGAAGACCTTCTAGAGAAGAGATGGAGAGGATTACTACAGAAATGAATGCCCAAGTGCAAACTAGAGGCATGGTGGCAAGGAAAATAAATGAGAAAGCTACAGGAATGTTTTTAAAGAGTATCAACTCCAGAGAACCTAATGAGAACAAATCAAAGGTTGATCACCTGGTGAAATTAAAGAATGTAAAAGGTAAGCATTGTGAGCCTAGGGGAGTTGGAATTGAGAAGATCTCTTGTGAGATCGAGAAGCCAGTTAACACAATGGCTAAGGGTGAAAAAATGAAGGTGGTCAATACACCTAATATGTCAGACAAGCAAAAGGATGTTAAGGTAGTGCAGATTGAGTTTCCTGTTTCTACCCCTGTTGACATGTTATCCGTGTTGTCACAAATTATAGTTAAGGTTCCATTGTCAGAATTGTTGAGAATCCCTCAACATAAAGATAAGGCTATTGCATGGGTTGGTAATACTCACAAAAATGATACTTCATGCAATGGATCTCAGGATAAAGCTTTGAAGGATGTTGCTGCTTAGGGAATTGTGTCTCAAATTCCTCCAATATATTTGGATAGTTCTGTCAATGCCAGCCTTGAAAATATTGACCCATTCTTCTTAAGTGTTCTTGTGAATGGGATGAAGTTAAGAAATTGTATGATTGATAGTGGTGCCTCTAATATTGTCATGCCTTTCAAAATCATGGAGAGGTTGGGCCTTAAAGTTGATACAATGCAAGGCAGGTGTTGTGCAATGGACCAGAGGGAGGTGCCAGTTATTGGGACTATCAATGCAATGCCATATAGGTTGGTAGCATATCCAGAGAAAGAGATAAAAATGAGTGTTTTAGTGGTGGATATCCCCCCTCATTATGGGATGTTGCTATCTAGAAGATGAAGTGCTGCCATGGGTGGAAGTTTACAGTGTGATTTGTCCTATGCAAATTTCAAGATTGATGGTCAGTTTGTCAAGATTGAACGAGAGCCAAGAGTATGCCACATGATTGAGAGAAACATAGATAATGAAACTACATGTTTTGTGAATACTGATGTAAATGCTTTTAGGGTAGAGATCCCTGTATTTTAAAGTGAGCTTATTTTGTCACCTATTTCTACTGAGGTAGGTGCTGACTCTGTGAAGGGTGATTTGTGGGTCATGTACTTTGATGGTGCAAACTGCAAAAATGGTGCAGGAGCAGGTATTTTACTTATTTCTCCTGATGGAAACACCTACAATTTCTCTTTCACATTGAATTTCTTTTGTATCAACAATATAGCAAAATATGAGGCTTTGTTGTTAGGATTGAGGTTGGCACAAAAGCATGGTATAAAATGCATAAGTGTTATTGGTGATTCTGAGTTGGTGGTGTCCCAAGTCAGGTCAATGTATGCTTCCAAGAATAGAAGGTTGAAATAATATAGGAATGTAGTGTGGGATTTGATTGAGCATTTTGATGCCTTTAATATTGAGTGGAAGGATAGGAGTAACAACAAGATGGCTGACTTTTTGGCCAATATTGCAATCAATCCTAATGATGTCACATTCTCTGGTATTTCTAAAGTTGAAATTTAGGCTAGTCCTAGTATACCAGACAATATTGAGAATTGGCAAGTTTTTGATGATGATAATGATATTTTGAAGTTTATGGATTGCAAGGATCAGTATCATGGTCAGGAACTTGATTGTTCAGCCTTGGTTGAGTCAATAGAAGGAAAGGAGGTTGTCTTAGGCAATGAGGTCATTCATCTTAGAACTAACAAGGTGCCCAAGGGGCTTGTTGTTTTGGAGACTGTCTTTGACAACCAAGATAGAGCTCAAAAGAATATCAAAGGAGAAGATCATGCTAATCTTGAGGAGATAAATCTTGGATCACATGAGGCACCTAATAAAGTATACATTGGTAGAGATATATCTCAAAAGGTGAGGAGACCTCTGGTTGAATTATTGAGGAAATTTAGGCATGTTTTTGCATGGTTGTATGATGACCTAAAGGTTTATAAAGAGGATTTATTTCATCATGTTATTCCATTAAGAGAAGATGCTAAACCTTTCCAGCAAAAGCAAAGGCCTATTAATCCTACTTTGGCACCCAAGATGCAAGAAGAATTAATGAAGTTGAGAGATGCTGGCATTATCAAGCCTATAAAGCATTCTTCTTGGGTGTCAAACCTTGTTCCTGTAAGAAAAAAGAATGGTGACATCAGGCTTTGTGTGGACTTCAGAAATTTGAACATCAGCTCATTGAAAGATAATTATTGTTTTCCCAATATGGAGGCTATGTTGCAGAGAGTAACCGGATCAGAATTGATGTCAATGATGGATGGTTTCTTTGGCTACAATCAGGTCATTGTTAAGGAATTAGAACAATTCAAGACAACCTTTACAACACCTTAGGGAACATATGTCTATGTGAGAATGCCTTTTGGTCTCACAAATGCTGGTGCTACTTTTCAGAGGGCAATGGATGTTGCCTTTTCAGATTTCATTAATGATTTCTTTTTTGTGTATCAGGATGATTTAACTGCATATTCCAAGAAGGAAGAGGACCATTGTGCTCATTTAGAGAAAATACTTATGAGGGCCTTGGAATTTGGCATTTCATTAAACCCAAGGAAATGTGCTTTTGGTGTCACAGAAGGTAAGTTGTTTGGCCACTTAGTTGGGAAGCAAAGAGTGAGAATTGACCCAGAGAGGGTAGCAATAATTGATAAAATTCAGAGGCCAAAGAATGTTAAAGGGATTCAGTCCTTCTTTGGTCAGGTCAATTTTCTAAGGAGGTTTGTGACAAACTTTGCAGAGGTTACTAGACCTATTTCCAAGATGTTGAAAAAGGGATATGTAATCAATTGCAAGGGTGAGCCTGATGAGGCTTTCAAGAATATGAAGCAGGCTATAAAAGATGCACCAATGCTAAAGGAACCTAATTATAGTGTCCCAATGCATATCTTTTCTTTTGCATCTTTTCACACTGTTGCTGCAGTTTTGTTACAAAAGAATAAGGATGGTTTTGAGTAGCCTATTGCATTCTTCAATAAATCTTTGCAGGTTGTAGAATTAAAGTATGACATAAATGAGAAGCAAGCTTATGCACTTGTGAAAGCAATCAAGGCTTTTAGATGTTACTTGATGGGAGCAGTTGTGATTGCTTTTGTGCCAAGTGCAGCTATGAAGGATATGTTCTCACAACAGGAGGTGTCTGGAAGAAGATGCAGATGGATCACTAGGATCCAGGAATTCAATGTTGAGATCTAGATCACTAAATTGGTTAGAGGATAGGGATTGGAAAAGTTGATGGCCCAATCCAATCTAGATGCAAACTAGGTAAATCATTCCGAAATTGATTATACATGTGATATGGATGATTGTATTTGGTATCAGGATATTATTTACTATTTGAGAAACATGAGATGTGAAGATAGTATGAATGATAATCAAAGGAGGACATTGAAGTTATAGGCCATCAAGTATGTGATTGTGAAATGTAAGTTGTATAGAAAAATTTTGGACTGCATACTGTTGAAATGTGTGGATGAGAATCAGGCTAATGTGTTGTTGAAGGAGATGAATGAGGGATTTTGTGGTGGACATTATATGGGTAAAAAAAGTACCCATAAGATCTTGAGAGTAGGATTTTGGTGGCCCACAATCTTCAGGGATGCAGAACAGTTGGTAAGGAGGTGTGATGCTTGTCAAAGGTTCTCTAGTAAACTTAAGTTTTCAGGTAATGTACCATTAAAACCAGTAGAAGTTTAGGCTCCTTTCCAGCAGTGGGCAATTGATTTCATAGGGGAGATACCAAAAAAGTCAAGTGGAGGACATTCATGGATCTTAGTTGCCACTGATTACTTTACAAAGTGGGTAGAAGCTATACATACAAGGAATGCAACTAGTAGGGTGGTAATTAATTTCCTGGTGAATAATATTATTACAAGGTTTGGGTGCCCTGAGAGGATAGTGAGTGATAATGCTATGTGCTTCAGGTCTGCTGAATATAAGGAATTTTGCAAAGGTTTGGGAATTCAAATTTCTAATTCCTCACCTTATCATCTGCAAGGAAATGGTCAGGGAGAATCTACTAATAAGGGCTTGATTAAAATCTTGAAGAGAATTATGAAGAAGAATAAGAGGGCATGGAATTCAAAGCTGCCATTAGCTTTATGGGCTGATAGGATAACTGTGAAGAGGGCGATTGGTTGTGCACTATTTGACCTGGTGTATGGAATTCATGCTAGAGTGCCTCAGAATAATTTGTTGGAGATGTACAAGTTTGTGTAGTTGTATGATGATGACATTGATGATGAGATGTAGTTGAGAATTGAGGACCTCATTAGGTTGGATGAAACTAGGAAGAGAATCAGTTGCAAGGAATGCCAAATTGCAGTTACAGGTTAAGAATCTATATGATAAAAAGACTGTTGATAGAAATTTTGAGCCTGGTGATTTAGTGTTAGTTTGGAATGCCAGATTGGAGGATAAGGGGAAACATGGTAAATTTGATCCCATCTGGTTAGGGCCATATTTGATTCATTCGAAATGGGGCCAAGATTCTTACATCATCAAGAATTTTTAGGGTGATATTCATGACTTGCCAGTTCATGGACAATTCTTGAAGTAGTACTTCGTTTGAGGTACTCTATTTTCTATGAACAGTAGTTAGGGTTGTACATCTTGTAAATCTCTGTATATAAGTTGCTTTCCCCTACCTTGTTTTTCCCTGGTCTATCAGTTTTTGGTCCTGTTGCTTGGTCTTGCCCTACTTTCTCCTTGCTCTCTAGAATTTTGTCCTGTGGGATGGTCTACTTTTACCAGTGATTCTAAGTCCTTGCTATGCCTGCAGGAGGCATACATCCCTAGACAGAGCCACTATTAGGCCATTTTTCTATCATGGCAAAATCTTTTGAAAATAGCCTCTCCCTTGCAAGTGTGTGTCAAGTGTCCTGCCCTTGGTAGTCAATGTTGTCACCTTGCTCTGGTCCAAAGTGCATCTCCTAAATCATTAGGCCTAGAAAGTTATTCGAGATTCAGGGTCTGTAGGAAATATTTTCAAAATTTGCCACTGTGTCGAAAATCCACAGTGTTTTCAAAAAGTTCATGATGTTTTTGGTCTGTGTGTTTTCAGCCTTCATTATTTTCAACCCTGTGCTTCTTGCTTTTGTGTGCTTATCCTTTGGCATCGAAAACCCTATGTGTTTTTGACCTCGTAGTCTCTTGTTTGAGGGTTGTTCCCTAACTGCGCAAGTGCGATGGGTGGTGGGCCCAGGTTTTCAAAGGCTCTTCTCTGATTGGTTGTCACATGGCTGCATGTCAAACTTCTCTGACATGCGATCATGCGACCACTTGCCACTTGTCTGTGTGGGTCCGGTTCTTCTTGTTAGTGGTTTGTTTTCTTCTGACGACCTGGTGACTATGTTGTTGTGTGATCTCCTCTTTTCTGGCAGTTAGCGGTTAACATCTAGCGACTCAGCGGGTGGTTAGTTGTGATGTCGCTAACTGCCTAGTGGTTGGTAAGTGGGCTCAATTTTTTAAGTGGTAGAGGAGAAGAGATCGATGGTCAACGTGTGATTGCAAGGAATATTCTTTCACCTTGCGATCATGAGCCTGTCGTTGATTTTGTTTGTGGAGCGCGGTGGTCCCAGTGTCAGACGATAGGTGGAGATGTGTTCTGATTGGCCGTCACATGGCCGCATGTCAGAATTTTCTGACATGTGATCATGTGACCATCTAGCACCTATCCACGTGATCCTAGCTTCTCAGTTGTGTTCAATTGCCTAGTAGTTTGTTTTCTTCTGGCGACCTGACGACTTGCAGTTTTCTCTGATCGCTGAATCCTGGCAGTTAAGGCCCTAGCATCTGGCGACCTAGCAGGCGGTTAAGCTTTCCATATTTTTGATGTTGCTAGATGGTGGGCTTGGTATTTCTTGAGCAGAATAACATGCAAAAGAGATCTACGGTGGCCGCATGATCGTGAGAAATTTTCCTCACCTATGCGATCATGTGACCACTATCCGATCTTCCCAAAGGTGTAAAGCTTTTCTGGGTGGTAGGTTTGTTTGCTAGGGTGTACTGACGTGCGTGATTTTCATTGGCTGGTAGATGCTAAGGTGGATACATGAGGTGGGCCTGATACTTAGGGGCGTGCAACGGTTGTAGTGTTGGCAGGTTGTCGCATGATCGCGTAGCCCGTCTCCATGCTATGCGATCATTCGACAACTATTGAGATCTCATAGTTGTGGAGTTAGCTTGAGGTGTCTGGATGGTTTTCAAACATAAATCCCGTGAAGGAAGATTGATTGGACGTCTGGGTTATAAAATTGGTAAAGGTTTAAATGATGACCGCCGATGCGCTCGGCGCCAAAGATGTAGCCGTTTGATTTCAAATTCAAATCTTCTGAGGGTTTGCAATGACAAGAAGGACTAGCTTTAAATGTTTTAACGACCTGATTGGATTTTTTTGGTGTTGCGGTGTGGTTGAGTGGCTATGTGGCTTAATTGCAAAAGTTGATTTGGTACCTGGTGAAGGACTTTCTTGGCTTGAGGTATTTGCAGTAAATTTTGTGACCATTTCCAACAAGTTTGGTGGTTGAAAACCCTAACCCTAGTCATCTGTAGCTTGTTGTAGATTTTCAAGATGACTAGGGGGTATAAGTTGCAGAATTTTGGATTTTGAAAAGGTTCCAAAAACATTATTTCTTTTGGTCCCTCATTTTTGACTGTATATACTGATAGAAGTCTGGTTTTGTGACTTTTCTCAGCTTTGTGTCATGCTAATTGTATGCTAATTCTGGATTTCTTAATGAAAACATCATTGAATCCCAATCTTGTATCTTGTGTATGTCTTCTTGCTTGTCTCTGAGCTCATATATTTTAATATCACAAAGTGTGTTAATTTATGGTAAATAAAGAGTATTTTGAATTCATCTCTGACTTTCTAACAAAGTTAGGATTAAAGCCTTTTAGGTGAATTCAGTGAGTTTATAGCCAGGTATAGAATTTGATGTCCTTGTGCTTGAGGGAAAGGGGTAATAGGCAAAGCACTTACTTTGGTTTCCATTGTGTTTGATTTGAGGTGATCAGTTGAGGTATACAGTTAGGTGACTCTGAGCCCTGGATAAGGCACTGATCCTTCCTCTTGAGGTATGCATGGTTAACAACCACAAACATAAACATTCATTTGATAAACCTTTTATAGATTTGTGTTGAGCATTGTATACATCATTTTGAGACTCCTTTGAAGAAATGAGTCAAGGGTACACCCACCTGAGCAGTGAGGCTCAAAGAGTAGAAGTATCCTTTGATCCTTGTTAGTTGGCCCTCTTCCTTGTGGACTTTGGAGTGGTGATAGAGTCAGAGTTTCATTTACATTATCTATCAAAGTGTAAATCCGCAAGTTGAAGATCAAAGGGAATAATCCACAACCAACACATTATTTCTCCAAGAGCTCGTGCCCTTTCTAGAAGCCAAAATAAAGCATCAATGGATGGTTCCATTGTGGTTCCAGTTGTTGCCCTTGCAAACAAGCGAGAATCTTGCCCAAAACCCAACAGCAACATACCAAGTCACCTTAAGCTCCTCATAGCAGTTTGAGGAGACCAAGTATTCCTATAAATTTGTAGAGCTTTTTGATGAATTCAAACCACCAAATTAAACAGCCTTCGAGGTTCAACCTCCAAGGATATTCCATAAAGTCTAAGTACTTTGGCATTAATGTTTTCATTAATGACTGCAATTAACGAACTCATTCCCTCCATGTTCATAGCAAGTGGCATAGTAACAAGTTACCTAATTCTAAACTCTAGAGCCATTACTTGCGTTTGACAATATGATTTTCCTTGTATATACTTAGTACATTGAATGTGGAATATATCATAGTCCAAGAACAATAACATACCTATAGTGATAGGTATAATAGTTATAGATAGGATAGTGTAGATACAACACCACTTATTAACACTAACAGTACTTCAATTAACTTCTAAAAATTACATTACCATAACATAGGACTAACTAGTCATTACTGAATCTTAAGTACACACGCATATAAACTTATGTATAATTATACATATGCAAACATATATACGCATTATATATGCAATCACATACACATCTATGTACTCCCATAGACGTGTATGTGATTCCCATATATAATCAACATCATATATAAATATGCATATATATACTCATACATAACATTATACAGATATATATTAAATATCCTGCAATCAAAAGTAAAGCATCTCATAAGGTATATAGGATAAACTGTAAATCAAAGATAACCTTATAAATATAGTTCATTAATCAAATGCAAATAATTCACATACTAAAATAGCTCGAATCCAAACACATATAGTATTGAAACTATAAATGGTTCATGACATATCACATGAAATACAATTTAGGAATCTGAAACTAACATTCTAATTCCACTGCATTGATCTAAAAGTTTTGATAACCAAAATACTAACATCCATAACCCAAAATAGAAGCAGTAGTTTAGAGCAAAAGTGACTTATCCATATGCTCAAACATCCAAATGTCTAGAAACAAATATAATATCCCAAAACATATAATAGAATAGAATACTAGAATAAAATCCATCCACAGGTCTAGCCATGGACCCAAGGGGCATGACATACTAGATTAAATAAGAGAGAGAGAGAGAGAGAAATATAAATAGAGGGATAGATGGAGATGGGAAGATAGAGAGAAAGAGTGGGAGAGAAAGGATTTGGTAAAGATGTGTAATTGATAAATGTAGAGGAAGAGATATATATAGGGAGAGAAAAATATATAATGTGTATATGTGATTGAGAGAGAAATAAATAGAGAGATAGAGTAGATTGAAAACAAAAAAATAGAGTCATGTAGATAGAGAGATATAAAGCAAAGATAATCTAGGGAGAGATAGAGAGATATAGCTAATTAAGAGATAGAAGTATAAGGAGGCACACACACACACACACACAGATATATATATATATATATATATATATATAGAGAGAGAGAGAGAGAGCTTACATCATAACAAATTAATTAATAACTTTTAATATAATTGAACAATAATCCAAAGTGAGCTATGACCTAAATTATAATTAAACATTATATAAACAAATATTAGCTCTAACCCTAACACTAAACAAAATTGAGCCCTAACCCTAACATTTAAATCGATTGATCCCTCTTCGTAAGAGTACTCTAAAATTAATCCTTTCTCTAGACTTAACTAAGACAAATTGAGTAGTAACCCTAAACTAAATAGAATCACAATCTCAAGACTAAACTAAATAGAATCATAATCTCAAGACTAAACTAAATTAAACCAAACCTTGGATCAAATAAATCTATGATACTAACACTAAAGCAAATTGAACCATAACACGAAATTAAATAAAAGTCTAATGCTATTGTAAATTGAACACTTACTCTAAAACTATTCAAACAAGGTTGCATAGCAACGAAGTTCCTGCCATAATTTTGGTAGGATTAAGAAAATATAGTTTAAGTTTAAATAACATATTTCTATTTCCAAAAAGTGTGGATATGTGAGGGTGATAATATTAAAAATTAATTATTATTTTTTAATATATATAAATATATCGAATGTAATATATCATATTTACTTTAATACAATATATGAAATTTTTTTTTTTATTAAATTAAAATCAACATTTTACTATTAAATAAAATAGAGTACAAAATAGTGTACTAAAATTTAAAGATGTAATTTTATATTTGTTATACACTATGCTTTCATGCTTTCATTGTTTACAACATTGTTATGTATTGATTAAATGTAGTGTATATTTTAATAATTAAAATATTAATAATTATATGCTTTCATACTGTATATAAAAATATAAATATAATTATGCTTTCAACCAATATGCTTTATAATTATAGTTCTAAAATATAATTACTAAAATAATATTAGTGTATATATATAATTACTAAATATAATTATTAAAATAATATTAGTGTATATATATGATTTCTACACTAAAATTTTAAAATTAATATTTTAATAATAAGCATTAAAATATAAAATATTAGTTTTGGTTGATTAATTATTACAATATACATAAAATATAAAATAAGAAATAAATAAAGTATTGATAAATATGTGAGGTTTTCATAAAAAAAATTCCATACTTAAATAAAAGACATTAATAATTTATAATTTTATAATTTTAATATTATATTAATCTTTCATATCATAAAATATTTATATTTTATAAAAAAAATATAATATAAATATATCGAATGTAATATATCATAATTATTTTAATACAATATATGAAAAAAAATTAATTGTTAAATTAAAATCATGATTTTACTATTAAATAAAATAGAGTACAAAATAGTGTACCCAAATTCAAAGATATAATTTTATATTTGATATACAGTATGCTTTCATCTTTCATTGTTTACAACATTGTTATGTATTGATTAAATGCAGTGTATATTTTAATAATTAAAATATTAATAATTATATGCTTTCATACTGTATATAAAAGTATAATTATGTTTTATAATTATAATTTCAATTATATATATATATATATATATATATATATATATATATATATATATATATATATATATATATATATATATATATATATATATATATATAATTACTAAATATAATTATTAAAATAATATTAGTGTATATATATGATTTCAACCAACTATCAATATACAGTAAAATTTTAAAATTAATATTTTAATAATAAGCATTAAAATAAAAAAAATTTGTTTTGGTTGATTAATTATTAAAATATACATAAAATATAAAATAAGAAATAAATAAAATAATAATAAATATGTGAGGTTTTCAAAAAAAAAAATTCATACTTAAATAAAAGACATTAAATATTTTGTCTTTCTTTGTTTGGTAAATCAAAAAAATTATTCACATGTACTTTAGCCTATAAACATTTTGATGAAATTTGATTGGTTGAAATTGCATATTTTAATAGGAACTAATAATATTATTGTGACTACAATCGTCCATATTGAACTTTGAAATTAAACAAATATTTCCAAGAAATCTGCCCTTATTGCTCAATTCATCTTAGCCAATGAGATCACAAAAAATTAATTTTCTACATTTATTCTGTTAAACAAATTGCATCTTACTTTAAATAAAATAAATATTTTTTCAATATCACAAAAATACTGATATGTCATTTGTTAAAAACTTAGTTATTAATAACAAGTTAAAGTTCAGTCAATGCCTATAGTTCTAGGCCTTCGGTAGGAACTAAAAACAAAGTTGCATAGCAACGAAGTTCCTGCCAAAATTTTGGTAGGATTGGTTAAAATTTAGAAAAGAATTTAGAAGTTGTATATGTTAAACAAATATTTCCGAGAAATGAGATCACAAAAAATTAATTTTCTACATTTATTCTGTTAAACAAATTGCATCTTACTTTAATTAAAATAAATATTTATTCAATATCACAAAAATACTGATATGTCATTTGTTAAAAACTTAGTTATTAATAACGAGTTAAAGTTTAGTCGATGCCTATAGTTCTAGGCCTTCGGCAGGAACTAATATAAGCCAACTTGAACCCATATATGGTTAGAATCAAAACTCATATACCAAATAGAAGACAGATTTCAAATCAAAGAAAATCTAAATTATAATGCTAAACCAAATTGAATTCTAATCCTATACCTAAATGAACGCTAGGCCGTTTTGAAAGCTAACCCTAAAAAAAACTAAAAACTAACACAAATCAAATTGTAACCCAAAACTAAATAGAATCATTACTTGAAGACTAAACCAAATTGGAACCCAATATAATATTTTTCCTTAAATTAAATCATATAGAACCCTAATCCTAAATTTCGTTGAACACTAGATACCAAGTTTAACCCCAAGCCTATAGAAAAATGAATCTAAATACTAAAACAAATTGATCTCTAAAACTAATAATAAACTAAATAGAATCCTCACTTTGAATTGTAATAAACCTTAATAATAAACTAAATTAAACACTAACACTAAACCTAATAGAGAAACAAGGTTGCATAGCAACGAAGTTCCTGCCATAATTTTGGTAGGATTAAGAAAATATAGTTTAAGTTTAAATAACATATTTCTATTTCCAAAAAGTGTGGATATGTGAGGGTGATAATATTAAAAATTAATTATTATTTTTTAATATATATAAATATATCGAATGTAATATATCATATTTACTTTAATACAATATATGAAAAAAAAATTTGTTAAATTAAAATCAACATTTTACTATTAAATAAAATAGAGTACAAAATAGTGTACTGAAATTTAAAGATGCAATTTTATATTTGTTATACACTATGCTTTCATGCTTTCATTGTTTACAACATTGTTATGTATTGATTAAATGTAGTGTATATTTTAATAATTAAAATATTAATAATTATATGCTTTCATACTGTATATAAAAATATAAATATAATTATGCTTTCAACCAATATGCTTTATAATTATAGTTCTAAAATATAATTACTAAAATAATATTAGTGTATATATATAATTACTAAATATAATTATTAAAATAATATTAGTGTATATATATGATTTCTACACTAAAATTTTAAAATTAATATTTTAATAATAAGCATTAAAATATAAAATATTAGTTTTGGTTGATTAATTATTAAAATATACATAAAATATAAAATAAGAAATAAATAAAGTAATAATAAATATGTGAGGTTTTCATAAAACAAATTCCATACTTAAATAAAAGACATTAATAATTTATAATTTTATAATTTTAATATTATATTAATCTTTCATATCATAAAATATTTATATTTTATAAAAAAAATATAATATAAATATATCGAATGTAATATATCATAATTATTTTAATACACTATATGAAAAAAAATTAATTCTTAAATTAAAATCATGATTTTACTATTAAATAAAATAGAGTACAAAATAATGTACCCAAATTCAAAGACATAATTTTATATTTGATATACAATATGCTTTCATCTTTCATTGTTTACAACATTGTTATGTATTGATTAAATGCAATGTATATTTTAATAATTAAAATATTAATAATTATATGCTTTCATACTGTATATAAAAGTATAATTATGTTTTATAATTATAATTTCAATTATATATATATATATATATATATATATATATATATATATATATATATATATATATATATATATATATATATATATATATATATATATATATATATATATAAATATAATTATTAAAATAATATTAAAATTTACTAAATATAATAATAATATTGATTTCAACCAACTATCAATATACAGTAAAATTTTAAAATTAATATTTTAATAATAAGCATTAAAATAAATTTTTTTTGTTTTGGTTGATTAATTATTAAAATATACATAAAATATAAAATAAGAAATAAATAAAATAATAATAAATATGTGAGGTTTCAAAAAAAAAATTCCATACTTAAATAAAAGACATTAAATATTTTGTCTCTCTTTGTTTGGTAAATCAAAAAAATTATTCACATGTACTTTAGCCTATAAACATTTTGATGAAATTTGATTGGTTGAAATTGCATATTTTAATAGGAACTAATAATATTATTGTGACTACAATCGTCCATATTGAACTTTGAAATTAAACAAATATTTCCGAGAAATCCGCCCTTATCGCTCAATTCATCTTAGCCAATGAGATCACAAAAAATTAATTTTCTACATTTATTCTGTTAAATAAATTGCATCTTACTTTAAATAAAATAAATATTTTTTCAATATCACAAAAACACTGATATGTCATTTGTTAAAAACTTAATTATTAATAACGAGTTAAAGTTCAGTCGATGCCTATAGTTCTAGGCCTTCGGCAGAAACTAATAAACGAAGACGACCCTAATCATAAACCTTATAAATCCCAACTCTAAACCTAAATCTCTAAATAAATTATTAATCTTAACATGAAAACTAGACCAAATTCAATAAGATTCCCTAACATGAAATCAATTTAGAATATATTCCTAAAGAGAATAAAACACTTAATTACATATAACCCTAAATGAATTTGACTTGAAATCGTAAGCATAAATGAAAATCAAGTATACTCCTATTCATAATTGAATATTAAGACAAATTATAACTTAAACCTAACTATCAACCCAAAGATTCCATTCAAATAACACAATACTATATTGATCCCTAATCGTAAATTAAATCTTATCATTACCTAAATATGAATTTTAATTGAAATCTAACCCTAAACAAAATTGATTGTTAAAAATTATATCCTATAAAAATTAAAGCCTGAATAACTCTCAGCTTCCCTATATATATTATATAATATAAATATAAGCTACTATAATTTCACTTCTAATTTTTATTCTAGATGAATGAGACCTAGTGTTTTTCTTTCAGGTTTTTAAAGATCCTTTTTTGTGAAACTTCGTGGAATAGTCAGGCAAATGAAGACTTTCTCCTACTCCCCTACATATAATATTTGGATATATATATATAGTGACATTAATATATAAATAATAAATGATAGGCATAATTATTTTTTAAAATATAGGTAACAACCTATAGCACAATGGTAAAGTTGTGAGCCTCCAATCTAAGAGGTCTTGGGTTCAAATCTACTTAATCTTAAAAAATAATAATACAATGATAAAGTTTTAATAAATTTTTTTAAATTAATAATAACTATATTTAAGGTTCATATCATGGTTATGGTTATGGTTTTGATTAGGGTCAATATTTAGAAAAGTTTAGGTTTTAAGACATGGTTAGGGTAGTATTAGGTTTCGAGTTTGGGTTATGATCTTATTTAAGATTATGGTTTAATATTTGGGTTAGGGTTACAATTATGATTGGGGTTAGAGTTATAATGAATAAGGTTTAGGTCTACAATTATGACCTTAGGGTAAGGGTTTAGTTGCATAGTTAAAGTTAGGGCCTTTATTAGGGTTAGAATCATCTAATCCTCTATTCCCTAATTGTAATTCCCTATCTCCCATTGCACCCATTGCACCATAAGGTACAATTGTTACCTACAAATTCCATTAGATACGATTGCTACCTACAAATTATCATTATGATATTAAAATTTAACAAGGATACAAACTTTATTTATTCTACAAATTATAGAATCTTTTATATATTTTTAGCAAATAATTTTTTATGAACTATTTATTTTTTTAGGAGGAGAATTTTCACAATTTCGTATATATTATTAGTATTTGTACCATTATGCTAAATACTATTGTACTAATTTTTAGCTAATTAGTTATTAAGAAAAATTGTGTCAACCAATTATTATTAGTCCCTACCATTAAGGTAGGAGACTAAAGTTTTCAATTGTCTTTTGAACGTTAGTTTGCTCGTTGAAAACAGGACCATGGAAAAATATCTTGCCAAAAACTATAGTCTTGGCTAAAATCAAATGCATTTACAGTTGGGGTTACAGATGTCTATTATAATTGAAACAACAGTTGGCATTTTCCCTTTTCAACATGAAGGTGAGGTGTGTTGTTCTTGTTAGATTTGATACATCTGTTTCGCTGAACAAGAATAATAAAAGAACAAAATGTAATACATTTATCAATTCCTAGCACTTTCTCTATCCTGATGATGGATCATAGAGTGTGATCCGAAATGTTGATGCCAAAAATACACACACAATCGAATCCAGAAATTCATAAATGTATTACTAATGGATTGTGGAAATCTAATGCTATTAAAAGAACAAAATGTATTAAAAAAACTTCCATCTTAAAAAAAAAAACCCTTTCATCATTGAGAAGGTTACTCTAATTTAGGAGGCTATAGAGATCATCCAGGTTACCAAGTTAAACAAACAGAGACATTGTCTTAGCTGAATTTCAAACGTGCACGAGGTATGGCTGCTCAGTTTTGGAATTTTCCCTGGCTGTGTAATGGTTTTTTTTTTTTTGTTGTTTCTATTCCTTGGATTCACTTTCTCAAAAAAAAAAGCTAAAATGAAGTGAGATGGCTATGTGAATGGTGGTAGTCTATACCCAACCCTTTGTGACTTTCATCTAAAGCCTAAAAATTCTCCTGAAGGCTTGCAAATACAAACTGCAATTGAAAAACAATTCCTTTGCAAGGTGACTGCTGAAAATAGAGTTCATGGGTCTCTCTTTCTAGTTCTTTGATTCCCCAATAAAGCCTAGTCTTATGCCACCTTTGGTCACAGGCTCTTGCTAGAAAAAAAATTCCTCTGAACTAACCGTAAATGATTTCAAAATGAAATGATCCAAAACTTTGTTAAACCCATGCTTGACAAAATCTAAGTTTGAAGTTGAAACTTTAGTTAAATTGAAATTTGACAAAAACTATTTTATTTACAATAATCAAAAACCAATTCTTATTCATGAGACTAGCTAGAGCTGTAATGGTTGAAGATATTCTCAAATTACTTGTTGATGGTAATACTCTAGTCACTTATTTTATGATAAACCTACCCAAACAATGATTACTTATATACTCACACATACCCAAATGATGATTACTGATCAACTATAGCAACCAAAAAATTAGAGAGCTCATGAAAGAATTCTCAGAAGAGTAGACTTCAATTTCTACTGACTAAAGAAAAAGGTGTGACTGACCTTTTCATTTTCCTATGATCACTTCTATTTAAGCATAACCAGGAGCTCAAATTCTATATTTATTCATTCAACTGTGTTTGGCATTGAATTTTCCACTGTATTATTTTTAGATTGGCTAAGGAAAGCCATGTCAAAAATGTAGTTTACTGAGACATATAAAATATCGAAAAATTAGATTTTTAGTATTTTCCCAATTCCATCCTGATCAACATGTTTAAGAAGAAGCCAACGAGGAGCAGATAAGGCAAGAATTTCCTCATGGATGGCTTTAGGAGTCCAAGCGAGTGCACAAAAGGAGGTATCACCAATGGTCCAATACTGCATTTTGAGCATCGCCTCTTGTGATTCTGAGTTAGAAAAGAAAATAACAAATAAACCTTTCTAGATTTGTCTATAGAAGGAGATATGGAGACCCATTTTTAAATTCCAAAAATTGTGGAACCAATCATCAAGAAATTTTCTTGCAGGACATTTATCTAATTCAACAACAGCGAAAAAATATAGCAAAATTCTTTAATCTAAATTTTTCTTTAGTAATTTCTTTGAGTATTTCAAGGTTAGGAGAAATGGACAGAGACTTCACCACAGCCCCAGAGTCCGTACCTGGTTCATAGACTCCATTCATACCAAAAAGAAAGAACTTGGCACCAGTAATAATTGTAGATGCAGTGTGTGAGACAGCCTCAGAGAAGGACTTATGTAATGAAGGTGAAGGTGGAGGGCCATTGGATTTATTAATATCACCCATCGAATCAGGCTCCATAGGAGCTCAAATGGAAACAAAAATAGAGGGAATGGCCACTAGCGAAATGCAGAGAGAGGAAAAAAATGTAATAAACACTAAGGAATGTTAGCAAACGTGGTTTCCAGCCTAACACTTTAATCTTCCCTACTTTTGTCAACCTTCCACACACCTTCTGGCATTTACTGTTTACCTTTTCGCATGATCACATAACTATTATTTGGTTTATGTGATCATGCGATTGCCTGCCCAACACTTTAATTTTTTATTCTTTCTCATAGTCTCATGGGTAATGTTTTATATATGCGATAACTTAATTTGGCGTGGGCCCCCTCTTTTGAGCTTATCGCATAATCGCATGACTATTATTTTATTCATGTGATTATGCGACCTGCCCATTTTTCCTCCGCCAACTACTGCATTTAATATGGTTTTTATTTTATAATTTTTCTCTAACGTTTCTTTAATTGGACATTCTCCAAGGAATTCCAGAAGTTTCCATAGGTAGAATATTTCTAAAAATAGGAATGTTTTTCTTAGTTTTGAGTCCAGAAAAATTCTCGGTCTATGCAAGAAATATATTGGGTGTTCTGAGCATTCTGCCAGCTCTCTGTGTAAATCTAAAATTTGACATTAATATAAACAATTTTATTATAAATCTCTGAGTGTCAATACTTTGTTTTATTATCTCCAGCATTTATGTGAATGTCTTCCTCCATCAAATTGGTATCAGAGCACGGTTATTGAAGAAAAAAAAAGTTTGTTGGAGATTGAAGCACAAAAAGGATCTGGGTATTATTTCTTGGCAAAATTTTATTCTAGGTAAAGAGTAAATCACAGAACAGTTGAAGATCTAAGGAGGTGAGCAAAGAAAGAAAAGGGTTTGTAAAAAAGGGAGAAAGTGTTACTGGTAAACCATGGTAGGAACTAGTGGGAGTATTTCTCAGCCTCAGATTCCAATTTTTAATGGCAAAAACTATGATTATTGCAGCATCAAAATGAAGACTCTCTTTCATTCTCAAGATGTTTGGGATTTAGTGGAAAATGGGTTTCCTGAACCACCAGACCAGCAGGCATATCAGGCCCTTTCACAAGCTGATAAAGATTTATTGAAGGAAAATAAGAAGAAGGATGCAAAGGCACTATTTTTCATTCAACAAGCAATGGAAGAATCAATCTTTCCAAAGGTTGCAACTGCCACAAGATCAAAACAAGCATGGGATAGTTTGCAAACAGCATACCAAGGCACATGCAAGGTAATAATGGCAAAATTGGAGATACTTAGAAGGGATTTTGAAAATTTACAAATGAAAGACTCACATTCAATAGATGTTTTTTTCACTCATGCAATGTCTATAGTAAATCAGTTAATGACCTATGGAGACACTATTGAAGATCAAAAGATTGTTGAAAAAATACTTAGAAGTCTGCCTGCTAAATTTGATGTCGTAGTAATAGCCATTCAAGAGGCTAAAGATCTTTCTCAATTATCAGTAGATGAATTAATGAGATCACTTTTAGTCCATGAGAAAAGATTGAACCGAATAGGGTCATCATCATTTGAGAATGCATTCAAGACTTGGCTCTCATTTGGCAAGTCAAGAGGGAGATCAAACAACAACAGAGGTAGATGACTTTTTTCATCAAGAGGAGGAAGAGAAAACACACAATTTGAAAGTAGAAGACCACCATCAAGCCCAAATACCCATTCTACATCAACAAGATGAAGGGGGAGCAGTCACTCTCAAAGCCATCATCAAGGAGAAAGGTATGATAAATCCAACATCCAATGTCATTATTGTAGCAAATTTGGGCATTATGCATCAGAATGTAGGAAAAAGCAATATGATTTGAATAAGCAAAAGGCACATTTCACAAATGAAAATCAGTCAAACACTAGTGACCAGGACACAATATTGATAGCATGCAATGTAGCACAAGAAAGTTCTAAAGAACTGTGGTTTTTAGATAGTGGGTGTAGTAACCACATGAGTTGTAAGAAGGATATGTTTTCAACAATAGACGATTCAGTAAAATCAGAAGTTAAGTTGGGAAATGATCAAAAAGTTTTAGTTACGGGCAAAGGGTCAATTAACATAAAAACAAAACAAGGTGAAGATAAACAAATTTTAGATGTATACTATGTTCCTGGATTACAACACAACCTTATAGGTATTGGGCAATTGGTATAAAAAGGATATAGAATATATTTTGAGAATGGTGAATGTGTGATCCTAGACAAGAAAGCAAGCAATAGGCTGATTGCAAGAGTTGAAATGACAAAGAATAGGATGTTCTCATTAAAAATTCAAGGTGGATTAATGATTGAGCCACAAGGTTTACAAAACTTTGCTGAAATAGCTTTTAAAGCTTCATACAAAAATGAATCTTGGCTATGGCATTTAAGGCTTAGACATTTAAACTTCAAAGGATTACAGCTATTATACAAGATGAAAATGGTATATGGGTTGCCACAAATAGAGCCACTTAAAACCACATGTGAGAGTTGCATATTGGCAAAACAACATAGGAAATCATTTCCAGTTGGGGAATCATATAGAGCAAAACAACCATTAGAAATAGTACATTCAGACATTTGTGGACCTATGCAAACACCTTCCATTAGTGGAAAACTTTATTTCATAACGTTCATTGATGATTTCAATAGAAAAGCATGGGTTTATTTCTTAAAATATAAATCTAATACATTTTCTATTTTCAAAGAGTTCAAGGCAAAAGTTGAAAAAGAAAGTGGATATTTTATTAAAACATTGAGAACCGATCAAGGTGGAGAGTATGTCTCAATTGAATTTCAAAATTTTTATAAAGAAAATGGCATAAATAAACAATTTACAGCAATGTACACACCTCAACAAAATGGAGTAGCAGAGAGAAAGAATAGAACAATCATGGAAATGGCACGTAGCATGATAAAAGATAAACACTTACCAAATGAATATTGGGCTGAAGCAGTTGCATGTTCAGTATATATTTTGAATAGGTGTCCAACAAAAGCAGTGATAAATAAAACACCAGAAGAAGCTTGGAGCAAAAGAAAACATAACATATCACATTTAAGAGTTTTTGGATGTGTGGCATACTCATTGATACCTCAAGAGTTGAGAAGAAAATTAGATGGCAAAGGAGAGAAATGTATATTTGTGGGATATAATGAACATTCAAAGGCATATAAGCTATACAATCCCATTACAAAGAAGCTAATAGTAATCCGTGATGTTGAATTTGTTGAAGAAGAGGCATGGGATGGAACCATAGACAAAATAAATTCAAATACACCTAATGTCCTACAAGAGAATGAAGAAGATGAAAATCAGGTTGCAAATCCTCCTATACAAGTAAATGCTCCTACAACACCATCAAGAGCACCTAGCACTCAAAATCCCACTGCAACAAATAATAAAAGTGAATCTTTTGATCTAATGCTTGCATCTTTAAGGTCTACATCCATAAACACATCAAAGAAGACAAGAAGTCTTAGGGAGATTTATGATGAAACGCAAGAAGCTAAAAATGCTGATTTTTGTTGTGATTTTGCATTTTTAACACAAGCTGATCCAATCTATTTTGAAGAAGCCTTAAAAGAAGACAAATGGATTATAGCCATGGATAAAGAGATTCAGTCAATAGAGAAGAATGAAACTTGGGATCTAGTAGAACTTCCTAAAGGAAAGGATGTGATTAGAGTTAATTAGATTTATAAGACAAAGTATAATGTTGATGGAAAAGTAGCAAAGCACAAGGCAAGACTAGTGGCAAAAGGTTTTACACAAAAGCCAGGTATAGATTTCAATGAACCATTTGCACTCGTGGTGAGATTGGATACAATAAGAATGGTCCTATCTATTGCAGCTCAAAACAAATGGAAAGTTTATCAAAGGGACATGAAATCAGCATTCTTAAATGGAATTTTGGAAGAAGTGTATGTAGGTCAGCCACCTAGTTATGAAGTTTTGGGAGAAGAACATAAAGTATGTAGATTGAAAAAGGCATTATATGGTTTGAAACAAGCTCCTATAGCATGGTACAACAGGATTGATTCCTATTTTGTGAACAATGGCTTTAACAAGTGTGGTAATGAACCTACTTTGTATATCAAAGTGAATGATGAAGAAGAAATATTGATAGTCTATTTATATGTAGATGATTTGATATTCACAGGAAATATGCAAACCAATACATTCAAAGCAGCCATGAAAAAGGAATTTGATATGACTGATTTGGGCCTCATGAGATACTTTCTTGGCATGGAGGTAAGTCAAAATGATCAAGGAATTTTCATATGTCAAAGCAAGTATGCTGGTGAATTGTTGAAAAGATTTAAGATGACAAATGTGAACCCAGCCCTTACACCAGTTGCATTGGGTTTGAAGCTTACTAAGGATGATCAAGGTCCAAGTGTAGATCCAACTTTATTCAAAAGATTAGTGGGCAGCCTCATGTATTTAACCGCCACAAGACCGGATATTATGTTTGGTGTTAGTCTTATTTCTAGATTCACGGAGAAACCAAAAGAGCCACATTGGAAAGCTAGAAAAAGAATTTTGAGATACATAGCTGGAACAATTTTTTTTGGAATTTCGTATACTTCTTTAGATGATTACAAACTGATTGGATATATAGACAATGATTGGGGAGGTAGCATATATGATAGAAAAAGCACTTCCGTATACATTTTTCATCTAGGTTCCGGTGTTATCTCTTCGGTATCAAAGAAACAACCTATTGTCACTCTCTCATCAGCTGAAGTAGAGCATGTAGCAGCAACATCAGCATCTTGTCAAGCAGTTTGGATAAGAAGAGTACTTTCAGATTTGGGGCATCATCAAGAAGAAGCTACGAAGATCTATTGTGATAACAATTTAGTAATTGCCTTATCTAAAAATCATGTATTTCATAAATGAAGTAAACATATTGATAACAGATATCATTTTATCAGAGAATTGGTAAACAATGGTGACATTCATCTTGAGTTTTGCAGGTCAAATGAACAACTTACTGATATTTTCACAAAACCACTGGCAAAGAACATTTTTGAACATCTTCGAGAAGAAATCGGCATTGCAGACATACATTACAGTGAAGATTAAGGGGGAGTGTTACCAGACGTGGTTTCCAGCCTGGCACTTTAATCTTCCCTGCTTCTGTCAACCTTCTGCACACCTTCCGACATTTACTGTTTACCTTTTCTCATGATCGCATAACTATTATTTGGTTTATGTGATCATGCGATTGCCTACCCAACACTTTAATTTTTTATTCTTTCTCATAGTCTCATGGGTAATGTTTTATATATGCGATAACTTAATTTAGCATGGGCCCCCTCTTTTGAGCTTATCGCATAATCGCATGACTATTATTTTATTCATGCGATTATGCGACCTGCCCATTTTTCCTCCACCAACTACTGCATTTAATATGGTTTTTATTTTATATTTTTTCTCTGACGTTTCTTTAATCAGACATTCTCTAGGCAATTCCAAAAGTTTCGAGAGGTAGAATATTTTTGAAATATATTGGGTGTTCTAAGCATTTTGGCAACTCTCTGTGTAAATCTAAAACTTGACATTAATATAAATAGTTTTATTATAAATCTTTCAGTGTCAATACTCTGTTTTATTATCTCCAGCATTTATGTGAATGTCTTCCTCCATCAAGGAAAAGCATTAAGTTGGAGTGAGCACACCTGGCATCCAGAAAAATGAGGAGAGGGAATGCAGATTCTTTTCACCAAAAAATTGCAGATCCTTTTCACCGAAAAACACAGATCCCATTTATCGTAGAACCATCTCCAAATTCCTTCCCCTAATATGAATTCAATGCGAATACAATCACCAAAAATGCAGACCTATTGAATCACCCAAATCATAGAGCAACTATGTGGGTCAAAAACACCGAAAACACTAAAATTATAGAGCAGCTTAATCTTTAACACTACCACAAAACTAAATCATAGCCCTCCAATTTAGTATATAAGCCTTGCTAGATTTAATCACTTCTAGTAATTTCCAGGTAAAACATTGATCACAGCTTCCAGATATTATGCCCTTAATAAATTATTTTTCATTCGGGTGCCTCTTTGAAAATAAGAATCTTATGCTGGCATTCACAATTATGCATTCAACTATTTTCTAACAAACGCAGATCCTTTTCTCCGAAAAAGGCAGATCCAAAATGCAGATCGAAAAATGCGAGATTAGTTTTCTTTCAATAATAATTGTTTGTTTATTTTCTTGCATTTGTATTTCATTCTTTGCATCTAGCTTCATCATTCTAACAAATATTGCATATCATTTTATAGCTTAATCTTGCATCAATAGATTTTATTTACTTGCAATTGAAACTCAAAGAATATTGTTATCATCTTGATAGTGTATGCATGTAATTTGTATCCCATCCCTTGAGAATCTTCCATTTTGATGTTGTCTAGTTACTAGTTCTCTTGGCTCAATCTGATGAGCTCATAAAGAGAACCAAACTCACTTCAAATAGGAAGCAATAAGAGAGTTTCAAGAATTATTTGATGTTCATTTGAATATATGTTAGTTTAGAAATGTTAGATATAATGGTTTATTAAGTGTGTTTGGTTTGCATATTGCCATTTCACATTTTAGTACACACATTTTTGCGAACCATTGTAGCTCTCAGATTGTTTGTAGGCCTTTTTTTTCTTACACAATTGTTCCAAAATCTGAAACTCTGACTTGTAACATTCTAGGACTCAAAGTGTACTAAGGCCACATAGAAGCTGACAAGGAGAAGATTTCCCATTACCTTAATGGGTTAAGGCCAAGCATTCAGGAGGAGTTGAGCCTGGTTAGATTGACTAGTATTCAGGATGCATACCAGTTTTCTTTGAGGGTAGAAGAGAAGCTGAATAAGAAATTTGACAACAAGCAAGGTGGATGGGGTCGTGAAAGATCCAGCGGATGGTCTTATGGAGGCTGAGATGAAGATTAGAAAAAGAATGATGAAGTTGGAAGCAATCAGAATCAGAAGGGAAATAATTTCAATCATTCCCGAGATCAGAATAATAGAGATCAGAGAGAACTAGGAAGATGTGATTTTGGTGGCACATGTTTTTGATGTGGTGAAGAAGGGCATAGGGCTTATGAATGTCCCCAGTCACAAGAGAGGACCAATAGAAGACTTGAACGAAGTGCTCAATTTGCACATGTAGATGACAATGCTGAGTCATCTCATTCTGAAGATGTTGAGAGAGGAGAAGTCTTCGTTACCAGAAGGGCATTGTTGACAGATGAGAGTAAACCTAAACAAAGGAAATGTTTGTTCCACACAAGGTGTAAATGTAATGATAAGGTTTGAAATGTCATTGTTGATAGTGGCAGTTCAGATAATCTTGTTTCTGAGGAAATGGTTTGATCGTCGTGCAATCCATGATGGGTATGCGAATACCTATTCGCTCACCAAGGATGGGGTGTGACACAAGCTAAAGCCATTGACAAAAATAGAGGACAAGGTATGTAGTAATGCTAGAATTTGTCTGGTTAATGGAAGAAAGTTTCTAGAGGAAATGAGGCATGAAGAAGTAGAAGATGCACCTACAAAAGTTGCAGATCTGTTGGATGAATTTCAGGATATAGTATCTGATAATGTACATGAGGGATTAACTCCAATAGAGACTGAGGAGTCAAAGAAAGATTTGAAGTTTAGCCCAGCATACAATCAACAGATTGATGGAAAGACAAACGTTGTAAACAGGAGTACTGGTAAATCACCATTCCAGTTAGTATATGGCAACAGGTCGAGCAATGCTTCTGAATTGAGGAAGTTTGACAGCAGAGAGGTGAGTAGTGCAGAAGATGAAAATTTTGCTAAGCACGTGAAAGGTTTATATGAGGAGATTATGAAGCACATTCATAAAGTTAATGAAAGGCACAAGACTAAGGTAGATGAGAAAAGGAGACTTAAGGAATTTCAAGTCACAGGAGTGTAGTGGCATATTCCAACATCTACTTCAGTTACAGAGGGGATTGAAGAAATCTTGGATAGTCATGTTGGCAGAAGCACAAGAAATAGGACATATGAGGAATATTTGGTCAAGTGGAAAGGATGACCTATTGAAAATTCATCATGGCTGACAAAGGAGGAGGTTAACCGTCTTGGTTTTCCTCTACACACCTGAGATGTGACGGGGTCACTTCTCAAATTACCATGGGTGTCTGATGCAGGAGCATCCTGGGTGTAAGAGTAATCTTGCATCACCCAAAAATATTTCCTGTTGTGTTTTTCAATAAGGGCTAGCTTGTTGCAGAGTTCTATATGTGGTAACTTGATATTTTTAGTAAGTTGTTCATGTGAGCTGGGAATGTTCTAAATTCTTCCCTTGAGGTTCATTATGGTCATATCCGCCTACTAGTAAAATTTCATTGCAGGATCAACTCTAGTTGCAGAGATATTATGGATTTTCTATATTGGCATCTAGGTACAAAATCTTTGAACTCAGTTTTGAAGGCTTTAGAGGCTCTGTAGAAGGTCGGAACCCCAACTGACTAGCGCATGCGCATTGGAGGCACTATTTAGTACGCTTCATGAGGATTCCGGAAAGGGGTTATCATTGACAATCGACTTGATGGTTGGGAAGTTATGGTCTCCAGAAGTTGGGGGTCCTAAAAATATAGTAAATAATGATTTTCCTTAAAAATGTAATTTGAGTTTCAAAATGTGTATGGGCCCCATTCTTACGTAATAAACCAATAAATAAAATATTTCGGGAATGGTCGGCCTCTAGTTTAGGTCAATTCTGGAAACTTCTTGGGCGGCTAAAATTGCCTATATAATGAAGGCCCGTAGGGTTGTCTGGGGAAGTTCTAGGTAGTTCTGGTTTATAGATGATAACTCTGCTTTAGCAGAAATTTGTTGTGTGTGTTTGTGGTATTAAGGGGAGTCCCCTTCATCACTTTTTCACCATTCACTCAAAACTAAGACTTCCCTTGTGTTTTTTAATCCTCAAGGTTGCTTTGTCCCTTGAAGGATTGTTTTAAGAAAACTTGTTTGGACACTATTCATGAAAACATTAAAACAATACTTTGACTTACTTCATTCAAAAAGTGAAATATCTTCAATAGAAAAACAACTCCTATTGAGCTTCTGCATCTCGTCCTAAGTAGTGATAACTTGGTCCTAAATAGTGATAACTTAGTCCTAGAGAAAAATTGGGTGTTTATAAGTCAAAACCAATCATTCCCTACCTTTTGTTGCTTGAATCATACCTTCTGTCACCTGGGAATAGCTATTGTATCATCCCTGACCTTACTATATTGCCTGGAACTCCCTAGTGTGTCGCCTACCACTCACTGTTGTATCGTTTGGGCTTGGCCTAGAGTCTTTTTCTTGGTTTGATTATTATATTTTCAGTTTGGTTAATCTGGTTAAGAAGATTGTTCCTAATCTTTTCCGATCCCATTCATCCCTCTATATATCATACTGAGCATATTGATAGTACTCTTTAGTATGTACTTTTCTTAGTGGGAACTATAGTTACTCGGTTTCTTATTTCACATATTTTAGGAGCTTCGTATTAATCATAATCCATCTTGTTCTTTGCTAAACTACTTATCGGGAAGTGATTAGACTTATTATTGAGTGTAGAAGGTATTCAAACCTCAAACAATACTTCACACTAAATTTTATATAGTCTCTTGACAAAATTTCTTATCAACCCTTTTCTTGGATTAGGTAGTCTCTTGGAGGGTTGAACATTAAACTTTGTTTCTTTAGCTATACTTGCTTTGTGTCCTTTGGAAAACTTCATGCTAGTTCATACCTGTAGTCAATCCATCAAGCTAAAGATAATGAGATCCTTGATCCCTCTTGCTAAAGAGACAATGAAATACGATCATCTAAATCCCCTCTTTGTAGAGCTTTGCACAAAGCTATACAAGGTTCTTTTCACACTACCTATCCAACCCACAACCACAACTTCTTTGCCTTTGAGAATAACAATTTCTTAGATCAAAACAACCTCTTTCAATAATCTGAATAGTCTTCTTCTAGTTAAACCATTGAGATGGCTACTTTTCATAACCAAGGTGGGTTCCACCATGAATCCAATGAGGAGATTGGTGAGGAAGAGATTAGGAATGCATGGAAGATAGATACTTCCATAGACATATGCGTGTTGTAATCCAACATGATAAGGATGAATAATTCAAGTATTTATCCTCTAGAGGTATTAAGATTCCCACTAAATTTGGCATAGAAGGTCTCATTGAGAAAGAGGAAGAATTCCCTTCGACCATTCTCAATCAACAAATTTGGTACTTGAGGTGTGAGATCATGCAACTCAAAGGAGAGAAGGAAAATTCAATGAAATTGGTTAAAGTAGCTATTTAGGGGAGATGTACAAGTAGTCATTGGGGGTCCAATAACTGTTATAGGTGATATACCAATTATTGAACTATTAAACGAGCCTCACAAATGATAACACATGTACCAATAGTCATTCACACATGTACTAATAGTCATAATTTTTAAGCTTTTTCAATTGGTGATTGGCCCATTTGTGCACCACTATTGGTTCATTTGATAAAGACTATTGGTCCATTTTGTCACAAGTGCTAGCATTTTTGAGTGAACAACTATTCGTGGAGAACATAGTGGTATCGGGTGACACTTTGAAAATGTCATTTTTTGACCACTTGGTGTTTGACAATGTCTATAGTGAATACTCAGAAGATGGAACCTTAGCTTTAAGCTCTTAACTTAAGATTTAGGAATTCTAGGTGCGCACACATTTTGTCAAACTATTCATATGCTCTATCTATTGTAAGTCTTATTTGAGTTTTGAATGTAATTTAATAATGAGATATAAATGTAACGCTTAACACAATATATAAATAGTTGCAACTATTATGAACTTATAACAAAATAGCATTTTCTATCTAATCTATAATTAATAATCGAAATATTAAAATTAATTTTTCCTCACTATCATAATTTTTAAAAAAACGTAAAAAACTTTTAGAGCTAAATAAAATTAATGAATTCTTGACCTTTGTGAAGGTTGGTAAGTACCTATACTATTCCCTTGTGATTATTGTATTTGCCCTAGGTATTGCATTGACTTTGTTCAATTAGTCTAGTAAAAAAAACTATAATTTTTGCTTCTTCATCTTGCTTTTCTTTGGGCAAGATTATCGTGAAATACAATTTCAATAAATTGAATAGTTTTGATTTTATTTTTTAATTTATTTTACTTTAAAAATTATTACATTCTAATTGTGCTTAATTATTATTTTTAATTATTTCATTTTTAAAACTTATAATAAATGTAATAAAATTAATATTATATTTACACATAATTAAAATTATAATTAATTACTATCACTACGTGGCTGGCTGGATGAATGCAATTATGTGCTACTCAAGAAAACTAACAAATTACTTGATTAAATCGATGAAGAATATTTTGAACATTAATGTGAGTCAAAAAGGAGGCAAATTGCATTTTGGACGAATGCAATGTACTGCATATCTCTTCTTGATTAAATGATAAACAATTTTTAGAAGTAAATAAAATAAATGAATTTATGGCCTTTGTGAACACCTATACGATTCCCTTGTTATTTTCAATTGTTATTTTTAATCTATATTTTTAATCTCTGAAGAATATTCTAGACATTAATGTCAATACAAACCCAGGCAGATTCCTTTTGTAATATATGTGTTTGAGAGAGAAATAAATAGAGAGATAGAGTAGATTGAAAACAAAAAAATAAAGAGTTATGTAGATAGAGAGATATAAAGGAAAGATAATCTAGGGAGAGATAGAGAGATATAGCTAATTAAGAGATAGAAGTATAAGGAGGCACATATATATATATATATATATATATATATATATATAGAGAGAGAGAGAGAGAGAGAGAGAGAGAGAGAGAGAGCTTACCTCATACCAAATTAATTAATAATTTTTAATATAATTGAACAATAATCTAAAGTGAGCCATAAACTAAAAGATAATTAAACATTATATAAACAAATATTAGCTCTAACCCTAACACTAAACAAAATTGAGCCCTAACCCTAACATTGAAATTGATTGATCCCTCTTCGTAAGAGTACTCTAAAATTAATCCTTTCTCTAGACATAACTAAACATTAAACATAGCCTTAAAAAAAACTATTTTGAACCCAAACACTCTATAATAAAGAGAACCCTAACCCTATACAAAATTTTAAGATAATCAAATAAAAACAAATTTATAATTCTAAACCAAATTAAATTCTACTTCTAAAAAGAATTGAATGCTAAACAAAACCGAATCATCAGCCTAAAGCTAACTAAAAAGTAAGACAAATTGAATAGTAACCCTAAACTAAATAGAATCACAATCTCAAGACTAAACTAAATAGAATCATAATCTCAAGACTAAACTAAATTAAACCAAACCTTGGATCAAATAAATCTATGATACTAACACTAAACCAAATTGAACCATAACATAAAATTAAATACTGTCACTACGTGGCTGGCTGGATGAACGCAATTATATGCTGCTCAAAAAAACTAACAAATTACTTAATTAAATCGGTGAAGAATATTTTGAACATTAATGTGAGTCAAAAAGAAGGCAAATTGCATTTTGGACGAATGCAATGTACTGCATATCTCTTCTTGATTAAATGATAAACAATTTTTAGAAGTAAATAAAATAAATGAATTCTTGGCCTTTGTGAACACCTGTACGATTCCTTTGTTATTTTCAATTGTTATTTTTAATCTCTGAAGAATATTCTGAACATTAATGTCAGTACAAACCCAGGGAGATTGCAGTCTGGACGAATGCAATGTACTGCATATCTCTTCTAAACTGGCGGACAAAACTAACAAACTATCAGTTCTATCAATCTGGACAGTAAATGACACCAATTCCAAGTATATCCCTACATCAATTCCAATTCCTTTTGTAATATATTTTAAAATTTACATTGTCATCGTTATCATTTTGCTGGGGAAATTCCAATATTTTGCTCTTTGCTGGCCGAGATAATGAATTGTTAATTGGCGCAGTTTTGTCATATTTGGCAAATGGGCAAAATGAAGCTTATTTAAACCCCGATCGATCTCCATTGAATCCATCAGAAGAAGAAGAAGAAGAGAAAAATGGGAAAGAAATATCTGGTATCCATACTGGTCATAATGTTGCTGCTCATATTTGCAGTAAGCATGGTCCTTTCACAAACGTACTGTGACGACCCAGGCGAGCCTTGTGGCGGATCAGATGATGACTGTAGAGGAAATAACTGCTGCTGCTTTGCTTTTGATGTCAATCCTGATGTTAAATATTGCGATAGGTGTTAGAAAATAGGATCTATATTCAATTAATAAGCTGATTAGTTTAGTGTGAAGTGAAATAAAGCTTTATAAAGCTAAATATCGGATGTAATGAAATACTTATGACTATGGCAGGGATAAGCCGATTTCTGCTGCTGCTGGGTTCTACTGCTAAATATTGCCAAACATGTTAGAAAATAGGATTTATATTCAATTAATAAGCTGATTAGTTTAGTGGGAGGTGAAAAATAGTTTTATAAAGCTAAATATAGAATGTAATGAAATGCTTATGACTATTGCATAGATGATGAATGTATCTAGAACTCTTTTTTTTTAATATATCTCATATATTAAACTTTATGTAGAAAACTTTATATTGATGTCAGTATAATAGAATTTTAAATATATGTTGTCTATTTGCTATTTAATTTCTTAAAAAAAAAAAAAATTCTATGTGTGCTCGTTTTTTTATCAATGAGAATTTCATATTTTGCAATCTCTTGATGAATATTGCAGTGATAATGAAATGAAATGCTTATGACTATTGAAGGATAATTAATACATCTAGAAGTCTTTTTTGTTTAAAGGTCTCCTATATATCTCATATATTCAATTTTATGTAAAAAACTTAATATTGATGTGAGTACAATAGAATTTTAAATGTATCTTATCTATTTGCTATTTAATTTCTTTAAAAAAATTTAAAAATTCTGTGTGCTGGATTTTTTAGAAAAATTTATATTGATGCAAGTACAATAGAATTTTAAATGTATGTTGTCAATTTGCTATTGAATTTCTTTAAAAAAAATTAAAAATTCTATGTGTGCTGGATTTTTTATCAATGAGAATTTTTCATATTTTACAATCTGTCCATGACTATTGCAGGGATAATGAAATGAAATACTTATGAGTATTGCAAGGATAATGAATGCATCTAGTAGTCTTTTTTGTTTAAAGGTCTCCTATATATCTCATACATTAAATTCTATGTAAAAATATTTATATTGATGCGAGTACAATAGAATTTTAGGGAGAGAGCTAGCCTCCGGGATTGGATTTCTGCTCTCCCTAATATTCCCTGGATAGTGGGTGGGGATATCATCCATGTTCTTCCTCCATTTGTACCCATCCTTTAATTCAAATGCAAAGAAGGTATCATATGCAGTTTTCAACAACCTCTTGAGTTTCTCTTTATCAATCATCATTGTAGTTAAGACCTACAACAAAATTTTATAATGTGTGAGTTTACGAAAAAACTCAGTAAGGACTCTGGGGTTATCTAGATACCTTTTTTCATTCCTGCATTTCCAAAGCTGCCATGACACATTAGAGGAAAGAATATTCCAGAAGAGATTAGTATCTTTTTTAATGCCATTAATATGACCAGTGATAATATCAAAAATAGTAAAGTCCATAGGGTAAGTGATACCAAACATTTGCCAAATTTCCTTAGCAAAAATATAGTTAAAGATATAGGGAAAAAGCAACAACAACTATTTATATATAAGAGAAAGATAGATACTGAGGGGGATATATAGAGAGAGGAGAGATAAGAAGTAGAGAGATATATAAAGAGAGAATGAGAGTGAAATATATCGATTAAAATATAACTATATATGAAGTGAAATATAGATAGAGAGGGAGATATAAGTATCTAGAGAGTGCATGTAGGAGACTATGTAATACCCTAGAGTTCAAGAGTAAAAAAAGAATTAACAAAAGACGTGAAATAATTTTTTTTTAAAAATATAATAGCAAAACCACAACACATTGAACCAAGATAATGATAACAAAACACTCCAATACCCTTAACAATAACTTCCATATCCTAACATTCTAACACTGAGAGTACTATTCATAATAAACACTAGATCATCATCCTTACACAAGGGAACAACCTTAAGAGTGCAGACTAATTCCTAAACATACTGCAACAAAATCCCAACATACTTCCATCAGCAAGCATCCCTAGTTTCCAAAAGATCTCAACACACTGAATACTCATGATCAATAACAAAATAACAATCACTTTCCAAGACCAAGGAACTCATTCAAGCCTAAACCCATTTTGTCAAACACTTGACAATATAACCAAAAAGAAACTCCCATTCTTTCCACATGACCCCACAGCATAAAAGAAGCAAGGTTTACTATTATACATCTAATCCAACCAACATGCCAACATAGTAACCTTCTCACTCCTATCTCTACCATAATAAATATCTCCAAGTGCAAGATCCATAGAGCATAATTACTTTACACCCAATTATCCCGATAGCCAAGTTGCTCTTAAGCTTAATTACAACATTAACCATCATTTCAAAGATCATCAAAACCTCATATTAAAGCCCGACAACAAACTACTACACAGGCATTTTGTCAAACAAGTTACATTTAACTGAGAAACCTACTCCACTAACATACTTCTACCTTACTCCCATATCCCGACAACCTATAATACTCTTGGCATTTTAACAAACACTTGCCACACAATCAAAGGAAATGACTGTACTGTAAGCCATTGGCCGAAAATACATACATACTAAACTATATAAGTGACAATACAAAAATTTGAGGAGTAGTAACCAACAATAGATGCATTTATATTTATAAGAATACTTAAAGAAATTATTTATAAAACCATACACTATGATGCAGTATATACTGGAATGCTTTCACTAAACTTATAAACTCTAAAACATCATTACAGTTCTAAAATTTACCAATACTATTCCATGCATGATATATAAGATTTACAAACAACATGCCTTTCAAAATGGACAATACAACAGCACACCCCTTTTAGATTCTTATAAGCAGCAATAAGAACTAAATACACAAAAGAGGATAAAATTAAGGAAAGCCCCCTACCTTGGTATCAAGAAGATGTAACTAAAACCCAAGAAGCTTCATAGTAACAGAAATGCCAATCAGGGCTTGGTACTGCAACACTCAATCCAAAGGTGTCCTCTGTTAAAGTGCCAAAAAAAAATAACGCATGACAGCAATGATGGAATCCAAAGCTTAAAACCAAAAAACTGAGTGATGAAAGCACAGTGAATGTATTCTACTATTTCTCCAAGAGCTCGTGCCCTTTCTAGAAGCCAAAATAAAGCATCAATGGATGGTTCCATTATGGTTCCAGTTGTTGCCCTTGCAAACAGGTGAGAATCTTTCCCAAAACCCAACAGCAACATACCAAGTCACCTTAAGTTCCTCATAGCAGTTTGAGGAGACCAAGTATTCCTATAAATTTGCAGAGCTTTTTGATGAATTCAAACCACCAAATTAAACAACCTTCGAGGTTCAACCTCCAAGGATATTCCATAAAGTCTAAGTACTTTGGCATTAATGTTTTCATTAATGATTGCAATTAACCAACTCATTCCCTCCATGTTCGTAGCAAGTGGCAGAGTAACAAGTTACCTAATTCTAACCTCTAGAGCCATTACTTGCCTTTGACAATATGATTTGCCTTGTATATACTTAGTACATTGAATGTGAAATATATCATAGTCCAAGAACAATAACATACCTATAGTGATAGGTAGAATAGTTATAGATAGGATAGTGTAGATACAACACCACTTATTAACACTAACAGTACTTCAATTAACTTCTAAAAATTACATTACCATAACATAGGACTAACTAGTCATTACTGAATCTTAAGTACACACGCATATAAACTTATGTATAATTATACATATGCAAACATATATACACATTATATATGCAATCACATACACATCTATGTACTCCCATAGACGTGTATGTGATTCCCTTATATAATCAACATCATATATAAATATGCATATATATACTCGTACATAACATTATACGGATATATATTAAATATCCTACAATCAAAAGTAAAGCATCTCATAAGGTACATAGGATAAACTGTAAATCAAAGATAACCTTATAAATATAGTTCATTAATCAAATGCAGATAATTCACATACTGAAATAGCTCGAATCCAAACACATATAGTACTGAAACTATAAACGGTTCGTGACATATCACATGAAATACAATTTAGGAATCTGAAACTAACATTCTAATTCCACTGCATTGATCTGAAAGTTTTGATAACCAAAATACTAACATCCATAACCCAAAATAGAAGCAGTAGTTTAGAGCAAAAGTGACTTATCCATATGCTCAAACATCCAAATGTCTAGAAACAAATATAATATCCCGAAACATATAATAGAATAGAACACTAGAATAAAATCAATCCATAGGTCTAGCCATGGACCCAAGGGGCATGACATACTAGATTAAATAAGATAGAGAGAAATATAGATAGAGGGATAGATGGAGATGGGAAGATAGAGAGAAAGAGTGGGAGAGAAAGGATTTGGTAAAGACATGTAATTGACAAATGTAGAGGAAGAGATATATATAGGGAGAGAAAAATATATAATGTCTATATGTGTTTGAGAGAGAAATAAATAGAGAGATAGAGTAGATTGAAAACAAAAAAATAAAGAGTCATGTAGATAGATAGATATAAAGGAAAGATAATCTAGGGAGAGATAGAGAGATATAGCTAATTAAGAGATAGAAGTATAAGGAGGCACATAGAGAGAGAGAGAGAGAGAGAACTTACCTCATACCAAATTAATTAATAACTTTTAATATAATTGAACAAAAATCCAAAGTGAGCCATGACCTAAATTATAATTAAATATTATATAAACAAATATTAGCTCTAACCCTAACACTAAACAAAATTGAGCCCTAACCCTAACATTGAAATCAATTGATCCCTCTTCGTAAGAGTACTCTAAAATTAATCCTTTCTCTAGACTTAACTAAGACAAATTGAATAGTAACCCTAAACTAAATAGAATCACAATCTCAAGACTAAACTAAATAGAATCATAATCTCAAGACTAAACTAAATTAAACCAAACCCTGGATCAAATAAATCTATGATACTAACACTAAACCAAATTGAACCATAACATGAAATTAAATAAAACTCTAATGCTATTGTAAATTGAACGCTTACTCTAAAACTATTCAGATATAAGCCAACTTGAACCCATAAATGGTTAGAATCAAAACTCATATACCAAATAGAAGACAGATTTCAAATCAAAGAAAACCTAAATTATAATGCTAAACCAAATTGAATTCTAATCCTATACCTAAATGAACGCTAGGCCGTTTTGAAACCTAACCCTAAAAAAAACTAAAAACTAACACAAATCAAATTGTAACCCAAAACTAAATAGAATCATTACTTGAAGACTAAACCAAATTGGAGCCCAATATAATATTTTTCCTTAAATTAAATCATATAGAACCCTAATCCTAAATTTTGTTGAAAACTAGATACCAAGTTTAACCTCAAGCCTATAGAAAAATGAATCTAAATACTAAAAAAAATTGATCTCTAAAACTAATAATAAACTAAATACAATCCTCACTTTGAATTCTAATAAACCTTAATAATAAACTAAATTAAACACTAACACTAAACCTAATAGAAAAATAAATGAAGACGAATCCTACCAAATCAAACCCTAATCATAAACCTTATAAATCCCAACTCTAAACCTAAATCTCTAAATAAATTATTAATCTTAACATGAAAAATAGACCAAATTCAATAAGAGTCCCTAACATTAAATCAATTTAGAATATATTCCTAAAGAGAATCAAACACTTAATTACATATAACCCTAAATGAATTTGTCTTGAAATCGTAATCATAAATGAAAACTTAAACCTAACCGTCAACCCAAATATTCCATTCAAATAGCACAATACTATATTGATCCCTAATCGTAAATTAAATCTTATCATTACCTAAATATGAATTTTAATTGAATTCTAACCCTAAACAAAATTGATTGTTAAAAAAAACCATGTATTGAGTCTCTAATACACAACCAAAATAAAACCTTGTTTAGAATCATATTTAACCATAACTCAACCAAAATAAATGTTTACTATAAAAAAAAAATTTACTTGTAAACGGAATTTAATTCTAAGCCTTACATTAAACCAAGTTAGATCTTAATACTAACCTCAACTACGAAAATATTGAGCTCAATTTTAACGTGAAAAAAGAATAAAATTATACCATGTAATCCTTTTTCTAAACAAAATTGTAACGAAACCTGAGATTAATTCTACATTAAATTAAAAGTGATTGTTTCACTAGAACAATAACTTAAAATAAATCCCCACCTTAAACCAAATTGAACCCTTTCCCTAAACAAAATTGAATTCGATTAATCAGTAAGCCTAAACCAAATTAAACTCTCAAACCTAATTTTAATGAAAAATACACATTGTAATGTGTTTGATGATATTATTGATAGTATATATGTGCATTTAAAAAGGCTTCGATACATACAAATGTAAGTGCTTTCAAAGATGTTCAAAATGGTAAAATTAGCAATGGTTTTATTAATAACTTAATCCTATAAAATTGTAATACTATGCCAAATCCTCCTTTACCAATCCTCTTCACTCTCTCAAGAAACACTAAATTGACTGCATCAATTGATCTCCTGACCGAAAAATCATAAGCTTCCTTTACAAAAAGAGTGTTCCCACCTCCCTTGCATAATGAGACACCTTTCCTCTAAAAGTCCACATGTCCTTCCAGTGTGTCTAATGCCTCCTCCAGTGCGGTGGAAACAATCACTGTTGATATGCCTTCATATGAGATGCCTTTCCTCATAAAGTTGACATCTCCTTAGAGTGCCTTTAACGCCTCATCCAGAATCATGTTATTTCTTCACTATTCTCTAAAATAGAAATCTTGTAAAATAACATGTAAAACTTTATAAAAATATTTGACAAATTTAAATAAAAACCTAATTTAAACCTTTAAACCAAATTTAAATAAAAACCTATTTCAAATTGAACCCTAAACCTAAATCTAATTGTATATTGTGTGAAACTAAACTTTACCTTAAAGTAAATCAAATCCATACCCTAAATGAAATAGAATCCTAAACCTACACATAATGAACCCTAATCGTAATGCTAATCCAAGTTCAAATATAACACTAAACCTTATTAAACCCTAATACTAATGCTAAAAAAAAAAACCCAACTATAAAACTAAACCAAATAAAACCCTAACCCTACAACATATTAAATCTAAATTCTATATTAAATTCGAACCTCGACATTAACTAAATTCCTCTCGACTCGTATTTAACTCTAACTATACTATTTTTAAGAAATAATTAAGATGACATAAAATATTTGATAAATTAGCATTTCTTATGAAATGCTTTTGTCTACAATGAACACACCACTTTATGAGAAGAAGGACCCAATAGGGTTAGAACCTTGGTGGGCACAACAACATAACCACCACTTCACCACCACACCATGTGGTGAACCTATCTTTAAAACTAATTTCAATAATAATAAGAAATAACTAATTTCACTAGTAAATTATTAAAAAAATATTTTTTAGTTTCTTCTCTATTGGTGTGCCACTGCTACTATCTTATATATGTTATATAATATATATAGGGAAGCGGAGAGTTATGGAGGCTTTAATTTAATAATTGATAATAAAAAAATTATATCCTATAAAAATTAAAGCCTGAATAACTCTCAGCTTCCCTATATATATTATATAATATAAATATAAGCTACTATAATTTCACTTCTAATTTTTATTCTAGATGAATGAGACCTAGTGTTTTTCTTTCAAGTTTTTAAAGATCATTTTTTGTGAAACTTCGTGGAATAGTCAGGCAAATGAAGACTTTCTCCTACTCCCCTACATATAATATTTGGATATATATAGTGACATTAATATATAAATAATAAACGATAGGCATAATTATTTTTCAAAACATAGGTAACAACCTATAGCACAACGGTAAAGTTGTGAGCCTCCAATCTAAGAGGTCTTGGGTTCAAATCTACTTAATCTTAAAAAATAATAATACAATGATAAAGTTTTAATAAATTTTTTTAAATTAATAATAACTATATTTAAGGTTCATATCATGGTTATGGTTATGGTTTTGATTAGGGTCAATATTTAGAAAAGTTTAGGTTTTAAGACATGGTTAGGGTAGTATTAGGTTTCGAGTTTGGGTTATGATCTTATTTAAGATTACGGTTTAATATTTGGGTTAGGGTTACAATTATGATTGGGGTTAGAGTTATAATGAATAAGGTTTAGGTCTACAATTATGACCTTAGGGTAAGGGTTTAGTTGCATAGTTAAAGTTAGGGCCTTTATTAGGGTTAGAATCCTCTAATCCTCTATTCCCTAATTCTAATTCCCTATCTCCCATTGCACCATAAGGTACGATTGTTACCTACAAATTCCGTTAGATATGATTGTTACCTACAAATTATCATTATGATATTAAAATTAAACAAGGATACAAACTTTATTTATTCTACAAATTATAGAATCTTTTATATATTTTTAGCAATTAATTTTTTATGAACTATTTATTTTTTTAGGAGGAGAATTTTCATAATTTAGTATATATTATTAGTGTTTGTACCATTATGCTAAATACTATTGTACTAATTTTTAGCTCATTAGTTATTAAGAAAAATTGTGTCAACCAATTATTATTAGTCCCTACCATTGAAGCAGGAGACTAATGTTTTCAATTGTCTTTTGAACATTAGTTTGCTCTTTGAAAACAGCAACATGGAAAAATATCTTGCCAAAAACTATAGTCTTGGCTAAAATCAAATGCATTTACAGTTGGGGTTACAGATGTCTGTTCTAACCGAAACAACAGTTGGCATTTTCCCTTTTCAACATGAAGGTGAGGTGTGTTGTTCTTGTTAGATTCGATACATCTATTTCAGTGAACAAGAATAATAAAAGAACAAAATGTAATACATTTATGAATTCCTGGCACTTTCTCTATTCTAATTGTTGGTTGTGGATTATTCCCTTTGATCGTCAACTTGAAAATTTACACTTTGATGGATAATTCAAATAAAATTCTGACTCTATCACCACTCCAAAGTCCACAAGGAAGAGGGCCAACTGACAAGGATCAAAGGATCCTTCTACTCTTTGAGCTTCAATGCTCAGGTGGGTGTACCCTTGACTCACTTCTCTAAAGGAGTCTAAAATAGTATTCCACTATATCTCATATAGAATTGTTAAAGGTTTATCAAATGAATGTTTATGGTTGTGATTGTTAACCACGCATACCTCAAGAGGAAGGACCAGTGCCTTATCTAGGGCTCAGAGTCACCTAATTGTATACCTCAACTAAGCACCTCAAATCAAACACAATGGAAACTAGAGTAAGTGCTTTGCCTATTACCCCTTTCCCTCAAGCACAAGGACATCAAATTCTACACCTGGCTGCAAACTCACTGAATTCACCTAAAAGGCTTTAATCCTAACTATGTTAGAAACTCAGAGATGAATTCAAAATACTCTTTGTTTACCATACATTAACACACTTTGTGACATTAACATATATGAGCTCAGAGACAAGCAAGAAGACATACACAAGATACAAGATTGGGATTCAATGATGTTTTCATTAACAAATCCAGAATCAGCATACAATTAGAATGACACCAAGACAAGAAAAGTCACCAAATCAGACCTCTATCAGTATATTACAATTAAGAACCAGGGACCAAAAAACAACAATGTTTTGGAACCCTTACAAAATCTAGAAATCTACAACTTATACCCCCTAGTTATCTTGAAAATCTACAACAAGCTACGGATGACTAGGGTTAGGGCTTCAACCACCCAACCTACTGGAAATGGTCATTAAATTTACTGCAAATACACCTCGAGCCAAGAAAGTCCTTCACCAGGTACCAAATCAACCTTTGTAATTAACCGCATAGACCCTAGACCACACTGCGAATAGAAACCAATCACTTCTCACCAAACAGGGTTGCTTCTGCATTGAAAACCAGTCCTTTCTCATCGCTGTAAACCCTCAAAAAATTTGAATTCAAAAACAAATGGCTACATCTTTGGCACCCAGCTCATCAACGGTCACGATTCGAACTGAGATCAACTTTATATCCCTGTCGTCGATCTTTATCTTTCCTGGGCTTATGCTTTAACACTTATCTTTAGTCACGCTACTGCACGGTCATGAGCTTCACCGCCATAGAAACCCAGCTTCACATATATGTTTGGTCGCATGATCGCAAGGCACCAAACTAACCCTTGCGATCATGAGACGGCAACTTCGTAACCACACTATGCCGACCGCAAACCACCCACAAAAATCCTCGGCCCCACCACCAGTCACTGACCAATCAAACATCAACACCTCAGCACCCGAAAGATGCCCCACTAGACTTAGCGAATTGGTGACAAAGGACCTTCGCCAATTCACTAAATAATTTGTGCCTTCGTTAAACACTTAGCGACTTCCCAACCATCATTCGCGCAATCGCTAGACAAAATAACAAATCTCCAAATCTTCTCACGAATACGTGACAAGACTACATCTTATCAGCACCGCCACCTTTTATTCGGATCACCAAACACTAGACTCCAACCGGGCCCACCCGAAGACACATGACACTAAACCATTCATTGATCCACGCCCAGTCATACTGACACAGGTCCCACCTTCCATGAGCCTTTGAAAATGAACGACTGGCGTAAGATCTCATGGCTCTGACGAATCCCATGAGAACTTACATTGGACGTAGGATCCATCCTCATCATAGACCCCTCTGACAATGGCCCCACTTCTGAGCACATCCAGGTCATCCAATAAGAGACCTCCACCTACCCAAACATGTCACTCTGGACCCACTACGGATAACAAACAACCTGGCAAGATGGAATAAAATTGACGGATGGCACATGATCTCAAAGGCTGAGAATATTCCTTGAGATTATATGCTAACCGTTGATTAAAAGCCTTTCAATGCGGGCCCCTCTGACATAGATCAACTCATCACCATCTCTACAACAAAAGCTAACGGGCCCACCTACCATAACGCTAACACACTTCCACGGACACATGTCAATCAGTCACATGATCGCATAGCCAAAAACTGGGCTATGCGACCATGTGACAGCCAACCACATGCTGCCACATGTCCACCTTTGGGACCACACCAAAGAAGCCTCATCCTTTCAGAGGATCGGACAATTGTCACGAAAGTGCAAGAAATAAACCTCGTGCATCTTTACCATGCGAACTTGTGGCAACCATCGATCCTGTCTAAACTTTAACGGTGCTGGAAGCACAAGAAGATACAAACTACTAAGCATTCAGTGACTATGCCACTAACTGCTAGCCAAGTCACCAGATGTTAAGGGCTAACCGCCAGGCATGAAGAGACCATGCGACCACATAGTCGCCAGGTCACTGGATAGAAAAAGTAACTGCCCAGAGACCTAGAGAAAGTGTGACTAACACCCTGCAAAGACTGGGCCCCACCATCCATCACACCTGCGCACTAAAGCAAAGCAAACCGCCAGGCAGCTGAACAAGAACTGGGACCCACATGGCTAGGTGGCAAGCGGTCACATGATCGCATGTCAAAAAAGTCTGACATGCGGCCATGCAACAGCCAATCAAGAAGAGACTAGACCCACCATCCACATCGGGCTTGTGCAGTTGAGGGAACGTCGAAAACACACAAAGTTTTCAGCACCATAAGACAAGTGCACAAAATAGGAAGCACAGGGGGTCGAAAACAACGCAGGTTATTAGTAAAAGATCAAAAACATCATGGAATTTTCAACGGACCGAAAGGTAGCAAGGAAGCCAAAAACATCACGGGTTTTTGAAAACACTGTGGGTTTTCAACATTGAGGCAAAACTTTAAAAATGCTTCCCGTGGACCTTGAAACATGAAAATCTTACTAGGTTTTGCACATGAGCAGACGCGACTTCGACTGAAGCAAGGCAATGAAATTGACTACCAGGGGTAGGACACTTGACACACATTTGCAAGGGAGAGGCCATTTTCAAAGGATTTTTCCATGACAGAAAAATGGCCTAACAGTGGCTCTGTCTGGGGATGTATGCCTCATGCAGGCATAGCAAGGACTTAGAATCACTGGTAAAAGTAGACCATCCCATAGGACAAAATTGTAGAGAGTAAGGAACAAGCAGGGCAAGACCAAGCAACAGGACCAAAAATTGACAAACCAGGGCAAAACAGGGCAGGGGAAAGCAACTTATATACAAGAATTTACAAGATGTACAACCCTAACTACTGTTCATGGAAAACAAAGTACCTCAAACAAAGTACTGCTTCAAGAATTGTCCATGAACTGGAAACTCCTGAAGATCACCATCAAAATGTTTGATGATGTAAGAATCTTGGCCCCATTTCTCATGAATCAGATATGGCCCTAACCAGATGGGATCAAATTTACCATGCTTCCCCCTATCCTCCAATCTGGCATTCTAAACTAACACCAAATCACCAGGCTCAAACTTTCTGTCAACAGTCTTTTTATCATATAAATTCTTAACCTACAACTACAATATGGTATTCCTTGCAACTAATTCTCTTCTAGTTTCATCTAACCTAATGAGGTCCTCAATTCTCAACTACATCTCATCATCAATTTCATCATCATACAACTTCACAAACTTGTACATCTCCAACAAATTATTCTGATGCATTCTAGCATGAATTCCATACACCAGGTCAAATGGTGCACAACCAATTGCCCTCTTCACAGTTACCCTATCAGCCCATAGAGCTAATGGCAGCTTTGAATTCCATGCCCTCTTATTTTTCTCCAGAATTCTCTTCAAGATTCTAATCAAGCTCTTATTAGTAGATTTTGCTTGACCATTTCTTTGCAGATGATAGGGTGAGGAATTAGAAATCTGAATTCCCAAACCTTTGCAAAAGTCCTTATATTCGGTAGACGTGAAGCACATAGCATTATCACTCACTATCCTCTCAGGGCACCCAAACCTTGTAACAATATTATTCATCAGGAAATCAATTACCACCTTGCTAGTTGCATTCCTTGTAGGTACAACTTCTACCCACTTTGTAAAGTAATCAGTGGCAACTAAGATCCATGAATGTCCTCCACTTGACTTGTTTGGTATCTCCCCTATGAAATCAATTCCCCACTGCTGGAAAGGAGCCTGAACTTCTACTGATCTTAATGGTACATTTCCTGAAAACTTAAGCTTACCAGAGAACCTTTGACAATCATCACATCTCCTTACCAATTATTCTACATCCCTGAAGATTGTGGGCCACCAAAATCCTACTCTCAAGATCTTATGGGGAGTTGTTTTACCCATATAGTGTCCACCACAAACTCCCTCAGGCATCTCCTTCAACAACAGATTAGCCTGATTCTCATCCACACATTTCAACAGTATGCAATCCAAATTTTTTCTATACAGCTTACATTTCACAATCACATACTTGATGGCCTATAACTTCAATGTCCTCCTTTGATTATCATTCATACTATCTGGACATCTCATATTTCAAAAATAGTAAATAATATCCTGATACCAAATACAATCATCCATATCACATGTATAATCAATTTCGGAATGATTTACCTAGTTTGCATCTAGATTGGATTGGGCCATCAACTTTGCCAATCCCTGTCCTCTAACCAATTTAGTGATTTGGATCTCAACATTGAATTCTTGGATCCTATTGATCCATCAACATCTTCTTCTAGACACCTCCTGCTGTGAGAAAATGTCCTTCATAGCTGCACTTGGCACAAAATCAATCACAACTGCTCCCATCAAGTAACATCTAAAAGCCTTGATTGCTTTCACAAGTGCATAAGCTCGCTTCTCATTTATGTCATACTTTAATTCTATAGCCTACAAAGATTTACTGAAAAATGCAATAGGCTTCTCAAAACCATCCTTATTCTTTTGTAACAAAACTGCAGCAATAGTGTGAAAGGATGCAAAAGAAAAGATATGCATTGGGACACTATAATCAGGTGCCTTTAGCACTGGTGCATCTTTGATAGCTTGCTTGATATTCTTGAAAGCCTCATCATGCTCACCCTCCCAATTGACTACAGATCCTTTCTTTAACATCTTGGAAATAGGTCTAGTAACCTCTGCAAAGTTTGTCACAAACCTTCTTAAAAAATTGACCTGACCAAAGAAAGACTAAATCCCTTTAACATTATTTGGCCTCTGAATTTTATCAATTTTTGCTACCCTCTCTGGGTCAATTCTCACTCCTTGCTTCCCAACTAAGTGGCCAAGCAACTTACCTTCTATGACACCAAAAGCACATTTCCTTGGGTTTAATGAAATGCCAAATTCCAAGGCCCTCATAAATATTTTCTCTAAATGAGCACAATGGTCCTCTTCCTTCTTGGAATAGGTAGTTAAATCATCCTGATACACAATAAGGAAATCATTAATGAAATCTAAAAAGGCAACATCCATTGGCCTCTGAAAAGTAGCACCAGTATTTGTGAGACCAAAAGGCATTCTCACATAAACATATGTTCCCCAAGGTGTTGTAAATGTTGTCTTGAATTGTTATGATTCCTTAACAATGACCTGATTGTAGCCAGAGAAACCATCCATCATTGACATCAATTCTGATCCAGTTACTCTCTGCAACATAGCCTCCATATTGGGTAAACAATAATTTTCTTTCAATGTGCTGATGTTCAAATTTCTGAAGTCCACACAAAGCCTGATGTCACAATTCTTTTTTCTTACAGGAAGAAGATTTGACACCCAAGAAGAATGCCTTATAGGCTTGATAATGCTAGCATCTCTCAACTTCATTAATTCTTCTTGCATCTTGGGTGACAAAGTAGGATTTATAGGCCTTTGCTTTTGCCGGAAAGGTTAAGCATCTTCTTTCAATGGAATAACATGCTGAAATAAATCCTCTGTATAAACCTTTAGGTCATCATACGACCATGCAAAAACATGCCTGAATTTCCTCAATAATTCAACCAAAGGTCTCATTACCTTTTGAGATATATCTCTACCAATGTATACTTTCTTAGGTGCCTCATGTGATCCAAGATTTATCTCCTCAAGATCAGCATGATCTTCTTCTTTGATATTCTTTTGAACTCTATCTTGGTTGTCAAAGATAGTCTCCAAAACAACAAGCCCCTTGGGCACCTTGTTAGTTCTAAGTTGAATGACCTCATTGCCTAAGACAACCTCCCTTCCTTCTATTCACTCAACCAAGGCTGAACAATCAAGTTCCTGACCATGATACTGATCCTTGCAATCCATAAACTTCAAAATATCATTATCATCATCAAAAACTTGCCAATTCTCAATATTGTCTAGTCTACTAGGCCTAGCCTAAATTTCAACTTTAGAAATACCAGAGAATGTAACATCATTAGGATTGATTGAAATATTGGCCAACAAGTCATCCATCTTGTTGTTACTCCTATCCTTACACTCAATATTGAAGGTATCAAAATGCTCAATCAAATCCCACACTGCATTCCTATATTGTTTCAACCTTCTATTCTTGGAAGCATACACTGACCTAACTTGGGACACCACCAACTCAGAATCACCAATAACACTTATGCATTTTATACCATGCTTTTGTGCCAACCTCAGTCCTAACAACAAGGCCTCATATTCTGCTATATTGTTGGTACAAAAGAAATTCAATGTGAAAGAGAACTTGTAGGTGTTTCCATTAGGAGAAATAAGTAAAATACCTGCTCCTGCACCATCTTTGCAGTTTGCACCATCAAAGTACATGACCCACAAATCACCCTTCACAGATTCAACACCTACCTCAGTAGAAATAGGTGACAAAACAAGCTCATTTTCAAACACAGCGATCTCTTCCCTAAAAAAATTTACATCAGTATCCAAAAAACATGTAGTTTCATTATCTATGTTTCTCTCAATCATGTGGCATACTCTTGGCTCTCGTTCAATCTTGACAAACTAATCATCAATCTTGAAAGTTGCATAGGACAAATCACACTGTAAACTTCCACCCATGGCAGCAATCCATCTTCTAGATAGAAACATCCCATAATGAGGGGGGATATCCACCACTAAAACACTCATTGTTAGCTCCTTCTCTTGATATGCTTCCAACCTATATGGCATTGCATTGATAGTCCCAATGATTGGTACCTCCCTCTAATCCATTGCACAACACTTGCCCTGCACTGTATCAACTTTAAGGCCCAACCTCTCTATGATTTTGAAAGGCATGATAGTATTAGAGGCACCACTATCAATCATACAATTTCTTAATTTCATCCCATTCACAAGAACATTTAAGAAGAATGGGTCAATATTTTCAAGGCTGGCATTGATAGAACTATCCAAATATATTGGAGGAATTTGAGACACAATTCCTTGAGCAGCAACATCCTTCAAAGCTTTATCCTGAGATCCATTGCATGAAGTATCATTTTTATGAGTATTACCAACCCATGCAATAGCCTTATCTTTATATTTAAGGATCCTCAACAATTCTGACAATGGAACCTTAACTGTAATTTGTGACAATACAGATAACATGTCAATAGGAGTAGAAGCAGGAATCTCAATCTGCACTACCTTAACATCCTTTTTCTTGTCTGACATATTAGGTGTATTGACCACCTTCATTTTTTCAACCTTTTCCATTGTGTTAACTGGCTTCTCAATCTCACTAGAGATCTTTTCAATTCCAACTCCCTTAGGCTCACAATGCTTACCTTTTACATTCTTTAATTTCACCATGTGATCAGCCTTTGATTTGTTCTCATTAGGTTCTCCGGAGTTGGTAGTCTTTATAAATATTCCTACAGCTTTCTCATTTGTATTCCTTGCCACCATGCCTCTAGTTTGCACCTGGGCAATCATTTCTGCAGTAATCCTCTCCATCTCTTCTCTAGAAGGTCTTCTTAAACTTACTCGCTTGGGAGAAGAGTTTATGTTACATGTTTTCTGATCAATGCACTCGCCATCAGAAAAAACCTCTTGATGAAAAAGAGCCTGATTATGTCTCTTCACATTTAGATCTACCTCTTCATCAAAATCAGAATCATCTTCATATCCTAGACATGAAAAAGCCATGTTGCAACCAACATCATCCTGTTCCTCTTCTTGTTCTATCTCCTCATCGCCACAATCTTGATTTGCAACCATAGATTGTGCAACCACACAATGCTCTACAGAATGAGGGGACTAGCATGCAACACACCATGGTACATTTTCCATAACATTTATTGAAGCTTTATGTAGAGGGTCAGGGACACCTCTGTCATTATTTTCTCTTGCAACAGGGACAATAGGCTTGCCATCCTTCCATTCGGTGTTGTAGGGGTAATTCTGTAGTCTATTCTGCTTACTGAAATTGTTGCTGAACCGAGGCCTCTCATTGGTAGGAGCACTGATGTTCCTATTTGCAGGTGCCTTCAAATCCTTCAATGCATTAAGCACCTTATCCAACTTATCTTCTTTCTGCCTCCTAGATCCAACATTCTTATCATTTTCCTTTTTGTATTTCCTGTCCCCAAACAACTTTGTGTCATCTCTCTTTCCACCCAACTTTCTTGATATTTTCATGTTGTTCTCAATATTGACAGCAATCCTAAAAGCATCCCTAAGAGTTCTTGGTTCTTTATCCCTCAATAAATATCCCATCTTCCCATCAAATGCATTGAATTATGTGGTCAGACAGACATTGTCATCCAACCGCATGACTTGGAACAACTTATGCATACCCTTCTGAAATCTCATGTTGAATTCAGCTGTAGACTCATTCTGATTTTTCCTTATGGTGTTTAATTCATTCAACATGAAGCTAGCATTAGGCCTATCACCATAATGCTCCTTGAAACATTTCTCAAAAGAGTCCCAAGTATCAATACACTTATCAGGAAGCCTCTTAAACCAATCTCTAGCATCCTCCATTAGAGATTGAACAAACAATTTCATGACAACATCCTCATGCTCTACCTCATAATCATTAAGCATATCAACAAATAACCTAAGATGCTCCTCACAACTTATAGCATTATTACCAGCAAACTTAGGTACCTTATCTCTAATATCATTTGGAAAAGCATTTGGATAGCTAGGAATTCCATCAAAACTTATTTGCCTATAGCCTTCTAATTGCATAGGTCTTCTTTGAAAGCTTGAACTAGTGTTAACCCTAGGATCAACATTAGCATCTACATTTATCTGTGCATTTGACTACTGCCTAAGATCTGCACCTATCCTAGTAGATGAAGAAGGAAAAGAACTAGTAGCATTACTAAGTGGAATACCAGTAGTCATAGATGGCATACCTAGTTCAGTAGCAGATGGGCCAAGAGCATTAGCTGAAGAAGCCCGCAAAAATTAGATCTTCCTTTTCTTTTCAGCAATGGTAGTGTCAACCTTGGCTCTCTCTAGTTCTCTTGCAAGGTCCTCATCTGCTTTTCTCCTACTCTCCATTTCCATGTCCTTATTTGAATCAGTTGGTGGGATCCTTAGTATTGTCATTGGTTTGCTTGCTTGGTCACCCACCATCTTCTGCTTTCCTTTCTCATTTATGATAACAGTAGGCCTGGTAATCCTGTGCCCATCTTTATCTTTAGGAAAAGGGACATAGCTTTGCACTTGTCTAACCACAGGGCCCTCATTTTCAAATTCATGATCCTACAGTAAGCGTTCTTGCTCACTCCTCAAGGCATCAAGATCACCAAACACATCATGCTGCAACATTTTAGGAGCAGAAGCAAGCATTTTGTTTCTCTCCATTTCATTTATCTTTCTAATAAGAGACTGCCTTTCTATCAAAGCATTTACCTTTTCAGCCTCTCTCTCCTCTTGTAATCTTTTATGTATGGCATCCTACTCTGCCAACTGCAACCTCAGTGCATTGAAATCATCAGGATCTACCATAATGTCATCAGAACTAGATGACACATCCATATGAGGAAGATTTTGATATGGGAAGTGAACTTGCCTATGTCTCATGGGTTCTCTTCTGAATTGATCTTCATCAAGATCCAAGTCAACCTCCAAACCCATATCTCTATTTTCTTCATTTTGACCTGCAGGAAACAGACCTTTGTCCTGAAATGCAGCTTCAGGGGTATCATAAAATCTTTCTTCAGAGTGACCACCTTCTGATCTAGATACTCTATTTTGTGAACCATCCTCACTTGAGGATACATGTGGTCTTCTGGCTCTAGCATTTCTCTATTCTCTCATGGGAGCACTAGTAGACTCACCATGTTTACTTTTAATCCAGCTCTTGTTTGCCTATATAGGTAATTTCTCCATAGTGACCTCTTGATTTTTTCTAACATATGACCTAGTATTTCTTCTTCTTTCCATGCTTCTTCAATATGTTGCACTGGTTCAAACCTTTGAGTCGCCACCCACCTAGATGGGAAATCCTTGAAACAGTTAGGAAAACAAGAACAAAATATAACCTTTCTCTTTAGATTCTCCCCAGTAGAATCCCTGACTCTTAACAAATGCATATCTTTTAGTTGTCCCTAGTAGAGTCACCATTTTGTTGGTTGTCGATTATTCCCTTTGATCTTCAACTTGCAGATCTACACTTTGATGGATAATTCAAATAAAACTCCTGACTCTATCACCACTCCAAAGTCCACAAGGAAGAGGGCCAACTGACAAGGATCAAAGGATCCTTCTACTCTTTGAGCTTCAATGCTCAAGCGGGTGTACCCTTGACTCACTTCTCTAAAGGAGTCTAAAACAGTATTCCACTATATCTCATATAGAATTGTTAAAGGTTTATCAAATGAATGTTTATGTTTGTGATTGTTAACCATGCATACCTCAAGAGGAAGGAGCAGTGCCTTATCCAGGGCTCAGAGTCACCTAATTGTATACCTCAACTAAACACCTCAAATCAAACACAATGAAAACTAGAGTAAGTGCTTTTCCTATTACCCCTTTCCCTCAAGCACAAGGACATCAAATTCTACACCTAGCTGCAAACTCATTGAATTCACCTAAAAGGCTTTAATCCTAACTTTGTTAGAAACTTAGAGATGAATTCAAGATACTCTTTGTTTACCATACATTAACACACTTTGTGACATTAACATATATGAGCTCAGAAAAGCAAGAAGACATACACAAGATACAAGATTGGGATTCAATGATGTTTTCATTAACAAATCCAAAATCAGCATACAATTAGAATGACACCAAGACAAGAAAAGTCACAAAATCAGAACTCTATCAGTATATTACAATTAAGAACCAGGGACCAAAAAAAAATAATGTTTTGGAACCTTTACAAAATCTAGAAATCTACAACTTATACCCCCTAGTCATCTTGAAAATCTGCAACAAGCTACAGATGACTAGGGTTGGGGCTTCAACCACCCAACCTATTGGAAATGGTCATAAAATTTATTACAAATACACCTCGAGCCAAGAAAATCCTTCACCAAGTACTAAATCAACCTCTGTAATTAACCGCATAGACCCTGGACCACACTGTGAACAGAAACCAATCACTTCTCGCCAAATAGGGTCGCTTCTGCATTGAAAACTAGTCCTTTCTGGTCACTAGAAACCCTTAAAAAATTTGAATTTGAAAACAAATGGCTACATCTTTGGCGCCCAGCTCATCAGCGGTCACAATTTGAACTGAGATCAACTTTATATCACTACCGTCGATCTTTATCTTTCCCCGGCTTATGCTTTAACACTTATCTTTAGTCACGCTACTGCGCGGTCATGAACTTCACCACCATAGTAACCCAGCTTCACATATATATTTGGTCACATGATCGCAAGGCACCAAACTAACCCTTGCGATCATGTGATGGAAACTTCGTAACTGCGCTATGCTGACCGCAGACCACCCATAGAAATCCTCGGCCCCACCACCAGTCGCTGACCAATCAAACATCAACACCTTAGCACCCAGAAGATGCCCCACTAGACTTAGCGAATTGGCGACAAAGGACCTTCGCTAATTTACTAAATAATTTGTGCCTTCGCTAGACACTTAGCAACTTCCTGACCATCATTCACGCAATCACCAGACAAAATAGTGAATCTCCAAATCTTCTCGCAAATACGCAACAAGACTACATCTTATCGGCACCGGCATATTTTATCCAGACCGCCAAACACTAGAATCCAACTGGGCCCGCCTGAAGCCACATGTCACTAAACCATTCATTGATCCACACCTAGTCATACTGACACAAGACCCACCTTCCATGAGCCTTTGAAAATGAATGGCTGGCGTAAGATCTCATGGCTCTGATGAATCCCATGAGAACTTACGCTGACTATAGGATCCATCCTCGTCACAGATTCCTCTGACAACGGCCCCACTTCTGAGCACATCCAGGTCGTCCAATAAGAAACCTCCACCTGTGCAGATATGTCACTCTGAACCCACTACGGATAACAGACAACTTGGCAAGATGGAATAAAATCCATGGATGGTGCATGATCTCAAAGGCTGAGAATATTCCTTGAGATTATACGCCGACCATTGATTAAAATCCTTTCAATGCGGGCCCCTCTGACATAGACCAACTCATCACCATCTCCACAACAAAAGCTAATAGGCCCACCTACCATAATGCCAACACACTGCCACGAACACGTGTCAATCAGTCGCATGATCACATAGCCAAAAATTGGTCTATGCGACCATGCGACAGCCAATCACAAGCTACCACATGTCCACCTTCAGGACCACACCAAAGAAGCCTCATCCTTTCGTAGGATCAGACGGTTGTCACAAAAATGCAAGAAATAAACCTCATGCATCTATACCATGTGAACTTGCAGCAACCATCGATCTTGTCTGAACTTTAACCATGCTGGAAGCATAAGAAGATACAAACTGACAAGCATTCAGTGACTACGCGACTAACCGCTAGCCAAGTCACCAAATGTTAAGGGCTAACCACCAGGCATGAAGAGACCACGTGACCACACAGTCACTAGGTCACTAGATAGAAAAAGTAACCACCCGGAGACCTGGAGAAAGTGGGACTAACACCCTACAAAGATTGGGCCCCACCATCCATCACACCTGCGCACTAAAGCAAAGCAAACCGCTAGGTAGCCGAATAAGAACTGGGACCGGCATGGCCAGGTGGCAAGCGGTCGCATGATCGCATGTCAGAAAAGTCTGACATGCGGCCATGCGAAAGCCGATCAGGAAGAGACTGGACCCACCATCCACGTCGGGCCTGCGTAGTTGAGGGAATGTCGAAAACACACAAAGTTTTCGGCACCATAAGACAAGTGCACAAAATAGAAAGCACAGGGAATTGAAAACAACGTAGGTTATCAGTAAAAGATCGAAAACATCATGGAATTTTCAACAGACTGAAAGGTAGTAAGGAAGCCAAAAACGTCATGGGTTTTCGAAAACACTGTGGGTTTTCGACACTGAGGCAAAAATTTAAAAATGCTTCCCACAGACCTTGAAACATAAAAATATTACTGGGTTTTGCACATTAGCAGACGCAACTTGGGCTAAAGCAAGGTGACAACATTGACTACAAGGGGCAGGACACTTGACACACATTTGCAAGGGAGAGGCCATTTTCAAAGGATTTTGCCATGACAGAAAAATGGCCTAACACTGATGATGGATCACAGAGTGTGATTTGAAACATTGATGCTAAAAATATGCACACAATCGAATCTAGAAATTCACAAATGTATTACTAATGGATTGTGGAAATCTAATGCTGTTGAAAGAACAAAAAGTGTTAAAAAAACTTCCATCTTAAAAAAAAAAACCCTTTCATCATTGAGAAGGCTACTCTAATTTAGGAGGCTATAGAGATCATCCAGGTTACCAAGTTAAACAAACAGAGACCTTGTCTTAGCTGAAATTCAAACGTGCACCAGGTATGGCTACTCACCTTTGGAATTTTCCCTGGCTGTGTAATGGTTTTTTTTGTTTTGTTGTTTCTATTGCTTGGATTCACTTTCTCAAACAAAAAAGCTAAAATGAAGTGGGATGGCTATGTGAATGGTGGTATTCTATACCCAACCCTTTTTGACTTTCATCTAAAGCCTAAAAATTCTTCTGAAGGCTTGCAAATACAGACTGCAATTGAAAAACAATTCCTTTGCAAGGTGACTACTGAAAATAGAGTTCACGGGTCTCTCTTTCTGGTTCTTTGATTCTCCAATAAAGCCTAGTCTTATGCCACCTTTGGTCATAGGCTCTTGCTAGAAAAAAAATTCCTCTGAACTAATCGTCAATGATTTCAAAATGAAATGATCCAAAACTTCATTAAACCCATGCTTGACAAAATCTAAATTTGAAGTTGAAACTTTAGTTAGTCAAAGTTCTCGCCAGTTCGTGGATAAAGTGGGCACTAAGGTTTGTGGTGAGTGTTGGAGGCTTGTCGCATGTTCGCATGAGCTAGTTTTGAGTTATGTGATCATGTGACAAGCCCTTTATGGTAACTTTATGCGGTGGCAGTTAATGGTGGTAAAAGGCTATGGTGTGTCGAATGTTCGCATAGCCCTTTCCTGGCTATGCGATCATGCGACAACTGTTGAAAGATGTTGTTGCGGAATTAAAGGTGGGTCCGTGTGTTAGGTCTTGCCAACGTGTCACTTTCTAATTAACCAGCAAGCGTTGAGATGGATATGCATCGTGGGTCCCATAGCCAAGGGCAGGTAATGGTGGTGAAGGTTTATGGGGTGTCGCATGTTTGCATAAGTCATTTTCAAACTATGCGATCATGCGACAACCATTAAGGGAATGTTGGCATTGTGGAGTTAAAGTTGCCAAGCCCGTGAAACATGATGATCTAATGGTGGTGATATAAAGTAGATCTCAGTTTAGATGTTGACCATTGATAGACTATTGGCACCCTGAGGATGACCGTTGCACTTCAAGTTCAAATTTGCAGAGTATTTTCATGTTGGGAAGTACCAGAATTGATGGCTTTAGCAGTGGTTTTCAACTGGTTTGGTGGCACAGTTATTGCTGACTGATCCAAGGGGCTCAGTGACCATTTGCAATGATGGTTTGTACCTGGTGGAGTAGGTTTTTGAGCTCGAGAAGCTTTTTGCAGGCGATGATTTGTACTGGCTTTCATGGCTATCCCTGATTGCTCTATTTGTTGACATTCCCTAACTATGCAAGTCCGACCAGTTGGTGGGCCTGGGTCTTCAAGGGCTTTAGAATGATTAGTTGTCACATGATTGCATGTTAGAAATTTCTGACATGCAACCAGTTACTTCTTGTGTTGGACCCATTGGCGGGGAGGGCAGTGGTCCCACTGGTGGTTATGTGGCATCCTGTGGTTGGCTGTCGCATGATCGCATGTCAAAGTTTTCTGACATGCGATCATGTGACTGGTTGACACCTGTTCCTCAGTCCGGTGGTAGGTGGTGATCTGGCATTTTCTGATTGGTCGAGGTGGCAGCGACATGGAAGTTATCGATGGGCCCGTTGTCAGAGGGGTTTGTGGGTTGGCCAGTATGTATCAAGATTTACGGCTGGCGTATGATTTCAAGGAATATTCTCCCCCCTTGAGATCATATGTCGATCATCCAATTAAAGGGGCTTGTTTTTAGTGGGTCCAACGTGCTATGGAGATGCTGGAGTGCATGATTTTCATTGGTCGGGGAGCGGTAATGTGGAAAGTTGTCAGCAGAGCTGAGGTTGTAACATGTTTGATGTGGCACCAGTTTTTTGATCTCGCTGACATGGTGGTTCCTGGTTGGAAGTTGATGGTGGCAAGTGCTAACAGTTTGTCGCATGTTTGCATGAGTCAGTTTCATGCTATGCGATCATGCGACAAAACCTGTGTGTTAGAGGTGGCGGTTATGCAGCAAGGTAGAAGGGTGACATGGAGGTGTGTCGCATGTTCACATAGCCCATTTCCTGGCTAGGCGATCATGCAACAATTGTTGAATGTCATCGTTGTGGAGTTAAGGCGGGTCCATGGTGCCAGTGTTGCCGTGTTGCTTGATTCTGGTTGGCTGATGACTGGTGATATGGCTGGAGACTTCTGAGTGGGTTTGTGATTGCAGTTGCGTGACTAAAGACAAAGGTTAAGTTGCGAAGCCCAGAAAAAATAAGAGGGTCTATGGTCAGGACTTAAAGTTGGTCCCAGTTTGAATATGGGTCGTCGATTCCTTGCAAGCGCCAAGATATGACTGTTGTTTTTCAATTTTAAATTTGTAGATTTTTTTGCGATAGGAAGTACCAAAATTGATGGTTTTAGAAGTAAATATCGGTATCAGCCAACTACTATTGTTGAAAATTGAAATGATTTCATTCTGAACATTAGGCCCTACAACAGTGGGCTTGAACTGATGATAGATACTTTTTTAATTTATGTTTGTATTTATATATATATAAATCTCAGCTTCGACCCTTCATCGATAAAAAAAAATAAAAATTGAAATTTGACAAAAATTATTTTATTTACAATAATCAAAAACCAATTCTTATTCATGAGACTAGCTAGAGCTGTAATGGTTGAAGATATTCTCAAATTACTTGTTGATGGTAATACTCTAGTCACTTATTTTATGATAAACCTACCCAAACAATTATTACTTATATACTCACACCTACCCAAATGATGATTACTGATCAACTATAGCAACCAAAAAATCAGAGAGCTCATGAAAGAATTCTCAGAAGAGTAGACTTCAATTTCTACTGACTAACGAAAAAGGTGTGATTGACCTTTTCATTTTCCTGTGATCACTTCTATTTAAGCATAACCAGGAGCTCAAATTCTATATTTACTTATTCACTGTGTTTGGCATTGAATTTTCCACTGTATTATTTTTAGATTGGCTAAGGAAAGCCATGTCAAAAAAGTAGATTACTGAGACATAAAATACCAAAAAATTAGATTTTCAGTATTTTCCCAATTCCATCCTGATCAACATGTTTAAGAAGAAGCCAATGAGGAGCAGATAAGGCAAGAATTTCCTCATGGATGGCTTCAGGAGTCCAAGCGAGCACACGAAAGGAGGTATTACCAATAGTCCAATACTGCCTTTTGAGCACCACCTCTTATGATTCTGGGTTAGAAAAGAAAATAACAAATAAACCTTTCTGGATTTGTCTACAGAAGGAGATATGGAGACCCATTTTTAAATTCCAGAAATTGTGGAACCAATCATCAAGAAATTTTCTTGCAGGACATTTATCTAATTCAACAGCAGCGAAAAATATTCTTTAATCTACATTTTTCTTTAGTAATTTCATTGAGTATTTCAGGGTTAGGAGAAATGGACAGAGACTTCACCACAGCCCCAGAGTCCTTACCTGGTTCACAGACTCCATTCGTACCAGAGACATAGAACTTGGCACCGGTAATAATTGCGGATGTGGTGTGTGAGACAGCCTCAGAGAAGGACTTATGTAATGAAGGTGAAGGTGGAGGGCCATTGGATTTATTAATATCACCCATCGAATCAGGCTCCATAGGAGCTCAAATGGAAACCAAAACAGAGGGAATGAACACTATTGAAATGCAGAGAGAGGAAAAAAATGTAATAAACACTAAGGAAAAGCATTAAGTTGGAGAGAGCACACCTGGCATCCAGAAAAATGAGGAGAGGGAATGCAGATTCTTTTCACCAAAAAAAATGCAGATCCTTTTCACCAAAAAACATAGATCCCGTTTATCGCAGAACCATCTCCAAATTCCTTCCCCTAATATTAATTCAATGCAAATACAATTGCTGAAAATGCAGACCTATTGAATCGCCCAAATCGCAGAGCAGCTATGTGGGTCAAAAACACCGAAATTATAGAGCAGCTTAATCTTTAACACTACCACAAAACTAAATCGCAGCCCTCCAATTCAGTATCGTAGCCTTCCTAGATTTAATCACTACTAGTAATATGCAGGTAAAACATTGATCGCAGCTTCCAGATATTATGCCCTTAATAAATTATTTTTCATTCAGGTGCCTCTTTGAAAATAAGAATCTTATGCTAGCATTCACAATTCTGCATTCAACTATTTTCTAACAAACGCAGATCCTTTTCACCGAAAAAGGAAGATCTAAAATGCAAATCAAAAAATGCGAGATTAGTTTTCTTTCAATAATAATTGTTAGCTTATTTTCTTGCATTTGTATTTCATTCTTTGCATCTAGATTCATCATTCTAACATAATATTGCATATCATTTTATAGCTTAATCTTGCATCAATAGATTTTATTTACTTGCATTTGAAACTCAAAGAAGATTGTTATCATCTTGATAGTGTATGCATGTAATTTGTATCCCATCCCTTGAGAATCTTCCATTTTGAGGTTGTCTAGTTACTAGTTCTCTTCGCTCAATCTGATGAGTGCATAAAGAGAACCAAACTCACTTCAAATAGGAAGCAATAAGAGAGTTTCAAGAATTATTTGATGTTCATTTGAATATATGTTAGTTTAGGAATGTTTGATATAATGGTTTATTAAGTGTGTTTGGTTTGCATATTGCCATTTCACATTTTAGTACACACATTTTTGTGAACCACTCTAGGTCTCAGATTGTTTGTAGGCTTTTTTTTTTCTTACACAATTGTTCCAAAATCTGAAACACTGACTTGTATCATTCTAGGACTCAGAGTGTATCATTTTCTACCTACCATAGTCTTAGACCTCCTACTGTATATCACCCAATTTCTTCCTTGTATCATTTGGGGCTAGATGGTGTATTACCCAGGCTGTACTATGAAGTTTCACACCCCCATTCTACATCACCCCAGACTAGCTAGTATATCATTTCTAGCCTTCTGTTTAGTCTAGGACCCTATTATGTATTGCCTAGTATTTGTTCTACCTACCATAGTCTTATACCTCCTACTGTATCACCCAATTTCTTCCTTGTATCATTTGGGGCTAGCTGGTGTATCATCCAGGCTATATTATGATGTTTCACACCCCATTCTGTATCGCCCTAGACTAGCTAGTATATCATTTCTATCCTTTTATTTAGTCTATGACCCTATTGCGTATTGCCCAGTCTTTGTTGTAGAAAAGTGACCTAAATCTGAGGGTTTAGGATTTTGATGGTATTTTTGGTTGCCTTATTAGGGTTTTTTAATATCTTATTTCTCATTTGCAGAACTAATAAGTTCTTTTGGAGGTGTCTTTTCGATTCATATTGATCTTTCATTGAGTTTTCTTTATCAAACCCTTTGTTCTTGTAGGGAAACACTTACCAAAACCTTAACATTTGGACTACTAACTTGTGGTTTTGTAGGGATATTGTCAAAGGATTATTCTTGAGATTACTAATCCATTTCTTACAGGTTGCCTAGCATATATAAACAAGGGTAAAAGTACAAACATGTGTTAGACTTTTACAAAGGAAAAGGTCGATAGCACGCAGACTTTTCAACTTTAACAACATAAAAGTTGCATTTATGTTCAGAATTTGAAGATGATATAAACTGATGAAATGTGTAGAAATAGATGGAGTTTATGCTTATAATTTTTTTAAAAAAATTAAACAAGAATTGATGTAGTTTTTTCATTTTTAAAGTCCATTTTTTTATTGCTGAAAAATGATGAAAATCTGGGGTCTAGTTCCCACCAACAAAGTATATGCAAATAATATTTTTTTCCTCCAATTTCAAAATATATTATAGATTACATGTATAGATAGTGCTTAAAGAAAGAAAAATTGGTTTCCAATTTCACCGTTATAACTACTAAAATTTGAACTTATAGAAATCAACAGTTTTCATCTCCCATCATATCTCCCCTATAAAATATACTCCATTTATTAAAAAATTTACATATTCTTTAAGAGGACTCTCTCCTCTAGTGTTAAATATAAATTTTAGATTTTTTGATATGATTTACTAATTTTTTCTTTCTCTAAATCAACATCTTCATGACTGTTAAAATACCTACTTGTATTTTTTTATTACAATATACATTCTCTAGTTTAAAAACTATAAAATCTATATGAACATATTCTTGACTCTGATCTCTACAAAAGGGTATTTTTATATTTTTAAAATAATATCAATATAAAGAGTAGGACTTATTGAAACATCATTTTTCTGATATAATTATATTTCTTTGATAGTTGGACCTAAATTGGTATAAAACATGCATTTAATAGACATTTCCAGTTGGAAGAGCTGGACCACTTATCTAACTTAGAAGGAATGAATATAGTTACACTATATGTTTGAAAAAAAAAATAATTTTGTTAGAAATACTCAAATTCAGCTGTGTTGATAAGTTGTCCTAAACTGTGACACAACTTTGTACTTTTACTGACAAACATTATGTTTTAGTTAAGCTCTTTTTCATAGGAACATATTCTCATAAGGAAGGTTCTTGTCTTTCTAATTCTCTTGGTAGTAGGGGATTATGCTCTTTCCTCTTGAAAGAAATTAGAAACCTTGACCAACTAGGCTTAACTTGCTTGGGCGAGAAGCTTGGAATGAATGTGTGTTTGATGTACTTGTGAGAAACCATTTGAAGTATGAGATTATGTTGTTTCCTCTTGAAGCAAATCAGAAACCTTTACCTTTTGGTGGCTATCCGTCTTTGTGTTGAGATTAGAGGGCCTTTCATAGTGGGAAAAAGTACTCACCCTATGAGAAAGACCCATGTGGGGTAGGCGGACCTTGCCTCATGTGACCCACTATAAAATTTATGTTAATGACACCAAAGTGTGATTGAGCGTAACTATTTGGTGGTTTACCACATGCAAGGGTGAGGATAGGGATGCGAGGCCTGAATCTTGCTTACAAGAATATCTCATTTGAAGATATTACATGGCTATATGCCCAAGTTCTACCTCGCTATTATGCGAGGGATAGTTGTGACTAGATGATTACTATAACCTTAAGTTAGTTGACTACCTGATTCACCTCCCAAAGCATATAATCTCATCCTACAAGGATCGATCCAAGTGGATTACCTAGATCATATCAATATTTACACTCGCCATTTTTTTTTGTTTGGATTCTTTAAAGAATTATTTTGGCACACTGAGAATTCTTGCACTCAAACATTGTCTCTTGGGGGAACCCACAACATGGATAGTTCAAGGCAAGGCCATTTAACCACTTAATTGTGTGGCCAAGAACATCAATTTGTAAGAATAGATTGTATGCTAAGCCAAATTATCCTTAGGTAGTAATTTCTTGATGTGTTTTCATTTATGCTTGAGACCCGTGAAAACATTTTGAACACAAACATCACACTTTTTGATGTAGGAGCATCCTAGGTGTAAGAGTAATCTTGCATCACCCAAAAATATTTCCTGTTGTGTTTTTCAATAAGGGCTAGCTTGTTGTAGAGTTCTATTTGTGGTAACTTTCTATTTTTAGTAAGTTGTTCGTGTGAGCTCGAAATGTTCTAAATTCTTCCCTGGAGGTTCATTATGGTCATATCTACCTACCAGTAAAATTTCATTGCAGGATCAACTCTGGTTGTGGAGATATTGTGGATTTTCTATATTGGCATCTAGGTACAAAATCTTTGAACTCAATTTTGAAGGCTTTAGAGGCTCTATAGAGGGTCAAAACCCTGGCTGACTGGTGCTTGCGCTTGTTTGGCACTGTAGTATGCTTCATGAGGATTTTGGAAAAGGGTTATCATTGACAATCGACTTGACGGTTGGGAAGTTATGGTATCCAAAAGTTGGGGGCCCTGAAAATATAGTAAATAATGTTTTTCCTTCAAAATGTAATTTGAGTTTCAAAATGTGTATGGGGCCCATTCTTATGTAATAAAATAATAAATAAAATATTTCGAGAATGGTCAGCCTCTAGTTTTGGTCAATTCTGGAACCTTCTTAGGTGGCTGAAATTGCCTATATAATGAAGGCCCATAGGGTTGTCTAGGGCAGTTCTGTGTAGTTCTGGGTTATAGATGATAGCTCTACTTTAGCAGATATTTCTAACGCCCATGTGAATCTGGCATGTAAGATTCTACATATTGTAATTTCATTTGATGATAATAAGAAGGCAAGTTGCAGGTCTTTGCAGCTGTTCAACTTTCTTCAAATTTCTATGTATTCCTCTATTATGTTGTGTGTGTTTGTGGTATTAAGGGAGTCCCCTTCATCAAGTGGTATCAGAGCAGGAGTTCCTGAGTGTATAGACAGATCGTTGACTACATGAGGCAGTTTGCACTAGGACTGTAGTTGTGGGTATTGACAAAATGCCTCCACGAAGGAACCGTGTCGGAAGAGCAGCCGGAGCTATGACAGATGAGGGTTTCAGAGCCCTCTAGAGACAAGTTGAAGCTCTGTAAGAGTAGCTGCATAGAGGAATGAATATTGTGACCAGGGATGAAAGTGAAGAAGAATTTGAAGAAGATGAACAAGATAATGAAAGGGCACCTAAAGCACCTAGAGATCCTGAAGAGGATAGATTTTTAAGGGTTCTTTCAAAAATCAGAAAGAGACCTAAGATCGACATTCCCACATTTTCAAGAAATCTTAACCCAGAAGAACTAATTGACTGGATCAATGATCTGGAAGAGTATTTTGAGTATGAAGATGTTGAAGATCCGGATAGGGTCAGATTTGTGAAGGCTAAGCTGAAGGGTCATGCAAAAATCTAGTGGCAAGAGATTCAGTTGGAGTGGAATACAAGAGGAAAGGAGAAAAATTACTAGATGGGATCGAATGGTGGATAAATTGAAGTGATAGTTCATTCCCGTGGATTATGAACTAGATCTATTGAAGAAAATGAAAGGGTTGAAACAAGCGGAAAGATCTATTCAGGAGTATACAGAACAATTCTACCGAGTTCTCATCAGAATAGGCCATGCAGAAGTTGACAAGGAGAAGATTGCTCGTTAACTTAATGGGTTAAGGCCAAGCATTTAGGAAGAGTTGAGCCTAGTTAGATTGACTAGTATTGAGGATGCATACTAGTTTTCTTTGAGGGTAGAAGACAAGCTGAATAAGAAATTTGACAACAAGCAAGGTGGACGGGGTCGTGAAAGATCCAATGGATGGTCTTATGGAGGCCGAGATGAAGATAAAAAAAAGAATGATGAAGCTAGAAGCAGTCAGAATCAGAAGGGAAATAATTTCAATCATTCCTGAGATCAGAATAATAGAGATCAGAGAGAACCAGGAAGAGGTGGTTTTCGTGGCACATGTTTTCGATGTGGTGAAGAAGGGCATAGGGCTTATGAATGTCCCCAGTAACAAGAGAGGACCAACAGAAGACCTAAATGAAGTGGTCAAGTTGCACATGTAGATGAAGATGCTAAGTCATCTCATTCTGAAGATGCTGAGAGATGAGAAGTCTTGGTTACCAGAAGGGAATTGTTGACAGATGAGAGTGAACCTAAACAAAGGAAATGTCTATTCTGCACAAGGTATAAGTGTAATGATAAGGTTTGCAATGTCATTATTGATAGTGGCAGTTTAGATAATCTTGTTTCTGAGGAAATAGTTAGAAAGTTGAAGTTAGAGAGGAAGAAGCATCTGAATCCCTATCGGATCGGTTGGATACAGAAGGATCATAAAGTTTTTGTCAATGAACAATGTTTGGTATAGTTCAAGATTGGTAATTATCATAATGAGGTTCTGTGTGATATTATGCCTATTGATGCATGTCATTTGTTGTTAGGGAAGCCTTGGCAGTTTGATCATCGTGCAGTCCATGATGGGTATGCAAATACCTATTCTCTCACCAAGGATGGGGTGTGACACAAGCTAAAGCCATTGACAAAAATAGAGGACAAGGTATGTAGTAATGCCAAAAAAAATTTGGTTAATGGAAGAAAGTTTCTAGAGGAAATCAGGCATGAAGAAGTAGAAGATGCACTTGCAAAAGTTGCAGATCTGTTGGATGAATTTCAGGATATAGTATCTGATAATGTACTTGAGGGATTAACTCTAGTAGAGACTGAGGAGTCAAAGATAAATTTGAAGTTCAGCCCAGCATACCATCAACAAATTGATGGACATACAAAAGTTCTAAATAGGAGTACTGGTAAATCACCATTCTAGTTAGTATATGGCAGTAGGTCTAGCAATGCTTCTAAATTGAGGAAGTTTGACAGTAGAGAGGCGAGTAGCGCAGAAGATGAAAATTTTTCTAAGCACGTGAAGGGTTTATATGTAGAGATCAAGAAGCACATTCATAAAGTGAATGAAAGGCACAAGACTAAGGCAGATGAGAAAAGGAGACTTAAGGAATTTTAGGTCATAGGAGCGTAGTGGCATATTCCAGTGTCTGCTTCAATTACAGAGGGGATTGAAGAAATCCTAGATACTCATGTTGGCAGAAGCACAAGAAACATGACATATGAGGAATATCTGGTCAAGTGGAAAGGATGACCTGTTGAAGATTCACCATGGCTGACAAAGGAGGAGGTTAACCGTCTTGGTTTTCCTTTACACACCTAAGATGTGACAAGGTCACTTCTCAAATTACCCCAGGTGTCTAATGCAGAAGCATCCTGGGTGTAAGAGTAATCTTGCATCACCCAAAAATATTTCCTGTTGTGTTTTTCAATAAGGGCTAGCTTGTTGCAGAGTTCTATATGTGCTAACTTGCTATTTTTAGTAAGTTATTCGTGTGAGCTCAGAATGTTCTAAATTCTTCCCTAGAGGTTCATTTGTTGGAAATATTCAGGAATTAACCGAGTTACTGAGAGGGGAGGGGTGAATCAGTAACTCCAAATTTTCTTACAATTTTAACATGTAATTTACCTTTTAACCTTTGCATACAGAGAGCATGAAACTTAAAAGCATTCACAATAATGACACATAGATTTGGTTACCCAGAAACCTTCCAAAAGAAAGTAAAACTGGGGTGGGGATGAAACCCACAAAGCTTTAATACTACAGAATAAAGTTGGCTGGTTAAGGCTTACAATTTGATCACTTCTGATGATCTGCCCTGTTAGGAGCAATAAGGATTGCTAAATCCACCCTGTTAAAGGATTTACAAACATACAATGAAGTATGCACTCGGTAAAGAGGTTTTTACAAAGACTGTTAAGTCTACCCGGTTAAAGGATTTAGTACTGATTCACCTGTTAGAATGAAACAGTAGATCTCTGCTTTGCAACTGGATTGCTGATTGAGATTCACTGATGTACTGATCACCTTCTGTGATGAATTTGTCTTTGCTGTATCTTATACTTCTGAAGCCTTCTATAATTCGCTTATCCCTGCCTTTCTTTTTCTTTCACATATATTCTACTTCATGCATTTTATTTCATCTTTTTCTTTTTACAATATTGTTTATATACAAGTCTTAAACAATTAATTACAATTACACAGTCGGCTTGACAAATAAACATAAGTGCTACTAAATCGGCCCAAGTATGGTTACTCGGTTCCTGCAAACTGACTCGGTGACTTTCTGATACTCGGCGTCCACTGCATTACTCGGCATCGTCATGCACTCGGTAGAAGTGAAGGCACGGTTCATACTGATCACTCGGTAGGTTTTGAACTCGGTAAATACTGGTGACTCGGTAGACATGATGTTACTCGGTTTACATTGTCCTGTTCGGTTTGTACTAACTTCCTCGGTTTGCACTGTTTGCTCGGTTTGCACTGTCTGCTTGGTTTGCACTGTTTGCTCGGTTTGTATTGTCTGCTCGGTTTGCACTGTCTGCTCGGTTTGCACTGTCTGCTCGGTTTGCACTGTCTGCTCGGTTTGCACTGTTTGCTCGGTTTGTACTGTCTGCTCGGTTTATATCCAGAATGCAAATAAGTGTTGTCACTAGTGGCAATTCTGCTTAATGCCAACAATCTCCCCCTTTGGCATTAGTGACAAAAACACTTATTGGCCAAAACTTATATACACGAATCATGCTGAGTTTTATTTTGATTTTTCAAAATTTGTCTTTGTTATAGGGCTTTATACATTGTCTCCCCCTTTCAATGTGCTAACTGTTTCTTATACAAATCTATACATATCTCTCCTTCTATACATATCTCCCCCTTTTTGATGATAATGCCAAAGGTGCATATACAAGTTATTTACAGAGAGAATCCAAAATTTGATAGGAAATCAGAATGTACCTTCATTATTAGTGCCAGGGTTCTGTCCCAACTTTCTTGCAGAATCTTACATGTTTGTATAGCAATTTGGACTTCTGCAGAGAGTTCAATCATGTGATCTGCTATAGAGAACTGATTGTCATGAATCAATGTTTTGGAATGTTCAATGTGCTTATACATTGTATTCATGATGGGAAGGATCATGTGTTGGATGTCTAGCAGTGTGGACCGGATCCTTGAGTCTTCTTTCAGTAGATGAGACTGCATATTAGATAGGTGTGAAATTTTCATGTGATGAGCAGAGCTTGAACTTGGTTCAAGTTGCAGCTTCTGTATGCTAATCTTCATATCCTCATCCATTTTATTCATTTTATCTTTGACATCCTTTGTGAACTCGGCAATATTGCATAGTCTGGCCAAAAGAGAGGTAGCATTCGAATAGATAGATTCAATGTTAGACAAAACTGAAGACAATTCCACTTGGTTAATAGCTATGTGCTGAGCAATGTGCTCAAGCACTTTATTGTTGAATCTCTTCTCGGCTCTTTCAACTAACTTTTCTGTCCCGGATGAGTCCTCATTGTATTTCTCAACTGCTTCTGCTAATTGTAACAAAACATGCTGGGAGGAGTCTACTTTAATGCCTAATGCATCAGACAAAATATCCTTAGCATCCTTGATGATTTGATACTCCTTGTCTCTCTCCTCTTTAAGCTTCTTTTGTTTTGCTTTCCTTTGGAGGATCTCACCTATATTCTGCATTTGGTCCGCTGAGAGATTTGCAAAATCTAATGTAGGAATTTCTATCTCTTCATCTAGGTCTATATCCTCTACTATATTCTTACCCAAAAATTTTATACTCGGTAGAGCCTTAGGCTTATCTGTACTATATTATGGTCATATCTGCCTACCAGTAAAATTTCATTGCAGGATCAAGTCTAGTTGTGGAGATATTGTGGATTTTCTATATTGGCATCTAGGTACAAAATATTTGAACTCAATTTTGAAGGCTTTAGAGGCTCCGTAGAAGGTCGAAACCCCGACTGACTGGCGCTTGCGCATGTCATGCACTTTAGTACACTTCATGAGGATTCCGGAAAGGGTTATCATTGACAATTGACTTGATGGTTGGGAAGTTATGGTCTCTAGAAGTCGGGGGTCCTGAAAATATAGTAAATAATGTTTTTCCTTAAAAATGTAATTTGAGTTTCAAAATATGTATGGGGCCCATTCTTATGTAATAAAATAATAAATAAAATATTTCGAGAATGGTCGGCCTCTAGTTTAGGTCAATTCTGGAACCTTCTTGGGCGGCTGAAATTGCCTTTATAATGAAGGCTCGTAGGGTTGTTTAGGACAGTTCTGGGTAGTTCTAGGTTATAGATGATAGCTCTGCTTTAGTAGATATTTGTAATGCCCATGTGAATTTGGCATGTAAGATTCTGCATATTGTAACTTCATTTGATGATAATAAGAAGGCAAGTTGCAGGTCTTTGTAGCTGTTCAGTTTTCTTCAAATTTCTGTGTATTCCTCTATTTTGTTGTGTGTGTTTATGGTATTAAGGGGAGTCCCCTTCATCACTTTTTCACCATTCACTCAAAACTAAAACTTCCCTTGTGTTTTTCAATCCTCAAGGTTTCTTTGTCCCTTGAAGGATTGTTTGAAGAAAACTTGTTTGGACACTATTCATGAAAACATTAAAACAATACTTTGACTTACTTCATTCAAAAAGTGCAATATCTTCAATAGAAAAACAAGTCTTATTGAGCTTCTACATCTGGTCCTAAGTAGAGATAACTTGGTCCTAAATAGTGATAACTTAGTCCTAGAGAAAAATTGGGTGTTTATAAGTCAAAACCAATGATTCCCTGCCTTCTGTTGCTTGAATCATACCTTCTGTCACTTGGGAATAGCTATCGTATCATCCCTGACCTTACTATATTGCCTGGAACTCCCTAGTGTGTCACCTACCACTCACTGTTGTATTGTTTAGGCTTGGCCTAGAGTCTTTTTCCTGGTTTGATTATTATATTTTCAGTTTGGCTCATTTGGTTAAGAAGATTGTTCCTAATCTTTTATGATCCCATTCATCCCTCTATATATCATACTGAGCATATTGATAGTACTCTTTAGTATGTACTTTTCTTAGTGGGAACTATTGTTACTCAGTTTCTTATTTCACATATTTTAGGAGCTTTGTATTAATCATAATCCATCTTGTTCTTTGCTAAACTACTTATCAGGATGTGATTAGACTTATTATTGAGTGTAGAAGGTATTCAAACCTCAAACAATACTTCACACTAAATTTTATATAGTCTTTTGACAAAATTTCTTATCAACCTTTTTCTTGGATTAGGTAGTCTCTTGGAGGGTTGAACATTAAACTTTGTTTCTTTAGCTATACTTGCTTTGTGTCCTTTGGAAAACTTCATGCTGGTTCATAGCTATAGTCAATCCATCAAGCTAAAGATAATGAGATCCTTGATCCCTCTTACTAAAGAGACAATGAATCGGGATCATCTAAATCCCCTCTTTAGAGAGCTTTGCACAAAGCTATACAATGTTCTTTTCACACTACCTATCCAACCCACAACCACAACTTCTTTGCCTTTGAGAATAACAATTTCTTAGATCAAAACAACCTCTTTCAATAATCTGAATAGTCTTCTTCTAGTTAAACCATTGAGATGGCTACTTTTCATAACCAAGGTGGGTTCCACCATGAATCCGATGAGGAGATTGGTGAGGAAGAGATTAGGAAATGCATGGAAGATAGATACTTCCTTAGACATATGCGTGTTGTAATCCAACATGATAAGGATGAATAATTCAATTATTTATCCTCTAGAGGTATTAAGATTCCTGCTAAATTTGACATAGAAGGTCTCATTGAGAAAGAGGAAGAATTCCCTTTGACCATTCTCAATCAACAAATTTGGGACTTGAGGTGTGAGATCATGCAACTCAAAGGAGAGAAGCAAAATTCAATGAAATTGGACATTAAAGTAGGTATTTAGGGGAGATGTACAAGTAGTCATTGGGGGTCCAATAACCGTTATAGGTGATATACCAATTATTGAACTATTAAATGAGCCTCACAAATGATAATACATGTACCAATAGTCATTCACACATGTACTAATAGTCATCATTTTTAAGCTTTTTCAATTGGTGATTGGTCCTTTTGTACACCACTATTGGTTCATTTAGACTATTGGGCCATTTTGTCACAAGTACTAGCATTTTCGAGTGAACAACTATTGGTGGAGAACATAGTGGGTATCGAGTGACAATTTGAAAATGTCATTTTTTGACCACTTGGTGTTTGACAATGTCTATAGTGAATACTCATAAGATGGAACCTTAGCTTTAAGCTCTTAACTTATGATTTAGGAATTCTAGGTGCGCACACATTTTGTCAAACTATTCATATGCTCTAACTATTGTAAGTCTTATTTGAATTTTGAATGTAATTTAATAATGAGATATAAATGTAACGCTTAACACAACATATAAATAGTTGCAACTATTATGAACTTATAACAAAATAGCATTTTCTATCTAATCTATAATTAATAATCGAAATATTAAAATTAATTTTTCCTCACTATCATAATTTAAAAAAAAAAACGTAAAAAAACCTTTTTCCACATAAAACAATAAATGATGACCAATTTTTAGAGGTAAATAAAATTAATGAATTCTTGACGTTTGTGAAGGTTGGTGAGTACCTATACCATTCCCTTGTGATTATTGTATTTGCCCTAGGTATTGCATTGACTTTGTTCAATTAGTCTAGTAAAAAAACTATAATTTTTGCTTCTTCATCTTGCTTTTTTTTGGACAAGATTATCGTGAAATACAATTTCAATAAATTGAATAGTTTTGATTTTATTTTTTAATTTATTTTACTTTAAAAATTATTACATTGTAATTGTGCTTAATTATTATTTTTAATTATTTCATTTTTAAAACTTATAATAAATATAATAAAATTAATATTATATTTACACATAATTAAAATTACAATTAATTACTATCACTACATGGCTAGCTGGATGAACGCAATTATATGCTGCTCAACAAAACTAACAAATTACTTGATTAAATCGGTGAAGAATATTTTGAACATTAATGTGAGTAAAAAAGGAGGCAAATTGCATTTTGGACGAATGCAATGTACTTTATATCTCTTCTTGATTAAATGATAAACAATTTTTAGAAGTAAATAAAATAAATGAATTTTTGGCCTTTGTGAACACTTATACAACTCCTTTGTTATTTTCAATTGTTATTTTTAATCTTTGAAGAATATTCTGAACATTAATGTCAATACAAACCTAGGCAGATTCCTTTTGTAATATATGTGTTTGAGAGAGAAATAAATAGATAGATAGAGTAGATTGAAAACAAAAAAAAAGAGTCATGTAGATAGAGAGATATAAAGGAAAGATAATCTAGGGAGAGATAGAGAGATATAGCTAATTAAGAGATAGAAGTATAAGGAGGCACATAGAGAGAGAGAACTTACCTCATACCAAATTAATTAATAACTTTTAATATAATTGAACAATAATCTAAAGTGAGCCATAACCTAAAAGATAATTAAACATTATATAAACAAATATTAGCTCTAACCCTAGCACTAAACAAGATTGAGCCCTAACCCTAACATTGAAATTGATTGATCCCTCTTCGTAAGAGTACTCTAAAATTAATTCTTTCTCTAGACATAACTAAACATTAAACATAACCCTAAAAAAACTATTTTGAACCCAAACACTCTATAATAAAGAGAACCCTAACCCTATACAAAATTTTAAGATAATCTAAATGAAATAAAAATAAAAATATAATTCTAAACCAAATTGAATTCTACCTCTAAAAATAATTGAATGCTAAACAAAACCGAATCATTAGCCTAAAGCTAACTAAAAACTAAGACAAATTGAATAGTAACCCTAAACTAAATAGAATCATAATTTCAAGACTAAACTAAATAGAATTATAATCTCAAGACTAAACTAAATTAAACCAAACCTTGGATCAAATAAATCTATGATACTAACACTAAACCAAATTGAACCATAACATGAAATTAAATACTGTCACTATGTGGCTGGTGGATGAATGCAATTATATGTTGCTCAACAAAACTAACAAATTACTTGATTAAATCGGTGAAGAATATTTTGAACATTAATGTGAGTCAAAAAGGAGGCAAATTGCATTTTGGACGAATGCAATGTACTGCATATCTCTTCTTGATTAAATGATAAACAATTTTTAGAAGTAAATAAAATAAATGAATTCTTGGCCTTTGTGAACACCTATACGATTCCCTTGTTATTTTCAATTGTTATTTTTAATCTATATTTTTAATCTCTGAAGAATATTCTGAACATTAATGTCAGTACAAACCCAGACAAATTGTAGTCTAGACGAATGCAATGTACTGCATATCTCTTCTGACACCACTACATAGAGGGGGGTTTAAAGACAGTTTTTGAGACAATTTTTTAATAAATTGTCATAATTTGAGACAAAAAAAATGTTGTGTATTGTCTCAAATATCGTCTTTAACTGGGTGTCTTAAAAAATTGTCTCTATAAGACAATATGAAACAAAAGTACTTTTGTCTCTTTAGAGACAATTTCACTTTTGTCATTTTAGAGACAATATTTCTTTAATCCCAACTATTGTCTCTCTATAGACAATATTTTCATTAGAAGCAATATCATTTTGTGTCTCCAAAAATGATATAAAATAATGAATTTTAAAACAAAACTCATTATTCAAATAAATCTATTCTTATTTATATAAACTACAATATAGTTGATTAATTTATGTAAAGGTACGGTGGAATCAAACGACCAACCACCCACTTGTAAAAGCAGGTGCTCTTCCATTGAGATAGAACCCTTCAAAGAATAAATTTCTAACATTTATACCAACAAAAACATTCTCAAAATTTTTAATGTCTTTTACTACATTCATCAGAAATAATTTGCGAGTTCCACTTTCAACATCAATGGTGATGCAACCACTAACTCCTAACAATAAAATTTTACACATCCTGAACTTTCAATCACTATAATGTGTAGTGTAATCTAATTCTATTACATAATATTTATATTTATAGCTTGGGTTGAAAATTTTGAACTAAAAGAAATCTAAAAAGCTATATTGTGAGAAGTATCTCAACCTCAGCGTATTAAACTCAAAATGTGAAAATCTTATTCAGAAATACATAATGTAGACAAAATAAATACAGAAAATTCAACTATAAGTTCACATCAATAAAAGCTATGATAATTAAACTTAAAATATTCACAAAAATAAGTTAGAAGAAAACATCTCTATAAAAATATTCACAAATAAGAGATTATAACAATTGACTTAAAAGCTAATTCAACTTTATTTACCAATATATAACTAATTTTAAATATATAACTATTACTATAACAAACCTCCCCTGCTGCTCCGAGAGTCTTGGATTTTTTTCCCCTCTTTTCTTTTGAGGTCTCCGAAAGTCAAAGAAACCCTGAAAATACCAGAAAATACCATAGAATTTATACATATGTAATTAGGCATTAATTTTACATTCTCAACCATAAAGGCATGCTAATCACACTTTCCTGAGCATTAGTGCACTTCCAAATGGTGGCTTCTACCTTGTTCCTTTCTCTGGAACAATGTAAAACATCTCGACTTGTCAATGGAAAGCATCATTTGAAAATACAGAGAAATTACAAGCTGAAGATTTTCTGCTCCGGCAGAATTTTCTTGGAGTCCTCCAAAAAATGGACTCTTAAGTATTCCTTTGTGTTGCTTGATGTTAACAAGAATGGCATTTCCTTCTGTGTCATTGTCATTACCAACTCTGGTTCTCAACCCTCAGCACCTAAGGGATTGGTAGGAGTGTTTAATGTTTCCAATACTGTCGTGACTTGATTTTCTGAGCCACACAGATCTCCAGACTGAAATGAAGAAATATTTCTGCAGTCACAGCCATGAGAGAATCTGTTTAGAGAATAAAATTAGGGACAAAATCAATCCACAATGAAAATAAATTAAAAACCAAGCAAGCCACATTAAAAGGAAAAGGAGTTGAAATGAGGCGAGACGAGTTCTTACCTATCCTCGTGACCATCTAGGCCAAAGGACCTACTTAAGAGTTATTACTTTCTGTGCATGAATAAATTCTATGAAGACCCAATTCTTATAAATTTCAATGCCATATAATTGAGCATTAAAGACTCAACTTCATAAATTTCAGTGCCATGTAATTGAACATTGAAGTAAAAAGCACTCAGCCCACTAAAGCAAACCAAAAACCACCAAGAAATATATGATCTATCCAAGTTGTCTGTCATCCCGTTTCAAAATTTAATATTAGCAGAGGGTTTAAGATCTAAAGTTTTCAGAATTAGATTCATGGAAATCACACAAAAACTCAGAGTTTAAAATTTAATGTTTGTAGAGATTGGATTCATGGCAACTTACGAAAAACCGGGCAGGTCAACATAGTTTTCTGAGAACCCATTTTCGTTTGGTCCTCCGGGGAATCTTGGGACAGAAAAATTGGGGGTTCATAATGGGGCTGGACTTAAGATTCTTCGAGTACGGATCCGTCCTAACGTGAGCCAAATCGAGATCCTCAGGTTGAGCACCCATGGCGGCTGCAATCATGTCATTCGTAGACTGATAACGATTTCCTGCCTCTTTACTCACCCTCCTCAAACACCAACAACTCATGGTCCTCTTTCTCTATAACAATCTCTCCCCCAGGATTCGAATATTTTTGCTTATAACTCTCACCAGAACTATTCCTGTTCAACTTGGAAGAAGAATTTTTCTGCCACATGGTGATGAGCACAGAAGCCCTATTCTCCGAATTGGGTGGATCACAGTCCACATGGGACAATACACAACTGGGATTCCCATGAACACCTTCAATTGATATGATTATCCTCTCTTTTGCCGATCCAGAGCTCTGGCATGTGCAACACACTTAGTGTTGAAGCCCTTTCGAGGAAGAAGTCATGGAGGAAGGTGAAGAAACTTAAAGAAACATCAAGACAACATAAAATACACCTATTGCATTCTCTCAAACTTCCTGTTTTCAACTATGGTATTTTAGTAACCAAATCCACAATTCATCTCTACTAACATAAGTGCCTATGGTACAATCAGTTTTAACCATTATAAGTGCCTATGGCCACTACTTTTAAACAATCAGTTTTAACCATTATAAGTAACCAGTTCAATAACACATGCTACTTTTTACCTTAATTCTAGACTGATACATCATATAACAACCACCTAATCATACTTTCCAATACCCTTAACATTAACTTCCATATCCTAGAATTCTAACACTGAGAGTAATATTCATAGTAAACACTAGATCATCATCCTTACACAAGGGAACAACCTTAAGAGTGCAGAGTAATTCCTAAACATACTGCAACAAAATCCCAACATTCTATTCCAATGAGCTTTTTCTATGTCTTTCTAGGTAAAAGGGAGACCACCCACTTTGTCCTCCTGGGATTCAACCATATTGAAATCCCCACCCACCATCCAGGGAATATTAGGGAGAGCAGAAATCCAATCCGAGAGGCTAGCTCTCTCCCTAAATCGTTTGAGGCATAGATAAAACAAATGCCAAAAACATTATTATTGTAATTAATGGTGATGCAAACAGCTCTGTTACAGGGGGAGGTCCCATGACCAGTGATGAAGTTTCCCCACCTTGGGTTGATAAGAAGAGCAACTCCACCCCTGCCCTTAGGGTGGCAAGGGAAAAATTTAATAGCATCTTTCCAAAGGAAATTAAGATTGGATTCAAGAACAAACCCTACAGCCTTGATCTCTTGTAAGACTCTCAAATCCACAAAACTTGTGAAAGAATTTTTTCTTTATCTAGTGTGCATTAAGAGGACTCCCTACAATTTTACATTTCAATTCAATAATGTTAGTAATACATAATTTTTTTTTAAGAAACAGTTACACAACCATACTCCGATACTGTTGGATCCAATATTATAGTTTCAAATTTATATAATATTAAAAATTATTTACTATATATTTGTTATGATGGTTATAAAAATATATCAGAATTTTGTAAAATTATAATCAATGATAATAGAATATTTTTATTTTAAAACAAAACGGAAAGATTTACACAGAAAATTTTTACGAAACTATAGTAAGTTGAAGATTGCACACAAATAGTTTAAATATTTGACAACAATAATATTACAACTTAAAAATAAATGATTGCAACGATTTGCATGTGATATTTTTCCATTAATTTACATTAATGATTTTTGATATCAATCACTCTCATATTATTTAGTTAAATTATTGTTAAATGGATTAAAAAAATTTGACCAAATGACTGGCCCCTACAAAAATAGTTAGATATTTTAAGGTTTACGTTTGATCTGCAAAGAGTAATTTAAATTAGAAACTTGGGGAAATATCCACAAAATTCTCGCCTTTCATTTGATTTAGTGAAAAATTTGATATTAATGAAAATTATATACGAGATATAAAAATAGAAACATAAATAGATGATTCCTGTTTATAATAAATAAAATTCTTCTATTTGCTGTATTGTCAATTTATTAATCGCTTCTCTCCCCTCCCAAATGATTCATTATCATTTTTGATATTATCAATGTTTCGTCTGTGACTTAACACGGAAATTAATAAAAGACCATGCAAAAGTAATGGAAAAAGAAACAGTAAATAAAAGAGATTAGAAGAAACTGAAACAAGGCTAGACTGATTAAATTTGGATATGTAAATCATCTTGGCCCATGAGAATCAAGTTAGGGAAGATCCAAATAAACAAAATTATTCAACTAGATGATAATACAATTAACAAAACTCTAAACCTTTTCCAGCCCTAATAACACTTTATTACATATTAATCCATCAAGAAATGAAATCAATTTTGAAAAGTTTATCTTTATCACAGTAAAATGCTCCAATAAGCCTAGTAAAATGCTCCAATAAGGCCACTCCAATAAGCCCACTCCAATAAGCCTAGTAAAATGCTCCAATAAAGCCACTCCAATAAGCCCACTCCAATAAGCCTAGTAAAATGCTGCAATAAGTGTTGATTATCAAAGGAGAGCTGGCATACATCCAATGTACAAAAATTGATTTTAGTATGCATAAGAGGATGCACTATATATTCAAGCTAATTTAAATTAAACAGGAAAACTAGGGTAAAATCTACAATAGCAACATAGATAACAATCACCTAAATGTAAGACACCAACATGGTATGTGTACAAAGGCTATCAATTGTCAACTCTGAATTCATACATTATGAATTTTTAGTTATGAACATGAACATGAAGAATATTATTCACAACCTTGCTTCTTCAACTGATTCCTCAGTATATACACTTTTCCATTCTATTTATCATTAATGAAAAATTAGAGAAAGTGAAAGGAATTTTTTCTTCTTCCAGAAAACCCTTATGAAATGAGTTCTGTAAAGACTTCCATTATCCTTGTAATAGTCATAAGCATTTGATTTCATTATCTCTGCAATAGTCATCAACAGATTGCAAAATATTAAAAATTCTTATTCATAAAAAATCCAGCACACATAGAATTTTTAATTTTCTTTTTTAATAAATATAAGAGGATCATTACAAAAAGAGCATTACGAAGTGTTCAAAAGCAAAAGAGGCAAGGCCTCGAACCAAAGTATTACGGATTCATTAGATCAGGAATCATAGTACATATAATTTTAAAGAAGAAAAGCCAAGGGGGCTAATGAAGGACATCAATGCGGGAATCAACCCACGCAGTCCATCCCAGACTACCCTCCATCCAGACATGCATATCTGCTCCTTGGTCACATTCTTGTTTTTCTTTACTTCCTTGTTAAGCCTATCACAGGTTCTTTCAAACATCTGCAGGTTGTTCAGGTTCTTCCTCCATACATAGTAGGTGGCAGTTCCGGTTTCCTGGAGCCTTTTGAGCTTATCTCTCTCAATCAACATAGTAGCATGAACCTGTAGGAAAATTTTGAAATAAGTGAGTTTTCGGTATTGCTCCAAGATGAAATCTAACGGTGCACAAGTCTGATGGTCATCCACATCTATCCAACGATTGGAACAGAAATGACATGGAAAAGAGGGAGCCAAGAGAGTAATTCCAATGCTTTGGGATAAGTCATTTTTCTTTTCATATCCTCCTCTCATTTTTTTATGGCTCTGCTTAAGTCTGTGTGATGACATAATAACTACTGGAAGGGAATTGCAGTTTTTTTTCAAACTCTTCATATGTAATTATTCAGTTTAGTTGGCTACATAGCCACGGGTCTAGATAATATCTGTATAAATAGAAACTCTATTAGTAGAGAAAAGTCATTAATTCCACACCCAAGGAAAAATAGGTATGAAAGGAAAGTTGTAAAACTATTTTCAAGAACGTGCCTTCGACTGCAGTTGTTCAAGGAACGTGTTATTGTCCCCGAAGTTAATTAAAGAGATGCCAACATCAGTATAAATTGGAGACACAACTGAATGTTTGTTGTATCTCTACTCAATATGGCTTCTATGCGCTTTCATCAATATTTTCAAGTATCAGATATAATTAAAGGTAGTGCTTATGCACCAACAACTGCTACACTCTGTTCACTCATACTTTTCTTGTGGGTTTTGCATAGATTTATCCTGAAAAGGAAAAATTCATTAGGAAAGAGATTGCCCCCAGGACCGTTTGCATGTCCTATTATAGGAAATCTGAACTAGATGAAAAGGCTTCCTCATCGTGATCTCTGTGATCTCCATGAACTTGGGAAGAAATATGGACCCATCATGGTGTTGAAATTGGGTTATGTTCCCACTGTCATTGTCTCTTCTTCTGCCATGGCGAAGGAGATCTTGAAAACCCACGATAATGTTTTTGCAAGCCGACCTCTTGATGCTTCGGGGAAGTACCTTGCATATAATTACAAGAACATGGTATTCACTCCTTATGGGCCTTATTGGAGGCACATGAGGAAGCTGTGTGTGGTGGAATTGCTGAGTGTGAAGAGGATCGAGTCCTTCAGCTATCTAAGAGAGGAAATAATGCTTTTCGTTGTTCGTTTAATGTGGGAGATGTCTGAGCGGGGGAAGAAGGTTGTTAATCTCACCAACATTTTTTCATCGTTTACGCAAGAAGTCATGTGGCACATCCTTTACGACAATAAACTATCTTGTAGTGGAGAAGAGATAAAGAAGGTTGTATTGGAGGCGTTAGTTGCAACAAGAGCTATGAATATTGGGGCCTTCATTCCATACTTGGATTGGATGGACTTACAAGGTGTGAAGTGGTAGCTGAAAAAGGTATTTTGATCTCCCAATTGATCAGAAAGATAATAGAGGAGAGCCAGCAGCGCAGTATGAAGTTACAGGAGGAGCAGGAGGGGACTAAAGGCATCATTGACGTGCTCTTAGAAATGGATATCCTCGATGGAAGGCCAATCACAAAGGACAACATTGAGGACATTGTTTTTGTATGTATCTATTACAATCCCAAATACTCTTTTTTCAAGTTTCTTGGTAGTTCTGTTGTGTTTTTAATTTGAGCTAACAAGGATTTACAATATTTTTAGGATATGTTCATGGTTGGAGTTGAAACGATGTCTACTACGTTAGATTGGGAAATGAGCGAGATTCTTAGAAACCCTAATGTGGCCAAGAAAATGCAAGAGGAGATTGATTCAGTTGCAGGCATAAAGGGGAATGTAAGCGAACGTGATTTAGCAAACATGGAGTACATGCAGTGTGTGGTGATGGAGACGCTGAGATTATATCCGGTGTTACCCTTGCTGCTTCCGCATGTTTCCATGCAAGAATGTACAGTTGGTGGGTACTTCATTCCTAAGAGAACCAGGCTATTGTCAATGGATGGGAAATTGAAAGAGACCCATCGCTGTGGAAAGATCCTCTGGAGTTCAAGCCAAAGAGATTTGTGGGTAAGAATGTTGATGTTGTGAAAGGTAAGGACTACTTAGATATGATTCCATTTGGAGCAGGGAGGAGACGATTCCCAGGGGCAACCAAGGCTGACGTAAGCATGAAACTTTTTTTTAGCTCAACTTGTTCTACGCTTACTTTAAGTTGGACTTTATTGTTATTGACTTCTATATATCTCCTCCATTCATCTTTGTGCACAATCTATTTTTCCCAATCATTTTCAAACTCGTTGATGTCGTAAAGAATTATTTGTGCGTCGAAACCCTCAACTTCAGTGTTCCCCCATTGTTTCCCCTTTGTGGAGCTCTGAATTTCTAGCGGTGAATTAGATTCACATAGATCTTTGGATGATTGATCGCTGGTTTTTGTTCGTCGCCTTTGGTGTTACTAAGTTATCTCGCATTTTTCGGCTTGTCGGTTTCCCAGCGGCTCCATTGTTTGCTGGTGTTTGTTCACCACTTTTGTATTACAAAGTTTTATGAGCTCACATTTGGTGATGCAAGTTTTTTTCCACTTACATAACATGTAGGATTAAACACTCAACATTCCACGATGAAACATAGAACATCAAAACCTCTCTTGAACAAATTCATCTCTCATGCTAAGTTTTGCAATGAAGATCATGGAATGACTCCAAGGTTCTTGATTCTTGTGTATCTAACTCAATGAAATGATGTGATTTTCTGGTTAATCACCTAGGCTGGCTTATGTATCATTCAAGGATGAAAACTCTTTGCACTTCTAAAGATTTGGTTTCACAATGTGCAATGAAAATATAACTTTTGATCCGAAATTTCCACTTCAACCTCAACTTCTACTACTACGCTATTCCTACTTCTAACTATGGATGGGAAGATTGATGGATGGACTAGGACTCTTACCAAATGGAATCTTATCAGCAACATCAACTCCACATAGTGCAAAGCTTCTAAGGAAATCCAAATGATTTTCATATCAATGCCTTGTTAGTCCATTTTCTTGTCACAGCAAAAATCCTTTGAAAATGGCCTCCTCTCTGCAAATGTTTTTGTAAAAATGTCTTGCCCTGGTAGTTTATTGTGTCACCTTGCTCCAGTCCAAATTGCACGTGCTGAATCGTAAAATCCAGAAAGTTATTCGAGTTTCAAGGTCTATAGGAAAATGCTTTTAGAATTTGCCACAGTGTCGAAAACTCACAATATTTTTGAAAATTCATGATGTTTTCAGTCTGTGTGAAAACCTTCGTTGTTTTTTACCTTTGCCTTCCAGCTTTTGTGCACTTGTCTTTTGGTGCCAAAAATTTTGTGTGTTTTCGGTCCTTCACTATTGTGAAAACTTTTAATGTTTTTGACCATGCACTTCTACCCTATTTGTTGACATTCTCTAACTACACAAGTCTGACTGGATGGTGGGCCCAGGTCTTCAAAGGCTCTTCCTGATTGGTTGTCACATGGCCGCATGTCAGACTTTTCTGACATGCGATCATGCGACCACTTGCCACCTATCCGCATGGGTCCCGATTCTTCGCAGTTGCTTGGTGCAGTTAAAGTTCGGACAGGATCTATGGCTGTCGCTAGTTCGCATGGTAAAGATGCACGAGGTTTATTTCTCACGCTTTTGCAATAACCGTCTGATCCTCTAAAAGGTAAAGCTTCTTTCGGTTGGTCCGAGGCGGTGATGTGGCAGCCTTTGGGTGGCTGTCGCATGATCGCATAGCCCAATTTTTGGCTATGCGATCATGCGACCGGTTGACACGTGTCCCTGGGGCCTGGTAGCAGGTGGTGATTTGGCATCTTCCGATTGGTCTGAGGTGGCAGGATGGCAGGTGGTCCCAGTTCATTTGAAAAAATTCTTGATCCTACGGTCGGTGTGTGATCGCATGAAATATTCTCACCCCATGCGATCATGCGCCCACCGTCTGATTGGATGCCGACGGCTTTGTTGCAGAGGTACCACTATCAGATAATGCTAAGGTGGCAGTGTTATTTTGGATGCGGCGGTTATGTGGCAGTCTAATGGCCTTGTCACATGATCGCAAGGGCCATTTCCATGGCTTGCGATCATGCGACAACCCCTCGGTGCTAGCTTTATGCTGCGGCGGTTATGCGGTTGTGGCAAGGTAATGGTCTACGGGTTGTCGCATGTTCGCATAGCCTATTTCCAGGCTATACGATCATGTGACTAATCGCCGGATGTCATGGGTGCGGAGTTAAAGCTGGGTCTGTGATGCCAGTCTTGCCGGCGTGCTGATTTTTGATTGGTCGCCTACTGCTGATGGGGCCGAGGACTTTGCAAAAGGTTTGTGACCGACTGTTGACCATGGCTAAGAGTCTGCGGTTGCATGATCACAACGGTGAGTTGGGTGCCTTGCGATCATGTGACCAGGCATAAGGTGAAACCCGTTTTCCTATGGTAGTCAAGTTGATGGCCGCATGATTGCGCAACTAAGGGAAAATAGTTAAGGAACACAGGCCCGTGAATTGCATGGTGACCGTTGCAGTTTGAATTTGAATTTTTGAGAGTTTCCAGTGACAGAGGGTACCATTTTTATGAAATTTAATGCAGAAATGACCCTGTTTGGTGAGAAGCGATTGGTTTGCAGTGTGGTCCAGGATGCTATAAGTGTTTGCAGGGATGTTTTGCCATGTGGTGATGGACAAATTTTGTTGCTTGAGGCCTTTTGCAGAAGTTTTAAATTTTGATAAATTTTTGATTGGTTGGGTGGTTGAAATCTTAACCCTGGTTACCTGTAGCTTGTTGCATCCTACTGGTTTAGGATTCCAAGGTAACCAGTGGTATAAATAGTTAAATTTTTTACTGTGTAAAGAGTTCTGAATTTGGTCAGTTCCAGGAAGGGTCATTTTCCTATAGATTTTTTTCTTCTTCTCTGCATAGAGGGTGTTCTTCTTCTTCCATTGTTGGTTCAGGGGAATATAATGCATGTTGCAGCAGATTTATCTTATGTATGAGAATTCAATTTATTCTTCTTCTTCCATTGTTGGTTCAGGGGAATATAATGCATGTTGCAACAGATTTGTCTTATGTATGAGAATTCAATTTATTCTTACTGTTACCAAGCTATCTCCATTTGAGCTTTGAATTCATTGATCATACATCAAGGGTGTTTAGTTTGTTTTCTTGTATTGCCTATGTGTTTGCAAGTGGAGTTGTCTTCGCAGAGATAACTGGTTCAGGGTTAGTGTTCATGTGTGTATGGGCTGAAATATCAAAGATATGTCATGCTTGTCTTCCAATGGATGCTGGTAAATGTATTGTCTGATTCATAGGTCTCTTCTAAGGGGAGGGTTAAAATCCTTTGAATGGATAATAACATGCTTGAATGCACAGGTGGGTGTTAAGTTGAGGTTTGGTCATGGTATGTGATTGATGTAAGGCATCAACACATTGGGTATATTATTTTCCTATTTCATAGTTGTCTCTTGCAGTAGGGTATTTGACTCTATGGCTCATTGGATAAGGCACTGGTCTATGAGAGACTTAGGGTATCTCAGGGGTCCCTTCTATCCATTTAAAATCATTTCCATTCAGTCACACCCTTTCCCTTTCATGTTGTTAGTGTAGGTCTCTGGTTTTCATACTCACTCCATGTAAGTAGGGCTATTGCATGAGATATTGGTTTCATTTGAGGGATAGGATACCTATAAGGGTTTGAAAATCATTCCACGGTCAGTTACCTATAGGCTTGTAGTGTGACACAATTTGTATGAGTGTGCAAATGAGGTACACCTACTTGAGTGATGTGGAGCTCAAAGTGTCGAAGGATCTCTCTTTGATCCTTGTCAGTTGGCCCTTTTTCCTGTCAGATTTGGAGTGTTGAGTGAATGAGACACTAGCCCTATCAATCCTAATGCCAAGTTGACCTTTGGAGAAAAAGAACACCAACAAGATGGCGACTTTGCTAGGGAGAGTCTGGAACAGAGTCTGAAGTAAAAAATAACATTTGCAAAATTGTCTCACCTAGTTGTGAGTGGCGACTCTGAGTTTTCTCTATTTGAGTAGTGCATCTTTTGATAAATAGTGCATGTTATCCTAGTGAGTTTTGGTTGGTTGGAAGAGAAACAAAAAGATAACTGAAACATTTTTCCTCTGCAAGGAGGTGGCAACTCTAAAAGAAAAGAACTTGATGGAGCTGCATGGTGAGCTCTAGATCTACCTTGCTTTCCAGTCAACAAGTTTCAAGCTGCAAATTTCCAGGTATTCTCTTATTGAAAATATTTCCCTATCAAGTTTGTAGCACTATTGTAAAGGGATAAGTGGTGGGCAGTTCCTTATGGAGGAATATAGCCCTTTTTATTTTGATGGCATTGAAGGTGCTCCTAATGAGTTCTTTACTGAGGATGGGAAGTGCTTGCCAAGATTCATGGCTGGTGGATCTATTTCTGCAAGCCAGCATGTTGATGTTGTCATGGGTATTTTTGGAGGTATGGATGTTGAACATGAAGATATTGCCATGAGGTTATTTGTGCACACATTTTCTGATGGTGCAAGGAAGTGGTTCTTGTCCTTGCCCTCATGTTCAATCCCTTCTTGGGATGTGTTGAGAGCTAAGTTTGTTGAGCATTTTGATAAAGTTGCTGCTCTCAAGAAGGAATTAGTGATGTTGAAAATGGTGAACTGGTAGTTAGCAAAGGACATAAGATTGCTAAGACTAGTGGCTCCTGATGATGTTCATGAGGAGGCCAGTGTTTTTGATGTTGATTTTCACTATGCAGATAGTGTTGAATATGAAGCTGATTCTGAGATCAGTGCATATGAGGATGTTGAAGATGAATCTGATGATGGCAATATTTCTTTTTTGTCTGCAGATTTTTCTTCTTGTCAACATGAGAGGGCAATATTCTTGTCCCGGTTTGATGATGTTTTATGTGAAGGGCAGAATATTGGATATGATGCAGATGAGGATTTCTGCATAGATTGTTTCACACAAGATGATCTAAGGCCAGAAATGTTTATCCTTGTTCCTCACAAGGATGATATTTGTAGCACTAGGGGTGAGGTTGAGGAAAATGATATCAGGGCCCAAAGTCCATTGAGCAGTGAAAGGATTTCGGCACTCTTGGCTGAAGAATTTCAAAGGTATGCCCCTGCTTTGGATTTTGATTTGTAGCTCCCCTATGATGTATCCTTTGACACTGATAATGAGGCTAGTGTTCAAAGTGATAGTGATGATCCATTTTCATCAGAGATCCCATCATGTAATGACCCTGTAGAAGAAGAGGTAGAAGGACATGATAGTGTGTATTCCTATCATCAACATTGTAGTGATAAACAAGTCTATTGTTCAAATCCTTTTCCTTCTCTTGCAAAGTATGATACTGAGTGTGACAGTGTTGAGGATCTAGTCTTCAATAGTTGAGATAGAAATTCCTTTGGTGAGAATGATGATGCAGTGTTCCCCTGTCATAGAAGCTTTAAAGAAGACCTTCACTTGGTTCATGATCCAATTCATGAGGACATTATTGAAGAACCAAGTTGCTTAGTGGCTGAGGCAATGCAGGAAGGCAAATCAGAGGATCTAATTCCTTCTCAGCCAGGTAATTTTATGGTAATGCATGACAATCAATATGTTTCATTCTCTGATGCATTACTAGATCAAAATTTTTGTTTCTAGTCATCAAGGAGAAGTAGATGATGTTCCCTACTTCTTGGAATTTGAATATGAATATGGTGGTTGTGACTGGAAAGACATGGGTAGTGATTAGCATAGTTTCATTTCTCAACCCATGGTTATTCACATATGTTTGCAGCAGAATGGTAAAGAATTTTTCAGACTTGGGGTCACATACGTAGATGAAAATCAGACCTTTGATTCAGGGGGGTCATTGATTTCATTTTGGTGGCCTGGGGCCATCAAGTAAAGTTGTAAATCTTATAAATTTCTGTAAATATCTTTCCCTTTCCTGTTGTGTGCTTTTCCTTCCTGTTCCCTGCATTTTTTGAGTTCCCTATTTTTGTCTAGTGGTTGGTCTGCTCTCCCAGTGATTCTGAATCCTTGCCATGCCTGCAAGAGACATGCATCCCCAACTAGAGCCACTGTTAGTCCATTTTCTTGTCACAGCAAAAATCTTTTGAAAATGGTCTTTTCCCTACAAATGTTTATGTAAAAATATCCTACCCTAGTAGTTATTGTGTCACCTTGCTCCAGTCCAAATTGCACGTGCTGAATCACAAAATCCAGAAAGTTATTCGAGTTTCAAGGTCTATAGAAAAATATTTTTAGAATCTGCCACAGTGTCGAAAACCCACAGTATTTTTGAAAATCCATGATTTTTCGGTCTTTGTGAAAACCTTCATTGTTTTCGACCTTTGCCTTCCAGCTTTTCTACACTTGTCTTTTGGTGCCAAAAACTTTGTGTGTTTTTGGTCCTTCGCTATTGTGAAAACTTTGGATGTTTTCAACCTTGCACTTCTGCCCTGTTTGTTGGCATTCTCTAACTGTGCAAGTCCGACTGGATGGTGGGCCCGAGTCTTCAAAGGCTCTTCCTGATTGGTTGTCGCATGACCACATGTCAGACTACTTGCCACCTATCCGCGTGGGTCCCGGTTCTTCGCAGTTGCTTGGTGCAGTTAACACTAGTAAATTTCACCTCAAATTTTGATGTGAATTGGTCAAATTTTTGACAGTAATTGGTCGAATCCATGACCAAAACTTTCATCATTCTTTTTTCATCAAATTTTCTACATATTTATTATTGGTCAAAATTTCAACCAAAATATAGGTCAAAATTTTGACTCTAGCTCATGCTTGAAACTAGGAGGATCATCGTCATTTTTTTTTCCAATAGTCAAAATTTTGACCATTACATGGTTGAAATTTCTACCAATGCATGGTCAAAATTTTGACCATTGGAAAAAAAATGACGACAATGCCATACCTTCCACCAATGCATTGGTGGAAATTTCTACCATTGCATGGTCAAAATTTCTACCAATGCATTGGTGGAAATTTCGACCATTGGAAAAAAATGACGACAATGCCATACCTTCCACCAATGCATGGTCAAAATTTCCACCAATGCATGGTCAAAATTTATACCTACCAGTTCCCAGGTAGTATCTGCATCTTTTATGCTCTTGTTGCTTGACATTGTTGATCTCAACGACCATTAGAGCCGATATTACACTTACTGCTCCTCTTGAAAAGGATGCTACTATGGGATCGACCTAACTGAACAACCAGTGTGCAACAATTGAGAGATTGTATTCCAATAAGACACAACACTCTGCAAATGATAATTTATAAATACATATAGCAGTGCAAATGCAATAAATACATAAGGCACAAGAATTATGTAGAATTATAAAAGAAAGGTAAAGATCATCATTTCACATGTCAGGATTGAACTCTAAATTGTTGGTGGAGGTGTGGACTCAGTGATATGCATGTGTATAAAAAGAACTTCCCAAGATAATAGATTATATTAAACACTAATAGTTTTCATCTGATGTGTCATTAAATGGATTATGGCTAAACATATTAACTGGACATAAACCTGGATACATCCATAAAATCTTGAGCTTCACATATCAAAATAAGATTGAAAATTGAAACAAAAAACCAATGGCATCTAATGTTAGTTTTCAATAAGAAAGCATCTTTATATTAATAAGAAAGCATCTTTATAAGAAAGCTCAAGTGTTTTAACAAACTATTGAGCCTGGCAACATTCAAACATTTCCAGAACAACACAAAAGTATTATACTGTCTAGGCTTTCAAATAAAATGATTGAGACAACTACTGATGGGCCACCCAAAAGAAAAGTGGTATTGGTATAATACTATCTGTAGAAGATATACTGATGGGCCACCCAACAAAGAAGTTCTAGAGTCTACAATAGAAGCACAGCCTCCAGCGCAAAAGCCTATAAGGAAAATTGTCCATTATGTAGAATATCATTAAATTAGTTTTAACACTTCATCAAACAAAACTGAAAGTCTTGGGAAGGTAAATCACCTGTTGATTCATTGCCAATAAGAAAATCTCCCATATCAAACTGAAAGAAATGGTAAGAATAAGTTAGAGAAGTAAGAGAGTTTTGTAACCATCCTACCCAGCTTTAGTCACGGTACATAAAAAGAACATGCATATAAAAATAGCTCTTAAAATAAAGCATGGAAACTCAAGTTCATTCCACAATCTACTTGCCACTAACCCTATTTTGTAACAGGCACAAATGTATGTTTACCCTTGAAGTGTTTACTGTTGACACCTCCAAATACTATCTCGCCTCCTTCTTCATCATCTTCATTCCTGTTCATCCAAAAAGAGAAGACCAGTTCTTGGACAAGGTTTTGGTTCATCCTGTAGAACAAAATACATAAACATGGCGGGCAAGATGTCAAAGGAAATGGGAACAATAAATTTGAAACCCAATGAAGTGACATACACCACAATAAAATTGATGGTCTATATACGATAGATCTTTGTAGAGAACATTCACTCATTAATAAGATGCTAGATAGAAGTTTGACTCCTAATATAGTCTTTTTAAGCTGTATGATTGAACACATGACTATCCATCCAACTAAACCTCAAAGTATATTAGCACAATTAAATTGAGTGTGATTTTGTTCAAAACCTATTACTTTAGATAGGTTAAATTTTGAGACATGCATACTTTTGTTTATTTTGAGGCATATACACAAAACATATATTCACCATAAGTGGTCCAACCACTTGATGAACATGGTGATAGAAAAATGTCTAGCCACTTCATGAACGTGAAACTAAGCTTTACATATTATCATACACCATTTTATCAAAACCCCAAAATATCTACATGGGCATTTGCATTCCATATGAACATCAAAATACTAGCTTTAGTGATCAAATGAAACTCAAGAACTACGCAAGTTTCACTTATAAAATATAGTTGCATTCTATTCCATAAACATTTGGATAAACAAAGATTGTAACAACAACCATCTATCTTTAGAAACCAACCACATTGACTAGAGATCAAGTATGTACCAACGATCATACCTTCTACCTGTTCGATCCTCTGGATTACCCCATCAAAAGCTTTACTTCTTCAAAAGTTTTTACTGCGTTCTAAAACATCAGTGCAAACAAATGAGGAGGAAGCCTTTTTTCTAACATAGGGACAAAATTTGTCAGGTATTTTATCAAACCAGACTTATGTGAACCATTTCTTTAATGATTAGATTACAATAGTTTGCTTAAAAAGACATATTAGTACACAATCGTAACCTGGTAATAGACATACTGTTTGTTTGTTTTTAACCAAAAATTGGATCTTCTTCAGAGTGTATCATCATATTAGCTCCCAAAACCACTAAATCTAATTTCAAACAGATAATAATTAAAGGAAATAAAGGACAAAACTAATAGAGATGGCACTATAAAATATAAAAGATGATCTAATCTCAAATTGATGCCCCAATCTACTAAGATGGGGAATATAGAAGCGGGAAACTCAAACTTTGGCATCTGTGAAAGATTAAGTTTTAGCTTGCACATGGACGTCACCATGTTTAACTAAGGTCTAAACTTGGTGTATCTTAAGCCACTGCGTGCAGCTCTTTCATTAATCAATATACCAATCTTATGGGACAAAACAAGTTATCATCCAGTTGTAGACTAAAATCTTTATTTAGCTTATTTTGTGAACCAAATGTGTCAAGAAGCTTAATGTTCTAAATGTCCCATCACACTCCCCTAAAATAGATACCTTTCAAAAACATTTTTAGGAATAGGGGATTTGATATTAGCAAATAACTCAAAATTTCTTATACAGCAATTGCATAACCCCAAACTTCTAATGTAGTTGTTAGCCTTAGTCACATAGGTCAGAAACCTTTTTCCGAAAATAGATAAGCTTCAAGACATCCCAGAGTTGTAGTATCATGTTTTGATCTAATTGATTTCACAATGTAAAACATGATTGAGTGCTTTCAGGAAATTGTATGGAAAGTTTTCAAAACTTAATATGAAGTGGATAACCTCAGGCTTCGACCTTGATTGTTTCAGTTCTAATCTCTTGCTGGCCAGCATACATTTTATTCTTTCTATTTTTTATGTTAATGACAAATAATTCAGGCACAACACCAGTTAAGATTTTTATGTAGCAGACATCCAGCTCTGATCATCACAAGTCATTTTACTCTAAAGCTTGTCAACTTATATATTGTAACACCGTCACAACAACTGTTTTGATAAATTTATAGTTGGGCAAACCACCAAAGAGTTGCTAGGAGTCACTGCTCTGGAAAAGGTTTAAAGTATGCCCTACCTGAAAGAACCTTAAACAAATTCCTGTAATCCTTTCTCTGATCATAAAAATGTAATGTATACAAGTTTTAGGCAGCAAGTAGTTCATAAAAATGTGTTGAGAAAATTAGTCTCAAAGAAGTAAAAGTCAAATTGAGGATATGATTAGACAAGAAGTCTTCGAAAAGAAAGAAAGCTATCTTAAAATGTTAGATATGCATGTCTAGATGACATTTCATTCTAGGAATTAAAGATATTCCTTGGTTCCAATGCTTGAGCTATAACTGGTAGATGATCCTAGTAGCAGCTCTAATTCTATCACCAATGGTGCTTACTCTGTTACATATACACAATAAAAAGATATGCAAGAGCTTAAATTTTTTAATGTCTAAATCACCCTCATCTGAAATTCGCTCATCATAGAGGACTAAAGCTTTCCCATCCTTCAAGATGAGTACTTTAGCTGCAAACCAAACTCCATGAAGACCCTCCTCATCAGAGACAACCTGGATTATTGCAGAAACCCATAGTTAAACTTTTGTAAGTGACATACAACAGCACAACACTAAAACCTACTACACTTCAAACATTATCTTTAGGTCACTATAAACATAGAAACTGGGCAAACCAATACAACAGACAAAATTTAAAACTACATAAACCAATACAAATAACATAAATATGCCAAAAAAAGGTATCCATGAGATGATTCTTTCTAGATCACCTCCACAAATGAACTGTCATTTATTTTGCTAGCTTTTAGGGGTAGTGCTTTTTTATAGGTTTCAGTAATATGCTTAGCTTCAGAAGCTGATGTTGTCTCTTTTGAAACACCCTCTACATCTAAAATGAGTATAGAAGATTGAGCTGTACCCTTTAACTGATTCTCCTTTTGACTGATAAAATGTGTCTTATTTACAATAATTATTAATTAATTAAAAATTAGAAAACTAAAGAGGATGAAATTCCAATTCCAATTTTTTGGATGGACACAAACATGGAATTGACATTATCCAGAATTAGATAATGCCAATTCCAGTCTAATTCTAGCCCCCAAATGGGCCCTTAGTATTTTTTCAAACTTTCTTTATATATTTTACGTTTTAGTTTGCTGGATAGCCACTACCCACAAATTATGGGACCATTAACCTTGGCAACGTCTAAATCATAAACTAAAACACATATATGCCCCCAAAATCAAGTTTGATTGTCATCTAGTCTTAGATAGTAATGTGACTGATTATAACTCAAGCACAAAACAATCCTTCAAAGCCAATGGTTTTCCCAACACTCCTTAAGGTCTTCATGAACATACTTAGAACTTGAAGTGGACTCTCTACAATAGAGCATCAAACAATGGACTAGAACATCAGTTTAAAGGCCTAATTAGGCCTCCATAGACTACCCTCCTTTATTGGACTTAGAATACCATTTTTAAAAGCCTTCTTGATTCCAAAACACAACACTGATAATAATCAATACATACTTTAGATGATATTGAGCAGTTATCATAAATTTTATTGAAAGAAATGTCAATTTTGAAAAGAGTCACAATCTGATCTGAAACTGTCTACACACAGTTTACTGATCACAAGGATTTTAGTCTTCAATGACTTGATGTTGCCCAAGACCGTGACTCACAAAGGATTCCCTGACACCTTAACAATTATACAGTTGGTCAAATCAGTATTTTCCATTAATAGTGGCCCTTCAAATACTAAGGCATACCATATCAAATAGAAAATATCATAAACCGGATACATATACAACTACAACCCTTTAGTATTTTAATGGTCTACCAAATACCTCCCCTTCCATGTTTGTCTTCCTACAATTTTGATTGCATTTACAGCAAGACCAAATCTATGTCGGACATGTATTTTGATGGGAAATAGTTTGATAATGTGATATGATGTTCTATTACACTGGGAGCATAACTAACTTGACTACTTTTACAAATATGCATGGTAAACTGATTTTGAGAACTACAATGATGAGAAGCCTTCCAACATAGATTGACTAAATACTGTTTCATATCTCAATGCATACTTATCCGAGACATAATATGGATGATGTAATAATAAGCAGATTCATATCTCAAATTAGAATTCACATCCATCACACAACTATATTGATGGATCAAATTGATATGATTTCAGGTTGGTTGTTTGTTGTCCCAAGCATACGAACCTTAAAGTTCAACCCATATCAGGCAAGTTTTAAGGGCAGGAGTAGAAATGGACTTATGGAACTTGATCAAACACTACTACAATGAATTGTGATGCAGAGGATAGGGTGATGGACCCAAGTAACAACCCAAAATGAGCAAGATTATAAAAGTGTTCCAAGTGATCCTTCTAGGTCCTGATGGGAAAAATCTACAAACAGTCAACTCTAGGATGTTTTTAGGCTTTAATAGGTTTGTTTTGGTCTATCTCACATGTTCTAAGCATCACCTTTTAGTTTCGACACCTCTGAAGCAAAAATGCATAGCAAGCCAAAATGTTGTCAATGACAATTTTCAATTTCTGTAACAACAGCCAGGTATAATGGCCAATAACTTTTGTTTTTCCCAAGTGATTCTCTGAAAAAATGACCTTTTCAAATACCCTTTATCCTTTTCTAAAACATATGTGAAACTTGGATAGGCTTATTTTGGCAAACATCAAAGATTCTTCACAATGACCCTGTCTTTAACAATGGAACAACTAGTGCATTTACAAAGCAACATATAGAAATACTTAATGTATGGACTTCAAACTTTTCATGGGCTGCTCAAATGCCTTAAATTAGACAAATACACAATCAATTTTAGTCTATGGCTTCATTAACCCCAAAAGCCCCAAATCATGCATTCAAAACCCTTGTTTCAAGGGTATCTTCAATCTCCTACGTGCACTACTCTATTCGATCAATTCAAGATGCAAACATCTATGTTTTAACACCATAAACAAGATTCAACTATCAAAACCTTCCCTCATTAAGGCAGATATCTCTCATTATGACTGTCCCGTCTAATTAGCCTCTTGTTTTCAACTTGTTAATGCTTGGTTTTACCCTTTTAGTGTTGGTGGCCACTGTAATACCCCAAAATTGGCACCTATTTAATTTCATCAATTTTGGTGCATTATCTCGATTTTTCATCACCAAAGTCCTAGTTCCCTAGGCAATTTTCTCTCTCCTATCTGACTTAATTTGACTTGATGTCAATTGCAAAGACCATAAATTGCAATAATCAAATGCTAAATTAATTCCTAAAGTCTTTGACTTAATTGGCTAAATTACCCCTATGATACATTAATTTAATTGTAAAGTCCTATGCGCTTTAAATTAAATTAAATCAAATCACCCTCTTTAGCTAATTACCCATAAAAAGGAATTAATAATTGCTTGTTATTTGAATGGACACCTTTTTCTTGAATTAATAATTTGAGATATTCGAAAGGTCCTCATGTGGCATTTTCCATTCTTTTAATAAAGTAATTCATGCTTATTTGTCCAAAAAGGGATATGAAGGGTCAGGAGTTTCGAATCAAGAAACTCTTCCTCCTCCTCTTGGCTCTTCTTTTTATTTGACATCTTTTTCTCATTCAGGAGGACAATTTTTGAGAGTAAAGGCACTATAGTGAATTTTTGATTGAATTTCAAGCTTTCATTTGCAACTAGTTTAATTTCTCATTCTAGTGTAATTGCATTTCTCATTTAGATTAAATTTGCTTAATTGTTCTTAGATTAAGATCATTTTTATTCCAAAATCAACTAAAAAAAATCTGCATTTCATATCTTTTTTTCAAGCTCTTAGATTAATTGCATCCTCATTCTTAGATTAAATTGCACTTCATTCTTAGCTTAGTTTCATTTTGCTCATATTTGCTTTCAAATCCTCCATTGTTGAATTGGTCTCCCGGCTGTTGGCTCTCGTTCTGAGAGTATTCAAACACCCCATTCACATAGGAGGCAACAGGTCGCCTCACCATGGAATTTGGATTGAGTTCTTCATACTCTCTCCCGAATTCTATCAAGTGAATAATGACCATGTTGTGTTGTGCCTGATTTAGAGGTCACATTCAGTCACATACATTTTGGCGCCCACCGTGGGGCAGAAAAGATCAATTTCTAGCCTCATTCTTGATTGGTTTTTCAGCTTTAGTGTTGGTTTCATGCCTTGTATGGCCATTTACAGCTTGAAAAACTTTTAATATAGTAATGGATGGATAGAATGATGAATCCTATTTCTCATGCTTTTGGTTTGGTTGATTTTTATTAAGAAATGAATAAGTTATGATCATTTTGGTGAAATTGGGTATTTGCAGATTTGAGATTCTCTGAATACAGTCAGATTGAAATGTCTGGTGCGGACAAATTATGAAGAATCAGGATCTCTAATAATATTCATTGGAAAGATACATGAATTATATTTCATTTCATTTTTGTTTGAGTCATTTTTATACAGATTTGTGAAAGTTATGGTCATTTGAGTGAAAAATGGTTTTTAACAATCTGTATTGGAGTTGCAGGCAATGATTCATTCTTAGAAAATGATTTATGAATGGGAAAAATAAATGGCTTACATATTTGGAAACTAGATTCATTAATAGTTACTGTGAAATTTGTTTGGTTTCATTTGAATTATTTTTGAGAAAGATATGTGACTCCCTAGGCAGGGCTTGTTGTTTTAAATCTGATTTATGACAGAAAAATTGCAGTCTGAAAAGGTTATTGGTTGAGGTACCAAATAAAATCATAAGACCTTGTAACTTTGGGAAATGATAGTTTTTGATGTTAGATAAAAATGTCATTCTTTCCAAAAATTTTAATATTGTGATTTTATGGGTCAAATAAATCAATCTTTAAAGACTATCTTGAAGACAGCAATGTTACATATCTTACGGTTTGCCATTGATTTGTCTTGATTCTATACTTTCGGATGTGTGCTAAATGCTGGATTGCAGATCTTTGGACCGAAGGTGAGTTCTTAAAATCTCTATAACACTTGGTTTGGGCATAAAATTAATCTCTCATGTGTTTGGCTTGAGTGTTTACATGCTTTCATAAAACACATTTCAATTGATGCTCTTAATGGGAAATGAATGAACATAGATTTTTTTTCATATAAGTTTGTGTAAGTGAATGCTTGTGTTTACACCTTAAGTAATTCTTGGTTTCAAATATCAAAACATCTCATTGAGTAATCTAGGGCATGGATTCATTCCTTGTTTACATGAAGAGTTAAATGCACCACTTTGTGGACTCACTTCATGTTTACTTGGAAAGTTAAATATTCCATGATTCAAACCCTCTTGCACTTATGAGTAGTATTGATTAGCAGTCTTAGATTACTTGTGATTGATCTAGATTGCTATCTTGGGTTATTGGACTCGCTAATCCACCGGCCCCTCATTTCCGCCCTGTGGTTGCAATCCCAGCACCACATTAAAGGGGAGGGGTCTATAGGAAAGAAGCGTTAATTGTTCCACTTGGCAACCCTTTTGTGCTTTTTGGAACTCACTTGTTTTCTAGGGTGTGGACTCACTTTGAGTTTGTGTGAGGAGTTAAATGCACCACTTTGTGGACTCACCTCACATTTACTTGAAGGGTTAAATGCACCACCTTTAGTGCTTTTCAATACTTTTTGATAGAGAATTACTTACTTTTCATTTTTTTAGAAGGCCTGCTTGGGGATTTCATCACCTCAAGGGATGACCTTAACTCCTGTGTTCCGGCGGAGTATAAATATTGGGAGGTGAATCCAAAGACACCTCTCTTGGGAATGAGTTAGATTTCACTCTTGGCTAAGCCTCAAAGAACTTTATACCTTTGAGAAGTGAAGGAGGAGATTTGGGTTACCGTCTCCCCCCAGCTGTGTGATTTCAAATTCTTCTCATCTACGAATTTGGGCCTCACGTACCTTGCGTATATCGAGGACTCCCTTTAGAAAATCTATGTATATCCTTGTAGACAACTTGCTAGGATGTTGTTGTGTTTTAAGTGTCTGCTAAAACATTCTCAAGAACATACACAAGTAGAGTCCTTAGGGAGTAGAAATACTAAGTCACTATTCATGTTCATGCGCAAGGTTGCTTTGTCCCTTGCCCATTGCTTGAAGACTGTTTGCTTGAACTCCTTGATTGCTGTCTTATGTGCTTGATCAATGACATAAATCTAATCTACCTTTTTGTCTGTGATCTATTTTTCTATTTTCTTGTCGTTCAATGTCAGAAACTAGTTGTCCTGAGTTAGGAATCGATCGATCTTTGCTTTGACTCATATTGTCTCTCATTAGTCTACCTTAACTCATTGTGCTCTTGTACCTTGTGTTGCGATTGTCTTATCTCAGCTGTTCTAGCCATCTCTTTTTGACAATTCATACCAGGTTCATCTTGCATCTTGGCTGTTCTAGCCATTTATCTCCTTTCATTATCTTTGAGACAGAGTCTAGCTTTATCCCGAATCTTTGCTCATTACATCTTCGTTTATGACTGTCACGACTCGAAGTGGCAAGACTTATCCCGTTCAGAATGCTGATCAAGATCAAAGTAAACCTTGTAATCAAGACATAGGTCATCCTGAATTTTTTATGAAATCTGAACTTCGTGAGGAATCCTCACATTCTTTGTCATTCCAAGAGTATTACAATCCATTGTTTCAGATACAGTCTGACTTACTATTTCAAGAATATTATAACCCATTGTTTGAAGACCAGCAAGACTCTGAAGGGTCACTTTCTAAAATTAAACCTATTGATCCTTTTGAACCTATCAACTCTTTCACGATCTCTCATAATACTACCAACAAGATGGGAGATCCAAAACCTTCAAAGTTGGTTTTCAATCTCAGCTCTAACATGCCAAAACCCTCAAAGCCTATCTTTAATCTCAGCTCTAACATACAAATAGTCAATGCCACTAAGAAGGCTACGACAGAAGCTCAACCACCTTCCAGATTTGCTAGAAACAAACCTTGGATCTCTCATTGTGACATGATCATTGCTCCAAGGAGTGAGGATACTCCTAAACCCAAAACTCCCTTTGTCTTGCGAGGCCCTGCATCTCCCTCTTATAAATCCACATAGTCTTCAGCTTGTGTGAATGCTATCCCTCGATCTCATGCAAAGATTGTTCTCAAAGGTCCTGAACCTTCGACATCCAAACCAAAACTATTTATGGATAAAGCCCTCACTGAGGAAAATGTCCCCAAAGATCTCAATCTCAATCAGTTCCAATCTATGGTGGGTCATTTAACTTCGCCTCACTATTTGTACTTTTCCAAAGAAGATGATCATTCCTTAAGCCATCCGCATGATGCTCCCCTGCACACTGAAGTTATGATAGGCCCCAAGAGTATCCCCCACATTCTCATTGACAATAGTGCTAGCCAAAATACTTGCTCTGCTAAGATGCTTACCCAAACGACAGACAACTTTGTTCCTACCAATAGAGAGTCCATTGAGTTCTATGATGCTAAGCTAAAAGAAATAGAAAAGACCCTGAAGATCAAAGATATTGGCATGGGGGAATATCAGATTGAGTCTGTCTTGTCATTGAAAACTCTCCCTCCATCTCCACGTTCCTATGAGGAACCTTCTGAAGATATATTTGGTATTAGCTATCAGAGCTATGAGCTTGACCAACCTAGCTGCAGCTTGCACTCATGCAAGGATTTAGATAATGAAGAAACACAAATTCAGCCTATGACACATGAAAGATCTTTGAATGTTCAAAATTCTGATTCAGACTACCAGAAAGAGTCTTATCTACCTTCTCAAGTGCTTCAGGAACATGATTTTGGTCCTCACCAGGAGGATTTTATACACTCTACTGAACAGATTTCTACTACTGCAGCTACTATTGAATATGTCACTGCCTCTAATGGCACACATACTGATTGGGAGCAACTGTTGGATGCTTCCCTTATCTTTGGTATGCCTCAAGGTATGCCTATTCTAGATTGGTCTACCACTTCTACTGTTGAACAAAATCCTACTACTGCCGATTCCAATGATACACATACTGATTGGGAGCAACTGCTGGATGCTTCCCTTATCTTGGGTATGCCCCGGGGTACACCTACTCTAGATTGTTCCACCACTTCTACTATTGAACAGACTCCTACTATTGCCAACTCCAATGGCACACATACTGATTGGGAGCAACTGTTGGATGCTTCCCTCCTCTTGGGTATGCCTCAAGATATGCCTATTCCAGATTACTCTGCTGCTTCTACTACTGAACAAGATCCTGTTGTTGAAGAAACACTTCCTATGTTAGATGACAACAATGAAGAAAGTTTGCCTCTGACTATGTTTCTAGCTGAATGGGACTCCATATTAGATGCTACTACAGAAATACCAGTTGATGCAATGCACTTATATACTAGTCTTAACAACTCAGAAAGAGGAGAAAGTTATGATCCTCCAGATCAAGCTATTGATGACAATCCTTTCCACCCTCCTGTGGAGATCATTCCTATGGATCCTAGGCCATCTACTCCAAGTTATACTTCTACTGCTCCAACAAATCATGGGTATCCAAGACCCCATCTTGTTACAATCTCATGGAATCTTGGTAGATCCAGAATTGAAATGGTTCCTATTCGTGCACTCTTACCACCTGAAAGGGGACCTGACTCTTGGAATAGGTTATCTTGGTTAGGCTCACATAATATTCCTCCAAACTTATCTAACTCTTCTAAGATGACTCACAATTGACAACGCTCTATGGAAGATTACTTTCTAGATCTATCTAATGCATTCATGAATGATGAGGATGATATTGATATATTTGCACTTGAGCCCATCCCATCGATTTCTCTTCCCCCTTCATCTCCCAAAAAAGTGGCCCGTCCACTTCCATTTCCATCTCTTCACCTGAACCAGTCATATAAGCCTCTTTCATCCATCATTCCTGAGTCTTTTGGAAGTAACTTGGATGTGCAACATAAAAACAAAAATAATGAGAATCCACTTATATCTCAAGGTCACCATGTCCCATCTAATCGACATGTGACTATGAAGAAAGGAAAGAAACAAAGGTGTTCAAAAGACCGCAAAGGTCCTCAAAAAGAAGAAGACAATCAAAAGCCAAAAAATAAAATAAAAAATGGATCTCGAAATCCATTCTATAGGCATTGTCATCAAAAGCACCTCAAAGTAAAGAAGAAAAAAATCAAAAGCTATGTGGATTCCAAAGAAAGAAAAAATCAAAGTTGTCATTCGAGCTTCCAAAATTCTCATGCTTCCCTCCATTCCATCACCCTTGCCTCTCATACTTTACACTCTTCACTCCATCTTGCCTTTTCCCAAAGTGCATATCAGCATCTCCTCATTGCTAATGACATGACTAAGAGAAATCTAGAATGTACTCTCCCTAAGCATTTAGAGCGTGGGAAATATGACGAAGAGTTAAGGTGTGTCCATGAGGATATTTGTGGGTCTCACTTAAGTGGTCTTTCCTTGACTATGGATCTCTTGACTATTGGACACTACTGGTTGGCTCTCCTGTTACTGCTACAACATCTGGTTCTGATTCTACAACTTCTCAGCTAGCTACTACTACAAAATACTGTGTTCTCAGAGATTCCTACTGAAGGAGAGAAATTCAAAGAGCCCATCAATGCTCTTCATCTAAGAAGTTCTACAGCTGACATTCTCAGTATGCTCATGTACATATTTATTGATCCTGAAAAAATCCTAAAAATTGATATATTGCAAAAAATCCTAAAAATTACAAAATGTCCTGAAAAAATGATCATCTTAGTGAAAACCTGGCAAACAGGCGCTTTGATGTATCTATTATCCTGGTGAAAACCTGGTAAACAGGCGCCTTGATAATACAAAAAAAAATAGAAAATTTGAAAAAAATACAAAAAAAATACAAAAATATAAAAATACAAAAAAATGAGATATTCAAGAAAATACAAAAAAATTGAAAAAAGAGAAAAGTGCAAAAAAATTGAAAAAGAGAAAAATGTGCCATTGATGAAAACCTGGTAAACAGGCATCATGGTAGCAAAAATAGAATCTCTGCCAAGATGGTGAAAACCTGGTAAACAGGCACCTCTTGTTTTCCTGAAGTAACATCTCATCTCAGCGTCGCTTGGCTCTTAGTTTCCTGCTTTAGTTTCCTTCCTTTCCTGCTTTAGTTTGTTTTCCCGCTTTCTTGCTTTAGTTTGTTTCCTGCTTTGGTTTGCTAGCTCATGCGCTTATCTTTGAGTTTTCCTCGACTCTTCATGGATTGGAACTGGTTCACACTTGGGGGCACCTACCTGGTCTAGGGGGCATTGTCCTATCGCTTTCGAAAACTCTTTTGAGCATTGGTCACCAGTGGTTCTCACTATGCCTGCCTACGGATACCTAGCTTTTGTTCGATCTCTCTTCTTTGGGATTTCTCCCTTCTATCAATCACCAGTGATTCTCATTACGTCTGCCTACTGTCATTATCTCATTGAGACTTTGAACGTTATCTTTCTGAATCGACTTCAATCCGCTTGAACACGAACTTAAACTGAAACTAAAACTAAATGTGTGTTCCTTTGAGGCATGTTGAGCTTTGTTTTCTTTGAGTGCTTGTTTGTTTGCTTTTCTTTTTTTGTTTTTTGTTTGTTGGTTTAGTTCCAACAATCCAAAGAATTCATTTAAGAGGGGTGTCCGTATGTAAGAGCCTCTATCTCATATTGGATGGCCATGCGTACTTTGACTCCTTTTATATGGATGCTTTGGTGAGGTTGGTTCTTCTCCTTGTCTTTTGAGTGACTTCTTTCTGCTACTGGTGAAATTGTAAACGCTCGTCCTGTTAAGTGAACGTAAGGGTCACTGCGAGCAATCTTTGGCAAAAGAAGGAACTCCTACATGTGTTTGGTGTGTTTGTTTGCAAGAGACATTCAGGTCATTCTAGCAAATGTTCTTTGATGCTTATGTTAACTTGCTAAATTAAAAGGAATAGGTGTTCAGGTCATTCTAGCTTCTTGTGCCTTAATGCTTACACCTCATTCCGACAAATTTAAGACTTATGTCATATTCATATTCTCATGTTGGGGAGAATTGTATGGCATCTTGTGATTGTCCCGTGCTTAAAAGAACTCAATAATGATAAATACGATGAGTCCAACAGCCGAGTTCGGAGGATTGCATTTGTTCATCCTAGGCCTGCATTTAGACTTGCATCTTTCATTCTAGGCTTGCATTTGGAGCACTTTTTTGTTGCTCTCTCGATTGCTTTCTTTTGGATCTGCTCATCAAAGGTTCTCATCTTTTGTCTCAGTCTCATCTTGGCTGCATCCTTTTCGAGATCGAAATTGAAATCTGACATCTCTAAGTGGCTCAAAATCGTGTTTTAAATATTGGACTTCTTCTGGCTCGGATGCTTGTGCAGTCAGTCTCCTGGTGTCATCTTCCTGCTAGATCCTCATCTTTGCATCATGGTCTCAAATCTTTGCTTCTTTTCATCAAGTCAACCCTAGTCAAAATTTGGTCAACTATGGTCAAACTTGGTCAACAGGACCTCTGCTTTACGCCGTTTCACTTCTGTAGCTTCGCAAATCTGGTCTAATTGCTTTTGCTCTGCAATCTCTTGTTGTTTATCATCCTTCTAACATGTTATCTTTCGATTTCGCTCCCGAGGGGGCAGGATGATTACATCATTTGAATCTTATCGAATCTATTCTTGAATCAGTCTGATTTGAATCATCAGTCCTCATTGCTAGGGGCATCTTCACGCCTCGCATCTTGTTATCTGGAAATCTATCTCTTAGGTATCTGAGCAATCTAACTCAGATCCTCGAGGATCATTCTTCGTTCTGGAGATGGTTCTTGAAATCTTTTGGGTATTGGGGCAATCTAACCCTAATTCCTGGGAGTCAAGCTTCGTTCTGGAGATGACTTTCAAAATCTCTTTTAGACCGTTATCTGGGCAATCTAACCTGGGTCTCGGAGGACTAAGCTTCGTATTGGGGCAATCTAACCCTGATTTGGAGATAGTCCTAAATCTGCATCTTCATCAATTGGTATTGGGGCAATCTAACCCCGATTCCGGTTCTCTTCTAAGATCGTTGTCTTCGCAATCTAACTTAGACTTCGAAAAATTCATGCTTTGATCTGCTTTCATCTGTCACTTCAGACTATTCTTTGAATCAACGCACTGTTCGCACATCAATTCAAAGAGGGGCAAATGTAATACCCCAAAATTGGCACCTATTTAATTTCATCAATTTTGGTGCATTATCTCGATTTTTCATCACCAAAGTCCTAGTTCCCTAGGCAATTTTCTCTCTCCTATCTGACTTAATTTGACTTGATGTCAATTGCAAAGACCATAAATTGCAATAATCAAATGCTAAATTAATTCCTAAAGTCTTTGACTTAATTGGCTAAATTACCCCTATGATACATTAATTTAATTGTAAAGTCCTATGCGCTTTAAATTAAATTAAATCAAATCACCCTCTTTAGCTAATTACCCATAAAAAGGAATTAATAATTGTTTGTTATTTGAATGGACACCTTTTTCTTGAATTAATAATTTGAGATATTCGAAAGGTCCTCATGTGGCATTTTCCATTCTTTTAATAAAGTAATTCATGCTTATTTGTCCAAAAAGGGATATGAAGGGTCAGGAGTTTCGAATCAAGAAACTCTTCCTCCTCCTCTTGGCTCTTCTTTTTATTTGACATCTTTTTCTCATTCAGGAGGACAATTTTTGAGAGTAAAGGCACTATAGTGAATTTTTGATTGAATTTCAAGCTTTCATTTGCAACTAGTTTAATTTCTCATTCTAGTGTAATTGCATTTCTCATTTAGATTAAATTTGCTTAATTGTTCTTAGATTAAGATCATTTTTATTCCCAAATCAACTAAAAAAAATCTGCATTTCATATCTTTTTTTCAAGCTCTTAGATTAATTGCATCCTCATTCTTAGATTAAATTGCACTTCATTCTTAGCTTAGTTTCATTTTGCTCATATTTGCTTTCAAATCCTCCATTGTTGAATTGGTCTCCCGGCTGTTGGCTCTCGTTCTGAGAGTATTCAAACACCCCATTCACATAGGAGGCAACAGGTCACCTCACCATGGAATTTGGATTGAGTTCTTCATACTCTCTCCCGAATTCTATCAAGTGAATAATGACCATGTTGTGTTGTGCCTGATTTAGAGGTCACATTCAGTCACATACAGCCACCAATTAGTGAAGTTAGAAGATCATTTCATGGTTAGATATCTCTATACAAGTTAGATAAATGGCATTCCATGAAGAAACAATGGGCATTTCATGGAATGACCATGATAAAGATGCAAAAAATTGTCAAAACACTTAGAAATAAGACTGCTACAGCCAGTAATCTGTGAATTTAAATAATAAACTTACAAAATTGGATTCACCACTCGGTCTAAGGGATCAAAACATGTCTGAAAACATTCCACCATTCATTCCAAATTGAAAGATGTGCAGAAAACTCAAGAAAACCTCTTATTTGCTATTAAAACCAAGTGTTTTTATTGCAATGTTAGAGAAAGTCCGTACAATGCCCAAGTATAGGCCATACATTGACATATTTATAGTTTCAGGAGGTAGTTAACATCCCCCCCAACCGACTCCAATAGGTGTCATGGATTAACTCTTCATAAAATTTGAATTATGGAGTTTCCCTCCAAAATGACCAAGTAGCCATTAGTTTTCAAATTTGAATTGTTTAAAGCAATAAACTATGTTTTAAGGGACTTATTGAATGTTTCAACTTATGAAATGACTTGATATTGTTATGAAATCACACTAGACCCTATCTAATGACCAATCTATCACCTAGAATGCTAAAATCAATCCTCAAGCCCCTTTTTACAACTTTTCAACATTGGACTCTATTAAGACATCATATAACATTATAACTTTTTGTGCTTTCAAATGCCATGATTGGTTGCAAAATGGACCAATTGATGCCATGAGATCCTCCATGACCTCTTCGATGACCTAGATCTCCAAGGTACCTATGATGAGCATATGATGCCCTTGCATCAAATTGTGACCAAATTTGTCTAAATCAGATTGATATACAAGCACAGCCACAAGAAAGGAATGACTGTCATGCCATTGTTCTATGGAAAATAAGGATCTTCTCATGTGTATATATTCTATTACTCATGACAGGATGACAAATTCACTTTAACTTCAGTCCATTGCTGACAAGAAAAGAAAATACATGAGTTATCCCTGCTCAAAGAACAGAGTGAGATTGTACATTATTGAACCAAGTCATTAAACTCTTCTCTGCTATTTCAATGCATTGCATGACAAGCTATATTTCTATTTTCACATGCTCAAAGATTGAGCACAAAAGAATCATGAAAATGTGATAGAAGAAAAATGATTCAATTTGATGGATTAAGAATCTAGGCTTTCAAATAAAATGATTGAGACGACTTAATGCATGTGATGAATACCAAAATAGATAAAAGTATTAAATCCAACAATACTTAATGCATAAGATCGAATGATCCTTTCTTTCTAATAGCAATAATAAGAATGCATCTGATCATGAAAATGACAAACAAAAGAGCAAAAATCCAACAATACTTAATGCATAAGATCGAATGATCCTTTCTTTCTAATAGCAATAATAAGAATGCATCTGATCATGAAAATGACAAACAAAAGAGCAAGGTTCCATGCCTGCAATCAAAGATAGTTTTCCAAGCTAGTAGACAATGAAGACTTCAGAATGATACACACTTCCTAATCAGATATTGCAGACCAATTCTCAATGCAAGCTCAAGTATGTCAAGTCCTAGTTGAACACCCACCAAAAGAAAAACATATGTAGCACTTTACACCAAGCCCCAAAAGAATGATAAAAAAGAAATGAGCTTCCAAGAAAAAGAGTGGCACAGATGTGAGAGGAGTAACTATTTGGAAGGTGATGATCTTATTTGGAAGGTGAAAGAGTAGATGAAGCTCGAGAATTTAATAAAATGCTGCAAGATGGCCATTTTCTTGACATCTACACATATACTTAGGCTAACAGATGGCTTTTGCAACTCTGGAAAAGAAAAAAATGCCTACAACCTACTTGTACAAATGATAAGTTTGGTTGTTTGCCCATTTAAGTGACATTAATGTTGTTATTAATGGACCATCTAAAGATGGTAGGATGGGAAAAGCTCAGGATTCATTTCATAACATGTCCAAAAAGGGTTTTCAAGCGGTTTTGATTACTTACAATTCTTTGATATGTAGCCTATGTGAATTGCATGAGATGGAAAACAATCAAAGGTTGTCTTAAAATATGCTAAGGAAAGTGTGCCCCCAAATGTTGTTACCTACAACATTCTAATTGGTGGTTTATATCAGATTAACAAGGAAAAGGAAACATTTACATTTATTTCAAAGATGGAAAACATATGACATCTCCTTGATGTCACTACATATATTACTTTGGTATGTTCATCTATAGAACAAAACACATAAACATGGTAGGCAAGATAGGAGATCATTCTAGAGAAGATTCACTCATGAATAAGATGCTAGATGGAGGCTTGACTCTTAATGTTGTCACTTAAAGCTATTTGACTAATGCTCATTGCAAAATTGATGAAATAGTCAAGGCCATGAAGTATGTTTTTTAATACACACACATACATACATGTACATACACATATACATACACAAAAACACACATATACATACCCAAAAACATACACACATATATGTGCTTGTATGTGTACATCTAAATGTATATCAATCACCACATCATTTGGTGCAATATCTAGCTTAAGGTTTATGTAAATTTACACACATGCATATATATATACATATGCATAGAGATGTACACATATGTGTGTGTATGATATATAGACACACACACATATTATTATATATAATATATATATATATGATACCAATGGTAAAATGTCACAACTATGACACTTGGACTTGGAATGGTGTGACAACAAATTATTAAATAACCTCCCTAATGGCTAATACCATTGACAAATCTGTCACACAGCTGATTTGTCACAGTTGATTTAACACAAAAGAAGCACTTGAAATGGTGTCTAAACTTAAATAACCTTCCCAATACCATTGGAAACTTAAATAATCTTCCTAATACCATTGCAAATTGTCACAGCAGCAGCATTTGAACCTGAAAGAGTGTATAAGTTTAAATAACTTTTCTAATACCATTGGCAACCTATCACAGCTATAGCAGTTGAAGTACAAGCATGTAAAATCTTAAATAATGTGTGCGTTGTAAAGTCAGCTATAGTGGTAATGTTAATTACTCAAAACTTGCACAAAAAAAAGAAAATTAAACAAATGTATGCATACATATATACATGTGTACTATAACTTCATACTATCTACAACTAATGTATGGCACAACTACAAAAAAATGTATGTCATAACTACAAACTATCCAATAGGCAATACATATACCTGTATATATATATATATATATATATATATATATATATATATATATATATATATATATATATATATATATATATATATATATATATATATATATATATGAATCTCTATCTGTCTGTCTAGGGTTTTTTTTTGCTAGTTTTGAACATTTATGATGAACATTTAATACAGAAATCTGAAAAAAATGAAAGGGTTTACAGTTTTCACTATGAAATATTACAATATTGCTGAGAAAATACCTTGATTTGTTTCAAATGTATGCGGTTCAACCCCTTAAGAAAATAATTATTTTGCTACGCATCAAAAACCCCAGAGATCCTGGAATGATGACAAACATCATGCCTTTATTAATCCAGACATAGAATGAAGAAAACCTAAGCATGCCGCAAATAATATCTAAATTATTTTGTTTAGTATGCTGGGTCTCAAAGAGGAAGCCCTTACACTGGAGTTCATGTTTCAAATTGCTGAAGATACCGCCTGAGGCTTGGCCTATCCGCTCAGGCATCCATATTAATTCACGGCTCGATGACTCTTTTCTCTGTCTCGATGAAGGCGGTTAAAATGAATTGATTGAGTTCTCAAATGAAGTTCATTTTGTTTTTTTTAACTTTTAATCCCGTGTTGGTCGAAATTTTGACCAACACACGTTGGTGGAAATTTTGACCAACAGGTAAAATGAACTGATTGAGTTCTCAAATGAAGTTTCATTTTGTTTTTTTTAACTTTTACTCCCATGTTGGTCGAAATTTTGACCAACACACGTTGGTGGAAATTTTGACCAACACGGGATTAAAAGTTTTAAAAAAAAAAAATTTCCTTTGTAATGCGACCAAGCTAAACATTTTTATGATATGGTCAAATTTTTTGGTTGAAATTTAAGGTGAAATGTACTAGTGTAAAGTTCGGACAGGATCTGTGGCTGTCGCTAGTTCTCATGGTAAAGATGCATGAGGTCTATTTCTCACGCTTTTGTGATAATCATTTGATCCTCTAAAAGGTAAAGATTCTTCCGGTTGGTCTGAGGCGGTGATGTGGTAGCCTTTGGGTGGTTGTCGCATGATCGCATAGCCCAGTTTTTGGCTATGTGATCATGCGACCGGTTGACACATGTCCCTGGGGCCCGGTAGTAGGTGGTGATTTGGCATCTTCCAATTGGTCTGAGGTGGTAGGATGGTAGTTGGTCTCAGTTCGTTTGAAAAGATTCTTGATCCTATGATCGGCGTGTGATCACATGAAATATTCTCACCGCATGCGATCATGCACCCACTGTCTAATTGGATGTCGATGGGTTTGTTGTAGAGGGCTCGGTGTAAGATAATGCTGAGGTGGCAGTGTTCTTTTGGATGCGATGGTTATGTGGCGGTCTAATGGCCTTGTTGCATGATCACAAGGGCCATTTCCACGACTTGCGATCATGCGACAAACCCCTTGGTGCTAGCTTTATGCGGCGGCGGTTATGTGGTTGCAGCAAGGTAACGGTCTGTGGGTTGTCGCATGTTCGCATAGCCCGTTTCTGGGCTATGTGATCATGTGATTAACCGCCGGATGTCAAAGGTGCAAATTTAAAGGTGGGCCTATGATGTCAGTCTTGCCAGTGTGCCAATTTTTGATTGGTCACTGACTGCTGATGGGCCCGAGGACTTTGCAAAAGGTTTGTGACCGACTGTCGACCACAGCTAAGAGTCTGTGGTCACATGATCGCAACGGTGAGTTGGGTGCCTTGCGTTCATGTGACCAGGCATAAGGTGAAACTCATTTTCCTATGGTAGTCAAGTTGATGGTCGCGCGATTGCACAACTAAGGACAAATAGTTAAGGAACACAGGCCTGCGAATTGCATGGTGACCGTTGTAGTTTGAATTTGAATTTCTGAGAGTTTCCAGCAACAGAGGGTACCATTTTTATGTAATTCAATGCAGAAATGACCCTGCTTGGTGAGAAGCGATTGCTTTGCAGTGTGGTCCAGGATGCCATGAGTGTTTGCAGGGATGTTTTGCTGTGTGGTGATGGACAAATTTTGTTGCTTGAGGCCTTTTGCAGAAGTTTTCAATTTTGATAAATTTTTGATTGGTTGGGTGGTTGAAATCTTAACCCTAGTTACCCATAGCTTGTTGTATCCTACTGGTTTAGGATTCCAAGGTAAATAGTGGTATAAATAGTTGAATTTTTGACTGTGTAAAGGGTTTTGAATTTGGTCAGTTCTAGGAAGGGTCATTTTCCTATAGATTTTCTTCTTCTTCTCTGCATAGAGGGTGTTCTTCTTCCATTGTTGGTTCAGGGGAATATAATGCATGCTGCAGCAGATTTGTCTTATGTATGAGAATTCAATTTATTCTTACTATTACCAAGCTATCTCCATTTGAGCTTTGAATTCATTGATCATACATCAAGGGTGTTTGGTTTGTCTGCTTGTATTGCCTATGTGTTTGCAAGTGGAGTTGTCTTTGCAGAGATAACTGGTTCAAGGTTAGTGTTCATGTGTGTATGGGCTGAAATATCAAAGATATGTCATGCCTGTCTTATGGTGGATGCTAGTAAATGTATTGTCTGATTCATAGGTCTCTTCTAAGGGGAGGGTTAAAATCCTTTGAATGGACAATAACATGCTTGAATGCACAGGTGGGTGTTAAGTTGAGGTTTGGTCATGGTGTGGGATTGATTTAAGGCATCAACACATTGGGTATATTATTTTCTTGTTTCATAGCTGTCTCTTGCAGTAGGGTATTTGACTCTGTGGCCCATTGGATAAGGCACTGGTCTATGAGAGACTTAGGGTATCTCAGGGGTCCTTTCTATCTATTTCAAATAATTTCCATTTAGTCACACCCTTTCCCTTTCATGTTGTTAGTGTAGGTCTCTGGTTTTCATACTCACTCCATGCAAGTAGGGCTATTGCATGAGATATTGGTTTCATTTGAGGTACAGGATAACTATAAGGGTTTGAAAATCATTCCACAGTCAGTTACCTGCAGGCCTGTAGTGTGACACAATTTGTATGAGTGTGCAGATGAGATACACCCACCTGAGTGATGTGAAGCTCAAAGTGTAGAAGGATCTCTCTTTGATCCTTGTCAGTTGGCCCTTTTTCCTGTCAGATTTGGAGTGTTGAGTGAATGAGACACTAGCCCTATCAATCCTAATGCCAAGCTGACCTTTGGGGAAAAAGAACACCAACATGCCTCCCCCTCAATCCAACTTGAAATACAAACTAAGGATTCAACATCAATTGAACTGAAGTGCAATGACTAGCTTACCACACAAGGCATCCTTACATCTCTAAAATTTGACCTCAATCCTTTTAAATTCCAAATTTCAACCTCAAGCCAAGAAAAATGTTTTTCTTTCACACTTAGCCAAATTTTGTAAATTTTCAAATTCTACCTAAACAAGACCATCTAACTCTGAGATTGTTTCCAAACCACCTACTACCTAAACCTACAAGAAAAAAGAGGGGTTCCCCATTTGCAATGGGGTGATGGTGTGAAAACCTCACAACATCTAGCATCCCCCCAAGGAAATGTTCATGAACATTTCAAGGATAAAACTTGATTGGAACCAAGAACCTTTGATCAAATCCATTTTCACCTATCAAACCACTAGTAAATGCACTCAAGAAGGAAGAAACCACAAATTGAGCTAAGAGCCCTCATCCTTGATTACCCATGTGTGTGAAAGTGTGCTCATTTCCATCTCAACAAGAGCTTAGTAACCTCTCAGATTTATTGAACTTAGCTATTTAAATATCCTTACTCTAAAAAGCATCCTGGATAGAGCCTTGTTGCCAGTCTGACATCCATAGCCCTGACGAGGTTATCATTGTGGTCAACTAGAAACATGGTTCTACCTTTAGTGACTATTTTTAATAGCCCTTGAGCCAATTTTTCTTTTCTTTTCATACTTTTACTTTGATTTTTATTTCATTCTTCATCATTTTCATCTTTTCTCTCTTTTTTATTTCATTCTTCATCATTTTCATTTTTTCTCTCTTTCTTTTATCATGCTATTTTCATTTTTCTCACTTTCAATCTCTTGCTTGGCTTGTAGGAAATGAAGCCCACAGAGGGTTTGGAAGACCACAGTGGTGTTGGAGCAGGTGTAAAATTTTCACTAAGCCCAACTTCACTTCAAAACTACCAAAGAACTCAAAGCAATTAAGTTTGAGTAAAATGTTGTAATCAAAAGACTCAGATACTCAAAATACAACCATGATCCAATCCAACTTTAGGAAAATTCCTTTTCGCAAGATAAGGCTATTAGGATCAATCTCTGATTAAAGAGAACCTCACAAAGAGATATCCAATAAAAAAAATAAAAAAATCCAATGGGACAACACAAGAGTGTGTTGTATAATACATCACCTTTCTCACAAACTGGGAACCCTCAAACTAAACTAGCCAAAGAATGCACCTAGACTAAAGAAAACCGCTTGGGTCAAATGACTCAAGAAAAACCTACAAACTGACTCTCTAAAGAAAAGAAACTAACTGAGCCACTGAACAAATCTCAAGTCAACTAACTCAAGCCAAATTAATCCCCAAGCTCAACTAAATAGTAGGTACAAATTTGACAGTCAACTAGGAAATTGACTGTCAAATTCCTAGTTGATATCAACGAATAGAAATGGGACACTTGTTAATTAGTCCATTTGTACCTGGTAATCTGGGGTTAATCACACAATATGAAAATTGAGGTTAGCTAGGAATATGAAAATGCTCCAAATGGATTGAAAACATTCTTAAGACATCTAAGAAACATTCCAAATCCATAAACCAAGACATGTAATTCATTTACCCACTGTTACATGCTTACAATAGCAACTATCATGACTAAAAACACAGAAAACTCAATAAAACTTGCAAGAAAACATTTGTAACACCAAGATCTTATTCCCAAGTCATGCAAATAGTTAGAACATATATAAATCTTATTCATCCTTCAATCCTCGATTACATGCAATTCATTTTTCACAGTAATCCTGATAGATTACCATGGGTGTGATAAACCCATGGTAATCTGTCAAAAGTCACAGATAAAAAATGTTGATTAGAGGCTTCGTACGATGAAAAAAATGAAAAAAATGGAGTTAAAAAAAAGTTCTTACTTTGGGAAAACGTGCGTTCATCCACAGATGCATCGACATAGTACTATCCACAAATTGGTAACCCAACTTGGGGCAAAGTGAACACGAGCTTGCGAGCGAGACCCAGGGTGGAGTCACCGCGAGCTCACAGGTGAGATCGAGGGTGGAGTCACTACGAGCTCATGGGTGAGATCTGGCATGAAGTCACTGCGAGCTCATGGGCAAGACTCAGGGCAAAGTCACCGTGAGCTCGCGAGCAAGATCCGGGGTGAAGTCATTGTGAACTCGCGGGTGAGACCGGGGGTGAAGTCACCACGAGCTTGTAGGTGAGACCAGGGGCGAAGTCACCCCGAGCTCGTAGTCGAGATCTGGGGTGGAGTCACCATGAGCTTGCAGGCGAGATCTAGGGTGAAGTCACCGTGAACTTGCAGGCAAGCCTGGGTTGAAGTTGCTGCGAGCTCGTACGCGAAACTCGGGGCAAAGTCACCACAAGCTCCGTATGACAAAAAAACTAGAGTTTAAAAAAAAAAAATCTTACTTTGGGCAAATGTACAATCATCTGCGAACGCGTCGATAGAGTACTATCCACAAAGTGGTAACCCAACTTGGGGTGAAGTCACCGCAAGCTTGTGGGCGAGATCCGGGTAGAGTCACCGTGAGCTCACGGGCGAGATCTAGGGCGGGCGAGATCTAGTGCGAAGTCACCGTGAGCTCATGGGTGAGACCCGGGGTGGATTCACCTCGAGCTCTTGGGTGAGATTTAGGGTGGAGTTACTGTGAGCTCGCAGGCAAGACCCGAGGAGAAGTCACCGTGAGCTCGTGAGCGAGACCCGGGGTGAAGTCACCATGAGCTTGCGGGTGAGACCCCAGGCGAAGTCACCCTGAGCTTGCGGGTGAGATCCGAGTTGGAGTCACCGCGAGCCCACGAGCGAGATCTAGGGCGAAGTCACTGCGAGCTTGCGGGCGAGATCTGGGGTGAAGTCACTGCAAGCTCACAGGCGAGACAAGTCACTACGAGCTTGCAGGTGAGACTAGGGGCGAAGTCACCCTGAGCTTGCGGGCGAGATCCGGGGCAGAGTCACTGCGAGACAAATTGTTTAGAATTTTGTGTTATAAATTGTTTAGAATTACCAGGGAAAAATTGTTTAGAATTGTGTTATAAATTGTTAATACCAAGAGCATATATAAATTTTGAGACTGATTTAAAATTTTTCTTTTCTTTATGTCTATTCAATGTTAGGTCATTATTGTGATCCTCATGGTCTAGAGAGGTGATTAGAGCATCATTTGGTGTGAACTTACTATTTATAGTAAGTCACAGTTTGGGTCATACAGGACATTAGAGCAGTGTCGACAATGTCAGATATGGTGTCTATGGCAGGATATCCAGATTGGAATTACTATTTATAGTAAGTCACTAGTAGGCCAGTTACTATTTTTGGTAGTGGTTGGGATGTTCAGGAGGTTCTGACAGTTGTCAGTGATTGGATGATTTTGTCATGACATCATTGCATTTATTATTTAATTAACTTCAAAATTCAATTAAATAGTAATAATTTAAAGTTGAGCTTACAATATTATTAATGGTAACTCTATATTACAAAGTTTGATAAGAGTTAATGATGACTTTATAATATAAAGTCTTATTGGGCACCAAATGAGAAGTATTATTATTATTTTAATGTGATGGATATCCTAAGTTTGGAACAATTTAATATTTTGGGTGGCGACACTTTTTGATGAAAGAAATATATTTTATTATATTTCAAAGTTGGGAGTCATTATACAAGCTTGACGTGATTATGTGGAGGATTTGAAAACAAAACTTTGGATACATTTTATGTGTCAGGAATATTAGTTGGTGGTGTAACATTTAAGCTTTGGAAGGTATTAAGCAATGGACGAGGAAATTGAACATGTCCATTATTATCATACATTGTTAAAATTTGTGAATTTGGGAGAGTAACGAGGGTTTGAGAAATAGTTGAACTGAAGCAAGAATTTCAAGAAACAATACACGCACTTTGAACCAATAAATGGTGTTGGTGAGTTGTGTTGATCATCAAGTTGGAAATGACTTTCTTGTTGGCAGCGATACCTCTTTCCTACAGCTGTGTTTCAAATGTTTGGATCTGCAATATAGTTTTAAAGGTTGCGTTTACAATATGAGAAGCTGCGATCTCTTCCTAAGGTCTGCAGAACAAATTTCAAGCCTGCAAATTCTCTAATCAAGGAACTGCATCCATTGTTTAGCAGCCGCCACTCCTGTAGAGGCTGCATTGGGAATCGTAGTAGGCTGCAGATTCCTTGTAAGCAGTCGTCCATAGTTTGGGAGCTGCATTTTGTTCATGGTAGCAGCAGAATTTGATAAGAGGTGCACAATACAGTTTGGTTGCAAATGGTATTGCATGATTACAATTGGCACTATTTTAATTCTGTATTTTGTAAACAATGAAATGAAAGTATAAGTTTACTTTAGGGTTTGAATTGTAAAATCTGATTTGGGGAATTGAGTTCTAGAATTTAGAATTTTATGTAATAGGGTTAATGATCAATTATTTCAGAATTTGAATATTATTCAAAACCCAAAGTTTTATATACATTCAAAGTTCAAAATTGTTCAAATAGTCAAAACAACAAAAGATACTTTCTTCATGAGCATTTTGAATCGAATAGCCCAGTAGGGGTTATTATAGTGGTATCAGAGCTTGCATGCAAAGTATTTGACAAAATATCAAACACTCAAAATTGACAACCCAAATAAAATTTGGGACAATATCCTGGTTGGGGATATTACAATGGTATCAGAGCTTGCATGCAAAGTGTTTGACAAAATATCAAACACTCGAAATTGACAACCCAAATCAGATTTGAGACAATATCCTATCTAGAAATATTACAGTGGTATCAAAGCTTGCATGCTAAGTGTTTGATAAAATGTCAAACATTCACATTTGAAGCAAATCCAATGTTTGTCAGAGTTAGAACTCGCAGGGGCTCTTACATCATAGGTGGTATCATCTCCAAGAGTAATTGTGCCATGATGAGGTTTCAATGTGCGAAAACACTTCTTTTGTCCAGTCATGTGCTTGGTAGCACCTGAGTCCACAAACCATATAGAGCTAGATTGTGAACCATCTTCTGAAGTGTGGGCTGAAAGCATGTATTCCTCATCTGGAGAATCTTCTACTTCAATAACATTGCTTTGATGTTTCTACTTGTCCTTCTGTTGTCATCATGGTTTGTCACTTTGAAATGGCTTCTTTGGAGGTGGTTTGTGGGATGATCCTTTGTTGAAGGAGTTGTACCAACAATGTTTCACATCATGTCCAACTCTATCACAAATTGGACACTTCTGCAGTTTGAATGAATTACTAGACTTGGGAGGTCCAGTGAACAACTTCATACGATTTTTACCTTTATGATGTGTAATTATGGCATGCTTTTTACCTTTATGATGTGTAGTTATGGCATGATCCTCCTCATCATGATCTTAGCTTAGAGACTATTCTTTTGAAGAAGATTTACAAGCTTCTCAAATGTGGTTGTAGCCTTTGTGACATTCAAAATTGTCACAAATATCTTGTATCTAGAGGGTAGTGCTCATAGAACAATAGGCATTAATAATGTATCATGAATTGTTTCTCCAAATGCTTGTAGGGAAGCCCTCAACTTATCAAACCTTTTGAGAAAGGATTCCAACTGTTCTCCATTCTTGTAAAATCCCAGATCTAATTCCTTACTGATTATATTAGCAATTTCATCACTGTAAAACCCCATCCAGTGAAGTCTCAAAATTTGAGCTTTTCACATAATAACTATTCAGACATATTGTCAAGCAGTTTATATGCACAAACATTGATCCTTCAAAATTATTACAAAACATGTTAAGGTACTTTTATCATTCAGAGAGGTACCAGACCGAATTGATTTGCAAATCAAATTTTAGTAGCATATTCAATACCGTATACTGAATTGTTCTTTGCCTATTCTTTAATAATTCAGTCTCAAATCATAGCAACTCTAGGATAGTCAACGGTTACCAATTTGTTTATTTGAGTAGCTAAGAATTCTTACTCATTCCCTTGCAGAATTTGAATTCAATGAACAATGACAATATTTATAGGTGCCAACAACAATAGAATAAATAAATTATATGCACCTGGAACATAACCTCAAAATTAATGAGATTTTGGCCTGGGTGTGCCTATGACAAAGCTTTATGTGTGTCGCTACCTTGCAAATATGGTTGCCCATAGAAATATGTTGTTGTGAATACAGTGCATGCTCCTCCTGGAATTTGGCGTGTTGTGTTGTGTATACAGTGCGTGTTCCTTCCAGCGACAGTGATGTGTTCTGTAGTACTGAACACGATATTACTTCCTTATTTGTTGTTGCAGTTAAATGCATACCCAGCATAAAAGTGTTGACTATTGTAAGAGAGGAATGATCGGGTTGCAGTTTGCAGTATTCATATGGTCCATAAAACCACTTCACAACTGCGTGAGCCAATTCAAACACTTCGAACCAAATGCCCAACGCTTCAATTAAACTCAAATGCCCTTACGGGGAACAATTCTACTTTCGTATTTTGTGCTTTGCACATTTCACCACTGCGTATACAAAGAACACCATACCAACTTCTACTCGCGTTGAATCTTCAAACATCGAACCTGCAACATTCTCAGTTCCATGCGCTTATCCTTGATCCTTATCGTGACATATCCAACCGACCATTCAGACGATTCCATACAAGACAATCACCAATCGCCGCTTGTAAAAACCCACGAACCCACTAGGTCAGATGTGCTGGCAAAAGGATTTCTTCAAAATTCCTCCTTTTGAGAAATTATTGGCATTCATTGATTCAATTCCCCAAATTCTTCTCCCAATCTATTTCCTTTGCGTCCATTATAAAGATGTTCAAGTCCCGCGTTTCCTTATTTGATTGTGAAGAGCTAAAATTTGCATCCAAGGGTTCGAAATTATCTAGAGAGAATGACTACCATTGAAGCAATTTGCACCATTAGATTTCACTTTAAATATTGTCTACATCAAATCTTTTCCACCAAAATTTTTGATCGAGTCCTCGGTACCGTTATCAAGTAGTTTACGTGTGCATATAGTGCGCTACTTCACTGTTAATGGTTGGATTTGGACATGTCGTCAACTTGCACGTTTGGCCCCTTCTCAACCAAATAATTTCGCTTCATTCTTGTCATGAGAAGGTCAAGCTTGGCGTCTCCCAGACATAACTTTCAGTGACTTAGCACACAATATTTGGTGGCATTAGAATGTGTTCTTTATGATTATCGGTGCATTGCTTTGTGTCTGAGATGTTCATTGGCCCAGCACCTTGGATAAGATACTTCTTTTCTTACTTCTTCATCCTGCTCAGGAAAATCATTAATGCTAAAAGTTGGCAGTGTGTTTTGATCCGCAGGAAAACATTCAATGCTAGAATTTGGTGTCGTGTTCTTATCCGGATTGCATTGTAATGCAGAACAAATATCTTGAGCATGAGCGGTGGGAGAAGAAGACGGAACATCTAAAGGTGGAGATTCATCATTAGGCCTAAGGTTTCCAATGTCCAGAGGAGGAGAGATGATCTCGAAAACTTCTTCTCGGGAGAAGAATTGAAATTGATGAGAAATATGCTGCATCTTTTTTTCCCATCGCTTTTCATGACGCCTCAGAGGAGCTCCTCGTTGATGACATGTGTTTCGTCTTCTACATCTTCCAACATACGGATTAGCCTATGAAAATGCTCATCCAATCCCATTTCTTCTTCCCCGCCGTCTTTGCTGTGTTTTCTATGAGTTTTTTTGGCCATTTCAAACGCCTTCAAAGAGATCTCCAACTCACTAACTTGAAAACCCAATGACAAAGCTGGAGCAGATACAGAGGTTAATTTATAGAGTGAAACAAATTGGGGTCAATTCGCAATGAAGAGGTTCACGAATATGATGGGAGGTCGGGGAAACATATAGATATGTTTGTGAATAAAATAGTTAACATGAGTGTCAGTCGATTGGAGGTGCTCGCAGAGGGAGACAATTGGACGGTGGCTTAGCTGGTAGATTGAGTATCATATGTTATTTCATTCATTGTGCCCAGACGCGTGATAGTAGGTATCAAAAACCACCGAGACTTTTATTCTCTACTGCTGAAGTAACCATCTACACCTGTGCGATGTTCATGTTCACGCAACATTTCTCATTGTAATCTAACGAGGATTCATTTGTGGAGCATGGACTCTTAAAACAGAAAAAAATTCTGACCTTGGTGCAATCAACAATTGCATTCCGCTCTTGGAGCTCCGTAAAATATTTGATATTGAGCTTATTGAGTAACATTATAATGATCATTGTTGAACTCAATGTTATTTTGAGGTCATTTGTTATTATAAATGTCAACATTTCAACATTGTTGAACTCCCTTTTATTTTGAGGCTTTCTCTATCTTGAGTCAGGAGAGGAAATCCATGCGAAAATAGTCAGAGCTAGAGGATTGCATTCTGATGCTTTTCTCATGAGCTCTCTTGTAGATATGTATGCAAAATGTGGAATGGTGGAAAAGGCTCAAATTTGTTTTGAGAAAATTTATCAACTAGATGTGGTCTAATGGAATGCAATGATTGTAGGCTATGCACAAAATTGACTTATTGATAAGGCACTAAAATGCATTTAAGAAACTATGATTGTGAGCTATGTACAGAATGGGTTTGTTGATGAATCCCTTAAACTCTTTTAAGAAACACCTCACAGAGATGTCTTCTCATGGACTGCAATGATTGTAGGACTTGCATAGAATGCCCATGGCAGTAAAGCCATCAACTTGTTTGCACAAATGGTTTGTCAGATCTGAAGCCAGATTTAAATACCGTTACAAGTGTTCTTCCAGTATTGACCAGCTTGGCAGCTTTGAAGAAGGGGAGGGAGATAAATAGACAGCCATTATGCTGCATTGAAGAGCTAAGAATCAGATCAAAAATAGCCAAAAAAAACCTTGCATTCACAATGTTCACTCTTGTGCATACAACAAAAAAAAAAGAGTATGATAATAATTGACAAGTCTGCGTCATTCTGATTAACAAAGCTTTCCAATTCATCATACAAATAAGGAAGAGAAGCATAATTCTCCAACATGCTAACAAAAGAAGACGAAATACACCAACTAGATATAATAAATAAACTACAGATAATCTGCCCAAAAATCATAGCAAAACAAGGATAATGCAATGCAAATAAAATAGAAGTAACATATTATTGAACCATATTTTACACATTTGTTCCAAACTCTAAAAACAACTACTACAGATCGATCGGGATTAGTATGCAAGAGCAAAAACATATTGATCAATGCCTTCCTTATGTATAAAGATTACATTAGACTCACCCAACATTCAAGTAGCAACCACATGCATACAAACGTGCCTTGCAATTGAGCTTTAAAATCTGTGAAAATGCCACATTAACCACCTTCACTATAATCCATGTACCACATGTTCCAAGCTCATTTAAATTGTTCACTTTACAATTAAAAACCTTGATTTATTTTCACTTACATTCACAAATCAAAACAAATATCCCTGAATTTCAGTGGTGTTCTCATCACTTCACAAACTATTTTTTCGTGCATGAATGGACTAGCCTTGCATCTCTGGACAAAGACCGTAGGCAGCCCCCGCATAGCAATCGGGTCAGCTTCATGCCCCTCTAATGGAATCAGTGCTGGCGATCCGATTTGAAATCCGACGAACTCATCCATCCGCGCACTAGCACTGATTCTATTAGAGGGGCATGGGGGAGATTCCGCGGACAACACCTCCCCTGTCACAGGGCTAGACTGTGGATCACTTTTTGTGAGCTGTTTGGACCTGAGTTGGGGACTTGGAGAAGTCACGAATTGCTCTTGTCGGAAGAATGCAGCTTCATTGAATGAATTTGCCTTGTGTAGATTCATTATTGCGATGATTTCTTTGTGTTCGCGGGCCGACATGATCAATTTGTTATGCAGCTGGGCCGACCTGAATGGAATTCGAGTTTGCCGTGATTCATATTTACTTGATTGGGCCGACGGGATTTTTGTGTCTTGGAGAATGCATTGGTGTAATGGCTACTTGAGACTTGTTCTTAGCGTGGTGGCATCATTAGCGGAATTAGCGAGCGGCATTAGCGCTGGAGTAATGCGCTTGCCTTGTTGCGTTGCATCGTGGATGTAACTAGCCGTTGCAGATCTAACCATTGGGGCAGCGGCTTTGTATTTGCTAGGCATTGCATTAATTTCGTGGCATTTCAATTTAGGTGCGGACCTAAATCTGGGACCGCTTCTTCCAAGGACAATTGTGTATAAAGGCAGTGGCCTTGGCTCAGTCTAAGCATCATCGGAGCAGTGGAGTAGCAGAGCGAAGTGACTTGCGAAAGTTTTCGGCAGAGGAGCAGTGCAGAGGTGCTACTTCCTTTGGCGACGACTTGGAGCAGATTCGTTGCATACTTGTGTTGCAGCCTGGGGTTGCATTATTTTATTGTAACAAGCATTGAGCTAAGTCTGTTTGGCTCGAATGCATTTCTTATAGAGGCGATCTGTGTTTTTCAACATGGGCTCCTTCTTGTCTTTGTAATTGGGATCAATTGATGAAGAATTTAGGAGGCGTCGCCACACCATAAATCTGGACTGGAGTACTTGCGTTGCATTATTTCTTGCATTGGTTTACTTAGCGGATTTCATTGTGCACTTGGGACGATCAGATCTGGGCTTTCGTGTTGCGTACTGTGTTAAGGCGTAGTCTGGATTCGGTCAAGTTTAGCTTCATTGCATTAGACTTGGACTATTTTTGCCAGTGCCACACGGGTTCCTTCCAAGCCCGTGATAGTTGGTATCAGAGCCGTTCTGATTCGAAATTGGATTTCGGAGCAGTCTTCTTGTGGAGATCTGATTTGTGGGGTGCACCATGGCCGATGCGGATAGTGGATTTGATGCCGAGCAGTCTCAGCCTATGGAAAGTCGAGCAGTGTGTGGGAACATGAAGCAAAAGGATTGGCTTCAAAACGATGAGGCAAGACTTGAGGCATTGGAGAATGACAGTCCTGTTGAGCGGTTGATCGAGGAGGTGTCTAAACTGACCGAGCAATTGGATGCATTGCGGGAAGAGGTTAAGTTTTTGAAAGAGGGACAGTCCCTCCATCACTCGATGTTGCAAGGAGGAAAGATTGGACAGAAGGCTTCAGATCAGATCGGATCCTATGATGGGGATCGTAATGACAAGGCCCTGGATAATTTCCTCTGGGACATGGATGAGTACCTATCCGAGGTGACAAACTTGACTGATGCAATGCAGATCAAGAAAGTCACTTCTTGCTTGACTGGAAGTGCTAAGTTGTGGTGGTGCACACATTTGGCTGACGAACGGGCTGGAAAGAATGTCAAAGTGATCAAGATGTGGACTGACTTGAAGGGAGCCCTTCGTGATCAGTTCCATCCTGGGAACTCTGATTGGGTGAACCGAGCACGATTTGATCAGTTGAAACATACTGGCACAGTCCGAGAGTATGTGAAGCAGTTCTGAGTGTTGGACTTGGAATGTGATAAACTTGGTGACTGGGAGAAGTTCTTTCTTTTCATGCGAAACTTACTGTAGACTAGGATTTGTGAGTGCACCTAAACCTGTTTTGAAGGCCAAAGACAAACAAATGTCAAAGCATATAATCAAATCAAATTTAATGGTTAGCAAACTAAAATCAAAGCCACCTCAGTTTAAGCTTAAAACGGATGCGCCCATGCACCGTTTGATATGCTTAGATATAGAGGGATGTGGGTGTGCAAACTCAAGCACTTGGAGCATGCAAAATAGGATGATTTGAGGATCAAGAAGACCCAAAAATGACACAAAATAGGTATGAGGAACCTATTTTGCCTCAAAGGCCTCAAGAACACACAAATATGCAAAGCTAAATGATTGAACTAAGATTAAAACAAGAAATGAATCTATGTTAATCCATTTAAGCTAATTTAGATGTGATTTAAGCTTGAAAATGATCTAAAAAAGATGAGTTTATGCTTATGCTAGAATGAAAATGGCATTATGACTTTGCTATTGAGTTTGAGAGTTGAAAGATGATTTGTCTTAGGAAGTGAGGGTATTTATAGGATTTCTAAGGCTTGGGGTAGGAGGAATGAATGGCCAGGATTGAAATCCTTAAGAGAGGCCAAGATTCACTCAAAGGGAAGCACATGGATTGTGCTAGTTCTCAGCCAATCAGGAGGTGACACATGTCACAAGGTGAGTGGATGAAGGGAAGGGCAAAGAGGAGTCAACAAAGGGGGCTCCAAGCTCATAACTCTCCAATAAATGCTTGTAAGAGCAATGAATGGGCTTTAAGAGGCTTTGAAGACTTTGGGGAAGCAATAAATGCTTGGTGGTTGAGATATTTGGAGGGAAAGACTTTGCTTTGGTTTAGGAAAGTCTTAAGCTTGGTTAGGATTGCACAAAGGTTTAAGGGTAGGATTAGGATTAGATTAGGACAAGAAAATGATTAGGATGGGTGAAGAGGGTGGATTTGAGAAGATTCTAGAAGAGTCTAGATTTCTCCTTAGTTTCATGGAATAAAAGGTTATTCATTCCAAAAGCCTAAGTTTTAGGAATATTTATTAAAGTATTTTCAATAAATATGAAAATTAAATATTTAACCTTAATTAAATATTTAACCTTGGGATTAGGGTTAGAAAAGATGGGATTAGCCTTTTAATCGAAATTAAGAAGGGATTAGAAGATTTTGGAAGAGGTTAGTGGTCTAGAGGAAATTGGCCAAGTTTGGGATAAAAAATAAATTAAAAATAAATTAATTTATTTTTGAAGGTTTTGGTCAATTTATTAATTAAATAATTAATAAATTAGGGATAATGTCCAAATGACATTTTTAGGCTAGATTCCTTAATTAAAGATTTTTAATTAAGAGAGAGGGATTTAATGCCATAAAAATAAATTAATTAATTAAATAATTAATTAATTAATAAATGATGATGTCATCAAGGATTTTCAGAAAATAAAAATAATTTATTTTCTGAAGGATTTTTCGGTGTCTACATTTTGCCCCTCTTTGATGCGATGCCGCAAGTGGCATGGCGTCAAAGACAAGAAAATAAGATGCCGAGGCTAGAATCAGAAGAAGAGGGTACGACGCCCGGGTGGACTAGGAGAAAGAGAGAACATGCCCCGGTGGGACAAAATCATGGAAGATGCGCCCAGTGGGACAAGGAGAAAGAGGGATTACGCCCTGGGACAGAGTGTGCCCGGCGGGACGAGGAAGGAAAGGCCTAGGAAGAAAGGGGAGATAAATAACCTCACTTCTAAGAACAAATATGGATGATATGCAAGATGAGATGGAAATGCAAGATGCAAGATTAATCTATATGATAAATGCAAGGGACCAGATAGCTCCAAGTGCAAACGGGAGTGCACAGCCTAGATTTAATATAGCAATGCTAGAGACCTGCCAAGGATACTGGGATCACGAGGCCTTGTCACCAGTGTTGCATAGGACTGACGAGGACTGACGCTAAACAAACACACAGGGTTGCCCCAACATCACACATGAAGCGCAGAGGCGACATGGCGGAACCGATGCTGAAGGAACCACAAACACACAACTGACTCACAGGCAGAAGCGAAAGATCAAAAGACCTTGCTCCAGATTATCCGCACACGCAGCACACCATGATATAATGAATCGTGGTGACCCTGGTGGGATAATGAGAAGCCAAAAAGATTAACAAGACCCAAAGGACAAAAATCCAAGATCAAAATGATAACTCCAAAAAGACATCCTTTGCCAAGGAGAGAGATTAGGTTTGATTGATGGTGGGAAGAGTGGTCGGACAGGAGGAACGATATATCCTCAAGGACCAGGATGGAAGATTAGGTCAGACAGGAGGAACGATATATCCTCAAGGACCCATGGGTTGGTGAGAGAATAAGTGTAGTTGTTCGCTGGCAAAAGCTGAAGTTCAAGGAATAATCAGGATGAGCAAGGATAAGTTGACAATTGATGTTGCTGAAGCACAAGGCTCGAGTGGGACTAAAAGTTTTCTGAGGCTGGGGATGGGACAAGATATTTGATCATATGCTGCTGCAGGACGGACAAAGGCTAAGACAAAGGATGGGACCTAAAGACACAAATGTACAAATGAGCTTAGGTGGAGACACGACTGACGCTATGGTACAAGACTCAAGAATAGGATATACAAAGAACCTGGGGATGAAGCTAACAACTTCAAAGATATGCAAGATGATGCCCCAGCTAGGTTGGAAGGCCAAGATGGACTGGCGATGGATGATGTGTCCTGAAATGACACGGATTTGGGAAGGACATATCCCAACGATGATGATTGAATTGAGATCAAGGCTTGCTACAAGATGAAGGATGCGATTTGATCGGTTGGCTTGATCTTGGGTGTTGGCTAGCTAGAAGATATGGATAGGTTGGGAAGATTGCTAGCAAGGTGTGGATAGGGATGAATGGCATTGGATTGCAATGAGGTTGGCCTAAAGCTAGATACCAATGACAAGAGAAGGTACTAGGTGTTGGAAAGATGGAGGAAAATGCTGAGGATGGGGAGGATGGAACTGCTAGAAGATTTGGATGGAGGAAGATTCGGGGAGATTGGATGGTGGAACTGCTAGAGGATTTTGAAGATGGAAAAGCTGTTTGGAGGATGAAAAGCTGGTGGAAGATGGAAAGCTGGTGGAAGATGAAAAGCTGGTGGAAGATGGAAAGCTGGTGGAAGATTACCAAGTGTCAACAAAATGAGCTGCTGTTTTCCCAATGGAGGATCAGTGATAGGATTGCGTCAACCTAGGATAGACTGATGATCTTCGGTCAACTGGATTCTTGTCAATACAAGCCAATCTCTTGCTCGAGATGATAAGGCTATGCAAGGACAAGGTTTTGATTTCTTTAAGACAACACGTTGTGCCAAAAAGAGGATGATTTCTGATTTAGGATAAGGGATGGAAACAACTCAAAGGGCTGGAACACGATAATGCTTGTGGATTTGGAGCTCTGGATTTTGGTGCAAAAGATGGTGAATCTGCTTTCTTCTGTGGATGGTGGATGCTGGATTCTGATAAAGGATATGGGACGCTGAGTTGGTTTGCTGGTGGATCAAGATAGAGGAGTGCTGGAAGGATTGGATGGTGGTTGGTTTGGATTTGGATAGAGAAATTGCTGAGGATTTTGGGAGATGGAAGATTCAGATTTGGATAGCCTCCAAGGAATACGTCACCAAGGAAGAGGATGCCCTCTGTTTAAGATAGTTCATGTGTTTTAAAGGCATGGTGTATGCTTGGACAAAAGATATGCCAACAAGAGGATGAGGAAGGATGGAAGCTAGGATGAAAGGATTGGATAGAGGATATGTAGCTGAAAGGTGCAATGGATGCCAAGGAGGTGCCCAAAAGCATGTTCATCTGATAGTCTCTGTTTTTGTCATCAAGATCCAATGGAAAATGAAGGAAGTGAGAGACAAAAGAGGATGGAGGACATGTTGGATAAGAGGTGATAGAAAGGAAGCCCCTAACTGCAGAAAGGAATTAGGGGGGGGCACTACGCATGGCGCCTGTTTGCCAGGTTTTCACCATGGTACTTGTCCAAGGCGCTTGAATTGCCAAGTTTTCACCAGAGGACGAATGTTTTTCTCTTGATTTTTGCTTTGTTGATAATTTGCTCCTTTGATTTATCCAATTTTTATGGATTTTTGTGTTTTTTCCTTGACTTTGTGCTGATCTTGCTGATTTGTTGCTGAGCTTGTGCTGATATGCATTGATACTTCTGATTTTGTTTGGATGTGTTGCTGATTCGGTGCTGATATGCACTGACATTTTGATTTGTTGTTGAAGCTCTGATTTAATGCTGTCGTGATTGCTGATCAGCTGATGTCGCTGTTTTGGCGCTTCCTCTTGATTAGATGGTGACCTTTTGATTTGTCACTGATATTCTGATGGTGTTGCTGATTCTTTGATTGGATGTTCCCTTATGATTTGATGATGGCCCTGCTGTTTTTGAATTTGCACAGATATTTTGATGTTATTGCTAACTCTCTGATGTGGCGCTGAGTTTTGTGCTGATTTTGGTGCTATCATGCGATTTGATGTTGATCTTCTGAGAGATTCTTCACTGATTTTCTGATGTGGATTGCTGATTTTCTAATGTTGCCGGCTTGTCATGGGGATCCATTGCTAGATGATGGACGACAAGCTTAAGATCACACCTAGGCATGTGCATATGACCATGCACAGTTGATAATTGACTCCTCAGAGCAAGGCACTTAAGGTCATGATTCACTTTCTGTCAGGTTAACTTTCATGTAGATGAGCCACAAACATCCTTCTGTACCCAAGTTGATTTAGCTTGGTTTCTGCAATGTTGATAGGGAACTATCATGTGTTGTTATCCCAGATAGGAGGAAGAGGCAAAGCTCCATCTTCTAGTGCTTGAATTGCCAAGTTTTCACTAGAAGATACACCCTTTATTTTTACTGTTTTGGCATCAGAATGTGCCCCAGAAGGGTTTTCACATAAAGACTCATGATTTTGCCTTTGCTTTTTTAACTTTTGTGACTAAAGCTTGCCTCTTCCCCAAAATATGCTTCTGTTTTAAGCTGATAGGCATATGTTGATGCTAAAGCCTGATTGCCTGTTGACTTTGCTGATTTCTCTGATTTGTCATTGATTTCCCTTTGCTATTTTAGATGTGCTGACTGATCTTTGCTGACTTTCCTCACTGATTTCTTCTGATTATGTGCCTGGATGTTGGTACAACTGTAGCAGGACGGGGGGGATCATGCAAAGTCATGGATTAGATGAGGGAGATGGGAAAGATGGTGGTAGAAAGTGTTTGGATGGAAGGATGGAAAGTGATCAAGATAGGGGGATGTTGTTAGGATCAACATTGGCACATGTTGCGAGGAAGATGGATGATTGGATGTGGAAGATAGAGATAGATGTGATGGAGGATTTATGCTAGAGGATGGAGGAGATGGAGGGGAAGATCGAGGAGCTGGGAGATGGGCAACGTTGGATGCCATTGTGGATGTTTTTGTCAGATGGATTACATCTTTTTGCTTTGGGATCCACATCATTTTTGTTTTAGCTTTAGTGTGCCTTTGCGGCCATTGGTGGGCATTAGATTGTGCTTTTTCTTTGCTAGGCCTTTGTGGCCATTGGATAGATTTTGCTTGGACTTTGCTAGGTTTTCGGAGCCATTGGGGTGCTTTAGCATGCTTGATTGGCTCTTTGCTGGGCCTTTGCGGTGCATTTGATTGCCTGATTGGAGCTTGCATTGATTGACCATGTCGATTAGACTGGACATGGTAATCATCATTGGGCCTTTGCAGCCATTGGGATGCATTAGATTTGGCATTTGCTTTGATGGGCCTTTGTGGCCAGTGGTTTGCTTTGGCTTGCTTGATCGGATTTTGCTTTGATTGTGCATGTCGATTAGACTGGACATAACAATCCTGGGATATTTGTGGATTTTTCCCTTTATTGATGCGTGATATGGCATCCAAGTTGCGGGGAGCATTGGAAGGAATATGAGGAGTTGTCTGGGATGGAGGAAATTTGGATGGAGAGATGGAAGGAGATTGGTAGATAGGATATGTGGACATGTGCCGTTGTTGATCTTGACTAGGGATGCTTGGATGTTGGACGAAAGGCTGAGTAGGATAAGATGGGGGATGATATTTTGGGATATAAGGTCCCAAAATGGATTTGCTGGGTAACGGAGATGCGCTGAAAGACTTTGGGACATAGGGACCCAAAATGGATGGGGAGGATGAAGGAGGAATATGATAGGTTGTCCTCGGTTGTAACGATGGAGGAGGAGGAATTGCATTGTGGGCTCTGAAAGATGTTTTGTTGGTTTTGAATGGATGTTTGAACTTTGCCTTAGCTGTACCAACATTTCTGGATGAAGTACCTTTCGCTGATGTGGAGGGAGTGCCCTCTTCTGGTGTGCAACCAATTCCACAGCCTTTTGGATGTTTCTTGCCTTGAATGGGCTGTATATTTCCCTGTTCATGAGTGCCAAGGCCTTTGCCTTGATAGTTCCATCTTTTCAGCATTTTATCCAGACAAGGATATTTTTGACTTGGGATGAATGACAAACAGCCATTTTCTGGTTCTCTGATGGAAGATAGGAAGCTGATGTCTTCTTTTTCAAGTGGTTTACCTTTGACAAATGTTAGTGACCCAAGAGGATAGAGTGACGGTAGCTGGATAGTTTGGTCTGGTGGATCCTCAAGAGGAGAGGATAGGATGCTGGGATTTTGACTAGGATTGGGGGATGGTATTGGATCTTTAGTTGGAGAAACTGGGATGATAGGATCTTGAATTGGAGGAATTGGGATTGTAGGATTTTGGATTGAAGGTGATGGAGGCAATAGAACATGTGATGGGGGAAGTAAAGGGGTTGGATCTTGATGTTCTTCTATAGATATTTCAACATGCTTTTGGTCCAGATCTTGACATGATAGGATTTGTGTAGATAGAGGATTAGTGGATATATGGATGGACTTTTCAAAGGGAGTGGATAGAAGGATTGGGAACTCTGCTGCTGGGGTTTCTGGAAGAAGGAAGAACTTGTCAGATGGTATGGATAAAAGGATGGGAGATTTTGCAGCTGCAATGACAGGAAGAGGGATGAACTCAGGAAGCTCATTAGGTATGCTTTGGATAATGCTAGGAGGAGATGATTCTGAGGATTGGATAGATACTTCAGACGAAAGGAACTCAACGATGATAGGAGATGGAAGAGGATCAACAGTTGGGATGTATGGAAGATAGATAATAGATGGGAGCGCTGGATGGGCCTCATCAATGATGGCTTCACATGAAGGATTGCTTGGCTTTTCAATTTTAGGCATGGGTTTTGCTATTGGCTCTTCCTTGGGTTCTGTTATTGGTTTCCTTGGAGACTTTTGTGGTGAAGAAGGTTTGGAAGGTGGAGGAGATGGGGAACTTGGATGGTCTTTGCATGAAAGTGGGGTTTGTGCTTGGGTAGATGTTTGCGAAGGGGGAGAGAAAGAAGGGAACACCCATGAAAAAGATGACTTTGAAAAGGGAGCTTTGGGTTTTGCTTGAGGGGATGATGGTGCTGAAGAGGCAGGGCTAATGGCTTGAGGTACAGGTTTTGGAGTGGGTTGAGGGATGAACTCTGCTGGTGGGAAGAGACTGTTGGTAATGTGGTTTGGATGAGAGGATGGTGGTTTGGGACAGGATGGAGGATTGGGGTTTGGAGCAGAAGATGGTGGTTTGGGAAAGGATAGAGGTTTGGTGAAAAGGATGGGAGGACTAGAATCTTGGATTTCAAAATGTTTTGGAGGACGGGTAGATGGAGGCCTTAGATAGGGGAAGTAGCGTGAAGCATTTCTAAGGGATGATGGCGATGGAGAAATGACTATAGCAGAAAGTGGAGGCCTGAAAGGAGCATATGGAAGAGGTGTAGGTTGAAGACAAGGATAAGTTGGGGATGGATAAGATACTGGGGTTGCTTTGCCAAGGACATGAAAAGGAGTGCTAGCCTTGCCGAGGACATGAAAGGGAGTGCTAGGAGATAAGCGTGAAGGCATGGTTGGCTGGATTGGAGGAATGATGGAATGCTGGGGGTTGCTTGGAGGAAACTGGCTATAATAGGCATCATGGTCTACAAGACCTTCATCATCATTAGGATCGATTGGTGGGAGAGGAGAGATATCATAACCAAACTCATTATAGATTGGAGACATGCTGACTTTGCGAATGAGTTTGGATAAGGAAGAAGGACAAAGATGGTTTGGAAGACTAAGACTCAGATTGGGATGACTGACGGAAGAAGACAGACAAAGGGATGGGAGATGACCAAGTTTTGGGATGGCTGCTCTGATTGTCCTTCAAACCAAGTTATAGATCTGCTTGATGTTTTTCCATTTGGCAAAGGATTTTGATAAAAGCAATCTTCACAAAGGACAAAGCAACTTTGTGAGATACAAACAAGATAAAAGACTCTGATAAAGCTTTGAAAGTGTATGTTTGACAAATGTTTTCACGGAGTCTTTGACTGTCAAGCACTTCAAACAGATCTACCTAAGGAAGGTGAGTATCAAAATCGCTTGCCCACAGCTTGGTATCCCCCAGAAGGGAATACAAATGGTGAGTAATCTTGAGGCGACCTGGTAAACCCCTTGGAATCGGTCCTTGCACAAGGATTTTGATACTTTCGGATGTAGATAGGGTAGCCTCTAGTTTATCAGGTTTTTAATAGTTCCGTGGTGTCTCCATACCCGGTTATGCTGATCATCCGTGACTCACTTAAGAGCCTTGCCAATTATGCTGGGGGAGAGGAATGTTTACCATCCCCAGTCACGTGTTTGGCACGAACGCCCGGCGATTAGGAGATGTAAGTGATTCTTTTGGTATTCACTTATTTGTATACCGGCCGGGGGGGATACCGGTTTGAGGTCGTTCTCCGAGGAGGAAGCGCTTCTCCTTGGACAGGCCTCGCTAAAAGTAGAACAAGTGAACTTGTCCAAGTTCAAGTGTTCCACGTTGCTTATTCTAACAAGGTTTATGCAAGAATTAAAAAACTCCTACATGCACATCAAGCAGATTTTGTTCATTTTCCCAAATTTGATTAAGTGATGTTTGAACTTTGAAAATGAAGACACTCATGATTAGATTTTGATTTGTTCCTTTCCTCAAAATGTAAATGAATCAAACGTTTGCAAGTTCTTTCTTTTTGTGCATTCAAGATTTGATTAGCGAGTTGTCTTAAGAACTTTGAAAAAGCTTTGTTTTGTCCCTTAGATCACTCAAGATTGAATTTGTTTGCTTGCTTTGGAAACTGAAACAGATGAGGGAATAGAGTTGTTTGTTCCTTTTATGTGCATTCAAGATTTGAGTTTGATTTTCAAATTGACAATGACACTTAGGACCTAAGTTCATTTCCTTAAGTTTCATTCAAGATTGAATTTGACCTTTGCTATAATATGAAAAAAAACCAGTCTTTAAGCAACTCAAGACAAAAACCGAAAGCGACACTGTCCAGCTTATAGGCGACGCTGGAAAGTTCAGAGGCGACATTTAATTCCTACAGGCGACATTCTGTACCTCAAAAGGCGACAGATAAAAAACCAGAGGCGTGATTTATTTTGTTACATGCGTGATTTCTTTAAATGCAGGCGACAGAAGAAGAATTCTGGGACGGAACAGAAATTGTCAATCACAGGAAAATCTCAGTTATGCAGGCGTCAAAACAGAGCTCATAGGCGTCATTTCTTTCCTCAAAGGCGTGATTTCATTCCATGAAGGCGTGACTGAATTGTTTGTAGGCGACATTTCTTTTGTTGAAGGCGACATTTCTTTGTTTGAAGGCGATATTTAATTGCTGTAGGCGTCATTTCTTTTCATGAAGGTGACATTTCTTTATTTCCTGCAAAAAAAAAGCATATAAAGTGTAATTTCATCAAAATGATTATGGTTTGAGTCCCACCGGGCGTGCCAGAATGTAGACTAGGATTTGTGAGTGCACCTAAACCTGTTTTGAAGGCCAAAGACAAACAAATGTCAAAGCATATAATCAAATCAAATTTAATGGTTAGCAAACTAAAATCAAAGCCACCTCAGTTTAAGCTTAAAACAGATGCGCCCATGCACCGTTTGATATGCTTAGATATAGAGGGATGTGGGTGTGCAAACTCAAGCACTTGGAGCATGCAAAATAGGATGATTTGAGGATCAAGAAGACCCAAAAATGACACAAAATAGGTATGAGGAACCTATTTTGCCTCAAAGGCCTCAAGAACACACAAATATGCAAAGCTAAATGATTGAACTAAGATTAAAACAAGAAATGAATCTATGTTAATCCATTTAAGCTAATTTAGATGTGATTTAAGCTTGAAAATGATCTAAAAAAGATGAGTTTATGCTTATGCTAGAATGAAAATGGCATTATGACTTTGCTATTGAGTTTGAGAGTTGAAAGATGATTTGTCTTAGGAAGTGAGGGTATTTATAGGATTTCTAAGGCTTGGGGTAGGAGGAATGAATGGCCAGGATTGAAATCCTTAAGAGAGGCCAAGATTCACTCAAAGGGAAGCACATGGATTGTGCTAGTTCTCAGCCAATCAGGAGGTGACACATGTCACAAGGTGAGTGGATGAAGGGAAGGGAAAAGAGGAGTCAACAAAGGGGGCTCCAAGCTCATAACTCTCCAATAAATGCTTGTAAGAGCAATGAATGGGATTTAAGAGGCTTTGAAGACTTTGGGGAAGCAATAAATGCTTGGTGGTTGAGATATTTGGAGGGAAAGACTTTGCTTTGGTTTAGGAAAGTCTTAAGCTTGGTTAGGATTGCACAAAGGTTTAAGGGTAGGATTAGGATTAGATTAGGACAAGAAAATGATTAGGATGGGTGAAGAGGGTGGATTTGAGAAGATTCTAGAAGAGTCTAGATTTCTCCTTAGTTTCATGGAATAAAAGATTATTCATTCCAAAAGCCTAAGTTTTAGGAATATTTATTAAAGTATTTTCAATAAATATGAAAATTAAATATTTAACCTTAATTAAATATTTAACCTTGGGATTAGGGTTAGAAAAGATGGGATTAGCCTTTTAATCGAAATTAAGAAGGGATTAGAAGATTTTGGAAGAGGTTAGTGGTCTAGAGGAAATTGGCCAAGTTTGGGATAAAAAATAAATTAAAAATAAATTAATTTATTTTTGAAGGTTTTGGTCAATTTATTAATTAAATAATTAATAAATTAGGGATAATGTCCAAATGACATTTTTAGGCTAGATTCCTTAATTAAAGATTTTTAATTAAGAGAGAGGGATTTAATGCCATAAAAATAAATTAATTAATTAAATAATTAATTAATTAATAAATGATGATGTCATCAAGGATTTTCAGAAAACAAAAATAATTTATTTTCTGAAGGATTTTTCGGTGTCTACACTTACAACCTTGGGCGGCTGAGGAAATAAGGAGACATCAGGTGCAGTCTTTGGCCGAAGCAATCACCGTGGCGGATGGGTTGCTCAACTATAAGGGTGACACGGCAATGGGATTTGGGGGAGCCAAATCTGACAATGCACATCACTTTCATCCGAAAGATAACAAGCGGAATGGCGACAGAAAAGCTAAGAAGCAGAAATCGGATGAAACTGAGCCTGCAAATGAAGAGAAGGAGAAGAAGAGAAATCGGGATTGCTTTCTCTGTGGCAAGCCTGATCACTTTGCCAGAGAATGTCCTGATCGGTTGCGGGTCAATGCAATGCTGTCACAGGAAGAATCAGTGCCACAGATTGGTGCATTGGTGCTGAACAGTTTGCATTTGAGCCCCAGATCTGGATTTGTTTTGAGGGCTTTGGATCGGCCAGAGCTGTGCTTCATTGAGGCAATCTTGGAGGGTTGCAGGATGAGGGCCTTGATTGATTCGGGCGCATCACATAGCTTTGTAGCAGTGGATCAAGCTAGGAGACTTGGGTTGCAGATTGATTTGATCGATGCAACTTGTGAGACAGTTGATGCGTCTTCGTTGCAGGTCTGCGGAGTGATTTGCAATGTTTCCTTGCAACTTGGCGCTTGGCATGGATCTGTCAACTTGGTGACCTTGGAGATGGATCAGTATGATTTGATTTTGGGTTTAGATTTCTTGAGATGGACTGAAGTGATCTTTGCTCCTTGTTGGGGATGCATCATGATTTCAGATGCAAGGCAGATGTGTTTTGTTCCTATATTGAGTGAAGCAAATCTAGCAGTGACATCAATTTCTTTGAGTTTAGTGCAAGATGTCTTTTCATCAAATAATCATGTTGCCTTGGCGGATTTTGAGCAGCGTGGGTTGCTCTACATAGATGATTTTGCGTTTCCTGATTTGAGCCAGATCGGAGCAATTTCGATAGTTGGTATTCATGGATAGATTTAGAATGTTCATGATTTGCGACAGTTTCTGGGCACGATTAGCTTTTGCAGAAGTTCTTTTGCAAGCTATTTCGAAGCCGTGCGCCCTTTGTTGGATTTCTTGCATGGAGATTGGGTCTGGGGAGAACAGTAGTAGAATGCAGTGAAGGAGTTGGTTGGGTTCCTTGCCAAAGGGAACCCAATGCAACTTAACTGATCTCTTTAAGGGATCGACCCTCCCATGGTGTCATTTTGTCTAGGTGTGCTGCAGGCGTCGAGGACGTCGCCTCTTGGTTAAGTTGGGGAGGATGTCACAGGGCTAGACTGTGGATCACTTTTTGTGAGTTGTTTGGATCTGAGTTGGGGACTTGGAGAAGTCACAAATTGTTCTTGTCGGAAGAATGCAGCTTCATTGAATGAATTTGCCTTGTGTAGATTCATTACTGCGATGATTTCTTTGTGTTCGTGGGCTGACATGATCAATTTGTTATGCAGCTGGGCTGACCTGAATGGAATTCGAGTTTGCCATGATTCATTTTTACTTGACTGGGCCGACAGGATTTTTGTGTCTTGGAGAATGCATTGGTGTAATGGCTACTTGAGACTTGTTCTTAGCATGGCGGCATCATTAGCAGAATTAGAGGGCGGCATTAGTGCTGGAGTAATGTGCTTGCCTTGTTGCATTGCATCATGGATGTAACTAGCTATTGCAGATCTAACCGTTGGGGCAGCGGCTTTGTATTTGCTAGGCGTTGCATTAATTTTGTGGCGTTTCAATTTAGGTGCGGACCTAAATCTGGGACCACTTCTTCCAAGGACAATTGTGTATAAAGGCAGTGGCCTTGGCTCAATCTAAGCATCATCAGAGCAGTGGAGTAGCAGAGCGAAGTGACTTGCGAAAGTTTTCAGCAGAGGAGCAGTGCAGAGGTGGGACTTCCTTTGGCGATGACTTGGAGCAAATTCGTTGCATACTTGTGTTGCAGCCTAGGGTTGCATTATTTTATTGTAACAAGCATTGAGCTAAGTCTATTTGGCTCGAATACATTTCTTATAGAGGTGATCTGTGTTTTTCAACATGGGCTCCTTCTTGTCTTTGTAATTGGGATCAATTGATGAAGAATTTAGGAGGCATCGCCTCGCCATAAATCTGGACTGGAGTACTTGTGTTGCATTGTTTCTTGCATTGGTTTACTTAGCGGATTTCATTGTGCATTTGGGACGATCAGATCTGGGCTTTTGTGTTGCGTATTGTGTTAAGGCGTAGTCTAAATTTGGTCAAGTTTAGCTTCATTGCATTAGACTTGGATGATTTTTGCCAGTGCCGCACGAGTTCCTCCCAAGCCCATGACATCCCCTATATAAGTTATTAGTCCGAGTCTTGCTCTCCCGTAGAAATTTGAGGCAAACATAATAGCTCCCCAAAAAAATCAATTCTTCCAAAAATCAAGTGAAATGAGGAGAATAGGTCCTAATGGTTGACTCATTTAATAATCCAAAAACTTAGATTGACTTGTTATATGATTTTTGTGAGCTATCTATAAATGAATAGCTCACAAAAATTTTACTAGGAAACTCCTAAATAGGTCCTTCTTCTTCTATTGGGAATTTAGCTAGATGGTTTGCAATAACTTGTCCTTTGATGGATTTTCTATCTACATACTCAATGTCAAACTCACTAAGAACCATGACCCATTTTGAGAGTCTCCTAGTTAATGTGGTCTTGCTAGCTAGATACTTGAGTGGATCAATCGTGGTGATAAGCCAATTTTTTTGGATCAACCTGCAATGATAGAGCTTTTGGGACACAAAAATTACTACCAAACAAGACTTTTCAATTGATGTATAGTTTAACTCATAGGCTACCAAAGTCATGTTGATATAATATATAGCCTTCTCTTTGCCATTTTCATCCTCTTGTACTAATAATGCCCCTAGGAATTTATCATTTTTCTAAGATGTATAGTATTAATGTCTTCCCTAGAATGAGAGGCATAAGGATGGGTGGATTCATGAGGTACATTTTTAATAGGTTAAATGCCTCTTCACATTGTTCATTCCATCGAAATATCACATATTTTTGTAAAAATTATGTGAAGGGATGACATTTTTCAGATAGTTGAGAAATGAACCTTTTGATATATTGGATTCTTCCTTGTAAAGTTCTCATTTGGCTGATTTTACAAGGTGCCCCCATTTCCATTATTGCTTGCAGTTTAGTGGGGTCTACCTCTATCCCCTTGGAAGAGATAATGTAACCTAGGAGTTTACATGATTGTACTCAAAAGGAACATTACTTGGGATTTAGTTGAACCTTAAATTGTTCCAATCTTTTGAAAACATTTTCTAAAATATGTAGTTTCTTTTTTCTTTGATGTGACTTTTCCAAGATGTCATCTACATAGTCTTCTAAAAAGGTATGCATCATATCATGAAATATAGCCATCATGGCCCTTTGATAAGTTGCGCCAAAATTTTTAAGCCCAAAGGGCATGACATTCTATCAAAATGACCCCCATGCACAAGTGAAGGTTATTTTGTCATGATCTTCAAGTATAATTTTTATCTGATTATAGCCACTAAATCCATCCATCAATGAAAACATAGAGGGATTAGTAGTTATGTCTACCAAAGCATCAATTTTTGGTAATGGAAAGTCATCTTTAGGACAAGACAAGTTTAGGTCCATGAAGTCTGTACATATTCTGATTGATTTATTGGGTTTGGATACCGAGACAATGTTTCTTATCCACTTTGCATAGTCAATAACTCTTATAAATCCTACTTGTAACAATTTTTCTAACTCTGCTTTCACCAAAAAAGCTATATGGGGATGCATTTTGTGCAACTATCTCTTAATAGGCTTTTCCCCCAGCTTGCTGTTTAAATGATGCATGATCAAGTTAGTATCTAATCTAAGCATATCTTCATATGACCATGCAAAATTGACTTGTCTGTCTTTAAAGAATTCAACAAATTCTTGACAACTTGTCAAAGTAAGGGAAACTTCTAGATGGATGAATTCAGGATCTACTTTAGTCTCAATGTTTACCTTCTTTGTTGTCTCAATTAAGATTGGTGACCTCTCTTCTAGATAATCTGGAAAGGCATCCAATTTATCTTCCTTAGGTACCAAAGTTGGGTTTACACCTTTGGAAATGTCTTTATTTTTTTTCTTGTTTATAGTCTAGTACTGCCACTTTGTGGTTTTCACCACTAGACCTCTCTTTTTCTTTTTTTGTTTTCACTATATTTTCATGTCTAAGAAATTGGATTCCATTCTTGTTGGTACCCTCCTAATCAAAACACTTGACAAAGGATGGATCAACTACATTCAAGTAAAGGGATATGGTTTGGTCATTTTCAAAGATGGGGATGTGTATTGGTCCTCTAGATCCCAATCTATTAGTTTGGGGTGTGTTAAGGTCAAGGATGGATCTGGGGACTCAACTGGATTTAGAGTCATGATTTCATTTGTGGGTTTGTACATTGTATCTTCTAGGTCAATAGCGTGAGCTTCCTTGAGGTGTTCCATAGATCTCAAATCAAAATTCTTCTCACTTGAATCCTCTATGGTTTCTAGGGGAAAAAAGTATCTAAACGTAGCATCCAATGTTGGTAACCAAGTTAGGATATAAGCCTCTCCCACCCATCAGAATTCATCATTATTTTAGTCTCTTTGATGAATTGGTAGAGCTATATTTGGAAACCCTTCTGGATTGATATTTGAATAATTGCTTGATTCTGGGCTTGGAATAGGATCTTGATTAGAATTGGATCCTTGATAAGAGCTTGAAATAGGTGTACAGGTATGTGTAACATCTATTTCCTTATCATGATAGGAGTCTTCGGATAAATGATCTCATTCATAGTCATTTGTTTCATCATCTATGTCACTAACTTGTAGTATTTGTACATGAAATTGAACACTCTTTTGAGGTTGGAGAGTGTATCCTAGTCTAGTCTTGTCTTTGTTGTCCCTCCAAATAGATTCAATAGGCTCTAATAACCCTTTTTTTCTTATCCCCAAGGGTCCTTCTCCCTTATATCCAATCTTTTGTATGACCAAAAATCCTTTTCCATACTAATCAGAAGGGATACTTGATGAGTTTCTAGTGTTATTTCTTGATTCTGAGGAGTCTTCTTCTCTATATAGCATACCAAGGATGTTTTCATCAACTTTCTATTCATCTAAAGGTGAAGAGGGGTTGGTTCTTATAGAATGTTTATTTTATTGTTTGGGAATAATTTATTGTGTAGGACATCCATGTGACTACGAGGAAAGTGGAATATCCATTAGGGAAATGAAGTATTCCCCTCCCTCTTTTTTCTTGATCCTGCATTGTTTCTCAAATTTTTGCATTTGGTGATCACACTTTTGATATTGTTCCTCTCTGGAGTCTTCAAGGCTAACTTTCTACTTTCCCTTAGTTGGTGTAGTTAAGGTTAGCCTTCCAATAATTGTAATAATCTCATCAAATTCATTTGTGTGTACATTATGATCTAAAATCCTTTTCCATACTGATAAGAAGGGATACTTAATGATTGTCTAGTGTTAATTTTTGATTTTGAGGAGTCTTCTTCTCTATATAACATACCAAGGATGTTTTCATCAACTTTCTCTTCATCTAAAGGTGAAGAGGGGTTGGCTCTTACAAAATGTTTATTATATTGTTTGGGAATAATTTATTGTGCAGGACATCCATGTGACCCTGAGGAAAGTGGAATATCCATTATGGAAATGAAGTATTCCCCTCCCTCTTTTTTCTTAATCCTGTATTGTTTCTCAAATTTTTGCATTTGGCAATCATGCTTTTGATATTGTTCCTCCCTAGAGTCTTCAAGGCTAACTTTCTACTTTCCCTTAGTTGGTGTAGTTAAGCTCAGCCTTCCAATAATTGTAGTAATCTCATCAAATTCATCTATGTGTACATCATATTTTCCTTTGGAAGTAGAAAGCTTGTCTTCCTTTATTGTAGGAACCATTCTTTGAGTGTCACTAGATGTGGTATTTTCTCTATTGTGTGGTACAAGGGTATTGTTAATGAGATCAACCTGATTACAATTTTGTACATTGTCTGACTCTATGTTCACAATAATTTCTTGGCCCATGTGAGGAAACCTTAGGTATTGATGGTACGTGTAAGGTACCACCTTTATTTCATGGATCCATAGCCTCCCTAGTAAGATATTATAAGTTGGTTATAAGTATAACATCCGACACGCTATTTCTTTGATGACTGGTCCAACTCATAGTGGTAAAACCACCATTCCTTTAGATGCACTTTCTTCATCATCATAGGACTTTATTGTTATTTTCTTTTTAGGATCAATGGCCACTTCAAAAATCCTAAAGCTTGCACTAGCTTTAAAGTGTAAATGTTCAAACCGGTGCCTCCATCTATCAGTACCTTTCTTACCCTAGTATTATTGATGATGACTTCTATATGCAATGGTAAGTTCTAAGGATTTTGAGTATATTTTTCATATTGTTCCAAGAATGAGAGGAAATGTAGTGCTATTAGGTGACCTACCATATTAGAAAACTTGTTGGTATCCAGGTTCTTGGGTATTGTGGTCTCAACGAGAGCTCTATCTAGGATTTCTTTATGGATTGGTGATAACTTTAACAATTCTAGGATCAAGATCTGGATAGGAGTCATTTCTAGTTGGTCCACTAGACCATAGTTTCATGATGTTGATGCATGGGAAGTAGAGGGTAAGGTGGATTTTGGATCATTAGGGGATATTTGGATATGTGAAGCTTTCCCCTAGTGATGGTATCTACATTGGGTATTTCTTTTGTGGTTTGTTTTCTTTGTTTTTCTTTCACCACTATAATATTCACCATTGTTTTTGAATTAGATAGGGTGTTGATCATGTTATCATAGGTATGTTCAAAGTCAAATTTTTCATTACCTTTCTTTTGTCCTTGATTAGAAGTCTCCCCCTTTTCATGACTTAGGAAGTGAGTTTTGAAAGCAGTGTGATCATCATTATTGGGTGTATGATTGATATGAATGGATCCATCATCTATCAAATCTTGAACAATGTGCTTTAGTCTCATACAATAATTGGTTTTATGTCCTTTGTTACAATGGTATTCACATTTTTGTGAATCATTCCACCATGATGGTTTTACCATTGGATCAAAGGGTTTAAATTCTGGCAAGATAATGAGATTGGTTTTTAATAACCTATGTAAGGCATCTTCGAGAGGTTCCCCTAAGGGTGTGAATTTCATTTTTGGCTCTGGTTGAAAGAAGGGCTTAGATTTGTTAGTGTTTTCATTACTAACATTGTTGTAAGGTAAATTGGATTTTTGATTTACCTAGTTAGTTTTGATTGGTTTTAGGATTAAATTGACAAGAGAGGCTTTTTGGTTATTAGCCTTAACAACACCATCATTCAAAAGATTTTTATTGTTATCCTTGAGCCGAAACTTTGGATTTTCACTATGACTGTATCCCTTTCTATTTTTATTATTGGTGTTGCCTTGAAAGTAACCTTTACTTTCTTTGACTATTTTTATATCCCTCCTCTTGATTAGGACTTCTTCAATTTTTACCCCATTTTCAATGATTTGACTAAAAGTTTTAGGACATTAGAGTAAGAGTTTAAATTGCAAATCCATGTTTAAGTTATGTAGGAAAATGTCAATCTTTTCCTTTTCAGGTATGGCTCGAGGGTATTGAGAAAATATCTCTCTCCATCTTTGGAGGAAATCGAGGAATGTTTCACTAGCTCATTGTTTTGTATTGCATAATGTCATCATGGTGACCTCATGTTTAATATTATACAAATAATGGATTAATAATTTTGAAGCCATTCCATCAAAGGTTTGAACTCGACTGGAGAGTTTTGAAAACCAGTCCATTGTTAGACCTCCCAAACTTTGGGGAAACAACCTCATGAGGTAGGTTGTATCATGCATGAGCTCTATACTTAGGGCAAAAAATTCTCTTAAGTGATCCTTGGGATCATTTTTGCCCATGTATTTGACGTAGTGCAAAAAAACTAAGTTTTTAGGGAATGGCACCATGATAAGATTCTTTCTAAAGGGGAAAGGGAAAATGCATTCAAGAGAAAAGGCTTTAGGAGCCTCTTCCTTCCCCATGGTGTTTACCCTACTAAGTAACTCTTCATATTATTTTCGGAGGATATCTGTAGGATCATCTTCATGTTACTTGGTGAGGATGGAGGTATCAAAGTTATGTAGTAGTTTGATACCTTGTTGGGCTAATTTTAACAGGTATTTTTCTCCATCCAAAGCTAGGACTTTATCTATGATTTTGGCAAAACAGGGATCTTGGACTACCTTGGCCACTTTTTTGTCTGTGATTTCTTCTTCTTCCTCTCGCTTGATACATGATTCTTCTTGATTACCCATAGTGTAGGACCACACATTTTCTTGCCTTGGGTTATCTATTTCTTCTTTAATTTCTCCCTCAAAAGGGTCATCTAGTTCATGGTGTATAGCCATGGTTAGTTCTTCTCCTTGTTGTTTTCTAGCGGAATCTATGGGTTTAGAGACTTCCTCTTTGTCATGGAGTATTTTAAACTTCTGAACCTTCCTATCCTTTGTTTTTGTGAACTTGAATCGATGAGATCAAGTAACTATAGACATGGACTAGGAGAGATTTTTAGATTTAAAAGTTTATAAAATTATCGATGATTTCTTGTTGAACTTTGAATCTTTTTGCAAATAAAGCAATCAAAAAGACAATTGTTTTGGATGCTTAACCACTTAAAAAATATGTTTGATTAGAAGGATGTTAATAATGGTTTAGCACAAGAAAATAGTTCAATCAAGCTACCTAATGAATGATTTGGATTCCTAAGATTTGGCTTCTAGATGTAGGTAGGCCTTACTATTTTAACCAGGTTTTTAGTAAACTTTTATCTTTATCATTCCTCCTCAAACGTTTTGCATTTATCTCCATTTTACAGGAGTTTCTCCCCAAGGGAACTATAACAAAAAATTATGCAGTTAGGATGAATGGTTGAATCAAGTTTATAGAGAAAACAACCCTATACCAAGTTGTAGATTCTTCTCTCTCATCGGCCTCGTAAGGTGCAGTCTCAGGAGATAGGAGTCCTCTAAAGTTCTAGCATGCTCATAAAATGATGAATTTTTTTGAAATCACAATAAAGAAGGTTCTTTAATCCAAGCCCACTAATCTAGGGAGATTTTGGTAACACTTCAAGTTTTTTTATTCACACTTAAGTGAAGAGCATACTAACTTTGGTGTTTTCCTAGTCCACAATTTAAGAGACTTCTCTTTAATGTGTGTTTGTTCCTAATTTGGACTTTAACATAGATCCACACTTCAGGCTTTTTGATTCACCTCAAGGGTGAAGAGCATAATACCTCATGTTTCACTTGCCTTAGACAAAATTTCTAATTATGTTATATTTGAGAATTTGTTTGCCACAAACTTTGAATTTGCAAAGAGTGAGTAAATACCTACTTGAAGATAGCAAAGGCTAGGCAAGTTTTTGAGTATTTTGGATTTTTGAATACTCACTGAGTGGTGATAGTTCCTGCTCCTAAGCATCCTTTTTTATCAAATGTTAGTGGGCCACACTCCAACACAAGTTAAGAAAGGATATGCTTTTAACGAAAGAAATGAGGAAACTCTTTGATTAAAATATGAATTTGCTATTGAATGTTATACTTTTCATTCATTATTTGAAATTTCTTAGCATACCTTTGATATGCCTCCACCAATGATTGATTTTCTTCCATGAGGGTGCTCAACTACTTGTTGATATCTTGCAAGTCCTTATTTTTCTTCCTCTTCTCCATGTAGTAACCTAGTTTCCTACACTTGGCACTCTTCACCTTCCTATGTTTTTCCATCAACAAGAAAAATAAAACCTTTCATTAGAAAATACCCTTAAAAATGTCAATTTTTTCTATGAGATTCCATGCTAATTAAAAGCATCTAGGTGCTACTCTGTAATAGTGAAGTGAAAAACTAGAAAGCACATGCACAACTATGTTTATTGTCATGCACTACAATACATAAACCAGGTATTGTAGACTATGATTTGAGCGTGCACCTAAACCTATTTTGAAGGCCAAAGACAAACAAACGTCATAGCATATTATCAAATCAAATTTAATGGTAAACAAACTAAAATCAAAGCCACCTCAGTTTAAGCCTAAAACGGATGCGCCCATGCACCGTTTGATATGCTTGGATATAAATGGATGTGGGTGTGCAAACTCAAGCACTTGGAGCATGCAAATAGGATGATTTGAGGATCAAGAAGACCCAAAATGACACAAAATAGGTATGAGGAACCTATTTTGCCTCAAAGGCCTCAAGAACACACAAATATGCAAAGCTAAAAGATGAACTAAGATTGATTAAACAAGAAATGAATCTATGTTAATCCAATTAAGCTAATTTAAATGTGATTTAAGCTTGAAAATGATCTAAAATGATGAGTTTATGCTTATGCTAGAATGAAAATGGCATTATAACTTTGCTATTGAGTTTGAGAGTTGAAAGATGATTTGCCTTAGGAAGTGAGGGTATTTATAGGAAAAGGGAAGGGCTTGGTTAAAAAGGATGAGTCAGAGTTAGGGCTAAGGTTAGGGTTGAGTCAAGGACAAGTGTCCTGACAAGTGTCAAGGGAGGATTGAGTTGAAAGTTTGAGGGCATGTGCACAATTTGGTAAATGTGCCCAAGGCCAAGAGGTGGCAAGGAAGGGATAAGAAGGTCTTAAATGCATAATGAATGCATGTAAGAAAGATAAGGAAAGCTTAAATGCATCCTTAAATGCATTTGCAAGAGGTGGCCAAGAGGTGGCCATCTTTGTTGACTAAGGAGGATGACTAAGAGGAGGTTAGCATAAGTTTTGGTAAACCTTTTGCTAATGGAATGTGACAAGATTAGAAAGGGGATTAGGATTAGGATTAGGGGATTTTAGGATTAGGATGGGTGAAGAGGTTGGGTTGAGAAGTTTCTAGAAGAGTCTAGAATTCTCCTAGGTTTTATGGAATAAAAGTTTATTCATTCCAAAAGCTTAAGTTTGGGAAAATTTATTGAAATATTTTCAATAAATATGAAAATTAAATATTTAATCTTAATTAAATATTTTGAGTTGAGATTAGGGTTAGAAAAGATGGGATTAGCCTTTTAATCGAAATTAAGAAGGGATTAGAAGATTTTGGAAGAGGTTAGTGGTCTTAAGAAAATTGGCCAAATTTTGGTCAAAAAATAAATTAATTATTTTTTTGGGGGATTTTTGGTCAATTTATTAATTAAAATAATTAATAAATAGGGGATTAATGTTTAAATAAGATTTAAACATTTTTGGGAGGGATTTCTTAATTAAATATTTTTAATTAAGAAAAAGGGATTTAATGACATAAAAATAAATAAATTAATTAAATAATTAATTAATTAATAAATGATGATGTCATTAGGGATTTTTCAGAAAATAAAAATACTTTATTTTCTAAAGGATTTTTAGGTGTCTACATTTTGCCCCTCTTTGATGCGATGCCGCAAGTGGCATGGCTTCAAAGACAAGAAAATAAGATGCCCCAGGCTAGAATTTAGAGGAATAAGGGATTGTGCCCCCTCGAGAAAATAACGCAAGGAGTAAACATTGTGAAATTTTCTCGAAAGGAAACAGAGAAGGAACGACTGAGGAAGCAGGGGAGATAAATTACCAAGCTTCCAAGAGCAAAGATGGGTGAATACAAGATGAGATGGAAATGCAAGATGCAAGATGTAGCTATATGTAAAGATGCAAGATTAATCTATATGATAAATGCAAGGGACCAGATAGCTCCAAGTGCAAACGGGAGTGCACAACCTAGATTTAATATAGCTATGTTAGAGACCTGCCAAAGATACTGGGATCACGAGGCCTGTCAACAACGTCACAGAGGACTGACGAGGACTGACGCTAAACAAACACACAGGGTTGCCCCAACATCACACATGAAGCGCAGAGGCGACATGGCAGATCCGATGCTGAAGGAACCACAAACACACAACTGACTCACAGGCAGAAGCGAAAGATCAAAAGACCTTGCCCCAGATTATCCGCACACGCAGCACACCGTGATATAAAGAATCGTGGTGACCCTGGTGGGATAAAGAGAAGCCAAAAAGATTAACAAGACCCAAAGGACAAAAAATCCAAGATCAAAATGATAACTCCAAAAAGACATCCTTTGCCAAGGAGAGAGATTAGGTTTGATTGATGGTGGGAAGATTGGTCGGACAGGAGGAATGATATATCCTCAAGGACCAGGATGGAAGATTAGGTCAGATAGGAGGAACGATATATCCTCAAGGACCCATGGGTTGGTGAGAGAATAAGTGTAGTTGTTCGCAGGCAAAAAGCTGAAGTTCAAGGAATAATCAGGATGAGCAAGGATAAGTCATCAATTGATTTTGCTGAAGCACAAGGCCTGAGTGGGACTACAAATTTTCTAAGGCGGGGGATGGGACAAGATATTTGATCAAATGCTACTGCAGGATGGACAAAGGTTATGTACAACAAGAAGGAACGATATGCACAAGGGATATGTACAGAAGCTCAGGATTGGGGATAGGAAGATCACACTCGGCGGGACTCTCACTAGGACGGAGACAAGAAGGATAAATACAGGGAGGAAAGTGCTGTACAGGAAAGGGAAAGGGATATGGTACAAGATATGGTACAAAGCTTTGGAATAGGATATGGATTGCAGATGGGTTGGAGGAAGATGGAAGCCGAATGCTTGGAGGATAGGGGAGATGGAACTGCTGGGAGATCTGTTATGGATGGAGGAAGAGGACGGTAGCTGAAAGGACAACTGAATAGATAAATAGCCCAGTTTACTATGTTGGCGCCTGTTTACCAGGTTTTCACCAACATACTTGTCCAAGGCACTTGAATTGCCAAGTTTTCACCGTTTGGACGATTATTTTCTCTTTCTCTTTTCTTTTTTGCTTTTTTGCTTTTTTTTTTGCTTTTTTTTTTTGCTTTTTTTGCTTTTTTGAATGTTTTTGGATTTTCTGATATATGCAGGATCAGGTTCAGGCATAGAACCTCTTCAGATGGATGATGTTGATAGGATCATTCAAGGGCTCACCTTTTGGTGTTGATAGCTGATAGGCTCCCGAGCCGAAGGATGCGGTGACAACATAGGGGCCCAACCAAGTAGGCTCAAACTTGCCTTTCTTTTCTCTATTTGCTAGGACCTTCTGATTTTCTTTAAGGACCATGTCACCGACCTGGAATTGTCTAGGATGGACCTTTTTGTTATAACTCCTTTTGAGTCGATTTTGGTATGCCACCAGGTGATCGTAAGCTTGCTGTCTCTTTTCATCTAGCAGATCTAGCTGTGTGAGCCGGGCCACATGATAGTCTTCATCAGTTGTATAGTTCTTCATGGAGACGCGCAAGGATGGGAGCTCAACCTCGATCGGTAGAATGGCTTCAGCACCATATACAAGAGAGTATGGGGTGGTGCCTGTGGGAGTGTGATAAGAAGTGCGGTAGGCCCAAAGGGTAGGATTGATTTGGAGGTGCCAGTCACGACCAGAATCATTGACAACCTTCTTGAGGATTTTCAAGATAGTTTTGTTGGTTGCCTCAGCTTGGCCGTTTCCTTGAGGGAAATATGGACTAGAGAAACGGTGATGGATGTGGAGCCTGGCACATAGATCATCCACATGCTAGTTTTCAAAAGGTGTGCCATGGTCTGTGAAAATGGTAGATGGTATGCCGAAGCGGCAAATGATATGGTAGAGGATGAACTTGGATATTTGGATGCCAGTAGTAAGGGTGAGCGGAATCGCTTCAACCCATTTGGTAAAGTACTCTGTGGCTGTTATGATATACTTGTGTCCATCCGAAGAGAGGGGGGTGATCAAGCCAACGAGGTCGAGGCCCCAACATGAAAAAGGCCATGGTGGTGCAATAGGCTGTAGATCCTGTGCTGGTGCATGTATCAAATTGGCATGCTGTTGACATGGGAGACATTTCTTGAAAAATTCACACGCATCATGTTCCATTGTTGGCCAATAATATCCAACTCTAAGCAGCTGCTTTGCTAGAACCATGCCACTCGTGTGGGCACCGCAAATTCCAGCGTGAACTTCTTGTAAGGCCAGGACGGCCTCGTTTGAATCTAAACATCTAGATAGGACATTGTGATACCTGCGATGATATAGGGTGTTGGCTACAAGAGTGTAGCAGGAAGCTCTGCGAATAAGGTTTTGGCGTTGGTTATTGGTGAGATGGGGAGATATGATACCATTTTTTAGATATGCATGGATGTCGTGGTACCATGGAGATTGGGGACCAACCAAGACACACACCATGTTTGCATCGGTGTTCTCATAAGCTGGCGAGTGTAGCTGCTCGACTAGAAATTCATATTGTGTTGCGTCACGTGGGATTTCCAATAAGGATCCGATGGTTGCCATTGCATCTACTGCTTTGTTTTGAAGCCTTGGGATCTAATTGAATTGTAGATGTAGGAAATGCTCTTTCAGTTTATCCACCAGTTGCTTGTAGGGTAGCAATTTGTCATCCTTTGTCTGATACTCATCAAGGACTTGCTTGATAATGAGTTGTGAATCTCCAAAGACTTGTAGTTCTGTGATGTTCCATTGGATAGCTGTTTTGAGACCTAAGATGAGTGCCTCATATTCTGCAATGTTGTTGGTACAGGGGAATCCCAACTTGAATGATTTTGGAATATAGTCACCTTGAGGTGTGACGAATAGGATTCCTGCCCCAGAGCTATGGGATGTGTTGGAACCATCAAAGTATAGTTTCCACATGGGCTGCTCTTCAATCATGCACAGATGTTCATCGGGGAATTCCATGATTAGTGGATAGGCATCCACCAGTGGTGCTTCTGCTAGTTGATCGGCAATGACATGCCCTTTGATTGCTTTGCGATCTACATACTGAATGTCAAATTCGCTAAGTAACATGACCCATTTTGCCATATGGCCTGTGAGGGTTGTCCTTGATAACATATACTTAAGAGGATCCACCTTTGATATGAGCTTGATTGTGTGGCTAAGCATGTAATGTCTAAGTTTTTGAGTGGCAAAGACCACTGCTAGGCATGCTTTCTCCATGGGTGAATAGTTAAGCTCATAGCCCACAAGAGTGCGACTGATGTAGTAGACAGCTCGTTCTCTGTTTTCATCATCATGCTGTGCTAGGAGTGCCCCTAGTGCTGTAGCTGTTGTTGAGATGTAGAGGATGAGTGGGCATCCTGGAACTGGTGGTACAAGGATTGGAGCGTTAGCTAGATACTCTTTGAGCTTATCAAAGCTTCTTTGACATATGGGATCCCACTTGAAGTTGGTGTCTTTGCATAAGAGATGTGAGAAGGGTTGGCACTTGTCTGCTAGTTGAGAGATGAATCGCCGAACTGATTGAAGCTTGCCCTGTAGGCTTCTGAGTTGTTTGAGATTTCTTGGTGGAGGCATCTCCGTTATTGCTTTTACCTTTTTAGGATCGATCTCTATGCCTCGTCTAGAGACGATGAAACCTAGAAGCTTGCCAGATGTTACGCCAAAGACACATTTCTTAGGATTTAACTTTAAGCCATAATGATTCAGACGATCAAATACACACTCTAGGATGTTGAGGTGCTCATCTCTTGTTTTGGATTTTGCAAGGATATCATCCACATAGTCCTCAAGGATCTTGTGGATCATGTCATGGAAGATTGCTGTCATTGCTCTTTGATATGTGGCCCCTGCATTCTTTAGCCCAAATGGCATCATGTTGTAGCAGAAGGTACCCCATGGGTTTGTGAATGCTATTTTATGTTGATCTGCTTCTGCTATATGAATCTGATTGTAGCCTGAAAATCCATCCATGAGTGATAGAATTTCGTGACCCGCTGTAAGGTCTACGATCATGTCTATGTTAGGTAGCGGGAAATCATCTTTAGGACATGCCTTGTTCAAGTCCCTAAAATCAGTACAGATTCTAATGTCGCCAGAAGGCTTTGTGACTGGCACCATGTTAGAGATCCACTCTGAATAATCTATTGCTCTGATGATCTTAGCTTGGAGGAGCTTCTCAAGCTCTGCTTTGACGAGCAATGCTACCTTTGGATGCATTTTCCTTAGCTTCTGCTTCACTGGCTTGACGTTTGGATCTACTAATAGGTGATGAACAACAAGGTTTGGATCAAGCCCAGGCATATGGGCATATGACCATGCAAAGTTGATAATGGATTCCTTGAGCAAGGCACTGAGAGCGATTTCTTCTCCTTCTGTTAGGTTGACTGCAATGTAGGTGATCCTTGGACATTCTTCTGTTCCTAAGTTGATTGACTTGGTTTCCTCTATGATGATTGGAGATTGCTCTGGTCTATAATCTTGGATAGGGGGAAGAGGCAAGACTTCATCTTCTAGCGCCTGAATTGCCAGGTTTTCACTAGAAGATACGCCCTTTATTTTTACTATTTTGGAATCAGAATGTGCCCCAAGGGGGTTTTCACATAAAGACTCATGATGTTCTTTTGCTATTTCATTTTTGCGACTAAAGCTTGCCTCTTCCCCAAAATATCCTTCTGGGTGAAGCTGATAGACAGAGGTTGATGTTGGATCCTGATTGTTTGCTGGACCTGATGCCCCCATGAATTCTAGGAGTGCTTGTGCGCTTTGGAACTCGTCGATGTGTGCGATGCTTGGTTGGTCCTAATCTATGAGGTCGGGGTTTGTGAGGGGAAGATCTATGAGGTTAATGGAGAGTTGTTGGAGAACAGAAGTCCCCAGGAGGGTGTCGTCGGCAAAGATATCATCGTAGGATCGGATGTCTTTCTCTTCGGGGATGTCTTCAATTTCTATGAGGTCATCCCGACTATTCGAAAAGTTCACGTTGGTCATGTTAGTGTCCGCAGTTGTGGTATTGGGCTCTTGTTCAAGCAGGTGAGAGGTATTAAAGCCAAGTCCTTGCTGTTCTAGATTTTGGGATGGTATGATAGGAAACAAATTTCTGTCCTCTTGTGGTCCTAGACCACCACCTTAATAGTTATAGTGTTCTGTGACATTTTTGTAGGGGATTGGATATTTCTCTTTGAAGTACTCAAGAAGTTGTGTGTCACGTGATGGGGGATCTTTGTATAACCATTTGTTAATATCTGGATCCATTTCTTTGCTGTTGATGGTACCATGAGACTCAAAAGTCATGTTTCCGATTTGCTTGAGCTTATAATGTTCCTCAACAGGCTTGTTTTGACAACTTGGGTGCCCTTGAGTATGTGGATCACGTGGAAGAGCCCCTACAGCAAATGCATCACTGAGGCTGTATTCGCCACAACCCTGGTTGTTGATCTTGACGGATGATAAGGTGGAAGAGAGGATGGTCTTTGGATCGCGATGGGATCAGGATGAACTAGCAATAGAAGTACCAATATCGGTTCCAGGACAATGAGTAGAATGAGGGAAAGATGCTTCCATCGCACAACAGTATGCGAAGGGGTTAGGATCAGCGTGGATGGTAACCTCAGTGCCTTGATGTGGAAACTTGATGCACTGATGGTAAGTAGATGGTACAGCCCTAATGGAATGGATCCATGGGTGGCCGAGAAGAATATTAAATGGTAGGTCGAGATCAACAACGTGGCAGACAGTATCTTGCGTTGCTGGGCCTAGCTGGATAGGCAAGGTGATAGTACCTTCAGAGGTACGCTCCAAGTTATCATATGCTTTGATGGTGATCATCTCATGTTGTATGTTGGCCTCCGTGAACCCGATCTTCTTGATGAATTTTAATGTGCAAAAGTTGAGGGCTGAGCCATTATCTATTAAAACCCATTTGATGGCAAAGTCTCTGACCATGACGGCAATGCGGAGAGGGAGAGTATGGTCAGGAGTGACATCTGGTATATCAGATTCTTTGAAGGATAAGGCATATGCTGCTGATAGGTGTCCCACAAGAGTTTCAAACTGAGTTGTGTTAATGTTCGTGGGGACATGGCCTTCTTTTAGAGCTTTGTCTAGGATCTCCTGATGGATGGGTGATGTGCGGAGCAAATCCAAGATAGATATTTGGGCTGGCATGTTCCCAAGATGCTCTATGATATTGTATTGTGCACTTGGTGCATTATGCTATGTTGCACGTGCATTTGATGCTGGCCTGGTGTTAGACTGTGCTGTGGATGCAGTAGACGTTGGCCTTGGAGGAGCGGCTGATCTCGGAGGAGCACCGGCAATAGTTATCCTACCACTGCGGGTAGTTGCAGCACATTGTCGATCCGACCCTCTGACATGGATGGTATTGATGGTGGGCTCATCTTGGATGGGCTCAACTTGAGTTATGCATCCGACATACTTGTCATAGTTGATGTAGGCCGCTGTGTGATCTTCTTGCTTGCCTTTGCCACGATTTTGGGGCTGATTGGCGCTGGCTTGATTCTTCCCGGCATCGTGTTGAGGGAACACATTTTGATATATTTGCAAACTGGCGTTGGGTGAAGCTTGAGCTGGTGCATCGACCTGGATCTCCTTGCGATCAATGAGATCCTGGATGTAGTTCTTAAGCCGCATGCACTTTAATGTTGTGTGCCCCTTCACACGATGGTAATCACAGTATTCATTTTCTTTATACCAATCAGACTTTGGTGTGTTGTCATCCTTCTATGGGATGGGCGGATATGTGATCATATTTGCTTTGGCTAGCCGATAAAAGATCTGATCCAGAGGCTCACCCAAAGGTGTGAAAGTCCTCTTTGGATTATTCTGATTGTTGGGCTTGTTCTGCCTTGGGGCAACGTTAACTGTGTTAACAGGATTGCCTTGATGTGCTGGCTGTTGCTCTTGGTATTGCTGTTGATACTGTTGCACAGGTGGCTGATGAGCTTGAGGAGGCTGCTGATAAATAGGTGCTTGATATGCGGGAGCTGGTGGTTACTGATAGATGGGCGCTTGTGGCGGTTGGTATGTTTGAGCTGGTGTAGGACTAGCCACAATGAATTGTACATTCTTAGTGTCAGTGGCTCCATCTGTAACAACATTCTTGTTACGATTACAGTAACGGGATTTATCATTGTTGGGTTTGTTCTTGGAATCATCCTTGAAGTGACGAATAGTGCCTTCGTCTAGGAGAGCTTTCTCGATGCCTATGCCTTTGCTCTTGATGTCTTGGTATGTCTGGAGACAGTTCATTCGCATGTGATGGGATAGCTTTAGATGCAGGTTATCAATGAAGATCTTTGTTAGATGCTTCTCTGGCGGCTGATATGATAACCTGGTTGTAAGATTCTGCCATCTTTGCAAGTATTCTGTAAGGCTTTCTGTATCTTTTTGCTTTGAGTTGCATAGGTCTAGCAAGGACAACTCATTCTCCACATTATGGGCATAGTGTGTGATGAACTTCTCAGAGAGTTCAGCAAAGGTTTTTATTGTCCCATGTGGTATTTTGTAAAACCACTCAACAGCAGTTCCTCCCAAGCTCTTGGGAAACAGGCGCAGGAGATAGTTATCACTGTAAGCCACTTCTTGGCATGCCATGTAGAACTCTTTGATATGATTTACTGGATCTCCTTTCCCCCGATACTTGTCGAACTTGGGCATCTCAAAATGCTTGGGGAAAGGGATAGTTGCTATGGACCGATCGAAGGGATATGAGCACACCTCTTCGAACTTGTATGTTTTATTCTCTGTTCCGCTTTGTAGCTCCTTTAGAGCATTTTTCATTACTTCCCACTCAGCATTGAGTGGCTAGGGAACTGAGACTTCTGCTTGTGATGGAAGTTGTGGAACTGGATATGGCGCTTGCTGTGGATAAATGGGTTGGAACTGATTTTGGGGCAATGGTTGCTGGGGATATTGCTGGTGTGGCATAGGGGGATATTGTGGTAAATGATATGGAACCGCTTGATGTTGTTGGGCTGCTTGTTGTTGTTGAACTGGCGGTTGTTGTGGGACTTCTTGCTGATATTGGACATTTGGAACTTGCTGTTGTAACGGATGGGTGGGAACTTGTTGTTGCTGGGGGATGATAGGGTTTTGTTGCTGAGGCTGATAGCAAGGGACTTGCTGTTGTTGAGGAATGATGGTTGTTTGCTGAAAGGGGACATGTGGTTGCTGTGGGGGAGGCTGTTGGAATGATGCTGCTTGCGGGTATGATGGTGGTAGTTGCTAAGGTTGGCTTTGGGTTTGGCTGATATAAGCTGGGTGCATGCCTGCGTTACTTAGAGGTGGAACAGATGTGGGGAAGCTAGAAGCAAAGGGTGATGAGGTAAGATAGCTGGGGAAAGTTGGCTGTTGAGGTGGTGGAACTTGCTGGAAGGTATTTGGGATTTGGGACGAATAGCTTGAAGCCGGCGGTGGTTGGGGTAGTTGCTGCTGTGCTGCTTGGGTGAAGGCGGTTTGTTGACTTGCAACCATAGATGTAGGGGATTGAGATGGGATCCCCCATACCTTCATTTCTTCTTGTGTAAGGCCCCACTGAGAGCTTGTGTTAGGGTGCACTACAGCGGATGATGGAATGGTAGGAGCAACGGGAGCTTGGGACACGAATGATGTTTGAGAGAAAGGAGCTTGTTGAGGTTGTGGTTGAGCGGATGCTTGTGAGGAGGAAAATAAAGGAAACACCCAAGAGAAAGATGAGGTTGGAATGGGAAGCGATTGCACTAACCCCAAAGAAGAAGGTACGGGTGCTTGGGGGGTGAAGGGTGATGGTGCTCCTTTGATGGTGAAAGGCGTTGCTTGACTTGCGGATGGCGACGGTGTAAAAGCTTGTGTGAGAGGTGGAAGCTGACTTTGGGTTTGGATTTGGGCTTGAGCAGCCATAGCAGATGATGAAGCAAAAGGGGTAGGAGATGGAGCGGATGGCGCTGCAGCTTGTGTTGTGGGACTGGCGAGGCTTTCTTGCAAGAAAAGGGGAATGGTGGAAAGCTCTTGGGGTGTTTGCATGATAGGATCGGGAAATGATTGGACAAACGGAGAATACGCTTGTACTGGAACTTGGATAGTTTTGATGGGGATGCGTGGATAGAGAGATGGTGGGATGGAGGTACTTTCTGGCAGATAGTGGGCAAATGTGCTTTGCTGATGTTGCGGTACAAGGGCATTGGTCGCTGATGGGCTTTCTGGAGGATTTACAAATGCTTGGTTTGCCAAGGGGGATGAAGGGATGTTTGGATCTTCACATGGGTTACTGGCTTGGATCTGGGGATTGTAGGTCATCATGGCGTTGGTGAAAAGTTTGGGATCGGATGAGGTTGTTGGTGGATAAGGATTCATGCTTCTTCTTTTTCGAGATCTGGTCTCAACAGGCATGGAGATGCAAGCGCTAAATGTATGCAAGATGTTTGGCTAAAAGATGTTGATGGATGCAAAGTTGATGAACTTCTAAAGATGATGACTTATAAGATGCAAATGCAAAGATAGGGATCAAGATGGCGATGATGGAAGCTGGATGGAACGGATATGGATCAAGACGGTGGAGGAAAGATAGGTTGTTGGTGGAAAGCTGGTGAAAGATTACTGAGCGGTCAACAAATGAGCTGCTATTTTTTCCAAATGGAGGATCAGAGATATGATGGGGTCAACCTAAGATAGACTGATGATCTTCAGTCAACAAGTTTCTTATCAATGCACTCCAATCTCTTGCTCGAGATGATGGCTATGCAAGGACAAGGTTTGATTTCTTTATGACAACACGTTGTGTCAAAAAGAAGGATGATGGTCTCTGATCTTGGATATAGGATAGGAATAACTCAAAAGGTAGAACACTAAGTGTTGGTGGATCTCTAGATTTGGAACAAAAGATGATGGATCTGCTGGAAAGATATGGAAAGCTGATGGGGGGAATGCTAGTGGAAAAGGTTTTGAAGGGTGAAGGGACAATGCTCTAGAAGGATGATGCAAGTGCAAATGACAAGGACTGATTCTAAAATGCTAGTAGGAGGATGAATGCAAATGCAACTAAGGTTTTGATTAATGATGCAAAGATGAAAGCTAGAATGAAACTAAGATGCAAGGCTGTTTGAGACAAAATTTCAAGATCTGAAGATGGAACAAGACATGAACAAGGATTTGGCTAATCTTCTGGCTCAAGGTTGACAAAGTGATGGTTAACTCAGAAATGGAAGGCGAACTGTTTGATGCGGGCGTTATGGGCAATGTTCTCAAGTCTGGCTTGGGATTTTTCCTCTGCTTGGGTTGCTTGGATAATGGATTGATAGGTCTTGGTGTTCTTCTTGGCAACTTTTCTCTCTTGATAGGCTTGGGATTTGGGCAACTTCACTTTAGGATGTTTGCTCTTGCTGGGCATCACTTTGGAAAAGAGGCTTCTGATTTTGAGGCAAAGGTTTCCAATGGCAAAAGTTAAAGTCAAAGCAATCTCTGCAAGGGACAAAGAAACCCTGCGGGATACAAACAAAGACAACTGACTCTGACAAAGCTTTGAAAGTGTATGTTTCAACAAGTGTTTTCACAGAGTCTTTGACTATCAAGCACTTCAAACAGATCTACCTAAGGAAGGTGAGTATCAAAATCACTTGCCCATAGCTTGGTATCTCCCAGAAGGGAATACAAATGGTGAGTAATCTTGAGGCGACCCGGTAAACCCCTTGGAATCGGTCCTTGCACAAGGATTTTGATACTTTCGGATGTAGATAGGGTAGCCTCTATTTTATTAGGTTTTTAATAGTTTCGTGGTGTCTCCATACCTGATTTTGCTGATCATCCATGACTCACTTAAGAGCCTTGCCAATAATGCTGGGGGAGAGGAATGTTTACCATCCCCAGACACGTGTTTGGCACGAACGCCCGGCGATTAGGAGATATAAGTGATTCTTTTGGACTTCACTTATTTGTATACCGGCCGGAGGGGATACCGGTTTGAGGTCGTTCTCCGAGGAGGAAGCGCTTCTCCTTGGACAGGCCTCGCTAAAAGTAGAACAGGTGAACTTGTCCAAGTTCAAATGTTCCACGTTGCTTACTCTAACAAGGATTATGCAAGAATTGAAAAACTCCTACATGCACATCAAGCAAATTTTGTTCATTTTCCCAAATTTGATTAAGTGATGTTTGAACTTTGAAATGAAGACACTCGTGATTAGATTTTGATTTGTTCCTTTCTCCAAAAAGTAAATCGAGCGTTTGCAAGTTTTTTGACTTGGGCATTCAAGATTGAGTGTGCGTGTTGATTAAGAACTTTTTAAAAAAGCTTTGTTTTGATCTTTAAGGCATTCAAGATTGTGTTTGCTTTTCAAATGGAAAATGATGCTTTAGGACCTAAGTTCTTCCTTTTAGCTTCATTCAAGATTTTGTTTTGACTCGTTTGAATGCAAATTTGATGTTCTTTTTATGCCCAAAAAGATATGATCATTCCTACTTTGCATGAATGCATTGTTAAAAATCCTTGATGTTGCAAGGATGCAAATGCCTTGATTAATTTTTTTTGTTTTGTTTGTTAGAACAAATTTTGCAAATTTTAGTCCTTAATGCATTCAAGAATGATTTGGGGGTTCATTTTAAGCACTAAAATAAGGTGTGTATGATTTTGCTTCCTTATGGATTTTATTATTATTTTTGAAAAAAAAAATGGCCATGACCTCCTTGCTAGAAGAAGAAGAAGAAGGAGACGGAATAGAAGAAGAATATAGACAAGAAGAGGAAGAAGAATATAGACAAGAAGAAGAAGAAGGGATCGAAGTTCTCCGTCCACCTATAAGCTTGAAAAATCTGAAAATGGTCTAAAACCCATCAGAATGTTTGCAAAGAACCCGTGAAGTGGGTCCCACCGGGCATGCCAGAATGTAGACTATGATTTGAGCGTGCACCTAAACCTGTTTTGAAGGCCAAAGACAAACAAACGTCATAGCATATTATCAAATCAAATTTAATGGTAAACAAACTAAAATCAAAGCCACCTCAGTTTAAGCCTAAAACGGATGCGCCCATGCACCGTTTGATATGCTTGGATATAAATGGATGTGGGTGTGCAAACTCAAGCACTTGGAGCATGCAAATAGGATGATTTGAGGATCAAGAAGACCCAAAATGACACAAAATAGGTATGAGGAACCTATTTTGCCTCAATGGCCTCAAGAACACACAAATATGCAAAGCTAAAAGATGAACTAAGATTGATTAAACAAGAAATGAATCTATGTTAATCCAATTAAGCTAATTTAAATGTGATTTAAGCTTGAAAATGATCTAAAATGATGAGTTTATGCTTATGCTAGAATGAAAATGGCATTATAACTTTTCTATTGAGTTTGAGAGTTGAAAGATGATTTGCCTTAGGAAGTGAGGGTATTTATAGGAAAAGGGAAGGGCTTGGTTAAAAAGGATGAGTCAGAGTTAGGGCTAAGGTTAGGGTTGAGTCAAGGACAAGTGTCCTGACAAGTGTCAAGGGAGGATTGAGTTGAAAGTTTGAGGGCATGTGCACAATTTGGTAAATGTGCCCAAGGCCAAGAGGTGGCAAGGAAGGGATAAGAAGGTCTTAAATGCATAATGAATGCATGTAAGAAAGATAAGGAAGGCTTAAATGCATCCTTAAATGCATTTGCAAGAGGTGGCCAAGAGGTGGCCATCTTTGTTGACTAAGGAGGATGACTAAGAGGAGGTTAGCATAAGTTTTGGTAAACCTTTTGCTAATGGAATGTGACAAGATTAGAAAGGGGATTAGGATTAGGATTAGGGGATTTTAGGATTAGGATGGGTGAAGAGGTTGGGTTGAGAAGTTTCTAGAAGAGTCTAGAATTCTCCTAGGTTTTATGGAATAAAAGTTTATTCATTCCAAAAGCTTAAGTTTGGGAAAATTTATTGAAATATTTTCAATAAATATAAAAATTAAATATTTAATCTTAATTAAATATTTTGAGTTGAGATTAGGGTTAGAAAAGATGGGATTAGCCTTTTAATCGAAATTAAGAAGGGATTAGAAGATTTTGGAAGAGGTTAGTGGTCTTAAGAAAATTGGCCAAGTTTTGGTCAAAAAATAAATTAATTATTTTTTTGGTGGATTTTTGGTCAATTTATTAATTAAAATAATTAATAAATAGGGGATTAATGTTTAAATAAGATTTAAACATTTTTGGGAGGGATTTCTTAATTAAATATTTTTAATTAAGAAAAAGGAATTTAATGACATAAAAATAAATAAATTAATTAAATAATTAATTAATTAATAAATGATGATGTCATCAGGGATTTTTCAGAAAATAAAAATACTTTATTTTCTAAAAGATTTTTAGGTGTCTACAGGTATAATTAAAAATAATTTGCACACTACTTGAAGATGTTAGGCACAACTTAACTAAATTGACATGCTACAAGATTTAAATTAAGCATTTTTCACATTTATGAGTGCATCCCATCCATTGTAAGACATATTTTTTTAATGTTGATGCACTAAAATAATTTAACCAAGTGCTACTTAATAGAAAAATGGCATAAAAAGAAATAACATAGGGACAAGACGACCCCCTTCATGAGCTAAAACAAAGTGCTCACACGCCACTTTAACTTTTTGGAGTGCAACTTCACCTCCTCATGTGCCACTTCCTTTCTACTATGCCCAACTTCAACTATGAAAATAGTTAACAACAAAGAAAATATGCAAAACAAATTTTTAAAATGATGAAAAGTGGGACTAGAGCCCCATAGTGGGCACTATTTTGTGTGCAAGAAAATAATGCACCTTCATGAAACATTGACTAGGCTATTGTGAGATCAAAATGAATAAATTAGAAGCTTATGAACTCAAAAGACCTAAACCATCTCATGGTTTCCAATCCAAGAAAATCCATTGCTCTTAGATTCTAAAGCTAATAGAGACACTCCTAGAATAGAAAAATGATGCTTGGATGCAAGATTAAAACTAGTTTATGAGATGTTAATAACAAAACTATAAGCAAAACCTTGATTATGATACCAATTCCTATAAAAACCAAGAAAGCTATCTAAGAGATCCTAGCACAAAACTAGCATGATAACAATTAATAAAATGAGAAGTGAATTGGTCTACGGGGTGGCTTGCTATTTATAGATTTGAGGAGGCTGGAATGGAGGGTCTAGTTTGAATCTCCAAGAGTGGCTAGGATTATCTCAAAGAGAAGAACATGGATTGTGCTTGTTTAGGTGAACCTCCTTTTGACAAGTGTTATAAGTTAATTGGGTTGAGAGTAAAGAGGATTGTGTACATTTAGGAAAATGGTCCAAAGGGACAAGGGTGGAAGAAAGGGGTGAGGTGCTTCATAAATACATGTAAGATCCATAAATCCATGTAAGAGGAAGATATTAGGAAACCTTTATTGCTTGTAAGGATGTAAGAGATACTTCTAGAAGAGGTTTGACTCATGAGTTGGTTTAGGCTCCCTAATGGAATGTGACAACATTAGTGGGTGATTAGAATTAGATAAACCTTGGTTTAGCAAATGTTAGGAAAGTGTTTTCTGGTTAGCACCTTCTATATGGTGGTTTAATTAGTTGATTAGAGGGATTAGATTGATAAAGATGATTAGGATGGGTGAAGGGTTTGTGTTGAGTTAGAAGTCAAGGGTAGATGAGTAGGTTGAGGGTTTAGGTTGGGTTGTGATGCAGGAGCATCCAGCAGTATAAGGGCAATCTTGCATCACCCAAAAAAAATATTAGTTGTAGTTAGTTTATGTTTAATATTTTTTCATTTTTGGATAGCCATTTGGGCAAAATGAAGATCCCAACTTTCAGATTTTCACTATTGTATTTTTGGGTTAGTTTCCTATGTTGTAGGAAATTGTATTTCAAGAGGCAAAGGTAGCTATCTTTTATAAGGGGTTGATTTAGAAGTGGTATAGGGTCATGATTGATACTAGAGCTTTTAATTGTAAAGATACATAGCCTGGAAAAAGAATCAGGTCCATATCATTTTCCATGTAAAAGTTATTCCAATTTTTAGTTTCCAAAAATCCCTTTGATAAACCTTCAGAGTTAGTTTTGAGGCACTAAATGACCTTTTAGGGGGTCAAAAATTGGGTGATGAGATTTTCTTATCTATAGGGATATAGAGCGCTCAACGAGATTTCTAGAAATGTAAACGGTTTGTCAATCGGAGTCCTGAATCAAAAGTTATGCCTTCTGGAAGTTGGACCATCTTTTTGGGAACTATCTTAAATTCAACCTAATGTAATTTGGGTTATGGATCTTCTATTTTGGCACCTAAATGCCTAAAGTGGTGAAAAAATAATTCTAGAAGACTCCAAAAATAGTCTTTGGCTATTTAAGACCCATCTTGAGGGTGGGAAGGCAGTTTTTCAGAGAGATAGATTTTGGAGGAAAAAGGGTTTCTAGAACCCCATAGTATTGTAGCTTATGAGGCATGTAGGATGTTTTGTTGAAGATAATGTGCATTTATAAATTCCATTTGATTTGATAATAGAAGATCTATTTCCTATTTGTTCCCTTCTATTCTTTTATGTTGTGCCTTCATCAAGTGGTATCAGAGTAGGAGTTCCTGGGTGTGTAGACAGATCGCCGATTGTGAGGTAGTTTGCACCAGGACTGTGGTTGTGGGCTTGACAAAGAAGTGTTAGAATGCCTCCATGAAGGAACCGTAATGCTAGCAGAAGAGCTAAAGGTGTTCTAGAGGAGGGTTTTAGAGCCCTTGAGAGACAAGTGTTGGCACTGCAAGAGCAGTTGTGTAGAGGGATAAATATAGCGGCCAGTGATGAAAGTGAGGATGAAGATGAAGAAGAATGGCAAGATGCAGCAAAAGTAGCTAGGGATCCTGAAGAGGATATATTTCTTAGAGCCCTTTCCAAGATTGGAAAGAGACTAAATATTAAAGTTCCTACATATTTGGGAAGTCTCAATCTGGAGGAGTTGATTGACTAGATCATTGATTAGGAGGAGTACTTTGAGTATGAAGAGGTTGAAGACCCAGATAGGGTTAAGTTTGCAAAGACCAAGATAAAAGGTCATGCAAAGATTTGGTGGCAAGATGTTCAGATGGAGAGAAAAAAGAGGGAAAAGGAGAAAATCACAAGATGGGACCAAATGGTAGAGAAACTGAAGAGGCAGTTCATTCCTACGGACTATGAGCTAGATATGTTAAAGAAGATACAAGGGTTAAAGCAGGTGGAAATATCTGTTAAAGAATATACAGAGGAGTTCTACCAAGTTCTCATCAGAATGGGTCATGTAGAAGTTGATAAGGAAAATATTGTCTGTTATCTTCTTGGGTTGAGGCCCAACATTCAGGAGGAGTTAGCCATGGTTAGAATGACCAGCATCGAAGAAGCATACTAGTACACCCTAAGGATAGAGGAAAAATTGAACAATAAGTTTGAGGGGAAGCAAAGAGGGAAAGGTCAAGGAGGAAGAGGTGGTGGAAGATCCTTTGGAAATCAAAATGATGACAAAAAGAAAAATGAAGATACGGGTACCAGTCAAAACTCATGAAATGAGGGTTTCTATTCGCTATTAGAATAATGGAGAATAGAGAGGAAGAGGGAGAGGAAGATCTAGACAAGGATATGGAAGAAGCGGCTTCAGAGAAACGTGTTTCCACTGTGGAGAGGAAGGTGATCAAGCATTTGAATGTCTACAGTGACAAGGAAGGACATATAGGAGGAATGAAGGTCCTACTCGAGTTGCACATGCAAATGAAGATGCTCAGTTTGAGAACTCAGATGATGCTAAAAGAGAGGAAGCCCTAGTTGTCAGGAGAACCCTAATAAATGAGGAGAAGGAACCTGATCAGAGGAAGAGTCTATTTCGCACTAGGTACAAGTGTGAGGATAAGTGTTGTGATGTGATTATTGACATTGGAAGCACTGATAATTTGGTGTCAGAATAAATGGTCACAAAGTTGAAGCTGAAAAGAGCGAGATACCCATGTCCATAACCAAATTTTTTGGGTACAAGATGACCACAAGGTCTGATTAATGAACAATTTTTGGTTAAGTTCAAGATTGGAAGCTATCGGGATGAGGTACTACATGATATCATACCCATGGATGCATGTTATATGTTACTCTGGGAAGGCCATGGCAGTTCAACAGGCACACTATACATGATGGTTATGCTAACACCTACTCTCTGGTAAAAGATGGAGTTTTCCATAAGCTGAAGCCTCTAGCTCGGAAGGAAGAAAAGGTATGCAGTAGTTCTAGAATTTGTTTTGTTGATGAGAAGAAATTTTTAGAAGATATGAAACATGAGGATGTTAAGAAATGTAGCTTCATTCAGATAAAATCATTGTTATTTTGAATAATTGAATTATCAATTATATGTTAATACATAAAATAATAATATATATTGTTATTACTATATATGTATATATAATTAAATTGATTGTTATCATTATATATAATATATATATATATATACATATATATAGTACATATATATACATATATATATATATATATACATATATATATATACATATATATACATATAGTATACATATATATATATATACTTATATATATATATTTATAATATATATATAGATAATATATATATATATATATACATATATATATATATATATACATATATATATATATATATATACATATCATATATATATATATACATACATATATATATATATATAATATATATATATATATATATATATATATATATATATATATATATATCTATATCTATATCTATATCTATATATAATATATATATATACATACATACATACATACATACATACATACATACACACACACACACACACATATATATATTTATATGATATATTTATATATATATATATATATATTTATATATATATATATATGTATCTATCTATACATACATACATACATATATATATATATTATATATATATATATATTATATATAATATATATATATATATATATTATATAGTATTTTGGGATAATGTTATTAATAGTAATTAAATCCCATTGATCATGTGAAATCACCATGGATTATTAATACATCATGCATTTCGTACTACTGTAGACTCCATGCATGTCGACAGTTGAGTGTGCTATGTGGGAGTAAAATCTTTAGTACGCCAAGTATTAGATTATGCTTTGGATACTTACATTAATTGAAAGAGGTCCACGATAATGTTTATTTAGTTAATGTTAAAAAGGGGTCAAGATAATGATTTGATGTGACTCCTTGAAGGGTCATGTCACATCATCATCTTGACCTCTCTCTTATATATATAAAGCTTATTATAGTTATAGATTGAGTAACGAAAATATCAATGAACAACATATGAGTAATTATTAGAGTCTGCAACATATAAAATTCTTATTATCCATTGAATCATTTAATATATATTTATAAAGAAAGAGAGTTATATTGAATGATAAATATATAAATATGACTATAATAATCTGATCGTAAAATCCAACATGGTATCAGAGCCAGGTTATCTCTCATTAAAGCTTAACTGCCGAAGAAAAGATCTAAGATCAGATTAGATATAGTATCAACAAAAATGACAAATGTAATGAGATTTGAAGATAGATTGGATGGTGCGTCAAACTTTGAACTGTGGAAAACTAAGAATGATTCTATTAATAAAGAAGAACAAATTAACAAATTTTATTGGAAAAACTACCTGAGGAGAAGACTGAAAAATGGGAGGAAGATAATATTAAACCATGGAGATATTAGTAGACAGAGTATAGAATCACTTACTACCTATCATTACAAAGTTATACTTTTCATATGACATGTTAAAAGCTCTGGAAAACATGTTGGAAACTAACAACACAAGCATAATCCTCACCCTTAAAAATCAACTCTCCAATATTAAAATGAGTAATGGAGAAACTATTACTGCTTACCTTATGAGGTTAACATAATTAAGGAACCAACTCTCTATAGTTGGTCACATTTATGAAAATAAGGAGTTAATTATGATAACCTTAAATGGGCTACCTATCGCTTGGGAAAACTTTAGGCAAGGAGTCATTGCTCGATCCAAACCTCCTAAGTTTCATCGTCTAAAAGTAGACTACATTCAAGAATAGTAAAACTTAATATCCAGAGGGATTATGAACCCCATGAATGAAGATACTCAAGCCTTAGTCTCTAAATTGAAAATAAAAGGGAGTAATCTCTCCAAACAATCCTATAAGAAAAGAGACACTACTAATGTGCAATCTTACAAATGCAACCAATATGGGCACACCACAAAGAATTGTCCAGATAGACTAAAAAAGGGTACAATGTTATAGATGCAACAATTATGGGCACACAACAGCAAATTGTCCTAACAAACTTGAAATGCAAGCTTCCCTTATCGAAGTCTGAAATCCAAATTGGGAGTCAGAACTACTCTAAAAGGGACATACCTTGAGATTAAGAGGGAGTTCAATATGAATAGAACACCCTTAAGGAAAATTTGTTGTAATTGTAAAATATGATGATTAATAAAATGTTATTTTATGAGCCTATGTAAATCATATGGAGGTGATGACTTTCAATGATTAAACACTTGTATTTTTTATGTTATTGGAAGGTGACGATCTTCCAATAACTTTCTCTTATCATGATAGACCTTATGTGAAGGCTGAAATAGATCATGATAGATGAATGACTGCATGGTGGATTGAGTTCCTTAAAATAACCATGATTTCATATTGTGATAGACCTTAATGAGAAGAATGAAACATATCACAATTTATTGAGAGTGATGGACATCATATGATGTTGAGATAGATTGCTATTGAGAGTGATGGACATCATATAATGTTGAGATAGATCACTATTATTGAGAGTGATAGACATCGTATTATGTTGAGATAGATCACTATTATTAAGGGTGATAGTCATCATGTGTGATGCTGAAAAAGATCACCAGTATTGTGGTAGACATCATGTGATGATGAAAGAAGACCATGACTATTGTTATTAATTGATTAATGTGTTGATTGATTCTTATCTTCTCTAGCTAAGAGGGAGTGTTAAGAAATGTAGCTTCATTCAGATAAAATCATTATTATTTTGTATAATTGAATTATCAATTATATGTTAATACATATAATAATAATATATATTGTTATTACTATATATGTATATATATACATATATACATATATCTATATATATATACATATATATACATATATATATATATTATATATATATATATATATATACATATATATATATACATATATATATA